>JAAALK010000285.1:50477802-50651263 GCA_019279435.1 Zizania palustris | reverse complement strand
AGACCTCATGCTTACTAGCGAAGCCCTGATCGAGGCCCGTTTAGCTTCTTGTGTCGAATCCCTTAGCGTAGTCCGTTTGTGTGCGTGTAGACCTTCGTGTATGAAGCGCAGCACCAGTTGCTGATGCCAAGTTCCTGGTCGAAGTCCTCAGTGGGCAGTCCACTCTTGCGAAGGGTGAAGTGCGAAGCCTGCTCGAAGCACCCTGTGTGCGGAGCCTGCACTGACTTAGCAGAGTAGATTTTCGAGAGTTGTTAGTGGAGCGAAGTCTTCTTGGCTTCGAACTTTTGCTCCTGCGAAGCCTGTGTTCGGAGCTGTCGAAGTACCTCCGAACCAGACCTTCGAAGGTTGTGTTCGAAGCCTGTTCCGCAGAAGACAGATCTGAACCGAAGGCTAAGTCTTTAGCCCGAAATTTTAAAAGCTCCCATTCACCCCCCTCTGGTCGCCGTTTCCGGTCCAACAAATTGGTATCAGAGCGGGTTAAGATCACCAGTTGACCTTAACCGGTTTTGTGATCTCTTGGCGACATGGACAGAGTTAGTAAAATTCCTCTGTTCAATGGGACTGATTTTGCATACTGGAAGGTGCGCATGGAGGCTTACTTGTTAAGCCAAGGAAATGCAATTTGGGAGATTGTGGACTCACAATACTCCATCCCTGAGACTCGCACCTCTCAGACTGAGAAGGATCAGTATAATGCCAACTCCAAGGCAAGAAATATATTGTTCATCGGTTTGAGTAGAAGTGAGTTCGATAGGGTGCAGCACCTTAGGACTGCTAGGGAGATTTGGACAACACTCACTGTTTTTCATGAGGGCTCTACTCAGATTAAGGCCAGGCGCCAAAGCACGTACAATCAACAGTATCAGCTGTTTGTGCAGGCACCTGGTGAATCTATAGATGCCATGTTTTCTCGCTTTGATGCAATAGTGAGTAACTTGCGATCCAACGGGACGCTTGCTTACAGTGATCATGATAGGGCTATCAAGCTTCTCTATGCTCTTGACCGTAGCATATGGGAAGTGAAGATATCCAGCATTGAGGAGTCTACAGGCTATGTCACCTTGACCTGTGATGAACTCTTTAGCAAGCTGAAGTCCACAGAGATTGCCAAGGCATCTCTTGCAGTGCACAGAAGCTCTTTGCCACAGCCTTTGGCATTGGTTTCTAGCACTAGCCGTGGCACCACTGCAGAACCAAGCACATCTGGCACTTGTGTTCTTGCAGATGGTTTTGCTTTGTCCTCCCTGGTCTCCGTCACAAAGGAGCAGGTGGATACTCTAGATGATGATGAGCTTGCTCTCATTGCCCGGAGGTTCACCCGCTTTCATCATGAGAGACGGGATCAGAGGAGAAGTGGTTTTAGTGGTTGCTTTGAATGCGGTGACACTTCTCACATCAAGGCAAATTGCCCAAAGCTCAAAAAGAGAGATGAGAGTGAGCACCCTAAATACCACAAAAAGGAGAGGAAGCCCTTTGTGAAGGGCAAGCGCGGCAAGATGGCTAAGAAAGTAGCCAAGGTCGCTTCCAGAGCCTTTGTTGCTGCTCTCAGCGACATCGACATATCCTCAACTGAGGAGTCGAGCTCTGAGGAGGAGGAGTCCCCAAGGAAGGAGGACAAGAAGGGCAAGAAGGGACGAGACTTCACCGGCCTTTGCTTCATGGCCGACAGCGATCACAGCGGCGATGAGCTTGACTCATCTGAGGTATCACTATCATCTGACCAGCTACTAATTAAATTAGATGAGCTGAATGAAGTAGTACTTGGTCAAGATAGATTACTTGTGCAAGCCGCTAGAGAAAGAAAAGACCTTAGACTTAGGCTAGAAACTATTTCTACTGAATATGCCATGCTTAAGTCTAAATCTGATGATGCTGAATGTGAGTCCTGTTCTGTTGTCATGGGTGAGCTTGCTCAGTTGCGTTCTGTACATGCTCAAACTCTATCGGAGCTTGAAACTGCACAGAAGCAGTTTTTGGTGGTTGATTCTAGACCTCATGATATAATTGAATGCATGAACTGTTCCTTATTACGCGAAATAATTAATTTACGTGATAAGCATATTCATGATTTAGAGGCTAGATTGGAGAGGGCCGGTAGTTCTAAGGATGTGCATCCTGTGTGTGACACTTGCGTAACCCTTAAGGACCAGCTGGGCACTGTTAGAGAGTGAGCTGAAAACCTCATGACTGAAAATGAATACCTTCTTTCTGTGGTTAACAAATGCACTGAAGGAAAGGGTAAGATGGATTTGCTCTTGGCCAAGACCAAGATGTGTGCTGACAGAGCAGGGTTAGCTCTAGGTTTGGGTTTTGAGAGGATTCCTTCAGAAAATGGGAACAAAATTGTTTTTACCTCACCCACTACCTTGGAGAAAGAGAGAGCTCTGTTAGACACTCCATCAGCCAAAAAGCCTACCCGAACTCAAAAGAAAACCACTCCTCCTACCAAGAAAATCCCTCCCAAGAAAACCACTCAGCAGAAGCCCAAGGAGCCTGTGAGAGTTGCTCCTATGACCCATGAGAGTGCCCCTAGGAAAGTTTTTCATTGTTCCTACTATCAGCGGGCGGGTCATTTGGTTGGGTTCTGTTTTCGTCACATCAAGGATGAGCGACGCTCTCAGGCGATGAGTTTCCAGGACATGCATTACCCATATTTAGGTACGCATGAGTCTGAGTTTTACTCTCATCCTGTTTTCGAGGCTCCTCGTGCTTCTCGGAGAGGTTTTGCTCCTCGAGGTGTTCACCATGTTCCATATGGTGGTAGACCCCGGGCGAGTAGCTTTGTACCTCGTTAGATTAGGAGACCTCGCATGTTGTTAGATCACAGCATGTAGGTAGACCTCGCACTTTGCTTCATTCTGATTATCCTGTGCGTAGACAGTCTATTTTTACTGTGCCTACTACTCGTATCACTCAGTGCTGGATGCCTCGTCATATTTTCACTCACCCCAGCACTGAGCGATCGAGATTTTCTTATCATGTGTAGGCGACAGACCGAGGCTTGGAGGGCACGTGGATCATGGACTCCGGTTGTTCGCGCCATATGACCGGAGATGCAGCATGGTTCTCCAGCCTCACCACAACCAAGCAAAGGGAACATATCACCTTTAGCAACAATCGAAGGAGTAGAGTGAAAGGTAAAGGTGTGGTAAGAATAAACTCGAATTTCACTCTCAAAGATGTTGCTTTGGTGGAAAACCTGGGATACAATTTGCTTTCTGTATCTCAGTTGCTTGATGAGGGCTTCGAAGTGCGATTTCATCGCGATACTTCGCAAGTGCTCAATTCTGATGGCGTTGTGGTTTGTAAGATCTTAGAGTTGGAAGAGTTTTTGGAGCTGATTTTTCAAAGTCATCTGGTTCTTCTCATTGTCTTGTTGCACATTCTACCTCTGAGCTTTGGAAGTGGCATAGGAGACTAGGGCATATGAGCTTTGAGTTGCTCGCTCGTCTGAGTGCCCTAGGTCTGATCCGAGGATTGCCCAAGCTCAAGTTTGAGAAGAATTTAGTTTGCGCTCCTTGTCGACATGGAAAAATGATTGCCGCTTCGCATTCGCCAGTCACCACAGTGATGACTGAACAACCCAGAGAACTTCTCCACATGGACACTGTAGGTCCTTCTCGGGTTAGTTCTTTAGGCGGCAAGTGGTATGTGTTAGTCATTGTCGACGATTTCTCTCGATACTCTTGGGTCTTCTTTCTTGCCAGCAAGGATGAAGTGTTTTCACACTTTCGGAGCTTGGCTTTGAGACTTTTCACTGAACTCCCTGGTGCATTGAAATTCATTCGAAGTGATAATGGCACTGAGTTCAAAAACAGTCTCTTTGTTGACTTTTGCATGGAGCATGGCATAGAACATCAATTCTCTGCTCCGCGGGTTCCTCAACAGAACGGTGTTGTTGAGAGAAAGAACCGCACTTTGGTTGAGATGGCTAGGACGATGCTCGATGAGCATAGGACTCCTAGAAAATTCTGGGCTGAGGCCATGAACACTGCATGTTACATCTCAAACCGAATATTCTTGCGCTCAATTTTAAACTTGACATCTTATGAGCTACGTTTTGGGAGACAGCCCAAGGTTACTCATCTTCGAGTTTTTTGCTGTCGTTGCTTCATCCTAAAACGTGGTAATTTGGATAAATTTGAGTCGCGTTCTTCTGACGAGATCTTTTTGGGTTATACTACACATGGTCATTCTTATCGTGTTTATAATTTGGAGACTAACACTGTCATCGAGTCATGTGATGTGACTTTTGATGAATCAACCCCCTCTGTTAGTTCTGCATTTGAATAGGCAAATGAACACGACATGGAACAGACTATCTTTGAAGAAGAAGATCTCGGAGAGTTCGAGGATGAACCCCTACTACCCTCGACATCAACCCCCGAAGCCGACCCCGCTTCGACCACTTCGGCACAAGGTCCCGAAGCAACTACCTCGACATCGGTCATCTTGGACCACTCCAACGCACAAGTTGAGGGGGAGACTGCATCCCGTCGTGAGGCTCCACACCATGTTCAAAGGATGCATCCTCCCGAGCAAATCATTGGTGAGCTTGATCAAAGGGTAACACGTTCTCATGCTCATTTCATTGATTCCACTTTTGTTGCTTCTTTCGAGCCCTTAGATGTTAGTCATGCACTTTCTGATTCTAGTTGGATCAATGCCATGCATGAAGAACTTGAAAATTTTGAAAGAAACCAAGTCTGGTCCTTAGTTGATCCTCCACCAAATGTTCATTTCATTGGAACAAAATGGATTTTCAAAAACAAACAAGGGGAGGATGGGACTATAGTTAGAAACAATGCTAGACTTGTAGCTCAGGGTTATTCTCAATTAGAAGGGATTGATTTTACTGAAACTTTTGCACATGTTGCTCGTCTTGAGGCCATTAGGATTTTGCTTGCCTTTGCGACATCCCGGGGATTCAAACTCAATCAAATGGATGTCAAAAGTGCTTTTCTTAATGGCTTCATAGGCGAAGATGTTTATGTAAAATAACCCCCTGGTTTTGAAAACCCCAAATACCCACATAAAGTCCTTAAACTTCACAAGGCTCTTTATGGACTCAAGCAGGTACCTCGGGCATGGTACGATAGACTTAAGTCTTTTCTGCTTGAGCGGGGGTATTTGATGGGCTCTGTTGATAAAACCCTGTTCACTCTCAAGCATGTCAAAGATTTCCTCCTAGTTCAGATTTATGTGGATGATATCATCTTTGGTGGCTCTTCTCATGCTTTGGTTGCCGAGTTTGCAGATGCCATGAGCAGGGAATTCGAGATGTCTATGATGGGTGAGCTTACATTTTTCCTTGGTTTGCAAATCAAGCAAAGCAAACAAGGTACTTTTGTCCACCAGACAAAGTACACCAAGGACCTGCTCAAGAAATTCGACATGGCCGATGCGAAGCCTCTCAACACTCCAATGGCTACATCTGTAGCATTGGATCCTGATGAAGATGGAGAAGTTGTAGATCAGAAGGAGTTCCGAAGCATGATCAGCTCCCTCCTCTACTTGACTGCTACGAGGCCGGACATACACTTCGCAGTGTGTCTGTGCGCTCGTTTTCAGGCTTCACCACGAGCTTCGCACCGCCAAGCGGTAAAGCGTATTCTCAGGTATCTCAAACATACCCTCGAGTTCGGCATTTGGTATTTAGCGTCTTCCTCTTTGTGTCTTCGAGGTTATTCCGATGCGGATTTTGCTGGGTGTAGGATTGATAGGAAAAGTACCTCTGGTACTTGTCATTTTTTGGGTACTTCACTGGTTTGCTGGTCTTCCCGCAAACAGTCTAGTGTTGCACAATCGACGGCTGAGGCTGAATATGTTGCTGCAGCTAGCTGTTGCTCTCAGATTTTGTGGATGGTTTTCACTTTGTGGGATTTCGGGTTAGATTATAAGAGTGTTCCACTTTTCTGTGATAACACTAGTGCTATTTGTATTGCAAACAACCCGGTTCAGCACTCCAGAACCAAACACATTGATGTGCGATATCATTTTCTCAGAGATCACAATGAGAAGGGTGATATTGAACATCAATATGTTGATACCCAACACCAACTAGCCGATATTTTCACAAAACCCCTCGATGCTTCTCGATTTGCCTACTTGCGTGGGGAACTTGGTATTTGTCACCCCTACGGCATTTTGTGAGGGGGAGCAGATTTAGATTGGTGTGCATATGCTAATTGTGTGTTGAAATTGCATTTACATCTTTTGCACTTATATGCCTGATTACAATTCATGAATCATGTCAGCTCAGCTCTATTTAATATATCTAAAACTCCATGTGTATGATGTTTCTTTCCAAAATCAAATCATGATTACTGCTTAGTCTTGGATCTAGCATGTTTAGGCAGGACTGTTTTAGCTATCCTTTATCTGCTTGATAGCAAGACTCCTTTTCTCTAGATGCTAAACATTGCAACTTGAAAAATTGTTCTACATACTCATGGATATTCTTCAAATGCTAAACAATTTGTTTACTTAATCAAAAATTCCAAAAATCCATGTTTTTGCATGCTTCAAAGCAAAAAGATCTAGGTGGGTTTGTTTGTTGCACTACCCTATTCTAGACTGCTTACCATTCCACATTGGTCTGAACTGGGATAGTGTAGTGTATGCCAAAATCATTGCTTTAAGCTTCTGATGGCTTTCATGCCTAGGCTTGGCCTGATTGGAAAGCATAAGGTGGACAAACAAATAACCCCTGGCATTATGAAAAGAACAACAAAATTCATTGATCATCAAGTTTGCTTGCATTGCTCCACTTGACCTGGACTTGTCTGTCTAGAGTAGAAATTGACTAGCTTTGCGCAGTCCCTGCTTTTACTTGTCTAGTTACCTTGATTGAGTGGTGATGCTTTTATTTCAAAATGATAAAATCACATGTTGTCATCATGTTTTTAGAGAATGTTAAATTGAGCTAAGCACATGTTAATTGGTATTAATATTGGCATATTTTTGCTTTATATGTCTTTGCAACTCTGCCCATTTCGAATCTATGCATCTTTTAAATGCTCCTTGATGCTTGCATTGCCAAAGGGAGAGAAATTTGAGTTCTCTGTTGCAAAAGGAAATTATCTCAGGGGGAGTTTTTATCTTGGAGTTTTTATCTTTTAAAGGGGAGATTTGCCGAAGGGGCTTTTACTCTTTTGAAAAGGGGGAGGAAAATTCTTTTGTCAAGTGACATGATTTGGCTCGTTTCTGAGTTTTTATGGTCACTTGTGTGCTGAAATTTTTCAAATTTTCTTGAACTTGAATTTGGTTGTCAATGCACTCATCAAGGGGGAGATTGAGAAACCAAGGGTTGGTTTCGGAGTCTGTGATGAGTGATTGACAGGCTTTTACCCACTGTTTCGAAGGGGTCCCTCCGAAGGGGTTCGGAGGTTGGTTCTCCGAAGGGGACTTCGGAGGCTGTTTCACCGAAGGGTTTGGTGGGTTTGGTTGCTGCAACTGTTGCAGCGGAGTGTGCCTGTCGGAGGGGTCCGACAGTACACGATGATTGGCTGTACCGAAGGTCTCGGTACTTTGGACGGTACACCGGAGTGTATGCCGAAGGTTGTTTACCCGGAGAGGTCTCCGGGGTACTGGATACACTTGTCTGCTTGTCTGTGGTGCGCAGGGGACTGCGGAGGCGACGGATGGTTCGTAGCAAGTGAGCCTGGGTCAAGCGGGAGGCTTGATGCCAGGGGAGCAGGGAGCTCCATCACAGAGGCTGTGAAGGGGTCTAGGTCGGACCTCGGGTCGAGGTGTGCCAGGAAAAGGGAGTAAGTGCGGAGCGTGGCTTCAGGTGAAGGTACTCCGAGACGAAGTCCTCGGAGACGAGGCACTTCGAAGGGTACTCCGAATGGAGTGACTTCGGAGTATGGTGGATCAAGTCCTCAGCAGAGGCAAGGTGTTCGAAGTGTGCTCCGGAGGGAGACACTCGAAGGTATACCCGACGAAGGTCTTAGAAGTCGAGGTGCATCGAAGGCATGGTCCGGGTGAGGCTCGTCGAGGAGTGTGCTCGGGGAGAGACACTGCGACGAAGTGCTCATGGAATGCTTCATGCGGAGGCCTTGGACGAAGGAGGGACTTCGAAGGGTGGTACTCTGAAGGTGGGGCTTCGGAGTGAAGCAGGCTTCGGAGCAAGGATTACTTGTGGTACTTCGGCCATGCATGGCTTCGGTACACGGACTGACAGAGTTCGAGCTGGGAGAAGCTGCGAAGCCATGGTAGTCCACTCCGAAGGTGTTGGTGCGAAGTGTGTTTGTGCGAAGTGTGTTTTTCAGTGAAGCGAAGGCTGTCAGGCTCAAGGCTTCTCACCGAAGCTACCGCACCCCTCGCTGGCTTCAGAAGGGTCAAAGACTGTAAAGGCTGACAATGTCTGCTCTACAAAAAGCTGACGCTGTCCCCTCTGCAAAGCTGACAGAGAAGCCTCCAAATAAAGTAGACTACCTTTTGTACCCCTCTGTTCTGATGAGACAAAATCAATGTAAACCCTAGGGGTAAAGTAGTCAATTCACATGGGTGAATAGTGGCTATAAATAGTGGAGGCTGGGTAGGTCGCATTTAACACTTTGAGCATTCATTGTAGAACTCCTGTGCTAGCCACCACACTTTGTATTCATCCTGTGAGTTCATTTATTGTGTTCTTTGTTCAAGCAGCGAAGCCCTGTTTCTGAGTTCATTTTATGCTTGAGCTTGTTTGCATACCTCGCTGCCTGCATTGACTTCTTGTAGTGCACCGAAGCCTGTTTGGGCAAAGTGTGTTTGTGCGAAGTGTGTTTTTCAGTGTACGATTCGCTCTGTGTAACTGGAGGCTAGACCTCGCTGTTTACTAGCGAAGCACTGATCGAAGCCCGTTTTTCTTCTCGTGTCAAATTCCTTAGCGAAGTCTGTAAAGTGTGCGTTTAGACCTTCGTAGTACGAAGCCCAGCACCAGTTGCTGTCGCTAAGTATTTGGTCGAAGTCCTCAGAGGGTAGTCCACTCTTGCGAAGGGTGAAGTGCGAAGCCTGCTCGAAGCACCCTGTGTGCGGAGCCTGCACTGACTTAGCAGAGTTGATTTTTCGGGGTTGTAGGTGGAGCGAAGTCTTCTTGGCCTCGAACTTTTGTTCCTTGCGAAGCCTGTTTTCGAAGCTGTAAAATACCTCTGAACCAGAACTTCGAAGGTTGTGTTCGAAGCCTGTTCCGTAGTAGACTGAATTAAAACAGAAGGCTATTTTTAGCCTGAAATTTTAAAAGCTCCCATTCACCCCCTCTGGTCGCCGTTTCCGGTCCAACAGCCTTCCTCGAAGCCCCCGGCCGCAGCACCCCAACCGGACCCGAAGGTGTAGTCTCCTTAGGGCCTTAGTATCGTGACTCCTATAATAAAGAGTAATTGTTTTCTGGAAATCATCCAGGGCATTCGCACCGCCTGTTATTCTGACGTCGAGATTCTTGACGAGGGTGAAACCCTTCAGCGTAAATGGGCTTCCTTCGAGGCTCTTAGGGTCGAGCGGCTTGCACACTTCGTCATCCCTCGGAATGACGACAGGCACGCTGTCCCTGAGATCCTTCATGAGGTCTTGGGTTTAATCAAGGAAGAGGAAGGGAAAACTAGAGCTCTGTCCTCGTCGCCCGAACCGGTGAACTGGTCTGATGTGGAGACCGAGCCCGACGAACCGCGGCTCGGAGATCAAGGTCTGCGCAGCTGGGCCCAACTCCAAGAAGATCAGAAAGCCTTCTGGCTCTAAAGAGGGAAGAGAAGAGGCGGAAGAAGAAAGAGAAGTCCAGTCGCGTGGCTACGGAGTCACAGACCGAAGGGGGCTTTAAGGGCCCGGACAACCTTCCAAACCGAAAAGGCTTCTGATTCCTGCTTGGCTTAGATGACGAATTTTTGCTAATCTTACTTCCCGGCTTGACTTTGTAACATATGTTATTTACGTTCTATGCATCTAACGAAGCCTTACTTGTGGCACTTACGAATTCCTATTATTTCCCTGCCCATTCCTTCTTCCCCCTCCTTTGCGGGTAGACGACTTGTCGGTTGGGCGCAATGCGCTTACACTTAGGACCGGCACAAGGAGAGATCTAAAGGGAAGAAAGAAAGCTGGAGTACATCGAGCTGGAGCTTGGACGTTGACCCTGAGCCGGGATGCTTCGAGCCGGAGCTCGGAACCTGAGTAGGGAGTGCGTCGAGCTGGAGCTCGGAACCCGAGTTGGAGGTGCGTCGAGCCGGAGCTCGGAACCCGAGTAGGGGGTGCGTTGAGCTGGAGCTCGGAACCCGAGTAGGAGGTGCATCGAGCCGGAGCTCGGAACCCAAGTAGGGGGTGCGTCGAGCAGGAGCTCGGAACCCGAGTAGGGGGTGCATCGAGCCGGAGCTCGGAACTCGAGTAGGGGGTGCATCGAGCCGGAGCTCAGAACCCGAGTAGGGGGTGCGTCGAGCCAGAGCTCGGAACCCTGACAGAGGGTGCGTGGAGGTGGAGCTCGGAACCCTGACAGAGGGCGCGTCGAGCCGGAGCTCGGAACCCTGATAGAAGGTGCGTCGAGCCATAGCTCGGTGGGATTACGCTTAGTACCGCAGTGCGTCTACTTTGGTCAAAACGTTCACCGTATATTATTATTGAATCGGAGGTCTGATACAACAAGAACTAACATCAGAACACATGTCTATGAAATTACACGAAATAGCGTTTCAAGTGCTCCGCGTGCCAAGTGTGCTTCAGATTTTCGCCTTCTAGGGTAGCTAGATGATAGGACCCTGGCCGCCCGGAGACGACCACGATGTATGGACCTTCCCATTTATTTCCCAGCTTCGTTGGAGCGGCCACTGCGCGCAGGACGAGATGTCCTGGCTGAAACTCGTTGCGCTTGACTTTGGGTTCGTATCACGCCTTTGTCTGTTTCTGGTACTGAGAGAGGTTGGCGATGGCTCGGAGCCTTGACTCTTCCATGAGGTCAAGAGAGACGGCACACTCTTGGTCAGTTTCGGGAGTTGTGACTCGCAGGGAACCGGCCCGGAACTCCGGTGGCGTCATCGCTTCATCTCCAAATAGCAGCCGGAACGGGGTAAAACCGGATGCTCGGGAAGGGGTGGTCCGGATGGACCATAGGATCTTAGGTTGCTCTTCGGGCCACAATCCCTTGGCTAAACCCATGATGCGCTTGTTGAGACTGGATAGTATATGCCCGTTGGCCCTCTCGACAACTCCGGTGGACTGGGGATGCCGGACCGCTGCGAAGCATAACTGCACTCCCAGCTCTTCACAGAATGCTTTGAAGGACCTAGCGTCGAACTGAGTGTCGTTATCCAGCGTGAGCTGCTTGGGCACTCCGAAGCGGCAGACAATATTCTGCCAAAAGAACTTCTGGACGCTTCGGGAGGTAATGGCGGTCAACGGCTCGGCCTCGACCCACTTAGAGAAGTACTCGACAGTGACGACGGTGAAGCACAGGTTGCCCTTTGCCCTGGGAAACGGCCCGATAAGGTCCATACCCCACCGAGCTAGGTTCTAGGCGGGTGCGATGAGCTGTAGGCTGACCGGGGGCCGATTGCTCCGCCGTCCCATCCATTGACACCCTTGGCAGGTGCGCACCAGATCTTCGGCGTCGGCGACGATTGTGGGCTAGTACACAACCTGACGGAGAGTCTTCCCGGTGAGTGCTAGAGGGGCTAAGTGGCTACCACACAGGCCCTCGTGGATTTCCTAGAGCATCCGTAATCCGTCCAGATGGGATATGCATCGATGCAGCGGAGAGCATACACCCGACTTGTACAGAATTCCGTTAATGACTTGATAAGGCCTTGCGCGGAGTTGGAGCCGCGCCAGCTCCAAATTAGGTCGGTCGTCCATGTCGCCATTGAGCGTCCGCAGAATGGGCTCGCACCAATCGCTATCGACTGTGCAAAGGACTGTAGCCGGCCGAGTGGACGCCGGAGGACCTGCTGGCACTTGAGTTGGTATATCTCCGCGGAGAGACGCCGACGGCTTGGCAAGTTCCTTGGAAAAGGCCGTGGGAGGAAGGGCTTGACCACCAGCGCCAGCTTTAGCGAGGATGTCAGCTTGGCAATTTTCACTTCTTGGTATGCTTTGGACGGAAATCCCCTTGAAAGATGCCTCGAATTTCCGAATGGCTTCGAGATAGGCAGCGATATCGGGATGCCAGGCTTGGAAACTCTTATCTATGTGTCCGGCGACGACTTGAGAGTCGGTCTTGACAATCACCCGGGCGGCTCCGAGCGCGTGCGCCTTGCGGAGACCCAGCAGCACTCCTTCATATTCAGTGACATTGTTTTTAGCTTTGAAGTTCAGCCGAACAGAGTACAAAGCTTGTTGGCCGGAGGGGGAAACAATTACTGCTCCTGCCCCTGCTCCAGAAGCTTTGTAGGCACCATCTGAGTAAACAGTCCACACCCCTTCGTCGGCTTCGTCAGTGGCACATCTAGCTGCTGGCGTCCATTCGGCGACAAAATCGGCAAGGATCTGAGACTTAATGGTGGTCTGAGCCACAAAGGTGATACCAAACGGAGCAAGCTCCACTTCCCACTTGCCAATTCGCCCAGTTGTGTCCTTGTTCCGGAACATGTCGCCCAGGGGATAGGTGGTCGGAATGACTATATCGTGAGCCAGGAAGTAGTGCTGAAGCTTCTGGGATGCCATGACGGAGCATACGCCACCTTTTCGAGCTCGGTGTACCTGGTTTTTGCTCCGGAGAGGGCTTCAGACACAAAGTACACCGGGCGTTGCACCAGCTTCTAGCCAATGTCTTCTTCTTGAATCAGTGCTGCACTTGCCGCGCTGCCTGAGGCAGCGAGGTAGACCAGAAGAGGTTCGCCGTCCTGGGGTGTTGCGAGGGCAATGAGATTGGCGAGATATTCTTTTATCCTGTCGAAACAATCTTGGCATTCAGGGGTCTATTCGAAGTCCATGGAGCCTCGTAGTGCCTTGAAAATCGGCAAACTTTGCTCAACCGATCTTGCCAAGAAACGGCTAAGAGCGGCGAGGCGCCCGGCTAACTTCTGCGCCTGCTTCAAATTCTGAGAGGAGACATATTCTATAGTGCGCTGACTTGTGTTGGACTGGCTTCAATACCCCGGCTGGAAACCAGATATCCGAGTAGCTTTCCGGCCCAAGCTCTGAAGACGCACTTTTCCGGATTGAGGCGGACTCCGCACTTCCGGAGGCTGCCAAATGTTTCAGCTATATTTGTGCTATGGCAATTCTTATATGTGCTTGTAATGACGATATCGTCCATATAGGCTTCGATATTGCGGCTGATCTGGTGCCCTAGGGCCTTGGATATTAACCTGGAGAAGGTGGCCCCAGCATTGTGGAGACCGAAGGGCATCCGAACATAGTAGAATACTCCCGAGGGGGTAATGAAGCTTGTCTTGACCTTATCTTCCTGCTTCAGCCAAATCTGGTGATACCCTGAATAGGCGTCAAGAAAGCTGAGGAGCTCAGAACCGGTAATAGAATCAACCAATTGGTCGATGGGAGGCATGGGGTAGGGGTCACGGGGGTAAGCTTTATTCAGAGATGTAAAATCGATACACATGCGCCATTTGCCAGATGTTTTCTTCTGGACGAACACCGGGTTTGACAACCACTCGGTATGACTAACTTCCTGGATGACCCCTGCCCGAAGCACCTTCTCTACCTCAGTCTTGGCAAGATCAGCTCGTTCGATGGATAGCTTCTGGAGCCCCTGGCGTACTGGGCGAGCTTTTGGGTTGACCGCCAGTGAGTGCTCGATAATCGAGCGGTCAACACCTGGTATGTCTTCGTCGGACCACGCGGAGATGTCCAGGTTGCTACGAATGACTTCTTCGAGCTGTTCTGACACCCCTAGCTTGAGGCCACCTCCGAATTGGATTGGGTACTCCTTCCCATTTTGGACCAGGATTTCATGACGACCTCCCCTTCCAGAAGTGGCTTGGCCGAGGGCCCCTTCGGAGGGGCATCTTCGGCGCCTGTCAGTCCAGCTTCTTCCGGGCTACCGCGGACGGTGTGGACTTGCCTTGGCTCCAGGGGGCTGAATGGCCATACTCGACCCAGCGGGCCACAACCTGGTCTCCCAGGATCAAGAGTACCACTCCGGGAGTCGACATCTTGAAGCACAAGTAGTTGTGGTGGGCGATGGCCCCTAAGTGGTTGAGCATCCCCCTTCCGAAGATGGCGTTGTAGGCATATGGAGCGTCGACGACGTCGAAGATGATTTCCTCGCTGTGGCAAAGGGGGATTCTCCGAAGGTCACCTCCAGCCCAATCTGGCCGAGGGCATCGAGAGGTGGCCCTGCGAAGCCCTGGAGCGGCCGAGCGGCTGGCAACAAATGCTTCCAGGAAAGGCATAGCTGGTCGAAAGCCTGCACAAAAATGATGTCAGTGAAACTCCCTCCATCAACCAAGATGCGACGCACCTCGACGCCCGCAATGTCTGCTGAGATGACAAGGGGATCAGCGTGAGGGAACTTGACGCCGGCGGCATCCTCGGTGGTGAAGGAGATTGGGACGTGGGACCACTCGGGAAGTGTGGTGAAGCTCGAAGTGCCGATATGCCCAACCTCCCGGACATATTCCCTTCGCTACCACTTGTACATAGCTCCCAAAGATCCTCCTCCAGAGATAGGAAGGACCACCCGCTTCCCTTGGTCCGCTCCATCTTCGAGCTTGGGGGCCTGGAACCTGCCGATCTTCGAGGCTAGCCCTGAAGCTTCTGGCTTGTCCAGGCGCCCGACTACTTAGACAGCATCGGCGCGGGGGACCGGAGCCCCTTTGTTGGAGGAGCCGCGGCCGGAGCTTCGCTCAAGGTAGTCATTCCGGAGGGCGAGGATGGTTCGGTCGGAGTCAGTGTCGTGGCTCTGGTTCTCACCGTGAACGCTGCAGTAGAGGGTTGTCCTCCTGGGGAGTGCTCTTGCTGGTACTCTGGCTCCGGAGGGACGTCCCCCACCGGCGGTGTGTGGGTGCTTGGCCGGACCCTTCAGGGTAATACTGAGGACTTCCCCCCGAAGGTGCCTCCGGCTTCGTCGAGAATCCCGATGACGAAGGTCCGGAACAGGGCAGGCAGGATCGAGAGGTGCCTCATACATCTTGGCGCTCGAAGCTCGAACGGGAACAATCATTGCCTGTCAACGCAGCTAGCCTTCTTCGGACCAGGCGTACTCCTCGAAGTACGTCATAAGCTGGGCTACCGAGGATATCGGCTTCCGATGGAGCTTATCAAGGAGACTCGGGTTAGTGACAGCCCCTTAATCTGAGCCTTGGTATGCGCGAAGCGCTGGGAGTACTGTCGGAGTGTCTCTCCGGGCTGCTGCTTCACCTGGAAGAGGCTCCCGGTCGACATCAGGGCCACGAAGGTTTCCTGGAAGTTGTTGATAAACTTCTTCTTTAGCTGGTCCCACGACCTGATGGTCTCAGGCCACAGCGACCAGAACCACCGGAGAGCAATTCCTTCGAGCGCTGGAGGGAAGCACTTGGCCATGGTGTCACGGCTCCCCCGCAAGCTTCTATTGCTAGAGCGTATGAGCGGGAGAACTCCCTAGGGTCGGAATCCCCGGAGTATTTAGGAAGCTTTGCGGCATGGAACTTGGAGTCGAACCGCACCCTCTGCAGGTCAGGGTGCAACGGAGACTCTTCGTCGTATGATGCGTTCTCTTCCTCCCCTTGGTCTTCATCATCGCTTAGGGCCACGGCCGCAGCCCCTAGCGCCCTCGAAGGCTCAGGAGGGCAGAGCGATGCCTCCTGACGCCATTGGGCCAGCTCCGCTTTCAATCTTGCGTTCTCGGCTACCAAGGCGTCAGCCTGGCTCCCGCTACCTCTGGAGGAAGTCTCCGGGTCTTGCAAGCAGACGTAATCAGTCCGGAGGGCCACCGCTGGGGGCCCGCCTAGTGGGTGCAACCCAAAATGCCCCTCCTAGAGCCCTGAGGGGTTCACAGAGGCCGGCTCCGCAAAACCGGTGGGGTCCCGTAAATTCGGCACCCCCAGAGCCCGGCCTGGTTCTAGGCTCGGCGCTTCGGTGGGAGTGATGGCAGGAGGGTCTGGACCGATGACTGGAGCATGCTCGACCCTAGTGGTGTGGGCTGACCTCCACAGGGGAGCCGTGCTCGCGCTCTTCTGACCCGACATATTCTTTTGGAGTGGATGTAGAGGACGCTAGCTTCTCGGACTAGGATCCCCACGGACGACGCCAACTGTTGGGACAGCGGACTGAACCAACAGGTTTTGGAATGAGAGTAATGGAGTGTTAAGCTCAAGTTAGTTTGGGCCTTTGGCCCATGTACAGAGTTGGAGTCTCTTAAGGATGCGTTTTAGGGTTAATCCACGTTCATTAGCCTATATAAACAGTAGTCGCCGCTGTCTATCATGGGTTTTTTCTTAGATTATTCTGTCCAGAACAGTTTCGCCATCATATCGGTTTGTAGAACCCTAATTTGTGAGTTTAATCATACATCTGCAATTCGGTTGCATTCTTCTTGGTTCTTGCTTGTGTTCTTCGATTCGCAGGCAAGGATTAGCCTTCTTGGCAAGGTCGGCTAGGCACCGTTCGGTCGATAACTAGAGGAGACGTTGTGCTGCGATTGCGGGCTCAAGACATGTCGTCCAGAAGCCGGGTCGATTTGTGTAGCGACTCCACCAAATCGAGAGATATCAGAACCTTTCGGAAGATTGGGAAACCTAGTTTACATCAAGTGGTATCCAGAGATAGGTTTACCGTCAGGTTCGCCTTTCGTTTGTCGAGTTAATTTCTCCTTCGTCCTAGAGTCCACGGAAAAGCCAAAAAAAAATTCCCCGTCCTAGACATTGTTAGCCTTTTGCACAATTCTCTTTCAGAGTCCGTAGTTTTGAGTTTGTGTCCAAGTTTGTGTCTTTGTTGCTGGTTAATTCGTGTCTTAGATCGGTTTGTGTGTTCCCTTTTCCGCTGCACAATTTTTCCACCCCACTGATTCACATCGGCTACCGATTCCACCACCAACAGACTCGATTTCGGAGGGTCCTCATTGAAACAGGCATAACTTTTTGCTCGAAACTCCGATTAGGCTGAAATTTTTACCACAGAAAGATATCGAAAAGTTTAATGTGGCGAAACCACTATGCCAGTATCGGCAATTTCAAAAAAATTAAAAAAAATCAGGAAGGCCTTCGTTTCGGGCTCTGAAGTTTTAGCTACCGTTTTTCCAAATGATCCAAATTCTGTACCGATAACATCTAACATCGGTTTGAGATGATACTTGGTGCTGTTCTTAATATTGGTTCATAGTGTTGCTGGTACCTGGTTGCAAAAAAAAAAAGAAAAAAAGAAAAAAAAGAGAAGAAACAAAATAGAGATACTTGGTGCTGATACTTGTTTTGCTGGTGTCGTGCTGACATTGTCCTTTCTTTTCATCCTGTCCATCCTTGTTTCTTTCTTGTTGACACTACTGTTCTTAGGACATGAGGAGACATGCAATTAAGACTAATAGTTTGAACATTTATTCAGCATTACTATCTGTTATTGAATTGTGTCCCACTCACATAGCTAGCCTTCCTATAGCTCCACATACACCTTCTAGATAGCAGGTTTTTGATCCTTGCAATCGCAGAGCACGCCTCCCAGGTATCCTTTGTCTTGCTAGTGAGAACCTTGTAAGAGCTTGGTAAGGTGTTTCCTCTCGCGGTGTTGATTGAAAGAGAGGCACCACCGGTCCTGCGTAGTATCTTATTAGGGATAACCTTCACTATTTGTTCCTTTTTTGTGTCTACAATGACAGGTGATGATGGAGGTGCCACCCCAAAGGACTTCAACGAGTGTGTGAGCCAGGATCAATTACGTGTGGCCCTTGAGTAGGGACAGAAGGCGATGACAAAAGCTCTCACTCAGACAATCACCACTGCCATCAAGGACCTCAGACTCCAAGAGTCCCTTGAGCGCTTGGATAAACGGATACCCACTCTAACCGACAGGGTGGTTACATTGGAAACTCGTCCCCCACCCGATAGAGATGAGGATGTGGACGAAACCACCAGAGATGCATGACTTCGACATCGTCTACGCACCAACACCGTAGGTATGGGTGGTAATCATAACTGTGCTCACGATGACCCTTATGCTAAAATTAAATTCAGTATACCTTAATTTTCTAGATATTATGATGCTGAGGGATATCTTGATTAGGAGATGACTGTCGAACAGAAATTTAGTGCCCATCTTGTACCTGACCAACATAGAGTTAGACAAGCCAAAAGCGAATTTAAGGATTTTGCTATCATTTGGTGGACTGGTTTAACTTCCGCGGGGCTTGCACCTACTACATGGGATGAACTTAAGGTTGCTATTTGCGATAGATTTGTTCCCCCTTCTTATAATAGAGATCTGCGTAATCGCTTGATGCGCTTAGAACAGGGCGATAATTCTGTGCAAACTTATTATGGTGAGCTTCAAAGGGTTTGATGTGTTATGGCATAGTAGAGGGCCTCGAGGATTCTATTTGTCATTTTTACTCGGGTTTGCGGCGTGAAATTCATGACATAGTGGATTATAAGGAGTTTAACACTGTCAACCAGTTGTTTCAGTTGGCTATGTTTGCAGAAAAATAGTTGCAGGGACGTGCTTTGCAGGACAAGAGTAAGGTCGGCACCACATACACGCAGCGTTCGACGACATCTTCTGGCCTGACCAAGTCCTCCTCCTTTCGGGCGCCCCCTCCATCGAGCAAACGACCAACGGATGCCGGAGTGGCTGCACCACCTAAACCTTCGGATTCAGGTAAAAAAACTTGTAGGTTCTAGTGGCAAGTGCCTCCTCCGTGCCTTCTACAGGACGCACGCCTGGCATTCAGTGCCATCGCTGCATCGGATTTGGCCACGTGCAGAAGGATTTCCCAAGTCAGCGGACATACATCGCTATGGACGACGGGTACATCAGCACCTCCGACATCGAAGATGATGCGACAAAAGATGCAACAGCGGACGACGGCGATGTCCTTGGTAGCTGTAGCGCCCCGATTTATCAAAATCGAGACATTATTGAATTTCCATAGAAAAACAATAATACAAGAGGTTCATCATGCGACAACGTACATACGATAAAATCCATGGTACGCAGACCATATTTATTACAACATTGTTTTAATAAAAACGATACTAATAAAGGTAAACAACGGCATGACGAACGTCTTCTTCAGGATCTTTCTTCTCGACTGGGTTGCTACTCCAGACCGTCTTCAAGATAAGCATCCTCTGTGGGGTCCAACGGGTATGAGTACAAAAAGTACTCAACAAGCCACCGCAAATGCAAATAATAATGCAGGATAATATACAAGGAAGGATAAAGGCTAACAATGCGGAATGAAGCAATTGCGGTTATGGCATTTAGTGTAATCATATTTTAATCATGCGGAAAGTAAACATGAACATCATCAACATCAACTAACTCGAGGAGTACGTTTTACCTCCTCGCACAACAGTCCTTACATGTCAATCCATCATGCACATACATATTCAAAGTAATCTAACTGGGGGATGTCACGCAACCCGCCCTTGACCGTGGGCTCGGCTTTTCGAAAAGATTTAAGACTCTGATCAGAGATGTACTACTGTACCCACAAGGCACGCACTCATCTCAACGAGATGACCCATTTCACGGGAACTCGTGCCAAAACCTCAATATGAGATGTTCCAAGCGATAACCACCCGCTCTAGGTTTCGCCGGCGCGCCGGGCCGCATCCCGGCTAACGTCGCACCCCCTTTTGCGCCACATTGGTACAAGTCACCCGCAGGTGCAACTTGACCCATCTCCAAGTGGTGGCCTCGGTTTGGAACAACCCATACCTTAGTTAGGACTTACCCACTAGACTTGTGGTTAGTACGTAAGTGTATTGCAACGGATCCCTCAGACCGGTCCTTATAGTGCCCCGGGTGCGACTGACCAATGCCCTAGCTTGCACCCGGAACCCACCATGCATACACTCACAACCATGACTCATCACCAACAGAATTTCCAAGGATAAGAAGCAACGGGGATCATATAATAGAACCATTTTGCTACGACTCATTTTTATCCTATAGCGGCCGTGTCAATACTTTGGACACTAGCTAATATCATTAATCATATGGTGACAAGGAGGTTAGGCGAGATAGCATGGCTTGGGTTGCACATCAAGGTCGGGGGATCCTAAATAAATATAATGTAAGGGTTCATTTGACTAATGCATATACATAACCTATGTGTTTTAGCGATAGTCGATTCAGACATGGGTTCAATATGTTCAAAAGAATGGTTTGGTGACTTGCCTTGTTCAGCAAAGGGAGAGGGAGGGACTTCGGGGAAGTACTCCGGCTCCTCGGCGACGTCGTAGTCTTTTTAATATAAAGTAGAATAAAAAGAACACAACATACAATCAAACAGTATAACATTACATTATAAACGCATAAGTTAAAGTTGGTTTGATTATAAATAAAATAAATTCAATGGTTAAAGTTCTGAAATTTATTTCTCCATTAATTTAAAATGAATCCAAATGAATTATTATCTTTCATAAAAGGGTTTTTAAGTGTGTATAATACTACATTAAGTTTTCTAATCAATTTAATATAAATGATTCAGAGAAAACTCAGTGGTTCTAGTGTTTAAACAGAAAGGAATAATTATATAAATTTTCTGGAGTTTAAATATTTAAATTTTGCATTTTAATCCTAAGGGCATTTGAATACTTATTTAAATAAACATGAAAATGTCAAAGTAAACCTACTGTTTTTATTGCATAAATATGTAGAGAATAATTTTATGAATTTTCTGAAATTGGAATGGTAATTTTTAGAGTTCAAATGCATTAGATATGAATTTTACAAGTTAAAAGTATTTCTGGAATTTATTTTCAAATTTTAAACCCCTCGGGTCCACGGTGAGCCAGGCCCACGGTGAACCCGCGCACTGTGCGCGTGCGCCGGCTCGATCTGGACCGTCGGATCTGGATCTGGTGGCCAGGCGCGAGGCGGGAGGGTTAAGTGACAACGGACGGCCAGGATTAAAACGCGCGAAGGGGTACCACGTGGACGCACGAGATCGCGCGTCGGGTTAAATTGAAATCAACGCGCGAGATTAAAACGTAACGCTTTGACCAGATCCGACGGTGCGGATTAGATCGCGTACGTGGACTCACGCGCGTCGTCCGATTGCGATCGTGCGGCCAGGATTGAATCCGGCACGACACGCGCTAAGGGGTTATACCCCCCTTCGTCTCTGGCGACGGCGGGGCTCGGGTGCGGTGGCGGTGGCGCCTACGAGGGGGCTAGGCCCTAGCTCTATGCGAAAACGGAAAGAGGAGGCCAAGGCGGTCACGATGGTACCTTAGGCGAGGCGAGGGGTCGACGGAGCGAGGCCGGCGACGAGGGTAGACGGCGGAGTGGTTCGGGCTCCTCGTCGGCGATGGTGTTCCGGCGGGGTTCGACGTCGGCGGAGGGGTGGCCGAGGTCGGGGTCGTTCTCGCGGTCACGTTGGTGGCGGAGGCACGGGCGGAGGTGGTCTGGTGCGACGGCGAGCGGTGGCCGGAGGTGAATTAGAGGGTGGGCGCTAAAACGTGGATTGTGAGTGCTCTGTTCGTTCTCGAGGCGATTAAGCGTGGGGGTCGGACGCGGCTCAGGCTGGGGCTTAAATAGGACGCCGGGGAGGGCTCGCATGCAAGGAAACCGGCCGAGGGCCTTTACTCGCCGGCGATGGCTCGGCCATGCACGCGGAGCGGCGATCCCGTGGCGTAAAGGCGCTGTTTAACGGGGGGAAACGGTCGACGCGACGCGGGGGACCGAGTAATGGCGACGAATTAAAGCGGGACGGGCCAGCGAGGCGGATCCGAGGGCGAGGTCGTCGGCCGGCGCGATTTGGGGGCGACGGCGGGAGGTTGAAGGCGAAGCTGACAGGCGGGGGCCACTGGCCAGTGAGCGCGAGCGGGCGAGGGTGGCGACTGACGGGTGGGGCCGAGGTGTCGGGTTCGCGCGCGAGGGGAAAGGTTTCGGCGCCGACAGGTGGGGTCCATGCGTCAGTCTAAGGCGAGCGCGGTAACGGGCTGGGCCGGCCGGGAGAGAGAAAAGGGAGGGAGAGGGGCCCATTACTGTTCTAATACTTTCTGAATAAAAATAATTCCAGAAAATAGATTAAAAGATTAGGGCTACTTCCAAGGCTGGTAAAAATTTATAAAAATTCTCAAAATTATATTTTGGTCTTAGGATCATATACAAAAGTTTCACCTCTTGATTTGGTCATCTACTCCATGTTGTAGTTCAAAAGGGTATAAAAGAGAATTAAAAGTATTTTCTGAAATAATAATTCCAATAAATTGAATTTAATAATATTTTTATTGTTTTGAAAATTTGGGGTGTTACAAACCTATCCACCTTACAAGAATCTCGTCCTCGAGATTGGAACGCTACTCGAATAGCTCGGGGTATTGGGCTTTCAGCTCGTCTTCTTTTTCCCAAGTGGCCTCTTCGGCGGGATGGTTATTCCATTGGACTTTGCAGAAGCGGACGACGCGGCTTCTGGTTACTCTCTCCTTGGTTTCCAAGATCTTGACGGGTCTCTCTATGTAGGTCAAGTCTTCTTGGACATTAAGCTGCTGAAGGTCGGCTTGCTCGGTGGGCACACGGAGACACTTCTTCAGCTGCGAGACATGGAACACATCATGAACGCCTGCCAAGGATGGAGGCAGTTCAAGTTGATATGCCACTTCTCCTTGTCGACGGAGGATCTGGAAAGGTCCGACGTAGCGGGGTGCTAGTTTGCCTTTCATGTTGAACCTTTGAGTGCCACGGAGGGGAGTGACTCGGAGGTAGACATAATCGCCCTCCTCAAAGGCTAGATCTCTTCGACGGTTATCGGTGTAGCTCTTTTGCCTGGATTGGGCTGCCTTCAGTCGGTCTCTTATGATCTTAACTTTCTCTTCGGCTTCTCTCAATAAATCAGTTCCAAACAGTTGTGATTCTCCAGTTTGATCCCAGAGCAACGGCGTTCTGCACTTACGCCCATAGAGTGCTTCGAACGGGGACATTTGCAGGCTGGCTTGATAGCTGTTGTTGTAGGAGAACTCTGCATAAGGTAAGTTCTTGTCCCACATTCCGCCAAAGTCTAGAGCACAAGCTCTAAGCATATCCTCCAATATCTGGTTGACCCTTTCGGTTTGACCGTCGGTCTGTGGATGATAGGCGGTGCTAAAGTTCAGTCGGGTGCCGAGTTCCTCTTGAAGGTTCTTCCAAAACTTGGAGGTAAACTGACTCCCGCGGTCAGATACAATCTTCCTGGGAACTCCGTGGAGGCACACGATCCGGGTCATATACAACTCAGCCAACTTGGCGACGGTGTAAGTTGTCTTGACCGGGACGAAGTGAGCTACCTTGGTGAGTCGATCAACGATCACCCAGATAGAATCATGACCAGCTTGGGTCCTGGGCAGTCCCGTGATGAAGTCCATTCCTATCTCCTCCCACTTCCATTCAGGGACTTTGAGGGGTTGAAGAAGTCCGGCAGGTCTCTGATGCTCTGCCTTGACTCGCCGGCATGTGTCGCACATGGCCACATACTCAGCTATTTCTCTCTTCATGCTGACCCACCAATATTTCTCCTTCAGGTCTTGGTACATCTTTGTACTCCCGGGATGAATGGAGTATAGAGTATCGTGGGCTTCTTGAAGGATGAGAGTCTTCAACTCAGGTAGGTTGGGTACGCATACTCGGTTTCCGAACCAAATGGTACCATGTTCATCCTCGGAGAATCCGGGGGCTTTACCCTTCCTCATGTTTTGCTGGATCTCCAGGATGTCTGGGTCTTCCTTCTGCTTCTCTCGGATCTGGTCTATTAAGACAGGCCGAGACTCCAAAGCAGCGAGGTACGCTCGAGTGGTGATCCCTAGGTTTAACCTTTCCATCTCCTTATACAGTAAAGGAGCTTGGCCTTGAATCATGATGGCGTTGCAGTACCCTTTTCGGCTAAGGGCGTCTGCCACCACGTTTGCTTTGCCCGGATGATAATGGATGCCCAAGTCGTAATCCTTGATCAGTTCCAACCATCTCCTTTGCCTGAGATTCAGATCTGGTTGGGTGAATATATACTTGAGGCTCTTGTGGTCGGTGAAGACCTCACACCGGTTTCCCACAAGGTAATGTCTCCATATCTTCAAGGCATGAACCACGGCTGCTAGTTCCAGGTCGTGGGTTGGGTAGTTCAGCTCATGCGGTCTCAACTGCCGGGAGGCGTAGGATATCACCTTCCCTTCTTGCATTAAGACGCACCCCAATCCTTGACGAGAGGCATCACAGTAGACGTGGAAGTCTTTCCGGATGTCTGGCAGAGTCAGAATGGGAGCTGACACAAGTTTCTTCTTGAGGGTCTGGAAGCTTTCTTCGCAGTCGGGGGTCCAGTCGAACTTCACCTCTTTCTGCAGAAGTCTGGTCATGGGCTTGGCGATCTTGGAAAAATTCTCGATGAACCGGCGGTAGTATCCGGCCAATCCGAGAAAACTCCGGATCTCGGTCACGGTCGTTGGCTGCAGCCAGTTGGTTACCGCTTCTACGGTGGTTGGGTCCACTGCTATTCCTCCGGCAGATATTACATGACCGAGGAACTTCACCTCAGACGACCAAAATTCGCACTTGCTGTATTTGGCGTACAGTTGCTGCTCCCTTAGCTTTCCGAGGGTCAGACGGAGGTGAGTCTCGTGTTCTTCCTTGGTCTTGGAGTAAACGAGGATATCGTCGATGAATACCACGATGAACTTGTCCAAGAACTCCATGAATACATTGTTCATCATGTTCATGAAAAAGGCCGGGGCATTCGTGAGTCCGAACGACATCACAGTGTACTCGTAGAGTCCATAGCGGGAGGTGAAGGCAGTCTTGGGTATATCTTCCTCCCTGATCCTCAACTGGTGATAACCTGACCTGAGGTCAATCTTAGAAAACACCGAGGATCCTTTCAGCTGATCGAACAGGTCGTCGATCCGAGGCAATGGGTATTTGTTCTTGATAGTTACGTCGTTCAGGGCTCTATAGTCCACGCACATCCTCTTGGTCTTGTCCTTCTTCAAGGCAAAAATAACCGGTGCACCCCAAGGTGAGGTACTCGGTCGGATGTAACCCTTCTGCTCTAGGTCTTCGATGTTGCTCTTGACTTCGGCTAGTTCATTAGCGGCCATTCGGTATGGGCGCTTGGAGATTGGAGTGGTCCCCGGGACAAGCTCGATTCTTGAATTCGATGTCCCGCTTGGGAGGCATTCCGGGCAGATCTTCGGGGAAAACATCTGCAAACTCCCTGACTATTGGCACTTCTTCAAGAGCTATAGAGCGAAGGGATGCTCCGAGTGGTTTGCGACTGACCATCCGGAAAGTGACGGTTACGCCTTCAGGACTGGTCACCGTGACGGACTTGTTGGCACAGTCGATCACTCCCTTGTGCTTCATCAACCAATCCATACCTAGTATAAGGTCGAGTCCGGTGCACGCGCACAGTGCGCGGGTTCACCGTGGGCCTGGCTCACCGTGGACCCGAGGGGTTTAAAATTTGAAAATAAATTCCAGAAATACTTTTAAACTTGTAAAATTCATATCTAATGCATTTGAACTCTAAAAATTACCATTCCAATTTCAGAAAATTCATAAAATTATTCTCTACATATTTATGCAATAAAAACAGTAGGTTTACTTTGACATTTTCATGTTTATTTAAATAAGTATTCAAATGCCCTTAGGATTAAAATGCAAAATTTAAATATTTAAACTCCAGAAAATTTATATAATTATTCCTTTCTGTTTAAACACTAGAACCACTGAGTTTTCTCTGAATCATTTATATTAAATTGATTAGAAAACTTAATGTAGTATTATACACACTTAAAAACCCTTTTATGAAAGATAATAATTCATTTGGATTCATTTTAAATTAATGGAGAAATAAATTTCAGAACTTTAACCATTGAATTTATTTTATTTATAATCAAACCAACTTTAACTTATGCGTTTATAATGTAATGTTATACTGTTTGATTGTATGTTGTGTTCTTTTTATTCTACTTTATATTAAAAAGACTACGACGTCGCCGAGGAGCCGGAGTACTTCCCCGAAGTCCCTCCCTCTCCCTTTGCTGAACAAGGCAAGTCACCAAACCATTCTTTTGAACATATTGAACCCATGTCTGAATCGACTATCGCTAAAACACATAGGTTATGTATATGCATTAGTCAAATGAACCCTTACATTATATTTATTTAGGATCCCCCGACCTTGATGTGCAACCCAAGCCATGCTATCTCGCCTAACCTCCTTGTCACCATATGATTAATGATATTAGCTAGTGTCCAAAGTATTGACACGGCCGCTATAGGATAAAAATGAGTCGTAGCAAAATGGTTCTATTATATGATCCCCGTTGCTTCTTATCCTTGGAAATTCTGTTGGTGATGAGTCATGGTTGTGAGTGTATGCATGGTGGGTTCCGGGTGCAAGCTAGGGCATTGGTCAGTCGCACCCGGGGCACTATAAGGACCGGTCTGAGGGATCCGTTGCAATACACTTACGTACTAACCACAAGTCTAGTGGGTAAGTCCTAACTAAGGTATGGGTTGTTCCAAACCGAGGCCACCACTTGGAGATGGGTCAAGTTGCACCTGCGGGTGACTTGTACCAATGTGGCGCAAAAGGGGGTGCGACGTTAGCCGGGATGCGGCCCGGCGCGCCGGCGAAACCTAGAGCGGGTGGTTATCGCTTGGAACATCTCATATTGAGGTTTTGGCACGAGTTCCCGTGAAATGGGTCATCTCGTTGAGATGAGTGCGTGCCTTGTGGGTACAGTAGTACATCTCTGATCAGAGTCTTAAATCTTTTCGAAAAGCCGAGCCCACGGTCAAGGGCGGGTTGCGTGACATCCCCCAGTTAGATTACTTTGAATATGTATGTGCATGATGGATTGACATGTAAGGACTGTTGTGCGAGGAGGTAAAACGTACTCCTCGAGTTAGTTGATGTTGATGATGTTCATGTTTACTTTCCGCATGATTAAAATATGATTACACTAAATGCCATAACCGCAATTGCTTCATTCCGCATTGTTAGCCTTTATCCTTCCTTGTATATTATCCTGCATTATTATTTGCATTTGCGGTGGCTTGTTGAGTACTTTTTGTACTCATACCCGTTGGACCCCCACAGAGGATGCTTATCTTGAAGACGGTCTGGAGTAGCAACCCAGTCGAGAAGAAAGATCCTGAAGAAGACGTTCGTCATGCCGTTGTTTACCTTTATTAGTATCGTTTTTATTAAAACAATGTTGTAATAAATATGGTCTGCGTACCATGGATTTTATCGTATGTACGTTGTCGCATGATGAACCTCTTGTATTATTGTTTTTCTATGGAAATTCAATAATGTCTCGATTTTGATAAATCGGGGCGCTCAAAATCGGGGCGCTACAGTAGCACAGAAACGGCGGGTTTTCGGAGCATCATCGTGCACCGTGTGCTCAACACACAGTTGCAACAACTAGAGAAGCTTCAATGCCACAACCTTTTCCATACCTTCTTCGTCATCCACAATCGACGAGCTCATGTCATCATTGATGGAGGTAGCCGCAATTGCAATAATTTGGTGAGTTCAGATTTGGTAAAGAAGCTTGACTTTCCCAGCCGTCACCACCCACATCCATACCATATCATGTGGTTTAATGATGCTGGAAAAGCTAAGGTAACACATACTTGCAGAGTTTCTTTTTCCATTGGTTCCTATGCTAGTCATGTTGATTGTGATGTGGTACCTATGGAAGCTTGTTCACTTTTATTGGGTCGTCCTTGGGAATTTGATAATAATGCTACACACCATCGTAGAAGTAATACATACACTTTTATGCATAAAGGAAAGAAAATTACTTTGCTACCTTTGACCCCTGCTGAAATTGTACAAGCTGATAAAGACCGTGCTGCTAGTTTGAATGGTGCTAATTCTGAAAATCAACAAGTTGCTAAGTCTCTTTACCCACCGAAACAAGATAATCAAATTAAATTAAAGGGTGATGTCATGCTTGCTAGAAAATGTTACCTTGCTGAAATTTCTGATGATGATGTTTGCTATGCTTTGGCTTGCACGCAGACCTTGTTCTCACTTGATAACTTTGCTAGTTTGATACCTCCTGCTGCCACTAACCTTTTGCAGGAATATGAGGACATTTTCCATCCGAGATACCACCGGGGCTACCACCTATCAAAGGAATAGAGCATCAAATTGATGTGATTCCGGGTGCAATATTGCCAAACTGTGTTGCTTATAGAACCAACTCCGAGGAGATTAAAGAAATTCAGCGACAAATCTAAGACCTTTTGGACCATGGGTATGTACGTGAAAGCCTTAGCCCTTGTGTTGTTCCTGTACTTTTGGTTCCTAAGAAAGATGGTACTTGGCGTATGTGTGTTGATTGTAGGGCTATTAATAATATTACTATTCGGTATCGTCATCCTATTCCTAGACTTGACGACATGCTTGATGAATTATGTGGCTCTATAATTTTCACAAAAATTGACTTGCATAGTGGTTACCACCAGATTCGAATGAAACTTGGCGATGAGTGGAAAACAGCTTTTAAAACCAAATTTGGGTTGTATGAGTGGTTAGTAATGCCTTTCGGTTTAACTAATGCACCTAGTACTTTCATGCGCTTAATGAATGAGGTTTTGAGGGCTTTTATTGGTCGATTTGTGGTGGTTTACTTTGATGATATCTTGATTTATAGCAAGTCTTTGGATGAATATATGGATCACTTAAGTGCTATTTTTAATGTTTTACGCGATGCACGTTTATTTGCTAACCTTGATAAGTGCATATTTTGCACGGATCTAGTATCTTTTCTTGGATATGTTGTCACTCCATAGGGAATTGAGGTGGATGAGACAAAAATTGAAGCCATAAAGAGCTAGCCGACCCCAAATCCATCACACAGGTGAGGAGTTTTCTTGGTATTGCAAGTTTCTATCGCCGTTTTGTTCTGGATTTCAGCACCATCGCTGCGACGTTGCATGAGTTGACAAAGAAGGGTGTGATGTTTCGTTGGGGACAAGCACAAGAGGCATTTACCACTTTGAAGAACAAGCTAACACATGCGCCACTGCTACAACTTCCAAATTTTGGTAAGACAATTCAGCTTGAATGTGATGCTAGTGGAATTGGCATTGGTGGTGTGTTGATGCAAGAAGGTAAGCCTGTTGCATACTTTAGCAAAAAATTAAATGGTCTTGTTCTAAACTACTCTACGTATGATAAGGAATTGTATGCTCTTGTATGTTCTTTAGAGACGTGGCGTCATTATTTGTGGCCTAAGGAATTTATTATACATTCTGATCATGAATCGATTAAGTATCTTTGCTCTCAAACAAATCTGAATCGTAGGCATGCTAAATGGGTTGAATTTATTGAGTCATTTCCTTACGTCATAAAGCATAATAAAGGGAAGGATAATGTTATTGCTGATGCTTTGTC
The DNA here is from genome assembly GCA_019279435.1 of Zizania palustris. Classification (NCBI taxonomy): domain Eukaryota; kingdom Viridiplantae; phylum Streptophyta; class Magnoliopsida; order Poales; family Poaceae; genus Zizania; species Zizania palustris. The sequence continues at coordinate 50,621,820 of JAAALK010000285.1, read as the reverse complement.
TAGGCGCTATACTTTGTTGTCCCAACTTGATTGTCGGATTTTTGGACTTGAATCAATAAAAGAACAATATGCACATGATCCTGATTTTAAAGATGTGCTGCTGAATTGTAAAGAGGGACATACATGGAACAAATTCGTGATCAATGATGGGTTTGTGTTTAGGGCTAACCGCTTGTGCATTCCAGTTGGTTCTGTTCGCCTTTCGTTGCTGCAGGAAGCACTTGGGGGAGGCTTGATGGGGCACTTTGGTGCTAAAAAGATAGAAGATGTTTTGGCCTCATATTTCTTTTGGCTAAGATTGAGGAGAGACGTCGAGCGGTTCGTCGGTCGCTGTAATACATGTCAAAAAGCTAAGTCTCGATTGAATCCACACGGTTTATACATACCTCTCCATGTTCCTTCTATTCCATGGGTGGATATTTCTATGGATTTTGTGTTGGGATTGCCACGGACAAAGAGGGGGAGAGATAGCATTTTTGTTGTTGTGGATCGATTTTCTAAGATGGCACATTTTATACCATGTCATAAAAGTGATGATGTTGTCCATATTGCTGACCTCTTTTTCAAAGAAATTGTACGTTTGCATGGTATGCCTTCTACTATTGTTTCAGATCGTGATGCAAAATTTTTGAGTCACTTTTGGCGTACTTTGTGGAACAAGTTGGGTACCAAATTATTGTTTTCTACCACTTATCACCCACAAACTGATGGCAAAATGGAGGTGGTCAACCACACTTTAGGCTCCATGTTGAGGGTTGTTTTGAAGAAAAATTTGAAGATGTGGGAAGAATGTTTGCTTCATGTGGAGTTTGCATACAACCGAGCAACACATTCTACCATGAAGGTAAGTCCTTTCTAGGTAGTGTATGGTTTTAACCCTCGTGATCCTATCGATATATTGCCTTAACCTACCAGTGAGAGAATACATAATGATGCTAAAAACGTGCTGAATTTATTTTGAAACTGCATGAAACAACTAAGGAAAACATTGAAAAGATGACTGAAAAATATAGGCTTGCTGGTAGTAAAGGTAGAAAGGAAGTTAAGCTTGAACCGGGCGATTTAGTTTGGTTACACTTGAGGAAGGATAGATTTCCGGATTTAAGAAAGTCTAAGTTGATGCCTAGAGTTGATGGTCCTTTCAAAATACTTGAGAAGATTAATGATAATGCATATAAACTTGAGTTGCCTCCCGAGTTCAGGGTCTGTCCTACCTTTAACATTTCAGATTTGAAGCCTTATTTAGGAGAAGATGATACGTTAGAGTCGAGGACGACTCCAATTCAAGAGGGGGAGGATGATGAGGACATCACTTCTCAGATGGACATTCAAGGTCCGATCACTAGAGCTCGTGCATGACACTTGAATTTAGAGGTGAGCTCATTCCTAAGCATTTCAAATTATGAATTTGAGAATAGATTGCTACCTAATGATTATATTGTGATTAGGAACCAAGGAGAGGACCAGGAGATTCATGAAGAAGGACTTGGAGGTGGGGAGGTAAAACAAGGGAGTGCAAGCCAAGTTGGAGATCCGATCCAAGTCGACTTCGAGTCCAATTCGGACTCCAGGACCACCTCACAGTAAAATGGACGCCCAAGATGCATACGACCTCCGATTTGGAAGTTCCACATATGGTTGGAAATATGAGAAGATAAAATTTTCAATGGGACCAACCTCACATCAAAATAAAATCGGAGTCGTCGACAATCATCAAAACATTACCGATTTCCAGAACCGTTTTGGTGCTGCGTCACTAGTTTGGGCCTTTGGCCCATGTACAGAGTTGGAGTCTCTTAAGGATGCGTTTTAGGGTTAATACACGTTCATTAGCCTATATAAACAGCAGTCACCGCTGTCTATCATGGGTTTTGCTTAGATTATTCTGTCCAGAATAGTTTCGCTGTCATATCGGTTTGTAGAACCCCAATTTGTGAGTTTAATCATACATCTGCAATTCGGTTGCATTCTTCTTGGTTCTTGCTTGTGTTCTTCGATTCGCAGGTAAGGATTAGCCTTCTTGGCGAGGTTGGCCAGGCACCGTTCGGTTGATAACCAGAGGAGATGTTGTGCTGCGATTGCGGGCTCAAGACGTACCGTCCAGAAGCTGGGTCGATTTGTGTAGCGACTCCACCAAATCGAGAGATATCAAAACCTTTCGGAAGATTGGGAACCCTAGTTTACATCAAATGATGTAAACTCTATTTGATAAACTGGACAGACTTAATTAGAAAGCAGTATACTGCAGCTGAAACACAGATTCTATAATGTAGCTGATTCACAATATTGCAATGAGAAATCTGAAAAATAGATGTAAACTTACAAATTCAGAACAGTCCAAACAGCAAACTCAATTGATTGACCATGTCTTGAAACAAATCAGATCATTCACATTAGCAAATTTGAATCATGATCAAGTGATGAACTCAGTTAAAACATCATATAAACAATTCAGAATGAAAGTCTAATCCAAATCACAGATTTAAAAACTGAACAAAATGAAAATGGAGGATTCCTTAATTAGTAACTTTAGCTTTATGAGCCAAAACTAAATCACAGAACACAGATCACTTCAGTACAATGAATTTAGAGTTTTCAAAAGAACTCAAAATACTAAAAGTGTTTTGATTGATTCAATTATAGACAGATGAACAGTTCAATGAAACCTCTTGACACAATTCTGAAAAGACCCACTTCTGTTGCAGACAGAGAACTAAAAACTATATCCTATCAGAGATAAACTCATAAATGGAGCATGATCATATTCAAGAATGAAATGGAACTGCTATTCAAAGAATTAAAGAGAGTGATCTATACTAGCAGTAATTTTCAATTCAGAGGCAGCCAAGATTTAGAACAGTGAGGAAAAACAGCTGGAATCATTCTCATGAAAACTTCTGAAACTATTTACTTCAATACTAAAACTTGATTTTCAGTAGAATCTAGAATATAGAACAAGATTCAAGAAGAGTTTTCAGATGAACTATGCAATAATTAAACAGTTTCAAGAAAGTCTTACAGATGTGACTAGAAATACTCAACAGCAGAGATGTAAACCTAAAACAGAGCAAATATTCTGAGACAATTTTCTTTTACTCAATCTGAATCATGGTTCAACTGAAGATCAGTTAATGCTTAAGAATTGAAACATCTAATTCATCAATAATACACTCAAGACATCAACACTCCACTGAAAAACATACTTGAATTCTACTCAAACATAGGAAATTATCTGATGAAACTCAGCAGCTTCTTTTTGTCCTCTGAGAAAATTCTTGATCATTTCCTTCCCTTCTTCAGATGAATCTTTATCAGAAATCTTGCAGTTGAGTCTCTTAATCAAGCCCACAAGATCAGTAAAGATCAACTGAGAAAATAGATTAGAAAGTATAAACCAAAAACCACAACCAGAGAGAGTCTTGGCGACGCAGCAGAAAAGACCCAAAAGATCCTGGACGAGGAACAATGTTATCGGGAAAGGAAATGTGATGAGAGAAAAAGTATTCACATGAAGAATAGCAAATTCACCAAATAGATGAGCTGAAGATGAAATTTCAGAAATCAAAGATCACAAATAATCAGAACATTAAGCACAGAAATTTTTGGTTCTATATGTCTCCAAAAGGCAGCCAACCCCTTGGGTATGAGGCCCATTTTATAGCCATACCCTAGAAGGCATCATTACACTTGGACCCTCCAACTTTTCAGTTTACACATATAGACATGCCACAACTTTAGAATTAGAAATGCTGAAAATTACTCACATAGACCTCTATTACTCTTTATTACAAATTGACTCAACTCTTAATATATTTTTAGAATTTAGGAAATCCTAAAAAATACTAAAAGTTTACACATTACTCTAAATTACTCAAAACAAAAAGACTCATAATTATTGGATTTAAAACATTTAGAGGTGCGATGATTTTCAGCAAACATAGACAAAGCCTCCCCGATCGTCGACGATTGCCGTCAGTCCGCGAACTCAACTGCCAGCAAGTCTCTCCCGCTCTCGATCCCTCGAGCCGCCTTGTCACTTGAACTGGCTTCCCTTTCACTGACTCAACCGACACTTCGTCTTGATCAACCTCCATCTCACGTCCTGCTTGATCTCCATGTGTACATCTGAGTCCACTCTCAACTTCGACTGACACCCTCGACCATCTGTCATTAGACTCCCCGTCTAACCTGATCCCTTGCCATCGACAGTTGACAAGTATCTCAAGCCTGCGCATGCGAGACAAACACAGACACACACACATATCCAAGCATCCACATATAAACCCCATGACAAAACCCATCAATCACTCATCATAACCTTGCACCATAGTGACAATCCTCACTAGGTTCCTCACAGGCTACCTTTTTCCATTGGCCATACCGGAGTGATAACCTAAAGAGGTGTTGGGGGACGATGACTCCGTCTTCCCATCCATTGACATCCCTGACAAGTGTGGACTAAGGACTCTTCATCTGCTACTATAGTAGGCCAATAAAGCCCCTGGCGAAGTGTTTTGCCTGCTAGAGCTCGAGGGGTTAGATGGCTACCACACAGGCCTTCATGAATTTCCCGAAGTATGTCTTGTCCTTCGGATTGGGAGATACATCAGAGCAGGGGATAATAGACTTAAGCCTTGTATAATATATCGTTGATAATATGGTAGTTTCGGACCCTCAACTGTAACCTTGACAACTCTAGGCCTTCAGGCAAATTAGCTTCGTGCTGCAAAAACTTCATAATTGGACTCCACCAATCATTGCTCGATGTGCAAAGTACCTTAGCAGGAGGGAGTTGTGGTACCAAAGGGGAGGTAAGTTCTTCATAAAAAGCCTCTTCCGGGATATCTAGGGCTCCGGCTGCAGCTTTGGCCAAGATGTCTGCTTGTTGGTTGTCGGCTCGTGGGATGCTCCGGATAGAAATCCCTTTAAATGGTGCTTCAGTCTTGTGGATTTCTTCCAAATATTTGGAAAGATGGAGATGTCGAACTTGAAAACTTTTATCAACATGCCCTGCAACAATCTAAGGGTCTGTTTTTATGATAACTCTCGTGGCGCCTAGTGCGCGCGCTTTGCGAAGGCCAGGCAGGATCCCTTCATACTCTGCAATATTGTCTAGATGACTAAATAGAGAAATAAACTCCTATTTATTTGAATTTATAAAATAATTTCTGATACGACGGTTTTCAGCCGAAACCGACAAAGCCTTCTCGATCACCGACACGTGACACCAATCCGCGAACTCGATCGCCGGCAAGTCTCTCCCGCTCTCGATCCCCTCGAGCCACCTGATCACTTGCACTGGCCTCCCTTTCGCTGACTTGGTCGCCACGCTGTCTTGATCATCCATCTGTCCATGTCTTGCTCTATCTCCTCGTGCACTCCTGAGATCATCTCCAACTCCACCCGGCCTCCTTGATCCTCTAGCATAAAGATCCCCGCTTGACCCTTGATCACCCGCCATTGATAGTTGGTTAGCATCTCCACCCTGTACACATGAGACAAGCCAAAACATGAAACGCGACACACACCATTCCCTTGGCACACAATCCATATCCACACATCGATCCCATTGATGCAAGTAAACCACCACTCACTCATCACTCCAGATCGATCAACCTTGTCAATCACTGATCACAAAGACAAAAAACACATTGCGACCTCACTTGGTTTCACAAAAACCTTCATGGTTAGGTCAACTACGTAAAAGTGTGGTTGATAATGACTAGATGGAGGGTGTAGCGATTGCAAGGTTTCGATTTCTGATCGGAAGCCTTAAAGCATCAACGTCCACTCATCGCCTCAATCGTACCTATCGGAAGATCGGGCCAACCATTTGCATGTCCCCGTGCTCATCAAGTCGTATCAGAGCAAAGGTTGCCCGTTAGGTATCAATCTATCCTTGTGTTTCTTGTTTTCCCAGAGTCTAGAAAAAACCACACAAAAATACTTCGTTGATTTATGTTAGTTTGTTCCGCTGTTATCCAAACCCTCTTGAGCCTTTCCGCTAGATTGATTTCAAATTTTCTTTGTTGCGTTTGAGTCCTTTGTTTGAGTCTTGTTGCTGGTTTAGAGTTGCGTTCTTGAGTCTAATTTGAGTCTTGTGTTGTGGCGAGAGCTCTTTTCCTTGTGAGATCGATTTCGCCTCGGTGTCGTGTCACCACCGCATTGTGTTTTTTCCTTGTCCCACATTGCAAACCTATAGCGAGGTTGCAAACCGCCTTGTATCATCCACCGACAATGCTAGCCTCCTTGTGTTCTTTTGCAAACCTTTTTGAAGAATTCTTCAAGAACCAAGCAAGCGAGAAAAAGTGCAGACTACCTCCGCATACGGATTAGAGATCAAGCAACATAGATCTTTCTAGAGCCATACAAGAAAAGCTCGTCTGTCCATAGATCTAAAGGAAATAGTGGTCCCGAGAAAAGAAAGAAAAGAGAAGAAGGCAAAAAGGAAGGGCAAGTAGCAAAAGTGTCCTGCTCCATACTCAGAAGAAAGGAAAAGGAAGGGTGGGTAGCAGAGTGTTCTACTCCATACCCAGAAGAAGTGAAAGGAAGAGCAAGTAGAAGGTAACAAAAGTGTCCTGATGCATGTTGTACATCTGACAACCTCGAAGTTTTGTGCACGCTGAGTGCATGTCCCACAATCCTTGTTCCCTTTTTACTCTTGTTTGCTTAGACTAGACCGTAGGGAAAAGTCTCGGCCAGCAACTCTGACACATTTAGGACCATTATTCAACGTTATTAATTCTATTATTAATCTGCGCTAACCCTTGTTACTAAATTTGCCTTCCAAGATCTACATACTTCCCATCAGAACATATTGGATCCTTGCAATCATGCCTCTCAAGTCATCGGACATCCCCACCTTTTCAGTCGAACCGACTGCTTCAATCAGTAAAAAACTTCATTAGGACTCGGTAAGACATGGAAAGTGAGTGAACAAGAGAGTGATTCACAGACCATAGTCCCATCAAGTAGTATCGAGAAGTAGCCAACAAGGATAATACTATTGTTTTATCTCCTATTTCCAACTAACGATGGCAGGTAAGATCACCGATTTTGGAGACTGCACGTCTAAGCATGAACTTCAATGAATCGAAGGAAAGTTTGATGGTAGCATGAATGTCATGCAGCTAAGCATCCAAGAATTAGCCGGAAACATCGCTACTCTCATGGCTAACGTACAAAGAATCGCCCCAGGGCAACAACCTTTAGCTCTAGTACATGAGGTTGAGGCTGATGAAGAAGACACCGAGTGCACCATCATCGACGAGGTAACGATAACCATGGCAATAAGTTGCAGGACTGAGGTAACCCTGACCCTTTGCCAAAGTAAATTTATTATTCCTTCATTTTCTGGCAAATATGACCCTAAACTATATTTAGATTGGGAAATGATTGTCGAACAAAAATTTAATTCCCATCACATTCCAGAACAGCATCGAGTTAGACAAGCCACTAGTGAATTTAAGGACTTTGTCATCATCTGGTGGAATGAATTGGTAAAGGCTGGGTTAGAACCTGACACATGGGATCGGGTGAAGAGAGCCATGCGTGGTAGATTTGTTTCTCCATATTACAAGCGTGATTTAAGAAACAAATTACAACGCCTAAACTGGGGTAATAGGTCTGTTGAGTAATATTACCAAGAATTACAAATAGGAATGTTGCGTTGTGAGGTAGAAGAGGAAGAGCAGGACAAGATGTCACGTTTCTATGGTGGGCTACGGCGTGAAATTCAGGACATAGTCGATTATAAAGAATATAATTCAATTACTCGACTATTTCACCCTGCTATGTTGGTTGAGAAGGAATTGCAGGGGAGGCAACTAGCATCCAAGACTCAATTCAAGAGTATGCTGACCGCGCGACCTTCTCCAGGATACGCCAAGACACCATCGGCCACCCCCTATCGTCCCTCCGCTTCAACGACCGATCGGGTACGACCCACTGTATCAGCCCTAGTCAAGCAAGCTTCCGATATGGACAAATCGGCCCCAACACCTACTCCTGCCCTGAATACATAATCGGTTGCTTCCACAGGCATGACAAGAGACATCCAATGCTTCAAATGCAAAGGCATCGGTCATGTGCAACATGAATTCCCTAACAAGTGAGTACTGCTTGTTACGGAAAGTGGTGAGTACACTAGCGCTAGTGAAAATGAAGATGATAATGTACCTACCACTAACCCTGTAGAGCACAACACGGACGACTCGTCCGATGAGTCAGCAATGGAGCACATCGGCGATGCCGACACCGGTCGATACCTAAGCATCGTTGCCCAACGAGTGCTGAGTGCACAAGTAGAGACAATAGAACAACATCAACGTCACAACCTGTTCCAGACTCAGTTCGTCATCCAAGAAAGAGCCTATCGAGTCGTCATTGATAGCGAAAGCTATAGCAATCTTGCTAGCTCCAACTTGGTTGAGAAGCTCAACATACCAACTCAACCACACCCACATCCGTATTCAATTTAATGGTTCAATTCATGTGGTAAATTGAAGGTATGTAAAACTGCTCGAATACATTTCTCATTAGGAACTTATCATGATAGTGTCAGCTTCGATGTAGTGCCTATGCAAGCATGTTCCTTACTTTTGGGTAGGCCTTGGTAGTATGATAAGGATGCTTTACATCGAGAAGGCCACACACATACATTTTTACCCACAATCGTAGAAAAATAGAACTCCTACTGAAATCCTAAAAGATGACATGGCACGAATGGAACGTGCAAGAAAAATGAGTGAGTCACAAGCGAATAATTCGTAGGTAGCTAAGGATGCTCATCCCTCCAAAATAGAACTAAATGTGACACCCTTGAAAAAGAACACCACTAAGTTGAAGGGTATTTCCATGCTAGCTACTCGATCTGAAATCTCTGAACTGCTAAATTGTGATGCTCACTGTTATGCCTTAATTTGCAAAGAGGTCTTCTTTACACTCAAAAACTTAATGACCTCCTTTCCTCCTGATGTTACTAACCTCTTGCATGAGTTTTTTGATGTATTTCAAGCAGAGGTACAACCAGGATTGCCACTGATGAGAATCGAACATCAGATCGACTTGATTCCGAGAGCAACACTGCCAAACCGCATGTCATATAGGACGAACCCTGAAGAGACTAAGGAGATTCAACGACAGTACAAGACCTGCTCGACAAAGGGTACGTACGTGAGAGTCTTAGTCCTTTTGTTGTTCCAGTTATTTTGGTTCCTAAAAAGATGGAATATGGCGCATGTGTGTTGACTGTAGAGCCATTAACAACATAACGATTAGATATCACCATCCTATTCCTAGGTTAGATGATATTTTTGATGAATTAAGTGGATCTGTAATGTTCTCAAAGGTTGTATGAATGGTTAGTGATGCCTTTTGGGTTAACCAATGCACCTAGCACATTCATGCGGCTCATGAATGAAGTTTTACGCAACTATATTGGTCCCTTTGTGGTAGTATACTTTGATGACATTCTCATTTACAAGTCGATTGGAGAACATCAAGAACATTTACGTGCTATTTTCATTGCTTTACATATTGCATGTTTGTTTGGTAACATCGAGAAGTGCACATTTTGCACTGATCGAGTCTCTTTTCTTAGTTAAGTTGTGACCCGCGTAGGGAATTGAAGTCGATGAAACCAAGATAGAGGCAATCAAGAGTTGGCCGACTCCTAAAACAGTCACCCGAGTGAAAAGTTTTCTCGGGTTGGTGGGTTTTTACAAAAGATTTGTGTGCGACTTCAGCACTATCGCTGCCCTGATGAATGAACTCACGAAGAAAGGCACCCATTTCCAATGGGGGAAGGCACATGAAGACGCCTTCAATCGGTTAAAGTAGATGCTGACCAACGCGCCACTACTCCAATTGCCCGATTTCAGTAAGATTTTTGAACTCGAGTGTGACGCTAGTGGAATCGGCATCGACGGTGTCTTAGTGTAGGAAGGTAAGCTGATTGCCTACTTTAGCGAAAAATTGTCTGGTCCTAGCTTGAACTACTTATGATAAGGAACTTTATGCTTTAGTTCAGTCATTAAAACATGACAGCACTACTTATGGCCGAAAGAATTTATCATTCATTCCGATCATGAGTCATTAAAGTATATTAGAAGTCAAGCTAACCTAAACAAATGACATGCCAAATGGGTATAATTCATCAAATCCTTCCCATACATTATTAAGCACAAGAAGGGAAAGGATAATGTAATTGTTGATGCTTTATCCCGTCGATACACTCTATTATCTCAACTTGATCATAGAATTTTTGGATTAGAGACAATCAAGAAATTATATGCCACTGACCCTGATTTAAAAGAACCTTATGGTCGATGCAGAGAAGGAAGAACTTGGCGCAACTACATTCTGACCGATGGGTTGTTATGTTGTGCTAACAAGCTGTGTCCCTGCTAGCTCTCTTCGTCTTCTGTTTTTGTAGGAAGCACACGGTGGAGGATTAATGAGACATTTCGGTGTGAAGAAAATAGAGGATGTGCTGATCGCCTATTTCTATTGGCCCAACCTAAGGCACGATGTAGAGCGCTACGTAGCCTGATGCACCACGTGCAACAAAGTTAAGTCCCACCTTAATCCCCACGGTTTATACATGCCCTTACCTATCCCTAGCATCCCTTGGGAAGATATTTATATGGATTCTTTTTTGGGATTACCTAGAACTAAGAAGGGGAGGGATAATGTCTTTGTGGTTATCGATAGATTCTCTAAGATGGCACATTTCATTCTTTGTCACAAGAGCGACAATGTTACAATAGTTGCCGATTTGTTTTTCAGGGAAGTCATTCGCCTTTATGGTGTGCCACGTACAATTGTGTCTGATCGTGAAATAAAGTTCCTTAGCTACTTCTGGAGGATATTGTGTCACAAATAGGGAACCAAGTTTCTATTTTCCACTACATGCCATCCTCAAACAGACGGTCAAACCGAAGTGGTCAACAGAACCTTATCTACAATGCTGCGAGTTGTGTTGAAGACAAATTTGAAGATGTGGGAAGAGTGTCTGCCTCATGTTGAGTTCATCTACAACCGATCACTCCACTCCATCACATAGCTAAGTCCATTCTAGGTGGTATACGGTTTTAACCTTCATGCTCCGATTGACTTATTACCTCTACCATATGCTGAGAAGTTAAATTTTGTTGCTAAAACATGTGCTGAATTTGTACTCCAAATGAATCAAAAAACTAAAGAACACAGAGTGCATGAATACTAAATATCAACTAATTGGTAGCCAAGGTAGAAAATAGGTTGTTTTTGAACCAGGAGATTTGGTATGGCTACATTTACGAAAATATAGATTTCCCGAATTGCGAAAATCCAAGTTGATGCCTCGAGCTGCAAGACCTTTTAAAATACTTGCAAATGTGGGATCGGAATGGCGACTAGAGGGGGGTGAATAGACGCATCAACAAATTCTCGCGAATATGATGGCCTTTTAAAATCACCCAACGCACCTCTAAAAGGGACAAAAACGGAAGCTAATAATCTTTCACAACAAAATCCCGAATAAAGCAAGTGCTATCACTCTCCTGTCAGATATGATGTGATATAACAGTTTGAGAGATGCATGTATATGGAATTCTTGTATTATCATGGAAGTTGATTAGGGACCAATAGACGTTGAGTTGAGGACGACTCCAAATCAATAAGGGGAGGATGATGAGGACATCCCTATCAATGATACAACCATACATGAATACCAAGATCTAATTATTCGAGTTCGAGCACAACGATTAAATCTCCAGGTCAACTCGTTTCTTAGTATCTTAGTATATTATCTTGGGAATAAATTACTACCTAATATTATTATTGTTAGGAACCATGGAGATGATGAAAATCACTTGGAGATAAACAAAGAGTTGGAGAAAAATCAGGAAGGACGTCCAAGCCAATTTGAGAGTCCAATCCAACTACAATTCGTGTCCAACTCGGATTTCAGGAGCAGCGTGCACTAAAATCATCGCCCAGGCCGCATACAGACTCCGTTTTTGACGTTCTACCCAGCCACGGAAAAATAACTTCATAAACTTTCTAATGCCGCCAGTTTCATCTCAAAAGTCATTCTAGATCAACGGGAATCATCAAAACAAGATAGAGTCCAGAATCTGTCAGCATGCTGTTTTCTGCGTTATTGGGCCTTTTGGGCCGTGTATCCAGTTGAGCCCATTAGGGGTGCGTCCCAAACTACTATATAAGGTGTTTCTAAAACCATCTAGGGTTTTTAGGTTTAGTTTACACGTTGCTTTGATAGCCGTCGCTTCGCCGGATTTGTAAGTGAACCCCAATTCGTAGATTCCAATAAAATTTTCAGTTCGATTGCATTTTTCTGCGTTCTTGCTTGTGTTCTTCGATTCACAGGCAAGGATTAGCCTTCTTGGCGAGGTCAATCAGGTTGTGCTTGGTTGATAACCAACAGAGCAGTGGTGTAGCGATTGCAAGGGCCGATCTCGTTGATCGGATGCCGATCTCGTTGATCGGAAGCCGGATCGTCAACGTCGAGTTCTCCACAAATCGTTGTTTATCCCCCACCTGACGGAAGATCGGGCACCCCCTCCTCCATCACCGGTAGTGGTACAACTTCCAGATATTGCAGAAATTTCTGTTCCAAAATTCTCAGCTGAAATCTCAATCTTTCATAATCAATTAAGCATATTGTTGGACAGAAAAATATATGTAGCAGTGGTCAAAACCTTTTGCAAATTTCAAACATGGAACCCTTGCAACTTGGACAACAAAAGTGATGTAGAACTCAGGTCCAAAAGCAGTACCAAAACAGATCAAAAATCAGCCTCAAAGATTGAATCCAGACTAAAAACAGAGAACTGTATTCAGCTGAAATATCAAGTTTTCAGAATCAGTTAAGCACTTTGTTGGACAGAAAAATACATGCAGAAGTGATCAAAAACTTTTGAGAACTTCACAAATGGAACCCTGAAAACTTGAACATCAAAAGCTATGAAGAACTCGGATCCAAAATCAGCACAAAAACCGCTCAAAAATCGTATTCAAAAGTGATTGCACACAAAAACTAACCTGGTATCAGAACTCTCTGTAGGAACAAAACAAAATTGGTAGAAAGGATTAATTCTCAATTTCTACAAAAAGGATTATGGAATACCTTTGAATCCCTTCAACCATGATATTACTCAAGAAACTATTCAAGAATCAGCCAAGATGCTGATGAAAAGTTGAAGCAACAATTCATCAAACATGTAGAGGGCTACACAAACACTTAACCATTTCAGCGAGTTAAATTCCAGAACTGTGATGTCTTGTTTGATTAGCAAAAGAATTAAGAAGGAATCACAGAAACCAGTTGCAACTTTCGAAAATGGAACATTCAAAATATCCTCAACAAAATATGTATAAACATCAACAACATGTTCTGCAGTAGATTCACCAGAAAACGCTGCACAAAATCGAATCCAGTCACAAATTGTACCTGCGCCTAGAACAAGATTTCTTCGCTCCTACTATTTTGGTTGCGAGATGATGAACAGTGATGCCCAAATTGATTAAAAGCAGCAAGAACACAACAAAATTTGATGGATTTGATATTTGGTTCAGCCCAAAAGAACAGCAAAAAATCTCCCACCTGCCCATGGATCTGGTCCTCTATTTATAGACCAACCATATGGGGTATTTTCTAAAAAGAACCATCTAGAATTGAAAATTACACAAAAGTCCTATTCCTTATAATATATATTTTCAGAATTAGAAAATTCTGAAAAATATACCAAAAGGGTACACTAACTCTAGACTCACAACCTTTTATTACACATTGACTCAAAGTAAAAAGACTCCAAACTATTAAAATTAACAAAACTAGATATGCGACGGTTTTCAGTAAAAACCGACAAAGCCTCTCAACCCTTCGACTCGCGACACCGTTTTGCGACTCCGAGCGCCAGCAAGCCACTTCCGCCCTCTATCCCCTCGAGCCGCCTGAATGCTTGTCGTGGCCTCCCTCTCGCAAACCCGATCTTCACGCCGTCGCAGTTAGTCGTCCGTCCAAGTCTTACTCCGTCTCTTCGTGCACTCTTGAGATCTTCTCCAACTTCACTCGGCCTCCCTGATCCTCCGACATCAAGCTCCTCACTCGACCCTCGATCACCCGCCGTCGACAATTGGTCAGCATCTCCTCCCTGCACATACAAGACAAGCCAAAACAAGAACATGACGCACCACCGAAACCCTCGGTAGCCAAACCTCCATTTTACATCGAAACCCTTGATGCACTCAACCAACCTCAACCACTCTCAACCACTCAACCGCTTAGATGCTCATCCTTGTCAATCACTCATCATCCAGACCGAAACCATCTTGGTTTCTCAGCAAAGATCAATGATAATGCATACAGGATTGAATTACCTGCAGATTACAGCGTCAACAACATTTTTAACGTCGTCGATTTGAAGCGCTACTTGGGAGACGAACTTAACGATGAGTCGAGGACGACTCCAATTCAAGAAAGGGAGGATGATGAGGATATTCCCATGGCCAATACACCACACATGAGTACCAAGGACCGATGACTCGAGCCTGAGTCCGACAACTCAATGATCAGGTGAATTCTCTCCTTGTTACTCAGACCAACTATCCTATGAGTGGATTACTCAGTTCTAGTTATGAATGTATTATACTTAAGAACATGGGAGAAGACATGATGGATCGGGCCAATAACCGATTGTGACCTCCATCGGCATCGGCCACCACTCGAATCACCAACGACATCGGCTATTTAGTGGGCACCAGCTCCATCAGCTTAAGCCATCAGATCGATCACCAACACCATCGGCCGACCGCCAACCATCACACGGACCACAAGCAGCAACAGGCTCCGACCTCTATCAGCATTAGCCATCAATTAGATCTCCATCATCCATCGACCGACTACCGGTGTTTTCGATCATGCTCCACTCGGCAGCCGACTGTGTGACACCCCAAATTTTCAAACCAATAAAAATATTATTAAATTCAATTTCTGGGAATTTTTATTTCAGAAAATACTTTTAAATCCCTTTTATACCCTTTTGAACTACAACATAGAGTAGATGACCAAATTAGGAGGTGAAACTTTTTGTATATGATCCTAAGGCCAAAATATAATTTTGAGAATTTTTATAAATTTTTACCAGCCTTGGAAGTAGCCCTAATCTTTTAATCTATTTTCTGGAATTATTTTATTCAGAAAAGTAATAGAACAGTAATGGGCTCCTCCCCTCCCTTCTCTCTCTCCCGGCCGGCCCAGCCCGTTACCGCGCTCGCCTTAGACTGACACATGGACCCCACCTGTCGGCGCTGAAACCTTTCCCCTCGCGCGCGAACCCGACACCTCGGCCCCACCCGTCAGTCGCCCTCGCCCGCTCGCGCTCACTGGCTTGTGGCCCCCGCTCGTCAGAATCGTCTTCAACCCCGCGCCGGTCCCCCCTTCCGTTAAACCGAGCCCGTCATTAACTTCCCCGAGCCCCGCCGGTCATTTAAGCACGTTAATGCGCGCGTTTAAGCCCCTGGACCGCCCTCACGCGCACGGTCGCGCCATCGCCGGCGAGTTAAAGCCCTCCTCGGCTTTCCTTGCATGCGGTGCCCGTTAACCCTCGCCGATGCCTCTATTTAAGCACCTGGCCTCCACCGCGTTCTACCCCCACGACAATTCACGGCGAGAACGAACAGAGCGCCCCCTCTTCGGTTTTTAACACCTCACCGCCGCTCCTACTCCAGTCGCCCCTCGCCGTCGCTAGCGACCTCCTCCGCCCTAGCCAACCCCACCGTCATCACCGCAAGGACGCCACCGACCCCGACCACCCCTCCGCCATCCACGAGCCTCGCCGGAACACCGTCGTCGACAAGGACCCGAGGCCACCTCACCGTCTACCTCGTCGCCGGCCACGCCCCGTCGTTCCCGAACCACCGCCGAGGTACCTTCGTGACCCCCTCGTTGCCCTCTTTCCATTTTAGGACCTAGCATCGACCGCCATCGATCGCCGTGGCCGCTGGCCCGCTCGCCGTCGTCGGAGAAGACGACCGGCACGGGTCGAGTACCCGTGCCGTGTCGGATTCGATCCACGCCGTGCGATCCAGATCTAACGGCCCGGATTTAATCCCTCGTGCGATTTAATCGGCGCCGTCGGATCTGAGTGAAGCGGTACGGTGCGATCTCGTGCGTCCGTTAGTTTTAAAATCCCGCGTTTGATCTCGTGCGTCCACGTGGTACCCCCTTCGCACGTTTTAATCCTGGCCGTCCGTAGCCACTTACGCGTCCCGCCTCGCCCTCGCGCGTCGGATCTGGATCCGACGGTCCAGATCGACCCGGCGCACGCGCACAGTGCGCGGGTTCACCGTGGGCCTGGCTCACCGTGGACCCGAGAGGTTTAAAATTTGAAAATAAATTCCAGAAATGCTTTTAAACTTGTAAAATTCATATCTAATGCATTTGGACTCTAAAAATTACCATTCCAATTTTAGAAAATTCATAAAATTATTCTCTACATATTTATGCAATAAAAACAGTAGGTTTATTTTGACATTCTCATGTTTATTCAAATAATTATTCAAAAGCCTTTAGGATTAAAATATGGATTAAAATATTTAAACTTCAGAAAAATTTATATTAATTTCCTTTCTGTCCATTCACTGAAAACCACCAAATTGACATGGACTTTTCATTTCACACTTGTTTGAGAATTTAATATGACAATAATCACATTTAAACATTTGTTTTCTAAAAAGGACAACCCTTCATTTTAATCCCTTTAAAATTATTTATAAAATTCAGAACCTTAACTTTTGAGTTTATTTATTTTAATCAAACCAACTTTAACTTATATGCTTGTAATGTAATGTTATATGGTTGATTGAGTGTTATGCTCTTTTTGTTTTAATCTTTATATTAAAAAGACTACGACGCCGCCGAGGAGCCGGAATACTTCCCGGAAGTCCCTCCCTCTCCCTTTGCTGAACAAGGCAAGTCACCAAACCATTCTTTTGAGCATATTGAACCCATGTCTGAATTGACTATCGCTAAAACACATAGGTTATGTATATGCATTAGTCAAATGAACCCTTACATTATATTTATTTAGGATCCCCCGACCTTGATGTGCAACCCAAGCCATGCTATCTCGCCTAACCCCCTTGTCACCATATGATCAATGATATTAGCTAGTGTCCAATGTATTGGCACGGCCGCTATAGGATAAAAATGAGTCGTAGTGAAATGGTTCTATTATATGATCCCGTTACTTCTTATCTTTGGAAATTCTGTTGGTGATGAGTCATGGTTGTGAGTGTATGCATGGTGGGTTCCGGGTGCAAGCTAGGGCATTGGTCAGTCGTACCCGGGGCACTATAAGGACCGGTCTGAGGGATCTGTTGCAATACACTTACGTACTAACCACAAGTCTAGTGGGTAAGTCCTAACTAAGGTATGGGTTGTTCCAAACCGAGGCCACCATTTGGAGATGGGTCAAGTTGCACCTGCGGGTGACTTGTACCAATGTGGCGCAAAAGGGGGTGCGACGTTAGCCGGGATGCGGCCCGGCGCGCCGGCGAAACCTAGAGCGGGTGGTTATCGCTTGGAACATCTCATATTGAGGTTTTGGCACGAGTTCCCGTGAAATGGGTCATCTCGTTGAGATGAGTGCGTGCCTTGTGGGTACAGTAGTACATCTCTGATCAGAGTCTTAAATCTTTCGAAAAGCCGAGCCCACGGTCAAGGGCGGGTTGCGTGACATCCCCCAGTTAGTTTACTTTGAATATGAATGTGCATGATGGATTGACATGTAAGGACCGTTGTGCGAGGAGGTAAAACGTACTCCTCGAGTTAGTTGATGTTGATGATGTTCATGTTTACTTTCCGCATGATTAAAATATGATTACACTAAATGCCATAACTGCAACTGCTTTATTCCGCATTGTTAGCCTTTATCCTTCCTTGTTTATTATCCTGCATTATTATTTGCATTTGCGGTGGCTTGTTGAGTACTTTTTGTACTCATACCCGTTGGACCCCACAGAGGATGCTTATCTTGAAGACGGTCTGGAGTAGCAACCCAGTCAAGAAGAAAGATCCTGAAGAAGACGTTCGTCATGCCGCTGTTTACCTTTATTATTATCGTTTTTATTAAAACAATGTTGTAATAAATATGGTCTGCGTACCATGGATTTTATCGTATGTACGTTGTCGCATGATGAACCTCTTGTATTATTGTTTTTCTATGGAAATTCAATAATGTCTCGATTTTGATAAATCGGGGCGCTACAGACTGTGACACTCTATTGGCATCGGCCACCACTCGGACCTCTATCAGAATCAACCCTTGGTCGATTGTCATCACCATTGGATGATGACCTCTCCTGATCATCGGAACGACCACTATATGACTCCACCTGACTTAGTTGAGTCGGGATTCTCGTTATGAATGGAGTCTTTCTAGGGCACAGGCCCATATTCCTAGGGAACGACCCATAACTCTATTCTGTAAACCCTACAAATAGTTGGCAGTTGCCACGAGTTAGGGTTGGGTTTTGCTTAGATTATTCTGTCGTTGCAGTTTCGTCGTATACCGGTTTGTAAAACCCCAAACCTTGAATCTTTAGATTATCATCTGTAATTTTAGATTGCGTTTACCTTGTTCTTTCAAAGTTCTACGATTAATTTGCAAGATCAAAACCTTCGTGGTGAGGTTGACTACGTGAAAGCGTGGTTGATAATGACTAGACGAGATGGTGTAGCGATTGCAAGTTTTTAATCCCTGATCAGAAGGCTTAAAGCGTCAACGTCCACTCGTCGCCTCAATCGTACCTATCAGAAGATCGGGCTAACCATTTGCATGTCCCTGTTCTCATCACGAAGGCTACGTCAGAGCCTGTGTGATCAGAGCCCTTCGGTGCTTCGATCATAGTCCGAACAAAAAGGCTCTAAAACATGAGGCGTAAACCCAACTCAAGGCCAACGGAGAGGCTCGAAGCCACCACTAGTGTTGAAGGCTTCGTATGCTAGAAGGAGTCGTTCGGAGCTCTGTCCTAGAGTGGCACCGCTAAACGGGACAAGATGTTTACTTTACAAAGGCAGGCGCTGCAGAACGAGACAAGCCATGTACTTTGCTAAAGCGTTCACACATGTTTGTACCATTCTACCGCTACGGGATCTCACAAATAGAGTTCACTATGATGGTTGTAATTAGAGGGTAATTCAATATTTTCTAGTAGACCCCAGCCAATAAATACTCTCCTTCTTCCAATGTAATAAGGATTCGGATTCAAGTAATCACATATATTTCGCACAAGGTCAGAGCTGTTGTCCTATTTAGAGACTCTGCTTAGATCGAAACTGACTCCAGTCATTAGCTAAGCCCTTTGAGGCCTCTGAATCTATTAGCGTAATCATTTACGTCAACAGTGTTGATGATACATAAATATGTCATGCAAAGCAACAAATATCTGTTGGTAGTGATATGGTGGAAAAATTATATTCAGAAATTTGGGGTCTAGAACTCTATTAAAGATAAAGCTAACTCTATTAAAGCATATTTACATGCAATAAAACTCTAAAAATTATAAAAAAGAGAGATATTGGGTAATTTTTAGAGGATCGGATGCTAACCCGCCTTACATTCTGCTACTGTCTACATAGTACTACTATTACGCTTGCTAACTACTGCTATACCAAAATATGTGCAAATCCAGTGTTAATCATAAAACAGAAGGAATTTATAAGATGGAAAAAAACACAGGGAGCTAAAAGTGTTTAGACGGCCCGATGATTTTAGGACGAAAAGCAAAGCAGAATGTTGTGTCCGGTAGACTGTCGAGTTCACGAGAGGAAGGTAAGAAAGGAGGTTATATTGAGCGGAAAAATGGATCATTTGTTACGATGCTATTTTTAAATATAATATCTCGTACTATTTTTAAAATATTTATATATAAATATCTATGTTAAGAAATATAAATATAATTATAAACAGCAAAAATACAAAACAAAGTAATAAATTATCAAATTTGGCAGTGTGGACTGCCCGCGATTGCTACGCCTCGCAAGCTTCAAAAGCGTGCTTGCCTTCCATTTCCATTTCGATCTCCCTCATTCTTTCTTCGATTTTTTAAATTAGTATTTTAAAAGAAAAACAAATTTGTATATCAGATTCAAAAAATTGCAAAAATAGTATCCGGTCAGCCCACTAAATGCTAACTAGCAGCCAGTCGACACCTCATCGGCCGACTGGAGCCACGTGGCAGCGAGTCGGCCGACTCGGCCGACTGACGCTCAGAATACGCCCCAGCCATGCCCATGCTGTGCCCCCTCGCCTCCTGTCCTCCGCATGCCCCCGCGCGGGCAGGGGATCGCGGGGCCGGGGGGCGAGGGGCGAGGGGGCGCAGGGCGGGCGCGGCGCGGCGCGGCGCGCCGCTGCGCGTTCCGGGCGCCAGTTGGCCGACCAAGTGCCGACTGGCCCAGTCGGCACTTGGTCGGCCGACCGGATACTATTTTTGTAATTTTTCAAATCTGACGTACAAATTTGATTTTTTTAAAATATTTTAAAAAAATTCTCTTTCTTCCCTCCTCTTTTCTCTCCTCTCCCACTACGAGTCTACCACCACATCATCGGCTCTTCCGCTCGACGACGACGAGCCAGCCTGCCCATGTATCTCTTCCTGGCCCATTCCGTCGTCCGGCCCGCCCGTCGAGATGGTTCTCATCGGGCGGGCAGCTGCAGAGAGAGGCAACCCAGCGGGCGCGGCGGCGGACCGCGGGAAGTCGGCGGCGGGAGAAGCACTCGGCGGTGAGTATCCTAGAAAACTGGTCCTGTGTCCTTCCGCATTACTGTGTACTCGGTGCTCCCCGCTGTTCCCGTGCCGCGTTCGTGGGGTGCTCCTCCTCGCCCTCGCTCCGCGTACAGAGCTCACCCCTCGGCAGTAGTGGGAAATCCGGTGGGGGTGGTGCGCGGCGGTGTTTTCCTGGGTCCCCCGAGATGGGCCGGAGGCTCCCGTGATTTGGGGCAGTTGGGGTTTGTCATCCCTGCGCTTCTTTTGGGGTTTCCCTGTGTGATAATTTCTCCACTCCTACTGGGGATGATGGTCCGATTTTTGGCTGGCTGCTCCTATTGCGATTCTTGTTGAGTGGAAGGCCGGGTACTATTCCTGCTTAGGGGAATCGGATTATTGTTATTTTTCGGTCTGCTTCTTCTCAAGGTGGCCTTCTTGATTTGGATGGACTCAATTCGCTTGCTCCCGGGGTTGATTGATTCTCTGGTTTCATCCTTCTGCCCTAGAGTGAAGAGTTCAGATGTTTTTGCTGCCTTGCTTTTTAGTGTGCATAAATCTGAACTAAAACAAACACAATGCAAAAGTAGTTCCTTGTTAGCTGGGAATAGTTGAAGGGTCTTTGCTAGTTTGCCCCAAACTTCATCCTCTTTGCAGATTTGCCCCATACTTGAGGGGGTCACTTGCAGATATACCCATACTATATTTTCCTTTAGTTTTAATTCCTTTTATCAGTTTTCATCAGAGGAAAAGACACTTACGCCCCGTGAGAGCAGAACGATGGAACGCCGCTGGGTTCGGCTATAAGAGGTCGGTGGCATGCGGGTCGACGCAGTGGCTGCGTGGGACCGATGGCAGCCACGCGAGACAAGTGGTGGCGACGTGAGACCGATGGCGGCTACGCGAGACCCGACGACGGCAGCGCGCTGGGTCAATCTTCCTCGCCGCACTCTTTTACCTGTTTGCAGTGAGTGCTTTGATATGGATCAGCTAAGTGCGCTCCAGTTCCGATGGCCCCGTGCGTCCCTAAATGTGAGTTTGAATCTGTGTTGGGATTTGTAGTCATCAATGTGGCTCCAATGGCCTCATTAGAGCTAGAATTTCTTGTCCATTTCTTCTTTTTCACTCGCATGGAATCAGAATGCGTGCAGCTTATTTTGTTCAGTGAAGAAAGCTTGAGACAGAAGGGTATAATGGTACTTTCCTTTGATGAAAACTGATAAAAGGAATTAAAACTAAAAGAAAATATTGTATGGGGTATATCTGCAGTGACCCCCTCAAGTATGGGGCAAATCTGCAAAGAGGATGAAGTTTGGGGCAAATTAGCAAAGGCCCTTAAACTATGGGGTAAATCTGTTATTTCCCTGTAGCTGGGTTGCAGACAGTTCTGTTAGTATCGAAATCTTTCCAATTAAAAACTTACTCTTTTTCTGTCCCTTGCGCACGCATCTTCTTACTCTTCTTTGCATCCTATTCGGTTATTCCAGGAAGCGAACAAGGCATGAGGATGCGGGAGCGCGCAAGGTCATAGAGTGGGGTTTGGCACTTTGTCTGCTGAGAGCATTGTGAAAGGAAGATGAGCTCCGATGCGGGGGTGGCTTAGACGCCCTGGGCTCTGCAGCTCGGCGTGGTGCTCACCTTCCTGCTGCTCACTAGCTCCCAGGGGCTGAACCATGAAGGTTGGCTTCTCCTGGCAATGAAGAGGCAAATAGTTGACACCTTACACCACCTTGATGACTGGAACCCCGTGGATCCATCGCCATGCGGGTGGAAGGGTGTCAACTGCTCATCAGGGTCCATGCCGGCGGTGGTGTCCGTGGACCTCAGCATCATGAACCTGTCAGGCACCGTCGACTCGAGCATTGGCGGTTTGGCCGAGCTGACTAACCTTGATCTGTCATTCAATGGGTTTTCTGGTGCTATCCCATCAGAGATTGGGAATTGTGCGAAGTTGGTGGTGCTCAACATGAACAACAACAACTTCGAGGGCACGATTCCCCCTGAGCTTGGGAAGCTAGCAATGCTGATGACATTCAATCTGTGCAACAACAAGCTCCATGGTGCAATACCTGATGAGATTGGCAATATGGCATTACTTTAGGATCTGGTAGGGTACAGCAACAACCTCTGTAGTTCTATACCACATTCTATCGGTAGGCTCGAGAACCTGAAGACTGTCAGGTTGGGTTAGAATGCTATATCTGGCAACATTCCTGTCGAGATAGGTGAATGCATCAACCTGGTTGTGTTTGGTCTTGCACAAAATAAATTGGGAGGGCCATTGCCAAAAGAGATTGGGAAACTGAGTCACATGACTGACTTAATATTGTGGGGAAATCAGCTTTGTGGTGTGATTCCTCCAGAGATTGGAAATTGCACAAAACTTACGATAATTGCCCTTTATGACAATAGTCTGGTTGGTCCTATTCCTGCAACAATTGGGAACATCAAGAGCCTTCAGAGGCTATACCTCTACAGGAATTCATTAAATGGTACAATTCCATTGGGAATTGGGAATCTTTCTCTTGCAGAAGAGATTGATTTTTCAGAGAACTTTTTAATCAGGGTGATACCAAAAGAATTTGGCAACATACCAGGCTTGCATTTACTCTACCTTTTCCAAAATCAACTTACTGGTTTTATTCCTACAGAGTTGTGTGTATTGAGGAACTTGAGTAAGCTTGATCTCTCAATCAATTCACTCAGCGGCCCAATTCCAGGTTGTTTTCAGTACATGAGCAAATTAATCCAACTGCAACTCTTCAATAATTTGCTGTCAGGTGACATACCTCCAAGGTTTGGCATCTATAGCCGACTTTGGGTGGTGGATTTCTCAAACAACAATATAACAGGGCAGATACCTCGTGACCTCTGCAGGCAGTCTGACCTTATATTGTTAAATTTGGGGTTTAACAAGCTGATTGGGAACATTCCCCATGAAATCACCAATTGCAAATCCTTGGTGCAGCTTCGTCTCTCTGATAACAGTCTGACAAGAAGCTTCCCAACTGATCTCTGCAATCTGGTGAATTTGACGACAATTGAGCTGGGTCGAAACAAGTTCAATGGTCCTATTCCTCCTCAGATAGGGAATTGCAAGGCTCTTCTAAGGCTTGATCTCACAAATAATTATTTCACATCAGGGTCCCTCAGGTTGGTCTCAGTGAGAGCGAGAAGAGAAAGTTCTGGGAAGACTTAGATAGCATGGTCAGAGCAGTACCAACCAATGAGAAGCTTTTCATAGGAGATCTCAATGGTCATGTAGGTTCAACAAAGGCAGGTTATGAGCTGGCTCATGGAGGTTTCGGGTATGGTAGTAGGAATCAAGAAGGAGAGGATATTTTGGACTTCGCTGTAGCCTACAACCTAGTGATAGCCAACACTTTCTTCAGAAAGAGAGATTCTCATTTGGTGACTTTTAGTAGTGGCCATCGTTCGAGCCAGATCGACTTCGTTCTCACTAGGAGAGAAGATAAACAAGCATGTTTGGATTGTAAGGTGATACCTGGAGAGAGTGTTGTGCCCCAACATAATCTTGTGGTGGCTGACTTTCGTTTTCGGATTCGTACCCATAGGGATAAACAAGCCAAAATTGCGAGGACGAAGTGGTGGAAACTCAAAGGGGAGACATCCGAAGTTTTTAAGGAAAGAGTTTCTGTGGAGGGCGCTTGGTCCGAAGAAGAAGATGCAAACAACATGTGGGTGAAGATGGCAACTTGTATTAGGAAGGTGGCGTCAGAAGTGTTTGAAGTGACCAAAGGGAGCAGAGGTGAACCTAAAGATACTTGGTGGTGGACCGAGGATGTTCAAAAGGCAATAAAGGAGAAGAAAGAATGTTACAGGAGCTTGTTCCATGACAGGAGCGCGGTCAACATAGAGAGGTATAAGGTAGCAAAGAAGACTGCTAAGCGAGCTGTGAGTGAGGCAAAGGGTCGAGCCTATGATGATCTTTACCGAAGACTAAGTACAAAAGAAGGGGAGAAGGATGTCTATAGGATGGCTAGGATTCGGGAAAGGAAGACAAGGGACCTCAACCAAGTTAAATGCATTAAAGATGAGATGAATCAACTCTTGGTGAAAGGACAAGACATCAAACAGAGGTGGCAGATGTATTTTGACAATCTTTTCAATGGTGAGAATGAAACTATGGACACCCAATTGGATGACTCCTTTGATGATTTAAATAGATGCTTTGTACGCAGGATCCAAGAGTCAGAGGTCAAAGAAGCTTTAAAGAGGATGAAAGGGGGCAAGGCGATGGGTCCGGATGGTATCCCAATAGAGGTGTGGAAATGCCTTGGGGATATTGCTATCGTTTGGCTAACCAAGTTGTTCAACCATATTTTTCGATCAAACAAGATGCCCGATGAGTGGAGGAGGAGTACATTAGTACCAATCTTCAAGAACAAGGGAGATATTCAAAGTTGTACCAACTATCGAGGGATTAAGCTCATGAGCCACACTATGAAGCTTTGGGAGAGAGTTATTGAGCATCGCCTAAGAGGAATGACGCATATCACCATGAACCAATTTGGATTCATGCCTAGAAGGTCAACCATGGAAGCAATTTTTTTAATAAGACAGGTCATGGAGCGATATAAGGAGCAGAAGAAGGACTTGCACATGGTTTTTATCGACTTGGAAAAGGCCTATGATAAAATACCTAGGAATCTCATATGGTGGGCATTGGATAAGCATAAAGTCCCAACAAATTATGTTACGCTCATTAAGGACATGTATGACAAGGTTGTGACTAGTGTCCGAACAACTGATGGTGATACAAATGTTTTCCCGATTAACATAGGACTACATCAAGGTTCAGCTTTGAGCCCTTATCTATTTGCCTTAGTGATAGATGAGGTCATAAGGGATATACAAGGAGATATCCCTTGGTGTATGCTTTTCGCTGACGATGTAGTTCTAGTAGATGAAAGCCGGGAAGGAGTAAATAGAAAGCTAGAGTTATGGCGTCAGACCCTAGAGTCAAAAGGATTTAGAATTAGCAGGACCAAAACCGAGTATATGAGATGTGACTTTGGTACTACAATTAGTGAGGATGGAGATGTAAGCTTGGGAGGCCAAGTAGTACCAAAGAAGGACACCTTTCGTTATTTGGGATCGATGCTTCAGAGAGATGGTGATATTGATGAAGATGTTAGCCATAGGATCAAAGCGGGGTGGATGAAATGGCGTCAAGCATCGGGAGTCCTATGTGACAAGAGAGTGCCACAGAAGTTGAAAGACAAGTTCTACAGGACGGCGATTAGGCCTGCTATGTTATATGGGGCTGAGTGTTGGCCTACTAAGAGGCGGCATATCCAACAACTATGTGTCACAGAGATGCGTATGTTGCGTTGGATATGTGGGCACACAAGATTGGACCGAGTGAGAAACGATGACATACGCGATCGGCTAGGAGTAGCGCCAATTGAAGAAAAGCTTATGCAACACCGGTTGAGATGGTTTGGGCATGTCCACCGGAGACCCCCAGAGGCACCGGTGCACAGAGGTATCATAAGACGGGTCAATAATGTGAAGAGAGGTAGAGGACGACCAAACTTGACATGGGAGGAGGCAATCAAAAGGGACTTGAAGGAATGGAATATCCCAAAGGAGTTGTGTTTGGATAGAAGTGCTTGGAAAAAAGCTATCCACGTGCCCGAACCGTGATTAGGCTTTTTCCCTTTTAGTGCTCTTAAAAGCTTTTCCCCTCCCCTTTCTCTCTCTCTTTTTGGTGACTTCTTGTTGGGTTTCAACTCTAGCTTACCCCAACTTGCTTGGGACTAAAAGGCTTTGTTGATGTTGATGTTGAGGGTTGCCCCAAGAAATAGGTTATCTGTCTAAGCTCGTTGTCTTCAATATCTCCTCCAATAGATTAGGTGGGAGCATACCACTGGAAATTTTCAATTGTACTGCGTTGCAACGTCTAGATCTGAGCCAAAATAATTTTGAAGGTTCATTGCTAAATGAAGTTGGCAGACTGCCTCAGCTGGAGCTGCTATCCTTTGCTGACAATAGGCTCTCTGGTGAGATACCACCTATTCTTGGCAAACTTTCACATTTGACTGCTCTACAGATTGGTGGCAATCAATTTTCTGGTGGAATACCAAAGGAGCTGGGACTGCTGTCAAGTTTGCAGATCGCCATGAATTTGAGTTATAACAATCTCTGTGGCAACATACCATCAGAGCTTGGTAATCTTGCATTGTTGGAAAATCTGTTTCTCAATAATAACAAGCTGATTGGTGAAATCCCAGCTACATTTGCAAATCTATCCAGTTTGCTTGAGCTCAATGTCTCCTACAATAATCTTACCGGTGCTCTCCCCGCTATACCACTTTTTGATAACATGGCTGCAACCTGCTTTCTTGGAAACAAATGACTTTGTGGTGGACAACTTGGCAAGTGTGGGTCTTTGTCAGCCTTTTCTTCACAGTCGAATTCAGACAGTCCCCCTTTGGGCAAGGTCATAGCAGTTGTTGCTGTCATTATTGGAGGAATTTCACTTGTTCTTATTGCGATAATTGTGCACCATATGAGAAAACCACTAGAAACAGTAGCTCCTTTACAAGACAAGCAAATATTTTCAGCTGGGTCTAACATGCCTGTTTCTTCCAAGGATGCATACACATTTCAGGAATTGGTTTGTGCTACAAATAATTTTGATGAGAGCTGTGTTATTGGAAGGGGTGCTTGTGGAACAGTGTACAGAGCCATCTTGAAGCATGGACAGACAATTGCAGTAAAGAAGTTGGCATCTAACAGAGAAGGAAACAACACGGACAACAGTTTTTGTGCAGAGATCCTCACTCTGGGAAAAATAAGGCATTGTAACATTGTGAAGCTATACGGGTACATCTATCACCAGGGTTCCAACCTTCTGTTGTATGAGTACATGTCAAGAGGAAGCCTTGGGGAGTTAATTCATGGGCATTCTTCTTCTTCACTTAATTGGGAGACACGTTTCATGATAGCCCTAGGGGCAGCTGAAGGGCTTTCTTACTTGCATCACGATTGCAAGCCTCACATCATCCACCGTGATATCAAATCAAATAACATTTTACTTGATGAGAACTTTGAAGCTCATGTTGGTGACTTTGGATTGGCAAAGGTGATAGACATGTCATACTCAAAGTCAATGTCTGCAATTGCTGGTTCATATGGATATATAGCACCTGGTGAGTCTTTTATGGTTACTTGGCACTCTTTTTCATGGATTTCATTTGCATATATGTTCCTGTTATATGCTCATATGTCTTATTACTTGAAGCTGCTATTAGTAAAAATCCAAGGTTACTATAACACTGAATCTTACTACCTCTTGTTGTCATGACCTGATTACTTTCTACCAATCACTGGAACATAATGTTCATGTCAGATTATGTTGAACTTGCGACATTCAAATGTACTAGTCAATTTCTTCTTTTGTAGTTTGTACTAGCAGTAACTACATGTATTGTCTCGAAGTACTAACATAGTTCTTCTCGTCTGCTCTGAATATGCATACACCATGAAGGTCACCGAAAAATGTGACATATACAGTTATGGTGTCATACTGTTAGAGCTGCTAACTGGGCATGCGCCTGTACAACCATTAGAATTGGGAGGTGATCTGGTAACATGGGCAAAGAATTACATCAGGGACAATTCTTTGGGTCCAGGGATTCTTGATAATAATCTGGATTTAGAAGATAAAACATCTGTGGATCATATGATTGAGGTCTTGAAAATTGCTTTGGTATGTACTAGTATATCTCCATATGACAGACCACCGATGCGGCATGTTATTGTTATGTTAAGTGAGTCTAAAGATAGGGCCAGAATGAGCTCTGCATCATCGTCTGCTTCTGAACATTCTTCAAATAAGGATAACTCATGATGTATTTATATACGGGTGTTCAATTAGTCAGGTCAATGCCCTTTTGCTCCCACTTTCTCGTACTTATGGTAGGAATTTTGGGAGTTTACATTAATTGTTTATGCTATCATTTGCTAGCGAGATAAATAATACTTAGTTACTTACTCATAGGGTGCCATTTTGTACATGTCTCTCAAAAGGTATTGTGTTCTTGGGAATAACGTCATAATCTGTCAGAGTTCATCAGTTTATCGGCGTGTGGTTCTTTGCCAGACTGTCTTGGTGTGGGTTTGTTGTTTCTTACTTGTGCAGTTGTAAAAGAAGTCGATTGACCAAATACGTGTACCTGTTAATAGTGTTATCCTCCCTCCGTATGCAAATCTCTATCTGGTTCTCCATCATGTTGGTTATTCTCAGGACAGTTGGATCAGTGGGGACAGTTGGATCAGTGGCCTGGTGACGAAGACCCTCCACCGTCGGACAATGGGAATCCTCATCCATTCTTGGGGCCCATTCAGCCTGTGGAACCAGAATGGATCCAGCACTGGGTAGATGACTAGATGTTTGGCCCTTTGGCCAACCAGTGGTATCCGCCAAATCAACCCCATCTGGGCAATCAGCATGAACATGTCGGCGCCGACCCGGTGGACGAGACCGAACCCTTCTTGGACGACGTCCTCGAGGGGTTCGAGGATTTGCCTGAGGTCCAGTTGGAGGACGTCCCGGAGGACCACGACCCCCAAGACAGCATGGATGTTTCGGGTGTCTCCTCAGCGTCCTCCATGGAATCATTCGTGGAGCAACCTCACCTGTCCCCAGCATGCCCGACGTCCCAGAATCTGGCGCCCCAAGCCGCCTCGCAGCTTCCGGGGTTCCCGGGGGCTGCCATTGCCACAGGGCCCCAGTCTCCTGGGTCCTAGTCCGCCTCGGCTCCTGTCTCCCCCCGGCGCATGTCAACATCCTGCCTGGACTCGACGCCCCCGCCCCCCAGAGCGTGCCAACCCCCGGTTCGGTTCGTTTACTCTAAGCGCCGTAGGGACGCGCCCCCCGAGTGCCTCCCCCCTCACCCCCGTCCGTGCGACACCCGCCGCTCTCGGCCCTGGGCTTGAGGCGGAGCGCCAGGATCAAAGCCAGGCTTAGGGGGTATAAGCCTTCGTCTCGTCGGGATCGTGGCCAGTTCTCCCCGCTTCCTACCATTGAGGAATTCATTGAGCTCTCTAGGTTGGACACCCCCTACCCCCTGCTTTCTATTCAGCAAATTCAGCATTCTGCTGTCAAGCTTTGTGGTCTATGCGCTAATGCGGTGTCCACCTCTGTTCTCCTCTCCAGTGACTCTGATGACGCCACTGCATCTTCGGCGCCTGCTGATGTTGGCCCCTCCGCGACTTCTTCTGTGGTGGCCCTGCCTGCCTTTGATTCAACTCAAAATGATACTCAATCCCACTCAGTCTGATTGGCCTGCGTGCCGTATGCTGCCCTGGGAGGGCTGTAACTCGTACTTTTTTTGGTGGCCATTCTGTTTGTGCCACGTACTTTATCCCCTGACTCTATGGTTGTGCTCCTATTTGCCATTCATTGGCTTACTTATTCTCTGTTTCCTTACTTCAGTTATTGCGTTTGCATTTGACACGTGCGCCCTTGCTCACTGCCTGCTCTATTCCTGGCCCAGTTGTTTTTTAATGGGTGGCGCTAGAGTGTGGCAGGTGGTTAGCTGGAATGTGCGTGGCCTTAACTCTAGCTCTAAGAGGCTTGCGGTCCGCAATCTCATCTCCTCGGCCATGGCGGACATTGTCTGCCTCCCTTGAGCCCTCATTGGTGCGGACTTTCTGTCCTAGGCGCCTGGATAAGATCTCCTTCGTCCCGGCTCTAGGATCGGCTGGGGGGCTCTTCATTGGGTGGAACAGCTTTCACTTCTCTGGTGTCACCCTCTCCTCCTCTCCTTTCCACCTTACCATCTCTCTTACTTCCGTTTCGAATGGTGCCTCCTGGACCCTATTTAACATCTATGGTCCGTGCCGGAACGTTGACCGCACGCCTTTTGTCTCCTGGTTTCTCTCCTTGTCTATTCCTCTTGACTCAGATTGGTTGTTTGTGGGTGACTTCAACCTCTACCGCTTCCCAAACAACAAGAATGGGGGTCGCCTCAACCACAACCTCATGGCCACCTTCAACAACATCATCAGCACCTTAGGTCTCCATGACATCCACCTTCAGAATAGGAACTTTTCTTGGAGCAATATGCAAAGTCATCCCATTTTGGTTCTGCTGGACTGGTGCCTCTCGTCCCCTCACTGGACCTCTTCCTACCCCAACACCTCCTTCCTTGCCCTCCCCAACACCAGTTCTGACCACTGCCCTTGCTTGGTCAAGATTGGAACCTCAATCCCTCGGTCCTCTCATTTTTCGGTTCGAAAACTCCTGGCTCAAGCTCCCGGGCTTTTTGAATCTCGTTCATTCTTGTTGGAATTTCGGGACCTACCCCCTATGAAAGAGGATGGCTGGGAATTAGTAGATTGATTATGGGGGAGCCCAAGGCTCATATATATAGGCAAGGATGTCCCAGGAAATAGGAAAGCTCTAATCTAGAAGGAAAGGGCTAAACAAGGAAATAGCTAAACAAGGAAGGAGCTAATCCAGCTAATCTAGGAGATCCTTGCCAAATAATCTAGGGAATCCTTGCCAAATATAAATACTACCAAAACCAGGGAGGGAGGCACCTCTAGGGTTCCAGCCGAACCCCCCTGGGCCCGTGGGCCTATACATCACGCTAACACGCCCCCGCAGATTGAACGTCGGTGCTTAGCCACGGACATTCAGACTGGACCGAAACTCAGTGAACACCGAAGAAGGCAGCCCCTTCGTGAAGACGTCGGCGAATTGGGATGTCGTGGGAACATGAAGAACCCGCACGACACCCATGGCGACATTCTCACGGACGAAGTGAAGATCGATCTCGATGTGCTTCGTCCGTTGATGTTGTACCGGGTTGGAGGACATGTAGACTGCGCTGACATTATCACAGTAGACAATTGTGGCGCGGCGAAGCGGAATGTGGAGCTCGTGGAGGAGCTGGCGTAGCCAAGAAGCCTCAGCAACACCATTGGCGACAGCGCGGTACTCAGCTTCTGCACTGGAGCGAGAGACAGTATTCTGACGCTTGGAGGACCAGGAGACCAAGTTGTCGCCGAGGAACACAGCATAGCCCGAGGTGGACTTGCGCGTATCGGGACAACCAGCCCAGTCAGCATCAGAGTAGACCACCAAGTCATCCTGAGTCGATGGTCGAAGATGAAGACCCAGGTGAAGAGTACCCCGAATGTACCGAAGAATGCGCTTGAGAGCGGACAGGTGAGGCTCTCGCGGATCATGCATGTGAAGGCAGACCTGTTGCACGACGTAGGCAATGTCGGGCCATGTGAAGGTCAGTGTAGCGCCCCGATTTATCAAAATCGAGACATTATTGAATTTCCATAGAAAAACAATAATACAAGAGGTTCATCATGCGACAACGTACATACGATAAAATCCATAGTACGCAGACCATATTTATTACAACATTGTTTTAATAAAACGATACTAATAAAGGTAAACAACGGCATGACGAACGTCTTCTTCAGGATCTTTCTTCTCGACTGGGTTGCTACTCCAGACCGTCTTCAAGATAAGCATCCTCTGTGGGGTCCAACGGGTATGAGTACAAAAAGTACTCAACAAGCCACCGCAAATGCAAATAATAATGCAGGATAATATACAAGGAAGGATAAAGGCTAACAATGCGGAATGAAGCAATTGCGGTTATGGCATTTAGTGTAATCATATTTTAATCATGCGGAAAGTAAACATGAACATCATCAACATCAACTAACTCGAGGAGTACGTTTTACCTCCTCGCACAACAGTCCTTACGTGTCAATCCATCATGCACATACATATTCAAAGTAATCTAACTGGGGGATGTCACGCAACCCGCCCTTGACCGTGGGCTCGGCTTTTCGAAAAGATTTAAGACTCTGATCAGAGATGTACTACTGTACCCACAAGGCACGCACTCATCTCAACGAGATGACCCATTTCACGGGAACTCGTGCCAAAACCTCAATATGAGATGTTCCAAGCGATAACCACCCGCTCTAGGTTTCGCCGGCGCGCCGGGCCGCATCCCGGCTAACGTCGCACCCCCTTTTGCGCCACATTGGTACAAGTCACCCGCAGGTGCAACTTGACCCATCTCCAAGTGGTGGCCTCGGTTTGGAACAACCCATACCTTAGTTAGGACTTACCCACTAGACTTGTGGTTAGTACGTAAGTGTATTGCAACGGATCCCTCAGACCGGTCCTTATAGTGCCCCGGGTGCGACTGACCAATGCCCTAGCTTGCACCCGGAACCCACCATGCATACACTCACAACCATGACTCATCACCAACAGAATTTCCAAGGATAAGAAGCAACGGGGATCATATAATAGAACCATTTTGCTACGACTCATTTTTATCCTATAGCGGCCGTGTCAATACTTTGGACACTAGCTAATATCATTAATCATATGGTGACAAGGAGGTTAGGCGAGATAGCATGGCTTGGGTTGCACATCAAGGTCGGGGGATCCTAAATAAATATAATGTAATGGTTCATTTGACTAATGCATATACATAACCTATGTGTTTTAGCGATAGTCGATTCAGACATGGGTTCAATATGTTCAAAAGAATGGTTTGGTGACTTGCCTTGTTCAGCAAAGGGAGAGGGAGGGACTTCGGGGAAGTACTCCGGCTCCTCGGCGACGTCGTAGTCTTTTAATATAAAGTAGAATAAAAAGAACACAACATACAATCAAACAGTATAACATTACATTATAAACGCATAAGTTAAAGTTGGTTTGATTATAAATAAAATAAATTCAATGGTTAAAGTTCTGAAATTTATTTCTCCATTAATTTAAAATGAATCTAAATGAATTATTATCTTTCATAAAAGGGTTTTTAAGTGTGTATAATACTACATTAAGTTTTCTAATCAATTTAATATAAATGATTCAGAGAAAACTCAGTGGTTCTAGTGTTTAAACAGAAAGGAATAATTATATAAATTTTCTGGAGTTTAAATATTTAAATTTTGCATTTTAATCCTAAGGGCATTTGAATACTTATTTAAATAAACATGAAAATGTCAAAGTAAACCTACTGTTTTTATTGCATAAATATGTAGAGAATAATTTTATGAATTTTCTGAAATTGGAATGGTAATTTTTAGAGTTCAAATGCATTAGATATGAATTTTACAAGTTTAAAAGTATTTCTGGAATTTATTTTCAAATTTTAAACCCCTCGGGTCCACGGTGAGCCAGGCCCACGGTGAACCCGCGCACTGTGCGCGTGCGCCGGCTCGATCTGGACCGTCGGATCTGGATCCGGTGGCCAGGCGCGAGGCGGGAGGGTTAAGTGACAACGGACGGCCAGGATTAAAACGCGCGAAGGGGTACCACGTGGACGCACGAGATCGCGCGTCGGGTTAAATGGAAATCAACGCGCGAGATTAAAACGTAACGCTTTGACCAGATCCGACGGTGCGGATTAGATCGCGTACGTGGACTCACGCGCGTCGTCCGATTGCGATCGTGCGGCCAGGATTGAATCCGGCACGACACGCGCTAAGGGGTTATACCCCCCTTCGTCTCCGGCGACGGCGGGGCTCGGGTGCGGTGGCGGTGGCGCCTACGAGGGGGCTAGGCCCTAGCTCTATGCGAAAACGGAAAGAGGAGGCCAAGGCGGTCACGATGGTACCTTAGGCGAGGCGAGGGGTCGACGGAGCGAGGCCGGCGACGAGGGTAGACGGCGGAGTGGTTCGGGCTCCTCGTCGGCGATGGTGTTCCGGCGGGGTTCGACGTCGGCGGAGGGGTGGCCGAGGTCGGGGTCGTTCTCGCGGTCACGTTGGTGGCGGAGGCACGGGCGGAGGTGGTCTGGTGCGACGGCGAGCGGTGGCCGGAGGTGAATTAGAGGGTGGGCGCTAAAACGTGGATTGCGAGTGCTCTGTTCGTTCTCGAGGCGATTAAGCGTGGGGGTCGGACGCGGCTCAGGCTGGGGCTTAAATAGGACGCCGGGGAGGGCTCGCATGCAAGGAAACCGGCCGAGGGCCTTTACTCGCCGGCGATGGCTCGGCCATGCACGCGGAGCGGCGATCCCGTGGCGTAAAGGCGCTGTTTAACGGGGGGAAAACGGTCGACGCGACGCGGGGGACCGAGTAATGGCGACGAATTAAAGCGGGACGGGCCAGCGAGGCGGATCCGAGGGCGAGGTCGTGGCCGGCGCGATTTGGGGGCGACGGCGGGAGGTTGAAGGCGAAGCTGACAGGCGGGGGCCATGCGTCAGTCTAAGGCGAGCGCGGCGAGGGTGGCGACTGACGGGTGGGGCCGAGGTGTCGGGTTCGCGCGCGAGGGGAAAGGTTTCGGCGCCGACAGGTGGGGTCCATGCGTCAGTCTAAGGCGAGCGCGGTAACGGGCTGGGCCGGCCGGGAGAGAGAAAAGGGAGGGAGAGGGGCCCATTACTGTTCTAATACTTTTCTGAATAAAAATAATTCCAGAAAATAGATTAAAAGATTAGGGCTACTTCCAAGGCTAGTAAAAAATTATAAAAATTCTCAAAATTATATTTTGGTCTTAGGATCATATACAAAAAGTTTCACCTCCTGATTTGGTCATCTACTCCATGTTGTAGTTCAAAAGGGTATAAAAGAGAATTAAAAGTATTTTCTGAAATAATAATTCCAATAAATTGAATTTAATAATATTTTTATTGTTTTGAAAATTTGGGGTGTTACAAACCTATCCACCTTACAAGAATCTCGTCCTCGAGATTGGAACGCTACTCGAATAGCTCGGGGTATTGGGCTTTCAGCTCGTCTTCTTTTTCCCAAGTGGCCTCTTCGGCGGGATGGTTATTCCATTGGACTTTGCAGAAGCGGACGACGCGGCTTCTGGTTACTCTCTCCTTGGTTTCCAAGATCTTGACGGGTCTCTCTATGTAGGTCAAGTCTTCTTGGACATTAAGCTGCTGAAGGTCGGCTTGCTCGGTGGGCACACGGAGACACTTCTTCAGCTGCGAGACATGGAACACATCATGAACGCCTGCCAAGGATGGAGGCAGTTCAAGTTGATATGCCACTTCTCCTTGTCGACGGAGGATCTGGAAAGGTCCGACGTAGCGGGGTGCTAGTTTGCCTTTCATGTTGAACCTTTGAGTGCCACGGAGGGGAGTGACTCGGAGGTAGACATAATCGCCCTCCTCAAAGGCTAGATCTCTTCGACGGTTATCGACGTAGCTCTTTTGCCTGGATTGGGCTGCCTTCAGTCGGTCTCTTATGATCTTAACTTTCTCTTCGGCTTCTCTCAATAAATCAGTTCCAAACAGTTGTGATTCTCCAGTTTGATCCCAGAGCAACGGCGTTCTGCACTTACGCCCATAGAGTGCTTCGAACGGGGACATTTGCAGGCTGGCTTGATAGCTGTTGTTGTAGGAGAACTCTGCATAAGGTAAGTTCTTGTCCCACATTCCGCCAAAGTCTAGAGCACAAGCTCTAAGCATATCCTCCAATATCTGGTTGACCCTTTCGGTTTGACCGTCGGTCTGTGGATGATAGGCGGTGCTAAAGTTCAGTCGGGTGCCGAGTTCCTCTTGAAGGTTCTTCCAAAACTTGGAGGTAAACTGACTCCCGCGGTCAGATACAATCTTCCTGGGAACTCCGTGGAGGCACACGATCCGGGTCATATACAACTCAGCCAACTTGGCGACGGTGTAAGTTGTCTTGACCGGGACGAAGTGAGCTACCTTGGTGAGTCGATCAACGATCACCCAGATAGAATCATGACCAGCTTGGGTCCTGGGCAGTCCCGTGATGAAGTCCATTCCTATCTCCTCCCACTTCCATTCAGGGACTTTGAGGGGTTGAAGAAGTCCGGCAGGTCTCTGATGCTCTGCCTTGACTCGCCGGCATGTGTCGCACTTGGCCACATACTCAGCTATTTCTCTCTTCATGCTGACCCACCAATATTTCTCCTTCAGGTCTTGGTACATCTTTGTACTCTCGGGATGAATGGAGTATAGAGTATCGTGGGCTTCTTGAAGGATGAGAGTCTTCAACTCAGGTAGGTTGGGTACGCATACTCGGTTTCCGAACCAAATGGTACCATGTTCATCCTCGGAGAATCCGGGGGCTTTACCCTTCCTCATGTTTTGCTGGATCTCCAGGATGTCTGGGTCTTCCTTCTGCTTCTCTCGGATCTGGTCTATTAAGACAGGCCGAGACTCCAAAGCAGCGAGGTACGCTCGAGTGGTGATCCCTAGGTTTAACCTTTCCATCTCCTTATACAGTAAAGGAGCTTGGCCTTGAATCATGATGGCGTTGCAGTACCCTTTTCGGCTAAGGGCGTCTGCCACCACGTTTGCTTTGCCCGGATGATAATGGATGCCCAAGTCGTAATCCTTGATCAGTTCCAACCATCTCCTTTGCCTGAGATTCAGATCTGGTTGGGTGAATATATACTTGAGGCTCTTGTGGTCGGTGAAGACCTCACACCGGTTTCCCACAAGGTAATGTCTCCATATCTTCAAGGCATGAACCACGGCTGCTAGTTCCAGGTCGTGGGTTGGGTAGTTCAGCTCATGCGGTCTCAACTGCCGGGAGGCGTAGGATATCACCTTCCCTTCTTGCATTAAGACGCACCCCAATCCTTGACGAGAGGCATCACAGTAGACGTGGAAGTCTTTCCGGATGTCTGGCAGAGTCAGAATGGGAGCTGACACAAGTTTCTTCTTGAGGGTCTGGAAGCTTTCTTCGCAGTCGGGGGTCCAGTCGAACTTCACCTCTTTCTGCAGAAGTCTGGTCATGGGCTTGGCGATCTTGGAAAAATTCTCGATGAACCGGCGGTAGTATCCGGCCAATCCGAGAAAACTCCGGATCTCGGTCACGGTCGTTGGCTGCAGCCAGTTGGTTACCGCTTCTACGGTGGTTGGGTCCACTGCTATTCCTCCGGCAGATATTACATGACCGAGGAACTTCACCTCAGACGACCAAAATTCGCACTTGCTGTATTTGGCGTACAGTTGCTGCTCCCTTAGCTTTCCGAGGGTCAGACGGAGGTGAGTCTCGTGTTCTTCCTTGGTCTTGGAGTAAACGAGGATATCGTCGATGAATACCACGATGAACTTGTCCAAGAACTCCATGAATACATTGTTCATCATGTTCATGAAAAAGGCCGGGGCATTCGTGAGTCCGAACGACATCACAGTGTACTCGTAGAGTCCATAGCGGGAGGTGAAGGCAGTCTTGGGTATATCTTCCTCCCTGATCCTCAACTGGTGATAACCTGACCTGAGGTCAATCTTAGAAAACACCGAGGATCCTTTCAGCTGATCGAACAGGTCGTCGATCCGAGGCAATGGGTATTTGTTCTTGATAGTTACGTCGTTCAGGGCTCTATAGTCCACGCACATCCTCTTGGTCTTGTCCTTCTTCAAGGCAAAAATAACCGGTGCACCCCAAGGTGAGGTACTCGGTCGGATGTAACCCTTCTGCTCTAGGTCTTCGATGTTGCTCTTGACTTCGGCTAGTTCATTAGCGGCCATTCGGTATGGGCGCTTGGAGATTGGAGTGGTCCCCGGGACAAGCTCGATTCTGAATTCGATGTCCCGCTTGGGAGGCATTCCGGGCAGATCTTCGGGGAAAACATCTGCAAACTCCCTGACTATTGGCACTTCTTCAAGAGCTATAGAGCGAAGGGATGCTCCGAGTGGTTTGCGACTGACCATCCGGAAAGTGACGGTTACGCCTTCAGGACTGGTCACCGTGACGGACTTGTTGGCACAGTCGATCACTCCCTTGTGCTTCATCAACCAATCCATACCTAGTATAAGGTCGAGTCCGGTGCATTGGATGAGGACAGGCTCGGCCCGAAACAACACTCCTTGGATGTCAAGTTGAACCTTAGGGCTGTAGAAGCGAGCTGAGGTCCTATTGCCGGGGGTGGCAATCACCATGGGAATGGGTAGAGGGAGCACGTCCAGGTTGTTTGTTTTTGCAAAATCTTCCGAGACGAAAGAGTGGGTTGCTCCAGAGTCAAATAATATGACGGCCGGTACGGAATTCATAGTAAACGTACCGAGTACGACTTCAGGAGCCTCCTGAGCTTCCTCCGCGCTGATGTGGTTGACGCGGGCGCGAACGGCCTGGTGGGGTGCTGCGCCTTGGTTCTGCTTGGGGTGGGGACACTGGTGCGAATAGTGCCCTTCCTTGCGGCAGTTGAAGCAGATGACCGGCCTTCCTTGACGATCCCTCAAGATCGGGGCCTTGGCTGCCGGTGCCGGCTGAGCGGCCGGAGCTGGTGGAGCGGGGCGAGGATGCCCGGCGTTGGATCCACCGGCTGCGTGAGGTGGCCTGTAGGCGGGTCGAGGATGGTAGGCGGGCGCTGGTGGCGGAGGGACGAAGCGGGGCCTCTGAGTGTTCGCCTGCTGGTGCTTGAAGGCGATCATCTTCCTCTTCTTGAGGTCCAGCCCGTTTTGCTCAGTCTCTTGGATGAGCGCTTTATTGACCAGCCGCTGGAAGTCGGCGAAGTCGGCGGCGACGAGCTGGATGGACAGCTCATCCTTAAGTCCCCTTAGGAACTTGGCTTGGCGGAGGGCGTCGGTGCGCACTTCCTCCGGGGCGTAGCGTGCGAGGCGGTTGAACTCATGGAGGTACTCCATGACAGTCCTATTGCCCTGCCGCAGGTCGCGGAACTCCTGCTGTTTGACCGCGATGACACCGGCGGGGACGTGGGCGGCACGAAAGGCGATGGTGAACTCCGCCCAAGTCACCATGTGGCCCTCTGGCTGGGACGCACGATAGTTGTCCCACCACTCAGCGGCGGGACCCTGGAGCTGATGAGTGGCGAAGGCCACTCGCTCCCGGTCTGTGCAGGGGAGGAGGTCGAGCTTCTTCTCGATGGTGCGAAGCCAATCTCCGGCCTCCATCGGGTTGGTTGTGCTCGAGAAGATGGGCGGGCGCACGCGCAAGAACTCGGAGAGTTGCGGAGCGGCCGCGGGTGCTGGTGCGCGAGGGGCGGGCTCCCCGTTCTGCAGACGGTCCAACTGAGCCTGTTGGTGCTGCATTTGGGTGAGGAGGGCGGTGATCAGATGATTCTGATTCGCCATCATTTCCGCCAAGGTGGGGTGGTTGGCGGAAGGCGACCCGGATTGGCGCGGGCCTGTCGCACCCCAGTTGGGCACAACGCCCTCAGGCGCATCTCGGCTCCCTCCTGATCCGTTGTTAGAGCCGGTGTTCTGGTGGTCGGCCATCTTCTGAATATCCAAAGTGAGGAAACAAAAGATGACGAAACAATAATACAACCGAAAATTAACATATAGCATTCAAGCACACAAATATATCAAGTGGTATAAATAGTTCATTACAATTAAGTTCTTATTCCATCTACAACCCAACTCGTTGCAGACGGCACCACATACAAAATTAAGATCTTTATTTGAATTTGCGTCTCCTAACGCCTACTCGCCACCTGAGGCGGTCTCCGTGCTCTCGGAACCACGAGCGCGCGGCTCCAGAGAGATGGTGGGCTCGAGAAAATTCTCAATGATGGAGTCGGAGACGAGGCCGGGGCGTGGTGTAGAGGCGCTGGTGGAAGGCCTGGCGGGGGAGGGTCGTGGCGGGATCCTCTTGGGGCGAGGGAGGGGCTCACGGATAGGCTTCTTCTTCCTAGGAAGAAGAGGAACCATCTCCGCTATGTCCTTCTGCAGCTGTATGATCTTGCGCTGCAGCTCGCCGTTCTGTTGGATCAGGTTCTTCGTCTCTTCACGAAGAAATGCAACCGCCTCATGATGCTCGTCGGCGTCGAGCACCGCCTCGGTGTGGAGATCATCCATGGCCTGCAGAAGACGCGACTGCCGGGCCATGACCGGATCACGCACGGAGTGAACTCCGAGGTAGATGCTACGGTGGGCTCCGGGAGTACGCTTCGGCACAAGCCGGAAGGATGAGTTCTGAAGACGATCGTCGTAGATCATCCTCAGCTCCATGAGGGCCTGGAGGGCGACTCGTTGGCACGCGACGTCGAAAGTCGGGTCTGCGTGCAAGCCAAAGCATAGCAAACATCATCATCAGAAATTTCAGCAAGGTAACATTTTCTAGCAAGCATGACATCACCCTTTAATTTAATTTGATTATCTTGTTTCGGTGGGTAAAGAGACTTAGCAACTTGTTGATTTTCAGAATTAGCACCATTCAAACTAGCAGCACGGTCTTTATCAGCTTGTACAATTTCAGCAGGGGTCAAAGGTAGCAAAGTAATTTTCTTTCCTTTATGCATAAAAGTGTATGTATTACTTCTACGATGGTGTGTAGCATTATTATCAAATTCCCAAGGACGACCCAATAAAAGTGAACAAGCTTCCATAGGTACCACATCACAATCAACATGACTAGCATAGGAACCAATGGAAAAAGAAACTCTGCAAGTA
The DNA here is from genome assembly GCA_019279435.1 of Zizania palustris. Classification (NCBI taxonomy): domain Eukaryota; kingdom Viridiplantae; phylum Streptophyta; class Magnoliopsida; order Poales; family Poaceae; genus Zizania; species Zizania palustris. Next base: position 50,580,688 of record JAAALK010000285.1, on the reverse strand, counting down.
TGTGTTACCTTAGCTTTTCCAGCATCATTAAACCACATGATATGGTATGGATGTGGGTGGTGACGGCTGGGCAAGTCAAGCTTCTTTACCAAATCTGAACTCACCAAATTATTGCAATTGCGGCTACCTCCATCAATGATGACATGAGCTCGTCGATTGTGGATGACGAAGAAGGTATGGAAAAGGTTGTGGCATTGAAGCTTCTCTAGTTGTTGCAACTGTGTGTTGAGCACACGGTGCACGATGATGCTCCGAAAACCCGCCGTTTCTGTGCTACTGTAGCGCCCCGATTTTGAGCGCCCCGATTTATCAAAATCGAGACATTATTGAATTTCCATAGAAAAACAATAATACAAGAGGTTCATCATGCGACAACGTACATACGATAAAATCCATGGTACGCAGACCATATTTATTACAACATTGTTTTAATAAAAACGATACTAATAAAGGTAAACAACGTCATGACGAACGTCTTCTTCAGGATCTTTCTTCTCGACTGGGTTGCTACTCCAGACCGTCTTCAAGATAAGCATCCTCTGTGGGGGTCCAACGGGTATGAGTACAAAAAGTACTCAACAAGCCACCGCAAATGCAAATAATAATGCAGGATAATATACAAGGAAGGATAAAGGCTAACAATGCGGAATGAAGCAATTGCGGTTATGGCATTTAGTGTAATCATATTTTAATCATGCGGAAAGTAAACATGAACATCATCAACATCAACTAACTCGAGGAGTACGTTTTACCTCCTCGCACAACAGTCCTTACATGTCAATCCATCATGCACATACATATTCAAAGTAATCTAACTGGGGGATGTCACGCAACCCGCCCTTGACCGTGGGCTCGGCTTTTCGAAAAGATTTAAGACTCTGATCAGAGATGTACTACTGTACCCACAAGGCACGCACTCATCTCAACGAGATGACCCATTTCACGGGAACTCGTGCCAAAACCTCAATATGAGATGTTCCAAGCGATAACCACCCGCTCTAGGTTTCGCCGGCGCGCCGGGCCGCATCCCGGCTAACGTCGCACCCCCTTTTGCGCCACATTGGTACAAGTCACCCGCAGGTGCAACTTGACCCATCTCCAAGTGGTGGCCTCGGTTTGGAACAACCCATACCTTAGTTAGGACTTACCCACTAGACTTGTGGTTAGTACGTAAGTGTATTGCAACGGATCCCTCAGACCGGTCCTTATAGTGCCCCGGGTGCGACTGACCAATGCCCTAGCTTGCACCCGGAACCCACCATGCATACACTCACAACCATGACTCATCACCAACAGAATTTCCAAGGATAAGAAGCAACGGGGATCATATAATAGAACCATTTGCTACGACTCATTTTTATCCTATAGCGGCCGTGTCAATACTTTGGACACTAGCTAATATCATTAATCATATGGTGACAAGGAGGTTAGGCGAGATAGCATGGCTTGGGTTGCACATCAAGGTCGGGGGATCCTAAATAAATATAATGTAAGGGTTCATTTGACTAATGCATATACATAACCTATGTGTTTTAGCGATAGTCGATTCAGACATGGGTTCAATATGTTCAAAAGAATGGTTTGGTGACTTGCCTTGTTCAGCAAAGGGAGAGGGAGGGACTTCGGGGAAGTACTCCGGCTCCTCGGCGACGTCGTAGTCTTTTTAATATAAAGTAGAATAAAAAGAACACAACATACAATCAAACAGTATAACATTACATTATAAACGCATAAGTTAAAGTTGGTTTGATTATAAATAAAATAAATTCAATGGTTAAAGTTCTGAAATTTATTTCTCCATTAATTTAAAATGAATCTAAATGAATTATTATCTTTCATAAAAGGGTTTTTAAGTGTGTATAATACTACATTAAGTTTTCTAATCAATTTAATATAAATGATTCAGAGAAAACTCAGTGGTTCTAGTGTTTAAACAGAAAGGAATAATTATATAAATTTTCTGGAGTTTAAATATTTAAATTTTGCATTTTAATCCTAAGGGCATTTGAATACTTATTTAAATAAACATGAAAATGTCAAAGTAAACCTACTGTTTTTATTGCATAAATATGTAGAGAATAATTTTATGAATTTTCTGAAATTGGAATGGTAATTTTTAGAGTTCAAATGCATTAGATATGAATTTTACAAGTTTAAAAGTATTTCTGGAATTTATTTTCAAATTTTAAACCCCTCGGGTCCACGGTGAGCCAGGCCCACGGTGAACCCGCGCACTGTGCGCGTGCGCCGGCTCGATCTGGACCGTCGGATCTGGATCCGGTGGCCAGGCGCGAGGCGGGAGGGTTAAGTGACAACGGACGGCCAGGATTAAAACGCGCGAAGGGGTACCACGTGGACGCACGAGATCGCGCGTCGGGTTAAATGGAAATCAACGCGCGAGATTAAAACGTAACGCTTTGACCAGATCCGACGGTGCGGATTAGATCGCGTACGTGGACTCACGCGCGTCGTCCGATTGCGATCGTGCGGCCAGGATTGAATCCGGCACGACACGCGCTAAGGGGTTATACCCCCCTTCGTCTCCGGCGACGGCGGGGCTCGGGTGCGGTGGCGGTGGCGCCTACGAGGGGGCTAGGCCCTAGCTCTATGCGAAAACGGAAAGAGGAGGCCAAGGCGGTCACGATGGTACCTTAGGCGAGGCGAGGGGTCGACGGAGCGAGGCCGGCGACGAGGGTAGACGGCGGAGTGGTTCGGGCTCCTCGTCGGCGATGGTGTTCCGGCGGGGTTCGACGTCGGCGGAGGGGTGGCCGAGGTCGGGGTCGTTCTCGCGGTCACGTTGGTGGCGGAGGCACGGGCGGAGGTGGTCTGGTGCGACGGCGAGCGGTGGCCGGAGGTGAATTAGAGGGTGGGCGCTAAAACGTGGATTGCGAGTGCTCTGTTCGTTCTCGAGGCGATTAAGCGTGGGGGTCGGACGCGGCTCAGGCTGGGGCTTAAATAGGACGCCGGGGAGGACTCGCATGCAAGGAAACCGGCCGAGGGCCTTTACTCGCCGGCGATGGCTCGGCCATGCACGCGGAGCGGCGATCCCGTGGCGTAAAGGCGCTGTTTAACGGGGGGGAAACGGTCGACGCGACGCGGGGGACCGAGTAATGGCGACGAATTAAAGCGGGACGGGCCAGCGAGGCGGATCCGAGGGCGAGGTCGTCGGCCGGCGCGATTTGGGGGCGACGGCGGGAGGTTGAAGGCGAAGCTGACAGGCGGGGGCCATGCGTCAGTCTAAGGCGAGCGCGGCGAGGGTGGCGACTGACGGGTGGGGCCGAGGTGTCGGGTTCGCGCGCGAGGGGAAAGGTTTCGGCGCCGACAGGTGGGGTCCATGCGTCAGTCTAAGGCGAGCGCGGTAACGGGCTGGGCCGGCCGGGAGAGAGAAAAGGGAGGGAGAGGGGCCCATTACTGTTCTAATACTTTTCTGAATAAAAATAATTCCAGAAAATAGATTAAAAGATTAGGGCTACTTCCAAGGCTGGTAAAAATTTATAAAAATTCTCAAAATTATATTTTGGTCTTAGGATCATATACAAAAAGTTTCACCTCCTGATTTGGTCATCTACTCCATGTTGTAGTTCAAAAGGGTATAAAAGAGAATTAAAAGTATTTTCTGAAATAATAATTCCAATAAATTGAATTTAATAATATTTTTATTGTTTTGAAAATTTGGGGTGTTACAGTCAGGTACTGCAGGGCGCCAGCAAGACTGCGGTAATCTGACGGGTCGGCGACTGGAGCTCCAGAGTCGGTTGAGGTCTTGGGACTGGTGTCAACAGGCGTAGTGCAAGGTTTGCACTCTGCCATGCCAGCATGATCCAAGATGTCCAACATATACTGCCGCTGAGAGAGAACCATACCATCAGCAGTGCGCTGAACCTGCATCCCCAAGAAGTGATGAAGTTCTCCCAAATCCTTCATGGCAAATTCCCGCTGGAGAGCCAGGATGACCTTCCGCAGAAGATGTGTCGAAGAAGCAGTGAGAATAATATCGTCGACATAGAGGAGCAAATAGGCCGTGTCAGATCCTTGGTGGTAGACGAACAGCGAGATGTCTGACTTGGCCTCCACAAAGCCGAGAGAGACCAGGTACGTGGCGAAGCGGCTGTACCAAGCACGAGGAGCCTGCTTCAACCCATAAAGCGACTTGTTCAGGCGACAAACAAAGTCGGGGTGAGCAGGATCCTCGAATCCGGAGGGCTGAGCGGCGAACACCGTTTCTGTCAAGGTGCCATGGAGGAAGGCATTCTTGACGTCGAGCTGGTGAATTGGCCATTGGCGGGAGAGAGCCAGAGAGAGCACAGTGCGGACTGTGGCAGGCTTGACGACGGGACTGAAGGTCTCGGCAAATTCAACTCCGGGACGCTGGGTGAAACCACGAAGGACCCAACGAGCCTTGTAGCGTTCCAGAGAACCATCGGCGTGGAACTTGTGCTTGAAGATCCACTTGCCCGTGACAGTGTTGGCATGTCGGGGGCGAGGAACCAAGTCCCAAGTCTGGTTCTGGAGAAGCGCTGTATGCTCTTCCTCCATAGCAGCCCGCCAATTGGGATCGGCAAGGGCACTACGGAAGGTCTTCGAAACCGGAGACAGGGGCGCAACATGGTATAGTACCAGCACGCGGAAGCCATCCTTGGCCCGAGTCACCATGCGATGTTGGTTGACTGTAGGTGGGACGGCGACAGCACCCCGGGGAAGAGGGCCGGGTGCTGGGGAAGCAGCCGGTGTTGCAGGGGCTGGCGCAGGAGCCGGTCCAGCCAGGGCTGGAGCGGCCGGCTTGGGGCGCCTGGAGTAGACGCGCATTACTGGGGGCTGCGCGCTTGGTGGAGACGGTGCCGCGCGTGGCAGCGCGGGGAAGTCGCCCGGTTGTCCCGCACGTGGGGGTGCGGAGGGGGCCGGCGTGGCCGCGCCTGGCGAGGACAACAGCGCCCCGGTCGGCGAAAAGGGAGTCGAGGCCGCACGTGACGCCGTACCCGCACGTGGGAGTGCGGGGAACCCCGGGGGGACTGGGGGTGCAGGAAGAACGGCACCACGAGAGCCTGGAGATCCTGCAGAAGACATGGTCGGCAGTCCTAAAGGGACTTTCGGGTTAGGGAATTCATCTAAAAAGGTGAAGTCCGTAGCCGTGGGTGGCGAGGGTTGCTCGGCGAAAGGGAAGGTGGACTCGTCGAAGACAACGTGATGAGAGATGATGATTCTATTGGTGGTAGGATCAAGGCATCGGTACCCCTTATGGTGAGCGGAGTAGCCAAGGAAGATGCAAAGGGCAGAACGAGGTGCAAGTTTGTGGGGAGCAGTTGCCGAGAGATTGGGATAACACTTACAACCAAAAACGCGGAGATGATCGTAGGACGGCGCACTACCAAGCAGGGCAGAGTGCGGGGTCGAGAAATCGAGCGTCTTGGTTGGTAAGATGTTAAGGAGGAGGGTCGCAGTGTGCAACGCCTCGGCCCAATATGGAGGGGGCATGCTCGCCTGAAACAGAAGAGAGCGGATGACATCATTAGTGGTACGAATAATCCGCTCCGCTTTGCCATTCTGTGGGGATGTGTAGGGACACGACATGCGAAACAAGACGCCATGAGTGAGGAAGAAGGTGCGGGCGCTGGAGTTGTCGAACTCCTTGCCGTTGTCACTCTGGATGGCCTTAACGCGGGTGCCGAACTGGGTAGACACATAGGCAAAGAAGTTAGACAGAGTGGTAAAAGTGTCAGATTTCAAGCGTAAAGGGAATGTCCACAAGTAATGTGAGCAATCGTCAAGAACAACAAGATAATATTTGTAACCAGAGACACTAGCAACAGGTGATGTCCATAGGTCACAATGAATAAGATCAAAGTTGTTGGACGCCCGAGACGCTGAAGTACCAAAAGGAAGACGAACATGTCGTCCCAACTGACACGCATGACATAGAGAATACAAACTTTTATTACAAGCCGGAATAGCTGAAGCGAGTTTGGAGAGGGCCTCGCGACCGGGATGGCCGAGGCGACGGTGCCACAGGTAGGGTGGCGAAGAGCTGGCGACAAGGGAGTGAGCGACAGGCAGCTGCAAGGGGTAGAGCGGACCGGAGCTATTGCACCTGATGATCATGTTCCGCGAGAGAAGATCCTTCACAGAACAACCATACGGGTCAAACTCCACAGATCAGTTGTTATCGACAGTGAATTGGCGAACAGAAATAAGATTCTTGATAAGCTGAGGCGAAACAAGAACATTATTTAAAGCAAGGGGGCCAAGTTGCGCCTTGCCGGTGGCAGTGACGGGCAAGAGCGAACCATTACCGACAACAATGGATGTGGGAGAGGGAAACCGAGGGATTGAGGAGTGAGAGAGAGTACCATCATCGGAAGTCATGTGGGAGGAAGCACCGGTGTCAAGGTACCAGTCGTTGTTCACCGGCGGAGTGACCGTCATGGTACTGAATGTAGAGGCCAGTGAGTTCTGGTCCCAAACCGGAGAGCCTACCATGGGCTGGTAGTGGGACGGCGCCAGCTGCGGCGGCCGGAAGGCCTGTTGGGCGGAGACGCCGGGGGCCGGCAGGTAGGCCGGCTAGGGAAGCTGCATCTGCTGAGCCAGCAGAGCCTGCTGCAGCGCCTGCTGCTGAGGGCCGGCACGACCCTGAGGGAGCGGGGCCAGCGGGGGAGTCCGGGGACCGGGCCACATTTTAATGGACCCGGTCCACGGATTGTAGATGGAGGGCCAGGTCGCGCCAGACCCAGCAGGCGCCCCAGGTGCGGAGGAGGGAGCATTGGGACCTGGAGCAGAGGTGCTGCCAGCTCGATGGTCCTTCTTCTTCTTGTTCTTCGGCTTGGGGGCGCCACCACCGGTCCGAGGAGGGCCACCACCGGTCGCTACAGGCTGGCGAGAGGAGCCAGTGGCGACAAGAGCAGTGAAGGGGGCAACAGGGTGCTGCACCATGTTGATCTCCTCGAGAAGGAGTTCGTTGCGGACGGCGGCGAAGGAGGGAAACGGGCGCCCGCGCCGGAGATGGACGCCGATGTCCTTGTAGCGCTCGTTGAGCCCACGAAGCACGTTGAGGACCAAGGTGCGGCCAGTGACGTGCTCGTTGAGGTCAGCGAGATCGTCGGCCATCTTTTTGAAGCGCTTGCAATACTCGGTGATGGAGAGATCACCTTGAGCAAACGCGCGAAATTTGGCGTCGAGGTGGAGGGCACGGGTCTCCTGGTTGCCGAGGAAGTGATCCTCGATGGTGAGCCAGGCCTCGCGGGCGGAGGCGCGGTGGTCGATCACGGCGTCGGCGAGGTCAGCGGAGACCGTGCTGTAGAGCCATGACTTGACGACGGCGTCCATCCGAGTCCAGTTGGCAAGGGCCGAGACGGAGTCGCTGTGGACGTGATCCAGCAACGAGTATTTGGTGACGGCGAGGAGGAACTGCTCGCGCCAACGGGGGTAGTTGCCGGCGGTGTCGAGGACGGTTGGCACCAGGCTGCGTGCATTCTGCACGGAGACTGCCTGGGCGTGGAGGTTGAGGACGGCAGCGGCCTCGTGGAGCATCATGGCGTGGGTGACGCTCATGTCGCCGCCCGCGTGAGGCTGATCGACGGGATCAACCGCGGCGGCGGCGTCGGCCCGGGCCTTGGCCGCCCGAGCGAGGGCAGCGCGGACGCGCTTCGCGGCGGCGTCGCGCTCCGCGGCGGCGTCGCGCTCGTTGGAGGCGGCGGCGGCTTCCTGCTCAGCGGCCTGAGCGGCGGCCAGAGCAGCCTCGCAGAGGGCGCGGCGAGCCTCGGCGTCGGTCTGCGAAGAAGCATCGCCATCTAGGCGAGGCTGATCAGCAGGATCGACGTGGGAGGAGGGAGGAGTCCCAACCATACCGGTGCACAGCTAGTGTGCGCAGGGGCAGCGGAAGGGCGAGAGGGAAGAGTCTCGGTCTCGTGATACCATGAAAGAGGATGGCTGGGAATTAGTAGATTGATTATGGGGGAGCCCAAGGCTCAATATATATAGGCAAGGATGTCCCAGGAAATAGGAAAGCTCTAATCTAGAAGGAAAGGGCTAAACAAGGAAATAGCTAAACAAGGAAGGAGCTAATCCAGCTAATCTAGGAGATCCTTGCCAAATAATCTAGGGAATCCTTGCCAAATATAAATACTACCAAAACCAGGGAGGGAGGCACTTCTAGGGTTCCAACCGAACCCCCCTGGGCCCGTGGGCCTATACATCACGCTAACACCCTAGACCCTGCTCTGTGTATTGCCTCTAAGCTAAAAGCTCTTCAGAAGGCTCTTTCCAAATGGCAACGTCACTGGAGTGGTTTCGAGCTCTGGATTAGAAATTCCTCCGTTATCCTTGACTTCCTGGACAAGAGTGAGGAGCTTCGACCGCTTTCTGGGCCGAAGTCTCGCTTTAGATCCATTCTTCGGCAACATCGGGCTTTCCTCCTGGTTCTCCGAAACAGGTACTGGAAGCAGCGTTTCACACTCCGTTGGACCAAGCTCGGTGATGCCAACACCAAAATCTTCCACTCTGCGGCCACCATCAGGAGGCGCATGAATGCCATCCCCGCCATCCAGCTGGAGGACGGTTCTTGGGCCACCTCCGTTCAGGACAAAGCTAAGGTCTTCCTAGACTTTTTTTTCTTTCTAAAATGGGCTTTTTGTCTAATCCTCCCATGGCCTTCGACCTGGCCCACCTCATCCCTAGGGTCCCGGGCCTTGACTCCCTTGGTGATGACATCTCGGCCTCAGAGCTTGACGGTGTCGTCCGGGCCTCTCACCCGGATAAGGCCCCTGGCCCGGATGGGTTCAACGGGGCCTTCTTGAAAGCCTGCTGGCCCATAGTGCGTCAAGACTTCCTCGCTTTAGCTTCCTCCTTTTCCCACTGCACCACCCAGCTCCAGCCCATTAACGGCTCCTACATTGCTCTAATCCCCAAAACAGACAACGCGACCTCCGTTCGTGACTTTCGACCCATCTCCCTCATAAACTGTAGCGTCAAGATCATCACCAAGGTCCTTGCCAATCGGCTACAGGGAGTCATCACTTCGCTCATCCACAAAAACCAATATGGGTTCATTAAGGGCCGTAATATCTAGGACTGCATCGCTTGGGCCCTGGAGCTGACTCACCGGTGCAAAAAGTCGAGGCAGGAGGCCATCATCCTGAAGCTTGACTTTGAAAAGGCGTTCGACACCATCGAGCACTCTGCCATCTTTCTCATGATGTCTCATCTCGGCTTCCCCAGTTCTTGGATATCCTGGATCAAGCTCATCCTCTCCTCCGGCTTCTCCTCAGTCCTGCTTAATGGCTCCACCGGGAAGTTCTTTCCTTGCAAGCGAGGGGTGCGACAAGGTGACCCACTCTCCCCCTCCTGTTTGTCCTTGCTGCTGATCTTCTTCAGCACATCATTAACAAGGTTGCCCGACTCGGGATCATTCACGGCCCTAGGTGCCACCCTGATCACCTTGACTTCCCCATTGCCCAATACGCTGATGACACCATTATTTTTCTTCGGGCTGACCAACGAACCTTGTTCCTCCTCCGTGGCATCCTGCATTCCTTCTCCCAGTCCATCGGCCTCACAGTCAACCTTTCAAAGTCCTCCATCATCCCTATCAATATCCCTGAGCAGCAGGCGGCCCTCCTCGCTGCTACCTTCGGCTGTTCGGTGGGTTCCTTGCCTTTCACCTACCTTGGGCTTCCCCTTGGGACTTTAAAGCCCAAGCCCACCGACTTTGGCTTCCTCATCAACAAAGTCACTAAACGCGGTAGGCTACAAATTGTCAACTTGGTTCTTTCGGCCCTTCTAACCTACACCATGTGCTCCTTAAAGATCCCCACCAAGGTAATTCATTGTATCGACCGGGCCCGCCGCAATTTCCTTTGGCATGGAAACAGTATCAATGCGGGCTCTTCGTCCAGGGTCGCCTGGCATCGGGTTTGCAAGCCCAAGCTCAAAGGTGGGTTGGGGGTTATCGACCTTCGCACCCAAAACTCCGCCCTCCTCCTCAAACACTTCTAGAATTTCTTAGTTGATCACGACACCCCCTGGGTTAAGTTGATCCGCCTCAACTACACCACCTCGCCCTCCCCACCACACCACTCCACCCCTAGGGGCTCTTGCTGGTGGCGGGATATTGTTGGCATGGCTACCTAGTTTAGAGCAGTTGCCTCTCCTTCTGTCCCTAGTGGGCGGACGGTCTCCTTTTGGGATGATGGCTGGTGTGGCCCTCCCCTTCGCCACGCTCTTCCCCACCTGTTCTCCTTTGACAAACTTTACCTCTGCTCTGTCCACTCCTTCCTTTCCCAAAATAATCCAGCCGATAACTTCCACCTGCCCCTTTCCTTGGAAGCCTTGCATGAATTTACCCACCTGCAGCAGCTAACGGCCAACATAACCCTCCAGGATGGCAACTCTGACAACTGGTCTTTTATTTGGAATTCCACTAACTAGAGCCCTAGACTCCTCTATGGTTACCAGTTCAATTTCATGCAGCCCCATGCCTCCTTCAAATGGCTATGGAGGTCCAAATGCTCCAACAAGCTTAAGGTATTCTTCTGGCTACTCCTGGTGGATCGTCTCAACACGAAACACATCCTCCGCCAAAAGCGCATCCTTAACGTGGCTGATGACCCCAACTGCTGCCTCTGCTCCTCAGCTGTTGAAGAGACAGAGACCCACTTATTTTTCGACTGCACTTTCAGTTGCCACTGCTGGAGCTTGCTGGGTCTCCACTGGCAGCCCGATTCTTCCGTTCAAGACAAGCTCACGGAGGCCAGAAGTACGTTTGGTAAACCCTTCTTCATGGATGTTGTGATCATGGCCACATGGTCCCTCTGGTTAATCAGAAATAGATGTATCTTCGATGCCTTGGACCCCTGAGTTAGGGGGTGGTTAGGCCTATTCACTACTTTGTTCTCTGCTCAGTCCCAGCGGTTCCCGCCCCGGCTTAAAGGGGCAGTTCGGAACTGGCTGGGCACCTGTAACCTCCCTTTGTAATACCTCCCCTCCTCTTCCCACCCCCCTCATTCTGTTTGCTATGGTTCCTCCTTTTTTTGTGCATTTTTAATATTAAAATCTTAGTAGGAGCCTCTCCTACTGGTTTGCCTCAAAAAAATATTCCCTTTCCAGTTGGTAGTTGTTGGGGAATAAGTTTTCCCATAAACAGGGGCCAAATGACGTCAGCCTTCGACAACCTTCGGCCCGGAGCCCGACACTGTCGAAGCATATCCCTATCTGATGAAGTTATTTCTAAGTCCCAAGGTTCTCTTCGGAGCCCCCTGGAGCGAGGCCTTTGAACCTCTTTCGGACTCCTCCGAAGCGAAGCTTACAAGCTTCCTTGAAGTTTGCCAGAAGCTAAGTCTCAGGCTAGTTTCGGAGTTATCATCCGGGTTAACTTCGGAGTTAACCTTCGAGCTCTGTTCGAAGTTAACCTTCGAGCTCCTTTCGGAGCTCCCCAGAGCCAGTCTCTGAACCCTCAGCTGATTCGAAGCTAAGTCTCCGAGAACCCAATTCGGAGTTTAATCTGGAGTATACTTCGAAGCCCACTTCGGAGTGTCCTTCGAAGCCTTCCTTGCGGCCTCCGCCGGAAGAGCTCCGGCCCCTACTCCGAACCCAGAAAATATCTGTACCTCGCTACAGTGTAGAAGTCATACCAGGGGCCACTCTGCCCCTAGTATGTCGTTTAGCTGGTCAAGAAGTGACGTTTATCTGACACGTCAAGCTGTAAAGCACTTTGTACAGTAGACTAGCCCCTTTTTCCCCTTTTTGCCCCTATAAGCCTATGATTTATAGAGGGCATTTAGGTATTTTCCTTTGGCCTGCGTGCCTATAAAAGCAGGGCCAAACCCTTGTAATAGTTTAGCTCCTCTAGGGCCATGAGAGCCTCGAGATTCACTAGACTCCACCGAGGCATACTATGCCAAATCCACCACAAACTAGACGTAGGGCTATTATCCCTTAGGGGAGGTCCGAACCAGTATAAATCTTTTCTCCTTATGAGAGAACCCTTCGAGGTTCATTTTACACACCATACACACATACAAAATGTGTGTTGTAGCTAACACAATTGCTACAACAGTTGGCGCTGTCCGTGGGGACCTTAGTCCTAAAAGCTAAGTTCTCTGTCACTGTCTGCAATTCGAAGCTTTCTTGCTTCGCGCACCCTCCGGCAAGGGGCTTCGGGTGCAGTTCGAAGGCCTTCCTCGCCTTCCTCCATCCTTCGCGCTTTGGAGCTCACCCTCCAATAAGGGGCTCCGCTTCGCGTGTCGAAGGCTGTCAAAGCCCTAGGGGCTACGAGGCAAGTTTTCACCCACTTTACGAGGTATGTACACTGCCAAAGCATCCCTTCGAGGTACCAATCTGCAATTACATTAATATAAAATCGAAGCTCTGCTTCGCCTTAAGTCGAAGCCTTGCTTCGCCTTTAAAGCAAACTTTTGCTCCATTTTGTTAAAAGTCGAAGCCTCCCTTCGCATTTGAAGCCGAAGCCTAGCTTCACGTTTTAAAATCGAAGCTTTGCTTCCTTTTCTTTCAAAAACCAAAGCTCTGTTGTGTCCTTCTCAAGACCCGAAGCCGACAACCTCATTCTTTTAAGAACTAAGGTTTCCAGCTTTGTATTGTTAAGGACCAAAGCATGACTTCAAAGACTTTAAAATCCGGAGCACCCCTCTAAAGGCTACACAGCGCCTCCGAGCCCATAGCAGTGGGCTTTGAGACTTCCGAGCGACAACTCGGCAAGTCCAGGATTCCAGGCTCTGGCCTGGTGCATCCCTAGGTCGAAGGGGGCCTAGGGTCGTAGGTGACCCAGAGTCGAAGGTGACTCAACCTATCACAGGTGTTAGAGATAACAGATTATCTGGATGTAACAGATTATATTGCCTATATAAATAAATCTCCCCCCACCTGTCTAGGTGTGCGGGGTTCCTTTCATGGTATCAGTTTTTTCTGTTCTTGGCCCTCTGCTTCCGCGTCTTCCTCCCAGGAGCGCCCCCGCACCGGCTTCCTCTGCTTCTGGCGCCCCCGCACCGGCTCCCTCTACTTCTGGCCCTCTGCTTCCGCATCTTCCTCCCAGGAGCGCCCCCCACGCCGGCTTCTTCGTCGGGCCGACCCATTCCTGCGCGTGCGCCGTCCTCCTCACGCTTCTTCTGGGCCTCCTCCGGCTCGTCGCGGGGATCTGCGCGGCGACGAGCGGCTGCGCCAGGTCCTGCGCCTTGGTGGAGGTGAAGGTGTCGAAGTCCTCCTCACGCTTCTTCTTGGCCTCCTCCGGCTCGTCGCGGGGATCTGCGCGGCGACGAGCGGCTGCGCCAGGTCCTGCGCCTTGGTGGAGGTGAAGGCGTCGAAGTCCTCCTGTCGCTTCTTCGCCGTCCTCCTCGTCGTGCCGCCGTGATTCCCCGTCGCGCTCTGCACCGGCTGCACCGCGGACCTCCTCGTCGCGCCACCGACTCCAAGCCGCGCAGCCGGCTTCCCGCTGTGGAACTCCGCCGACCTCTCTCTCCTGTCGCGCTCCGCATCGGCTTCTTGACTGCGGCAATGACAGAATCCTCGGCGGCCTCCACTGCTTCTGACATCCTGAGCGCCCTGGGGGAAGCCTTGGCTCCCCCCCATCCTCCTGCCGCTCCCCCCTATCCTCCTGCTACCCTGGGGGAAGGCTTGGCCCCTTCTGTTTTTGCTGCCTATGCCTCTGTTAATGTGAAGCAGCACGTCCCTATTGCTCTCAGCCTCGAGCGCCCTAACTTTTCTAAGTGGAAGGCCTTCTTCACCGCCCTCTGCGCAAAGTATGGACTGCTCGGCCACATTGATGGCACGGAGGCCGCTCGCCCGGCTGATCCTGCATGGTCTCAGCCCGACGCATGCATTCGCGGTTGGATGTATGGCTGAATCGAAGACGCTGTTCTTGATCTTGCTATGGAGCCTGACCAAGATGCGCGTGCTCTATACGTCTCCATTGCAAATCTGTTTGAGGCAAATAAAGAACCACGCGCTGTTGTTCTTCAGCACGAGTTCCACAATTTGTCCCAGGGTGACCTTTCCGTTGATGCCTACGCCCAGAAGATGAAGCGCACTGCCGACGCCCTTCGGGAGGTTGGCCACACCATCCCCCCCGCGCAGCTTGTGCTGAACCTCCTGCGTGGCCTCAACTCCCGCTTCGCCCACACCGCTGATATCATCGCCAACTCGTCACCACTTCCTGATTTTACATCAGCCACTAATATGCTACGCGTCAAAGAACTTCGCCTCGGCTCCGAGGGGAAAGAGGCCTCTGCCTCAGCTCTTGCCGCATCCTCCAACCCCTCCTGCACGTCTACATCTTGCCGGAATTCATCAACTACCACCCCTCGCGGGAACGATGGCAAAGGAAAGGGAGGCAAGGGCAAGGGTGGCCGTGGCGGAGGCGGACGTGGCGGTGGTGGGCGTAACCAGCAGCCTGGCGGCAATTTCACCGGACCCGGTGGGCGTCAAGGGTTTCGTCCATCTGGTCCCTGGGTTTGCTACAACCCTTGGGGACCTCCGTGGCCTTCCCAGCAGCAGCAGAACTGGGGTGCACATCAGAACTGGGGTGCACAGCAGAACTGGGGTGCACCTGCGCCCCCTCCACGGGCTCACACTGCTTTCGTGCCACCTCAATTTTCTACCGCCAGTGTTCCCCCCACGTCCGTGTCTCCAGGAGGCTGGGATTCGACCGGTCTGATTGCTGCCCTCAACCAGATGGCGGTTCAGGGTGGGTCCCCCTGGGTCATGGACAGCGGAGCGACATCCCACATGTCCTCCAATGACGGTGTACTTCTTTCCCGTCATCCGTCACCACCGTATTCCATAACGGTTGGTAACGGCCAGTCTATTCCCGTTCTTAGTCGTGGCACCTCCATCATTCACATTGCTGATTGTCCTTTTCATCTTGATAATGTTCTTGTCGCCCCACAACTCACTCGTAATCTGTTATCTGTTCGACAGTTTACCCGCGACAATAACTGTTCAATTGAGTTTGACGCTTCTGGTTTTTCTGTTAAGGATCTCCAGACCAAGACGGTCCTCCTGCGGTGCAATAGCCATGGCGACCTCTACACCATCCCGCACCACATGCCACCTCGCTGTCATGTTGCCGTCGTCACTCCGGAGCTGTGGCACGCTCGTCTTGGTCATCCCGCACCCGCCATCGTCAACACTCTTCATAGGCTATCTGCTATTCAGTGTAAAAGAGCAGCCCGCCGCATTTGTCACCCCTGCCAGCTAGGCAAACATGCTAGGCTCCCCTTTGCTAGTTCAGCCTCTAGTACATCTGTACCTTTTGAACTTGTTCATTGCGATGTCTGGACCTCTCCTGTTTCAAGCATCTCCGGTTATAAATACTATCTTGTGTTGGTTGATGATCATACTCATTTCTGTTGGACGTTTCCCCTTCGACATAAATCTGGGGTGCATGAGCTTCTTGTTCAGTTTGTCGCCTATACTCACACACAGTTCAACCTCCATGTGCGATGCTTTCAAGCGGACAATGGTCGCGAGTTCATCAACACTGCCACCGCCGCTTTTCTTGCTGACCGAGGCATCTTGCTTCGGTCCTCATGCCCGCACACATCCGCCCAGAATGGCAAGGCCGAGCGGATGCTTCGCACACTGAACAACACCATCCGCACTCTTCTGATTCATGCCGCCATGCCCCCGCCCTACTGGGTCGAAGCTCTCTCCACTGCCGTGTTTTTGCTCAACCGGCGGCCCTCAACGTCCATACGTAATGGTATTCCCTATCACCTCCTATACCGCAAAATGCCAGACTATTCAATCCTTCGGGTTGTTGGTTGTCTTTGCTATCCGAACCTTAGTGCCACGACGACCCACAAATTGTCTCCTCGCTCCACAGCATGTGTCTTTCTGGGTTACCCTCCTTCCCAGAAGGGCTATCGGTGCCTTGATCTCTCGACTCGCAAGATCATCATCTCTCGTCATGTCGTGTTTGATGAGACTCACTTTCCATTTGCAGCCTCCAAGCCTCGCTCGGATTCTCTTGATTTTCTATTGCAGGACATTTTACCGGCACCTCCATCGTCTTTATCAGACATCGAGCACATAGTCGCACCTGCCCCGGCTACATCCGACGATGCCGACGATCCTGTCGAGTTGGATCCGACCATTCTGTGGAATGGTGCCAGCTTCCGGATGCCCCAAGAGCCACGACAGGTCGCCCCAGCTCCATTGACTCCGGCACCTTCGCCACCTACAGTTGAATAGCGCCGCTATGGCATCCATTACAGTCGTCGGCCGCAGCCTGTGGCACCGCTGGCCCCTGAGCCGATGGCACAGGAGGCCCCTGCTCCTGAGCCTCCTTCACGGGAGACTCGCTCTCAGACAGGCTCGCTGCCACCACCAATGCAGCGTTATGGCTTCACTGCGGCGGTCTCCAGCTTAGCCTCACCGCTACCAGGCAACACTCGAGCCGCACTCGCTGATGCAAATTGGCGCGCGGCAATGACAGACGAATATAAGGCACTCATAGACAATGACACGTGGCGCCTTGTTCCTCGACCACCACATGCGAACGTTATCACTGGCAAGTGGGTTTTCAAGCACAAGTATCATGTCGATGGCTCTCTGGCTCGTCATAAAGCCAGATGGGTCGTTCGCGGTTTTTCACAGCAGTATGGCATCGACTACGACGAGACCTTCAGTCCGGTTGTCAAACCGGCCACCATTCGAGTCGTCCTCAGTATTGCCGTCTCTCGCTCCTGGCCGATTCATCAACTGGACGTAAAGAACGCCTTCCTTCATGGCCATCTGACCAGACGGTCTATTGTCAGCAGCCGGCAGGTTTCGTTGACCCGGCTGCCCCTGATCACGTCTGTCTCCTGCAGAAGTCTCTCTACGGGCTCAAGCAGGCGCCCAAGGCATGGCACCAGCGGTTTTCTGCTTTTATACAGCAGTCCGGCTTCACTGCCTCGACCTCTGACACGTCTCTCTTTGTCTACAGGAAAGGCACCGACATCGCCTACCTGCTGCTCTATGTCGACGACATCATACTGACGGCTTCATCGACCTCACTCCTTCGTCGCATCAACGATCTTCTTCTCTCGGAGTTCGCCATGACAGATCTTGGGGACCTTCATCACTTCCTCGGGATTTCTGTCACACGCTCCGATGATGGCCTCCTCCTCTCACAGCGTCAGTATGCTGTGGACCTCCTCCAGCGCGCTGGCATGGCTGAGTGCCACTCTACATCAACACCTGTGGATACTCAAGCCAAGCTATCTGCTACGGACGGTGCTCCGGTGGCTGATGCCACTCAGTACCGCAGTCTTGCCGGTGGTCTACAATATCTCACATTGACTCGTCCGGATCTTGCCTATGCGGTTCAGCAAGTGTGCCTCTTCATGCACGATCCACGAGAGCCTCATCTCGCGATGCTCAAGCATATTTTACGATATGTCAAGGGCACTCTCTCCTTCGGTCTACATATTGGTACAAGCAACATTGCTAGTCTGACCGCCTACTCTGATGCTGATTGGGCTGGTTGCCCAGACTCTCGGCGCTCCACTTCAGGCTACTGCGTCTTCCTCGGCGACTCCTTGGTCTCTTGGTCCTCCAAACGACAGACTACGGTCTCTCGTTCGAGCGCGGAGGCTGAGTATCGTGCTGTTGAGCACGCAGTGGCTGAGACCTGCTGGCTTCGTCAGTTGCTTCAAGAGCTTCACGCACCCATCTCTTCGGCGACGATCGTTTACTGCGACAACGTCAGCGCTGTCTACATGACCGCCAATCCAGTCCATCATCGCCGCACAAAGCATATTGAGATTGATATTCACTTTGTGCGTGAGAAGGTTGCTTTGGGTCAGGTCCGGGTGCTTCATGTTCCATCAGCTTATCAGTTCGCGGACATCATGACAAAAGGGTTGCCTATACAGTTATTCACTGATTTTAGGTCCAGTCTTTGTGTTCGTGACACTCCCGCTTAGACTGAGGGAGGGTGTTAGAGATAACAGATTATCTGGATGTAACAGATTATATTGCCTATATAAATAAATCTCCCCTCACCTGTCTAGGTGTGCGGGGTTCCTTTCAACAGGTTCGGTGAATCCACACCAAATGTCCTTTTCACTACAGGATCAAGCTCAAGAAGCCTTGTTTCGCTATCTAAACACGCAACGAGGCCTTGCTTCGCGTGACGTGATATAATCTAAAAGTTAAGCATCTCGAAGTCATGCTTCGCTTAAAATCTAAGTGCGTTTCGGAGCTTCGCTCACGCACAACATCCAAATCCAAGCATGCCGAAGCATGCTTCGCTTAATTTGGCTACGCTGAAGCCTTGCTTCGTTCCAAATTAATGCATTCGAAGCCCAAAAGAGGTCTTCACTCGATGCGATATAAGCATCCGAAGCCGCCAAAAAGGCGCACCCCTTCGCATTTTTAATTGCCTGCACCAGCAACGACTAAGTCCCTAGCTGCCACGCGCAAGGGGAAGTATGTATGCGAAGTGTGCGAATGTAATGCGCAGTACGAGCGTGACAAGCTAAAACGTTCGAAACAATCAAATCATGCGAAGAATGCAGACGAAGTATGCAAATACAACAAATCTCATTCATTGAATGATAATTGAGAAGTATGTTACAAATACACTTCGAAAACAAAATTATGAGTAGTCTGTGTCTAAGCCTAAGAAAAAGCGAGTTCGAGGCCCCAACCCTCGCTTGCTCTTCTTTCGGCCAGGGCCCCCTCGGCTGGACGAAGCTTCGTCGGAGCCTGCTCTCCCTCGTTCGCTTTGTCCACGCCCCGAAGCCCGTAGACCTCGTCTTCCACTTTGCAGGTTTGCCCAAGTCTATGAGACAGGCGGTGCCATGTCGAAGGCAGAGAAGTCTAAAGCTTCGTCGCTTGCCAGAGCCATACTCGAAGGCTGTACCCCCTCGCCACGTAAGTCTACTGCGAAGCAGCTTAAGTCTGGCGAGGAGGAAGAACTCCGAAGGGGCTCCGTCTGCACGGTAGCCAGCAGCTCCTGGGCTACTTTAGAAATGGCTTTGTCGTTAGGCCCCCTCGAAAGTTTAAACCGAGGGGGACCTTCGGACCTAGCTATCTCGAGGACCACCCATAATTGGCGAAGTTCTTCAGAGTCCTCAAGTACTTCGAGGTCAACATTCGAAGGATGAGCCTAGGCAGGTATAAAGTACCTCCACATTTATATTAATAAACTGATATGTTTTTACAAGCCTACAGCTAAGAATTACAAGGAGCCTAAGGAGATCTACACCTTCAGAGGTGGAGGTGCCGACGTCGAAGGCTGAGCTGGCGAGGCCTGTGCCCTGGCTCGGCGAAGGCGGATGGCCTTCTAGAGTTCGAGGACTGCTTCACAGCCTTGGGCCTTCCAAGGCTCCTGAAGACGACGCTAGGCTCCGCGGACGCCTGCCGGAGGCGTCACCAGGTGCTGGCCTCCGAAGGCCACTAGAGTCGCCGAGGTCGCTGCTTCAAGGTGGTTGCACCCCGAGTCGTGAAGCATTTGCAACACTCCTTGACCCGCCACTCGGCCGGCCATCAAGGCGAAGCCCTTCAGGGATTGCTGCACCGTCGCAGCCACCACCTTCAAGAAATCGACGCGGTCTCCAATTGGGTCCTGAAGGCCGAAGTCTGGAGCCCGACACTCAATCCCTATTTGTTCAAGGACCTCGGTCAAGCTCAGAGTGGCTTCGTCGACGTTAGCAACGACGAAGTCTTGAAGGCAGTGGCCGGCTTGGCGAAGCTTGGAGTTCTCCTCCGCCATCTGAGCTCTGGCATCCTCCAAAGCTCGAAGCTCTGCTCGGAGCTTGTCGGTCTTCGAGGCCAAGACTTCCCTTGCCTTGTCGGCCTCGGCCCTCGCTGTCTCCGCTGAGGCTTCGGCTCGCCTTCGCTTCTCGGCTTCCACCTAGACTTTGCGTCAGAGGGCGTCCCTCTCCTCCGCCAAGCGCATCATCCGCCTGTCCACAGAGGTTGATGCTGCAGCGTTCAGTGCGAAGGACTGAAGGAATTCAAGAAAATCATAAGTGTTGATTGAAAAACAAGCACGACACGAAGGCTGTATAGGACTTCGCTCACGTGGATGAGGGCTTCGTTTGCATTTATGAAGAGGTCCATGGGGCTCGAGCGGCTGAGTTGAGCCACCAAGCCCCCTGCCTCTGCAGCCGCGCAGCCCTCATGAAAGTCATGAATGGCCGCCTCCGTCATGGCCCCCTTCGGCTGCAGAGGCCGGGCAATCTCCTCCACCTCAACCTCCGTCACAGGCTTCAGCGGAGTCATGCTCCGGTCCACCACCTCGACGTGCTCGTCGTCTTGAGGGTCCCCTTTGTCGCGACCGTTTCCTTCGTCTTCTTCAGATGAGGAACTATCGGACTCCGAACTGCAACTGCTGCTGCCGGAGGCCTCCGCTGGCTTCGGTGCGGTAGACCTCGCATCGGCATCGTCTTCTGCAAAAAAAATTCAAGTCAATATCCACATATGAAAAGAGAAGTATGTTTAAAGTGTTTAACTTCGTCGGAGATCTCTTCGAAGGTGGAGGGGTCGATGAGTGCACCCCAATCTTTTTGCTGCGAAGCTGGCGCCTCAACCTCCGCACTCGAAGTCGTCGCCGTCGAAGCCTTCGCCACCACCTCGGTAGCTGCTGCCGGAGCCCCTGCTGGCTCCACTCCGGTTTCAGGGTTTGTGATCGTTGCCTCCTCTGGTGTAGAGGCTTATGTCGCTGGGACCTCCGACCGAGCCCTCGAAGCTTCGGGCTCGTCGTCATCCACCCTCTTTCTCTTGGAGTCGGTTGCCGAGGGTACAAGATTGGAGAAGTTTGGCAGAGCCTGGACCCCCTCGACACCGAGCAAGATCCACACTCTGTTCCAGTGCTCCCAAGTCCCCACCAGAGCAAGCCGTTGGGCCTGCTCCTCAGGTGTCGGGGCTCCAACAATACGCTTCGCCGCCATGATGGCCTCCTCCGGAGTCCTCACTTCAAGAGCGGCTTCATCAAGATTCCAAGTCAGGATAACGTTTTTTGGTGAAGTATGAAAGTGGAAAGGCTTCGAAGTTTTACCAAGGTGTTCTGTTGCCACCTCGTTTAGGCCCCCTCGGCCCGAAGGTTGGAAGAGGACCTCCAACCAAGAGCGCGCAAGGGGGCTGAGCCGAAGGGTGATAAACTCCTTCGCGAGGTCCCTCATGCTCATCTTCGAAGCCACCCTCCGAAGGAGCAGGATCCTCGAGCGAAGGGTGTCGGGGCTCATCTTCACCACGCCTTCGCGCCGGTAAGAGATGAGCGCGTTGGTACTCCGAAGGGGAGAGTTCGCGCCAACGGAGGCGTAGAACCACTCTTGATCCCACCTCGAGTACCATTTGCTGTTGACGGCCCTCGCTGGGAAGGCATCTTGGTACCCCCTCCGAAGATGGAAGTTAGCGCTTCCGAAGGCCAAAGCCCGCTTGACGTGGTCTGCACCCTCCCTCGGCTTCGGCTGACAGTTGGCGTCGTGAAGAGCTACGAAGATGTCGGCGTGCCCCTCGCAGCCTTCGGCCCTCATGGCCCATTCAAACACCGCTAGCCTCGCCATGGCGTTGGGCGACAGTTGATGAAGCTCGAGGTTGTAAGCCTTCAAGACTTCGCTCAGCATCCCCACAGCTGGCAATCCGAGGCCGCCTTCAAAGAAGGCCTCGAACAGCACCACTTCGTCAGCCCGAGGCCTCGGTATGGCCTCCGACTTCTCCGGCACTCGAAGCTGGATCTTCGGTGAGATATTCCCCGTGCAGGCCCTTCGGACAGACTCCTTTGTCGAGATCGAGGCCCTCATCTCCAAGGTTTGCTCGAACTTATAAGATGGCGACCGAAGATCCCTCGGCCCCAACCGCCTCACTGCAGGCTTCGCCGTAGTTGCAGCCGCTGCCTGCGCTTGGGCGGAGCTCGAGCTCGAGTCCAAGGCCAAAGCCTTCGAAGCAACTTTCTTCGGCATTTTTGTGGAGCTTAGATGCGAAGGGCACTAAGACTTGCGAAGTAGGCTCCACACGAAGCTATGGATGAGAAGAAGAGAGCGAAGGATGCAAGGCGTTGAGAAGAGAGCAAATGAGAGGTGTGTCGAAGCCGTGTGCGGTAAACCCCTATTTATAGGCGGTAAAAATCCCGACGGTTCCCATGCCAAAGCCACTGATAGGTGGGCCTCCAGCGAAGCTGAAGCAAACCGGCGCACTGTAACAGTCAATTTTATAGCTGTTGCGAAGTCAATTGATCTCCCCAAGGTCGTTTTGACAGCCGAGGCAGGCAATTATTACCTGCGCAAGTCGAAGCCATCTTCGGTCCGAGCTTCGAAGGCCTGTCTTCTCTGAAGTTGCCATTTTTACTGTCATTTGTCCCAAGGGCGCACGCACCCCTTCGTCCCGAAGGCCTGCAGGCGAGGGGCTACTGTTGGGGGAATAAGTTTTCCCATAAACAGGGGCCAAATGACGTCAGCCTTCGACAACCTTCGGCCCGGAGCCTGACACTGTCGAAGCATATCCCTATCTGATGAAGTTATTTCTAAGTCCCAAGGTTCTCTTCGGAGCCCCTTGGAGCGAGGCCTCCGAACCCCTTTCGGAGTCCTCCGGAGCGAAGCTTACAAGCTTCCTTGAAGTTTGCCAGAAGCCAAGTCTTAGGCTAGTTCTGGAGTTATCCTCCGGGTTAACTTCGGATTTAACAAGCTCTGTTCGGATTTAACCTTCGAGGTCCTTTCGGAGCTCCCTAGAGCCAGTCTCCGGACCCTCAACTGATTTGAAGCTAAGTCTCCGAGAACCCAATTTGGAGTTCAATCCGGAGTATACTTCGAAGCCCACTTCGGGGTGTCCTTTGAAGCCTTCCTTGCGGCCTCCGCCTGAAGAGCTTCGGCCCCTACTCCGAACCTAGAAAATATTTGTACCTCGCTACAGTGTAGAAGTCATACCAGGGGCCCCTCTGCCCCTAGTATGTCGTTTAGCTGGTCAACAAGTGACGTTTATCTAACACGTCTGTAAAGCTGTAAAGCACTTTGTACAGTAGTCTAGCCCCTTTTTTCCCTTTTTGCCCCTATAAGCCTATGACTTATAGAGGGCATTTAGCTCTTTTCCTTTGGCCTACGTGCCTATAAAAGCAGGGCAAGCCCTTTTAATAGTTTAGCTCCTCCAGGGCCATGAGAGCCCCGAGATTCACTAGACTCCACCGAGGCATACTATGTCAAATCCACCACAAACTAGACGTAGGGCTATTATCCCTTAGGGGATGTCCGAACCAGTATAAATCTTTTCTCCTTCTGAGAGAATCCTTCGAGGTTCATTTTACACACCATACACACATACAAAACCGATAAGAGATGAGCGTGTTGGTACTCCGAAGGGGAGAGTTCGCGCCAACGGAGGTGTAGAACCACTCTTGATCCTACCTCGAGTACCATTTGCTGTTGGCAGCCCTCGCTGGGAAGGCATCTTGGTACTCCCTCCGAAGTTGGAAGTTAGCGCTTCCGAAGGCCAAAGCCCGCTTGACGTCGTCTGCACCCTCCCTCAGCTTCGGCTGACAGTTGGCGTCGTGAAGAGCTACGAAGACGTCGGCGCGCCCCTTGCAGCCTTCAGCCCTCATGGCCCATTCAAACACTGCTAGCCTCGCCACGGCATTGG
This sequence comes from Zizania palustris, assembly GCA_019279435.1. Taxonomy (NCBI): domain Eukaryota; kingdom Viridiplantae; phylum Streptophyta; class Magnoliopsida; order Poales; family Poaceae; genus Zizania; species Zizania palustris. The sequence continues at coordinate 50,557,129 of JAAALK010000285.1, read as the reverse complement.
GTGACAGTTGAGGAAGCTCGAGGTTGTAAACCTTTAAGACTTTGCTCAGCATCCCCACATCTGGCAATCCGAGGCCGGTTTCGAAGAAGGCCTCAAACAACACCACTTCATCAGCCCGAGGCCTCGGTATGGCCTCCGACTTCTCCGGCACCCGAAGTTGGATCTTTGGTGAGATCTTCCCCGCGCAGGCCCTTCGGACAGACTCCTCTGTCGAGATCGAGTCCCTCATCTCCAAGGTTTGCTCGAACTTATCTGATGGCGACCGAAGATCCCTTGACCTCAACCGCCTCGCTGCAGGCTTCGCCGCAGCTGCAGTCGCTGCCTGCGCTTGGGCAGAGCTCGAGCTCGAGCTCAAGGCCAAAGCCTTCGAAGCAACTTTCTTCAGCATTTTGTGGAGCTTAGATGCGAAGGGCGCTAAGACTTGCGAAGTAGGCTCCGCGCGAAGTTATGGATGAGGAGAAGAGATCGAGGGATGCAAGGCGTTGAGAAGAGAGCAAATGAGAGGTGTGTCGAAGCCATGTGCGGTAAACCCCTATTTATAGTCGGTAAAAATCCCGATGGTTCCCATGCCGAAGCCACTGACAGGTGGGCCTCCAGCGAAGCTGAAGCGAACCGGCGCACTCTAACGGTCAATTTTATAGCCGTTGCGAAGTCAATTGATCTCCCCAAGGTCGTTCTGACAGCCGAGGCAAGCAATTATTACCTGCGCAAGTCGAAGTCGTCTTTGGTCCGAGCTCCCAAGGCTTGTCTTCTCTGAAGTTGCCATTTCTACTATCATTTGTCCCAAGGGCGCACGCACCCCTTCGTCCCGAGGGCCTGCAGGCGAGGGGCTACTGTTGGGGGAATAAGTTTTCCCTTAAACAAGGGCCAAATGATGTCAGCCTTCGACAGCCTTCGGCCCAGAGCCCGAAACTATCGAAGCATATCCCTATCTAATGAAGTTATTTCTAAGTCCCAAGGTTCTCTTTGGAGCCCCCTGGAGCGAGGCCTCTGAACCCCTTTCGGAGTCCTCCGGAGCGAAGATTACAAGCTTCCTTGAAGTTTGCCAGAAGCCAAGTCTCAGGCTAGTTTCGGAGTTATCCTCCGGGTTAACTTCGGAGTTAACCTTCGAGCTATGTTCGGAGTTAACCTTCGAGCTCCTTTCGGAGCTCCCCAGAGCCAGTCTCTGGACCCTCAGCTGATTCGAAGCTAAGTCTCCGAGAATCCAGTTGGGAGTTTAATCTAGAGTATACTTCGAAGCCCACTTCGGAGTGTCCTTCGAAGTCTTCCTTGCGGCCTCCGCCTGAAGAGCTTCGGGCCCTACTCCGAACCCAGAAAATATCTGTACCTCGCTACAGTGTAGAAGTCATACCAGGGGCCCCTCTTACCCTAGTATGTTGTTTAGCTGGTCAAGAAGTGACGTTTATCTAACACGTCTGTAAAACTGTAAAGCACTTTGTACAGTAGACTAGCCCCTTTTTTCCTTTTTTGCCCCTATAAGCCTATGACTTATAGAGGGCATTTAGGTCTTTTCCTTTGGCCTACGTGCCTATAAAAGCAGGGCCAAGCCCTTGTAATAGTTTAGCTCCTCCAGGACCATTAGAGCCCCGAGATTCACTAGATTCCACCGAGGCATACTATGCCAAATCCACCACAAACTGGACGTAGGGATATTATCCCTTAGGGGAGGTCCGAACCAGTATAAATCTTTTCTCCTTCTGAGAGAACTTTTCGAGGTTAATTTTACACACCATACACACATACAAAACCTATGTTGTAGCTAACACAATTTCTACAATAGTAGTACATAGCAAGTGTTAGTCAACTTTACATTTTTTGCACTTTCTTTTCTGATCTTGGGGCAAAAAGGACTTTGCCATTTCTCTCCCACCTCTTTTTGCTTATTGTAGTGCCTAGTCATCAACTGATTCTTAATTTTTTGGAGCATACGATAGGTAATTCCCTAGTCTCCGAAATGTATTTGTTGAACACTTCACAACTATTATTTAGAAGGATGTCACACTTAGGGAATTCACTGAAAAATGCCCTAACCCATGTGTTTGGTGACATATTACTCAACCAATCATAAGTAGACTCATTGAGTGCTTTCATGGTTTCCATATTTGATTTCCACTCAAAAACTGAACTAGATCTAGCACATGCACATAGTTGATTTTTCAATTTTTCACCTTTAAAATAAACCTGAAAATTTGAGTACAAGTGTCTAACACAGAATCTATGCCCTGACTCTGAAAATACCTGTTGGAATACTGGTATCAGACCCTACCATGATTAAATTGTATAATTAGCATCATTTTAAGTAACACAAATTGCATCAATAAGTTATTTTACCTTCTGCTTGTTTGTCATTATGGTCCAGGGATATGTGTTGTCAATACCAAGATCATCCTTCAAGGTCTCCAAGGAACCATTTCCATGAGCTTAGAGATTTAATCTACACCATAGCAAGTGCAATTGGATATATGCAATCATTTGGATCAATGTCCACAACAATCAAAATCTATCCACCAAACTTGGTCTTGATGTGGCAGGCATCCAAGCAAATCAAGGGTCTGCTTCCTGATAGAAAGCCTCTTTTGCAATCATCAAGAGACATGTACAATGTGCTAAAGCAGCTATCATTAAGGTTCAAGTAAAAAGTATTCCCAGGATTGGATCTTCTTATCTCAGCTGCATAGTCCCATAATCTATTGTATTGTTCTATCTCATTTCTATGTATGGCCTTCATAGCCAACCTTCTGGCTCTTCCAAGCTTGCTTCTTGATGGTGTCAAATTCCATTCTTTTTGAACAGTTCTAGTAAAGTTTGATATTGTCATTTGCTCTAATTGTGTCAACATACTTCTCAGCTAGCCATATTGATGTGCACCTTTGTATCATCCATTCCTTCTGGCATGAATACTTTCCAAGATAGGTTTTCACCATGAAAGCCTTAGCCCTACTGTCATATGATGAATATAGGTTCCATTGATAGCCCTCTGCACAATGAGTCCTTAGCCTTATCTTGTCATTCATAGGGATCTTAATGTCAACTTTGTGCTTTAGACTATACTCAGTTATAGCCGTTCTTAACAATTGAACAGATGGAAACACCATGCCTACTTTAAAAATAGGATTGTTAATATCCTCTATCCTAAAGGATTTGAAATTCAACTTCACCTCCCCCTCATCATCTAAATCTGGTAGCTCCTAATCTGATGAGGACATCACTTCAAATGATACACACATGGAGTCTTCACCTACAATTCAATTACAAGAACCAATCACACGTGCCTGTGCCTGTCGCATGAACCATGAGGTTAATTCTTTCCTTAGCAACTATGTTAATATTTGTTTGGATGAGATGCTACTTAATACTAGTGATATTTTGTTGCTTAGGAACATGGGAGATGGAATAGGAGAGTTGGAGTCGAAGACGGAGTCGCACGGATGATTTGAAGTCAAGAATTCGCTGGTTCGGACTACATCAACCACCATGCACCAAAATGGGCGTAACTTCCTCATACGAAGTCCGATTGGCGCGTTCTTGGACTTTTTGGAAAGCTAAGGAGAAGAAGGATCTTTTGGCATTGGTTTCGCCTCATTTGGAGTCTCGAGTCATCCCGTGTGACTGAAACAGTCATGCATGACAGAATTGGGCCGAGTTGGACCTTGTACAGAGTTGGAGGCCGTGTTGGCCCATAGTCCGAGTCGTGTGCGCCTCCTACAGGCTGCCCACGCCCTATATACTCATGACAGCTGTCATTAGGGTTAGGTTTTGCTTTGTTTGCATCTACACTCGTGTGTTTAGATCCCGCTCTTGCACCGGACCGATTGGCTACTGCAACGGCGTTTCTGAAACCTCACCTCATCATAGTTCATCTGTGATTTGGCATTCGACTCGTGTTCTTCCTGTTCTTGCTTGTGTTCTTGGATTCGCTTGTAGGAACCAGCCTTCGTGGCGAGGTCAATCGCGCCCTGCGTGGTTGATAACCGATGGAGACGGTGGTGTAGCGATTGTAAGGTTTTGATCCGTCGGACCGGAGCTTTGGATCGTCAACGTCGAGATTCTCCACCAATCCAAGTTATCCTATTAGTTGGTATCAGATTTCAGGTTTCCCGTTAGGTAATCTCGATCTTCTTTTATTTTTACCTAGAGTCCAGAAAACCCTCACAAAAAATCCCCACCGAGAACCCCTTTGTGCCTTGCGATTTTAATTTCAGTTGTTAGCTTTGTTGAGTTTGTGTTCTTGGTCGAGTCTTGTTGCTAGTTTAGTCATCCCTATGTGTCATTTGAGTAGTAGTTGATCTTGTGTCTCAAAAAAATTACCCCACCCGAAACCCCCTCCACAACCCTAGTCGGTTTCCACTTGGTTTCCTACTCGGTTTTCCACATCGAGTCCTTGTGACCCCTATTCGGTAAAACAGACATAACTTTTCGCTCGTTTGTCAGAAAAATCTGAAATTTTTTGAGCATCTTCTTCGCCCTGTTTGGTTTCATCAGAATTGCCAAAAAAAATCAGGAAGATAAAGAAAAAAATTGGTCAAAGTTTTTACACGCCGTTCAGAGAACTTGTTGAATTTCTATGAACCACATCCCACCTCAGTTGCAGGTGCCAATTTTTGTGGTTCCATTTCTTGTCATCCTTGTTCAAAAAAATATAGTGAAAAAAACGAGAAGAATCAAAAGAGAACCGGTCCTGTCATTTGCTACCTTGTTCTGCCTTCCACTTGAGTTTTGGGCACATAGTTTCCCTCTATTGCTTGAATTTCACCTTGGGAGCACTTAGACCAGCAACTTTGACGAGTACTAGGGAACACTTATTGAACTTGGTTTAACTGTTATTACTATCGCTATTACTTGCTACTTACTTTGCCTTCCAAGCTACATCTTCTCTTGGTCAGGACAGGTTCACATCTTGCAATCGCCCACCACCCTCCACTTGGTTGTTCACCTGTAGGCCGGTTACCTCACTACGGCGTGGTAAGAACACTTGCAAGTGTGGGTAAGGCGCTTGACGAATTGCTTCCACCAAATACCCACCACCCCATCTAGTTGCTTTCCATAAGGATTATTCTTTGTTGTTTTGTCTTTTCACTAACATGGCAGATAAAAATGGTACCCCTCCATCCGATTTTAATAACTGTGTCTCATGACGTGCTCTACTGGAGTCTCAGCGGTAGACCCAACACTCCATTAAACGTCTCGTGCGTACTGTGGCTGACCTAGTGGACCGGATGACTGCCCTGGAGACATGCTTGCCTGCTGCACAAGCCGACGACGACCATGTTGAGGAGGAAGACGACCTATCCGATGTCGGGAACAATGGCATTGACCCTGGCGAGGCTGCACGTCATCGCTTTCAGTTCAATCGTCAAGGCATGGGCAGCCATCGCAACCGCCATCTAGAGGTAACAATGACAACCACGGGAACAATGATCCCTACTCAAGGTAAAATTTTCAGTACCTCATTTTGCTGGCACCTATGATCCAGATGCATATTTAGATTGAGAGATGTCAGTCGAACAAAAATTTAATGCTCACATAGTTCCTACTATCCACCGCGTGTGCTTAGCTACTAGTGACTTCACTGGATATGCTCTTCTTTGGTGGACTGAAATAGTTCAGGTTGGCAATGAACCACAAAATTAGGGTATGTTAAAATGACAAATGCATGGTAGATGGGTTCCTCCTTCATATAAACGTGATTTGAGAAAAAAATTGCAGCGCCTAAACTAAGGAAATAAATCGGTAGAGGATTATTATCAGGAGCTGCAAATAGGTTGCATGCGTGCTGAAATTGAGGAGGACAATGAGGATAAAATGGCCCGTTTTTATGGTGGTTTAAGACGTGAAATTCAGGATATCATTGATTATAAAGAATACAATACTATCACTCGTCTTTTCCACCTTGCTATATTTGCAGAAAAAGAATTGCAGGGTCACCAACAACCACAACGCACCATGAGGACCAACATTGGTGGTGCCACTTCACGCTCAAGTGGGTAGCAGCAGCGACCACCACCTCCTTCTTGACCGGCGGTTACATCAGCACCTTCTGCATCTATAGCCCAGGCTGAGAGCTCCAAAGTTGTAGCATCCAAGGCGCCAGCCAAGCCCACCTCCTCGGCGGCCTCTACTGCACGTTCTACAGCGATCCAGTGTCACCGATGCAAAGGATTCGACCACGTTATGAAGGACTGCCCTAGTCAGCGGGCTTATATTGCTACGGAAGATGGTGGTTATGTAAGTGCTAGTGATGTTGAAGATGAATATGCACTTGCTGCTAACATTGCAGGAGATTACGATGCTTCCGACGATGACGCTATTTTTGCACCGGATGCCTTTGCCGACCATGAAGCACTTATTGTACAACGTGTTTTGAGCACTCACATGGAGCAGGACGACCGGGCACAACGGAACAATCTGTTTCAGACCTTCTTCTTCGTTAATGACCGCCGTGTACGTGTCATCATCGACAGCGGTAGTTACAACAATTTGGTGAGCCACAACATGGTAACTAAGCTTCAACTTCCCACACGTGCGCATCCACACCCTTACCACGTGCAATGGTTCAACAATAGCGGTAAGGTCAAGGTAACACAAACTGCTCACATCAGATTTTCCATTGGTACATACTTCGGAGTTGCTGATTTTGATGTAGTACCAATGCAAGCATGTTCTCTATTACTTGGTAGACCTTGGGAGTATGATACTGATGCTACACACCATGGTAGGAGCAATAAGTACACATTTATGTATAAAGGAAAGAAAATTACTTTGCTTCCTATGACTCCTGCTGAAATTGTGAAATTTGAACAAGAAAAACATGCTAAGGACGCACAAACGAGCAAACAACCTTCTGAAAATCAGCAAGTAGCTAAGACGCTTTTGAGGCAACAGAAAGATAAAATTGCTTCTCCTTCTTCATCACAAGTTATTAATCTGAAAGGACGTGTCATGCTTGCAACTAAAACTGACCTTGCTGAAATTTGTGATGATACTCCCATGATATATGGCTTGATTTGCACGAACGTGCTGTTTTCACCTGCGAACATTCCTAGCTCTGTTCCCGTTGCAGTCACTGACCTTTTGCAGGAGTTTAACGATATTTTTCCCGCTGAGATACCACCCGTGCTGCCACCGATACGCGGCATCGAGCACCAAATTGATTTGATCCCGGGAGCGTCTCTTCCTAATCGTGCAGCATACCGTACCAATCCGGAGGAGACAAAAGAAATTCAGCGCCAAGTAGACCTTCTTGATCGTGGGTACGTCCGTGAAAGCCTTAGTCCATGTGCAATACCCGTTCTTTTGGTGCCTAAGAAAGATGGTAGTTGGCGCATGTGTGTTGATTGTTGTGCTATTAATAATATCACCATTCGATATCGACACCCTATTCCTAGATTGGATGACATGCTTGATGAGCTTAGTGGTGCCATTATCTTTACTAAGATCGATCTTCGTAGTGGCTACCACCAAATTCGCATGAAACTAGGTGATGAATGGAAAACTGCTTTTAAAACAAAGTTTGGATTATATGAGTTCTTGTCATGCCTTTTGGACTTACTAATGCACCTAGTACCTTCATGCGCTTGATGAATAAAGTCCTACGGCCCTTTATAGGACGCTTTGTGGTAGTATACTTTGATGATATCTTGATTTACAGCAAGTCTCCCATTGAACATGTTGAACACCCACGTGCTGTTTTTTTTGTCCTACGTGAGGCTAGATTGTTTGGTAACCTTGAGAAGTGCACATTTTGCACGGATCGAGTTGTGTTTCTTGGATATGTTGTCACTTCACAAGGCATTAAGGTTGACGCGGCGAAGGTAGAAGCAATCAACAGCTAGCCATAACCTCAAACTATCACACAAGTACGTAGTTTTCTTGGTCTTGCAGGTTTCTACCGACGTTTTGTGAAAGATTTCAGCACCATAGCCGGTCCTTTGAATGAGTTGACCAAGAAGGGAGTTACTTTTACTTAGGAACCAGCACAAGAACAAGCTTTTGTCACACTCAAGGATCGCCTTACATATGCACCTCTACTTCAGCTACCCGACTTCGGTAAGACTTTTGAGTTAGAATGTGATGCTAGTGGTTTTGGAATAGGAGGTGTGCTGCTACAAGGAGGTAAACTTGTGGCCTATTTTAGTGAGAAATTACATGGTCCACAGTTGAATTATTCTACCTATGATAAGGAATTATATGCCTTAGTGCGTGTGCTTGAAACTTGGCAACATTACCTTTTGCCTAAGGAGTTTATTATTCATTCGGATCATGAAGCATTGAAGCATATACGTAGTCAAGCAAATCTAAATAAACGACATGCTAAATGGGTAGAATTTATTGAGACTTTTCCATATATCATTAAGCATAAGAAAGAGAAAGATAATGTGATTGCCGATGCTTTATCTAGACGTTATACATTGCTTTCTCAACTTGATTATAAGATCTTTGGTCTAGAAACATTGAAGGACATGTATGCTACTGATTTGGAATTCAAAGATGCTTTTGAAAATTGAACAGATGACCGTGCTTGGAACAAATATGTGCTGAATAATGGATATCTTTTTCGTGCTAACAAGTTATGTGTGCCGGCTAGCTCTCTTCGCTTGTTGTTATTGCAGGAAGCACATGGTGGTGGTTTGATGGGTCATTTTGGATCAAAGAAAACTGAAGATGTGTTGTCCACACACTTCTATTGGCCTAGGATGAGATGGGATGTTGAGCGCTATGTGGCACGATGTACTACTTGCAATAAAGTAAGTCCCGTCTAAACCCACATGGTCTTTATATGCCTCTGCCTGTTCCTAGTGTACCTTGGGAGGATATTTCTATGGATTTTGTGTTAGGATTACCTAGAACTAAGAGGGGGAGGGATAGTATTTTTGTGGTGGTAGATCGGTTTTCTAAAATGACGCATTTTATACCTTGTCACAAGAGCGACGACACTACCAATGTTGCTGATTTGTTTTTCAGAGAGGTCGTACACTTGCATGGAGTTCCCAATACCATCGTTTCAGATCGTGATGCTAAATTCTTAAGTCATTTTTGGAGGACGTTGTGGCATAAGTTGGGGACGAAGCTGCTGTTTTCTACTACTTGTCACCCACAAACGGATGGGCACACGGAGGTCGTCAACCGTACATTGTCCACCATGTTGAGGGCTGTTTTGAAGACCAACTTGAAGCTCTGGGAAGAGTGTCTACCTCATATTGAGTTTGCATATAATAGGTCAGTACACTCCACTACTAAGGTAAGTCTGTTTCAACTGGTCTATGGCTTTAATCCGCGTGTTCCTATTGATTTGCTACCATTGCCACCATCTGAAAAATTGAATTTTGATGCTACTACATGTGCTGAATTATTGCTTAAGATGCATGAAACTACTAGAGCAAACATAGAGAAAATGAATGAAAAATATCGTTCTTATGGTAGTAAGGGTAGAAAAGAGATAACATTTGAACCGGGTGATCTTGTTTGGTTGCACTTGTGCAAGGATTGTTTTCCTGATTTGAGAATGTCCAAATTGATGCCCCGTGCTGATGGTCCTTTCAGTGTGCTTGAGAAGATAAATGATAATGCATATAAACTTGAGTTTCCTGCAACTTTTGGGGTTAGTCCCACATTTAACATTTCAGATTTAAAACCCTATTTGGGAGATGACGATAAGCTTAAGTCGAGAATGACTCCAATTCAAGAGGGAGAGGATGATGAGGATATCACTTCACATGATACACACATGGAGCCTCCACCTACAATTCAATTACAAGGACCAATCACACGCGCCCGTGCACGTCGCTTGAAGCATGAGGTTAATTCTTTCCTTAGCAACTATGTTAATATTTGTTTGGATGGGATGATACTGAATACTAGTGATATTTTGTTGCTTAGGAACATGGGAGATGGAATAGGAGAGTTGGAGTTGAAGACAGAGTCGCACGGATGATTTGAAGTCAAGAATTCGCTGGTTCGGACTACATCAACCACCATGCACCAAAATGGGTGTAATTTCCTCATATGAAGTCCGATTGGCGCGTTCTTGGACTTTTTGGAAAGCTAAGGAGAAGTTTTTGGCGTTGGTTTCGCCTCATTTGGAGTCTCGAGTCGTCCTATGTGACTGAAACAGTCCTGCATGACAGAATTAGGCCGAGTTGGACCTTGTACTGAGTTGGAGGCCGTGTTGGCCCATAGTCCGAGTCTTGTGCGCCTCCTACAGGCTGCCTACGCCCTATATACTCATGATAGCCGTCATTAGAGTTAGGTTTGATTTGTTTGCATCTACACTCGTGTGTTTAGATCCCGCTCTTGCACCCGACCAATTGGCTGCTGCAACGGCGTTTGTGAAACCTCACCTCATCATAGTTCATCTGTGATTCGGCATTCGACTCGTGTTCTTCCTGTTCTTTCTTGTGTTCTTGGATTCGCTTGTAGGAACCAGCCTTCGTGGCGAGGTCAATCGCGCCCTGCGTGGTTGATAACCGACGGAGACGGTGGTGTAGCGATTGTAAGGTTTTGATCCACCGGACCGGAGCCTTGGATCGTCAACGTCGAGATTCTCCACCAATCCAAGTTATACTTACCTAGCGGAAGATCAGGACCAATCCCCCTATTATAATCCTCCTCCTCATCTGAATCAGAACTAATATCTTCAACCTTCAATTGACTTACTCCTTTACCCTTCAAGTCACTACCTCTTGCTTTCTTCTCATTAAATGTGTTCTTCCCTAACACCTCTGCACCTTCATCAACATTCTCCACAGGCAAATCATCATCTTCATTAGAAATGTCATAGTCACTGTCATCAAAGTCAGAGTCTAACTCACTATTATCACTGCCACTATCTTTTACATCTTCCACTCTCTCCAAGTTTGAATAAAAGTCAGGAAGCCTCTCACCTTCCTTCCTCTCAAGTACTGTCAGCTTTCTAGGACTAAAAACTTTAGGCAAATCAGCAATAGGAATAGCTACAATGTCATCCCAAACTAAATTTTTAGTTGTGTCTTCATGATCAAAATAGACAACTAAAGTTTTCAACTTGTCAACTACTGATGCCATCACAGTAGTATCAGACTGAGTTGTAATCACCCTCAACTCATCAGTAATAAACCAATAGATTTTCAATCTAGATCCATTGTCATATCCAAGCATTGCAACAAAATCATTCATTCAATGAGTATTAAATTCATTAGTCCTACAATTATCAATCCAATGAACCTTGCCATCTAAGTATGTCTGGTTAGCATCAAAATTGACAAAAAATCCCCCGTGGTGCACCTCTACTATGAAAAAAATTAACATCCTTATCATCTATATAAACACAAACAAGTATTCTAAGAACTAAAATGATTACAAGCATAAACTAATTCAATCACTTCAACCCACTAGCAGAAAAACATAAATGCCAAAACCCCTAATAACATAGAACATTTTTCACAAAACTCACATAATCTCATACCATATTCACAGGTGGATTGAGTTCTTGATATGGGGTTTAAGTTCTTGATGAACTTAACGTACACCGGAGGCGGTTCCCCTTCATACCACAATGCAAATGCCATTGTAGACTGTTGGGGGAAAATACTTCATCCTCATGATCCTTCGAGATTCCAAGCAAATGAGTTATGCGATCAAGATAAATGCAAGTCGAATCTCGAAGCTCAAGACTTGCTTCCGGATTAGAGGGCTCGAAGCCAAAGGGTCCGTCCAAGCTCCGGTCCGCAGAGACCCTTTGAAAAGCTTCCTCTCCAAAGTGGAAAACAGCTAGAAGGATGGAACGTCAACCTTATCAGCATCCTTCAAAAAATTTTACCATATTAGCCCTATAAGGGATACCGAAATAGTATCCACTATGACAGTTGTAATTGAGGGGTAAAAAGGTCTTTTATTTAGAGAATTTTACCTATAAATACCCCCTTCTCGCCCTATAATAGGCATCGAATATTCATATATTCAATATAGACTTCAAACCTTCTCAAGCTATTATCCATCTCGGAGGCTTGGAACGGTTTATTCAAACAAACACTTCTTTTGTTAGACACTTAATTTCCTAAACCTGTTAGCGTAATCTTTTGCGCCAATAGTTGATGTCGTCCGTGGGGAACCTAGTACAAAAACTTCATTCTCTACCAATCCTTTCCTAGAACCATGCCTCCTAAGCGGAGCCTAGGCACTAGTCTCCTCCGGAGGTCTCCTCGGACCTTTGGGTTGAAATGTTTGAACACTGTCGAGGGCAGAGGACCTTCCGTGGTCCCCCCACCTCAAACTCCAGAAACAAATACTCTTCCTCGAACATACGAAGTCCCTCTCAGGACTCCGTCCATGCTTCGAACCGATGGAGCCTCTCCTGTGGCTCCGACTATGCTCCGAACGGACTTGTTCAGTTCTCAAGACCCGGAGGTCCCCTCCGGAAGTAATGAAGATCGTCTTGACGACGTGGCTACCTAGATGGTCCTTCTTCAGGCTGAAGTGACAAGGTGGAGGCAGGAAGTTGCGGACAGGCTTCATCCTCAAGCTAGCCCCGTCATCCCGGAGGTGCCTCAAGATGATGACCTCACCCTTTATCCCGAAGCCTCTGAGATTCTAAGAAGCACTGAGAATGCTTCTTTTGACGATGAATCTCCGTTACATCTAGACTTGCAGAAGGTGCGCTTCGACCCTAAGTTTAGAACTTCAAATCTTTGTAAGTACTATGGAGAGGAAGATCTAGGAGAATTTTCCCGCTCGTATGCTTTAGCAATTGAGGCTAGCGGAGGGGTTAGATATACAATGGCGAAATGCTTCTCCCTTGCACTCGAAGCAGTCGCTCTACATTGGTTCTGGTCTTTAAAACCAGGATCAATTAAATCTGGGGAGCAGTTAAGAAAGAAGTTTGTAAATAACTTCCAAGGGATCTTCGTGCCTCCTATGTCCACCGGGAGTCTTTTTCAGGTAAAGCAGCAACCTGTAGAAACTTTGCAGCAATTTTTCAAGTGCTTCGCTCATACGAAGTCTTAGATAAAGGGTTATCCACATCGTCTGTTGTTGATGCGGCGCGCGAAGGTGTTACAAATACAGGACTCCTCGACAAACTTCATTAGAAGCATATATCTTCAATAGCACAACTGATGGCCTATTTTAAAGAATATGCTAGGTCTGAAGAAGGATGGTGTTGGACCGGAAACGGCGACCAGAGGGGGGGGGGTGAATGGGAGCTTTTCAAATTTCAAACTAAAAATAGCCTTCTATTTTAATTCTGTCTTCTGCGGAACAGGCTTCGAACACACCCTTCGAAGTTCTGGTTCGGAGGTATTTCATAGCTCCGAAATCAGGCTTCGCAAGGAGAAAATGTTCGAAGTCAAGAAGACTTCGCTCCACCCACAACTCCGAAAAATCAACTCAGCTAATTCAGTGCAGGCTCCGCACACTAGGTGCCTTCGAGTAGGCTTCGCACTTCACCCTTCACAAGAGCAGACTTCCCTCTGAGAACTTTGACCAAATACTCAGCGATAGCAACTGGTGCTAGGCTTCGTACTTCAAAGGTCTAAATGCACACTGAACACACTTCGTCGAGGACTTCGACAAGGGAAAAAATGGGCTTCGATTCAACCCAAGGATAGTGCTTCGCTAGTAATCAGAGATGTCTAGCCTCCAGTTTACACAGAGAGAACAAACACTAAAAACACACACTTCACACGAATAGACTTCTCACACACTTCTCTAGAAGAGATCCAGTGCACAAACTCAACCCAGAAGAAGATGGTGTACAGAGAAATCAAAACATGCAGTGCAAAGTAGGCATACAAGTTCAAACAATAACTGAAAACAAAATCAAAGTTTCATTGCATGAATAGGGAACACAAAATGAACTCACAGACTGAATACAAGAGTATGTGGCGGCTAGCACAGGAGCTCAAAAATGGCTGCTCAAAAGTGTTACTGTGACCTAGGCTAGCCTCCACTATTTATATGCACTATTCAGCCCTGTGAATAGACTACTTTACCCCTAGGGTTTACACTGTTTTTGTCTCATCAGAACAGGGGGTACAGCTGGTAATATACTTTATTTGGAGGCTTCTTTTGTCAGATTCACAGAGGAGACATCATCAACTTTTGTAGAGCAGACACGGTCAGCCTTTGCAGTCTTGGATTCTTCTGAAGCCCCCTTTCGCACGCGAGGGGTGCGGTAGCTTCGGTGAGAAGCCTTGAGCCTGACGGCATTCGCTTCACCGAAGTCAGCCTTCGATACAGTGACGGTTTTGAGCCGAAGCCGTCAAAGCCCTTGAGCCTTCGCGCCATCTCCTCTGGAGTGGACCACCATGTCTTCACAGCTACTCCCAACTCGAACTCCGTCAGCCCGTGTACCGAAGCCATGCATGGACGAAGTACCTCAAGTCATTCACACTCCGAAGCCCCACCTTCGGAGTACCACCCTTCGAAGTCCCTCCTTCGTCCAAGCCTTCGCATGAAGCATTCCATGAGCACTTCGTCGCAGTGTCTCTCCCCAAGCACACTCCTCGACGAACCTCACCCGAACCATGCCTTCGATGCACCTAGACTTCTGAGACCTTCGTTGGGTATACCTTCGAGTGCCTCCCTCCGGAGCACACTTCGAACGCCTTGCCTCATTGCTGAGGACTTTGTCCACCATACTCCAAAGTCACTCCATTTGGAGTACCCTTCGAAGTGCCTCGCCTCCGAGGACTTCGTCTCGGAGTACCTTCAGCTGGAGCCACACTCCGCACTTTCTGCCTTCGCTTGGCGCACCTTGACCAGAGGACCGACCTCAACCCCACGCAGCCTTCGTGACTGAGCTCCCCGCTCGCCCGGCATCAAGCCTCCCGCTTGACCTAGGTTCACTTGCTGTGAACCGTCCGTCGCATCCGAAGTCACTTGCGCACCACTGAGAAACCAAGGGTTGGTTTCGGTGTTTTGTGATGAGTGATTGACAGGATTTACCCTCTATTCGAAGGGTACCTCCGAAGGGGCTTCGGAGGTGGTTCCTCCGAAGGGTGTTCGGAGGAGGTTTCACCGAAGGGTGTTCGATGTTTGCTTGCTGCAGCTGTGCAGCGAAGTGTGCTCGTCGGAGGGGTCCGACAGTACACGATGACTGGATTCGTACCGAAGGCTTCGGTACTTTGGGCGGTACACCGGAGTGTGTGCCGGAGGTTGCTAACCCGGAGAGGTCTCCGGAGTACTGGATACACTTGTCTGCTTGTCTGTGGTGCGCAGGGACTTCGGAGGCGACGTACAAGGTTCGCAGCAGGTGAACCTGGGTCAAGCGGGAGGCTTGATGCCAGGAGAGCGGGGAGCTCCGTCACGGTGGCTGCGAAGGTGGTCCGGGTCGGTCCTCGGGTCAAGGCGTGCCAGGTGAAGGCAGAGAGTGCGGAGCATGGCTCTGGCCGAAGGTACTCCGAGACAAAGTCCTCGGAAGTGAGGCACTTCAAAGGTACTCCGGATGGAGTGATTTCGGAGTTGGTTTGATCAAGTCCTCTGCGGAGGCAAGGAGTTCGAAGTGTGCTCCGGAGGGATACATTTGAAGGTGCCCAACGAAGGTCTCAGAAGTCGAGGCGCATCGAAGGCATGGTCCGGGTGAGGCTCGTCGAGGAGTGTGCTCGGAGTGAGACACTGCGACGAAGTGCTCATGGAATGCTTCATGCGAAGGCCTTGGACGAAGGAGGGACTTCGAAGGATGGTACTCTGAAGGTGGGGCTTCAGAGTGTGGAAGGCTTCAGAGCGAGGCTAGCTCCGGAGTAAGGTTGACTTGTGGTGCTTCGGCCTGCATGGCTTCGGTACACGGACGGACGGAGTTCGAGCTAGGAGTAGCTGCGAAGCCGTGGTGGTCCACTTCGGAGGTGTTAGTGCGAAGGCCCAAGGAGCTTTGACGGCTTCGGCTCAAAACCGTCAGTGTATCGGAGACTGACTTCGGTGAAGCGAAGGTCATCTGGCTTCAGGCTTCTCACCGAAGCTACCGCACCCTCGCGTGCGATGGGAGGCTGCAGAAAGTCAAAGACTGCAAAGGCTGACACTGTCTGTTCTGCAAAAGGCTGACACTGTCCCCTCTGCAAAGCTAACAGAGAAGCCTCCAGAATAAAGGTGGACTACCTTTTGTACCCCTTAGTTCTGTAGAGTCAAATCTTGTGTAAACCCTAGGGGTAAAGTAGTCACTTCCTTTGGGTGAACTGTGGGCTATAAATATGGGGGCTCGGTAGGTAACATTTAACACTTTGAGCATTGACTGTTGAGCTCCTGTAGCCCCATACTTCGATTGTAATACATCCAGAGAGTTCATTTTTGTGTTCCTTGTTCAAGCGGCGAAGCCCTGCGTCTTTGTGCTTTTTGCTTGAACTCGCGTTACATACCTCGCCTGTTGTAGTGCACCGAAGCCTGTTGAGGCGAAGGTTGTTTTTGTGCGAGGTGTGTTTTGTGAGTGTGCATTCGCTCTGTGTAACAGGAGGCGTGACCTCGCTGATTACTAGCGAAGCCCTGATTGTTGCCCGTTTTGCTTCTTGTGTCGAAGCCCCTAGTGTAGTCTGTCTGTGTGCGTGTAGACCTTCGTGTACGAAGCACAGCACCAGTTGCTGCTGCCAAGTACTTGGTCGAAGTCCTCAGAGGGCTGTCAACTCTTGCGAAGGGTGAAGTGCGAAGCCTGCTCGAAGCACCCTGTGTGCGGAGCCTGCACTGACTTAGCAGAGTAGATTTTCGAGGGTTGGAAGTGGAGCGAAGTCTTCTTGGCTTCGAACTTTTGGCTCCTCCGAAGCCTGTGTTCGAAGGTGTCGAAGTACCTCCGAACCAGACCTTCGAAGGTAGTGTTCGAAGCCTGTTCCGCAGAAGACAGGACTGAAACCGAAGGCTAGTTTTTAGCCCGAAATTTTAAAAGCTCCCATTCAGCCCCCTCTGGTCGCCGTTTCTGGTCCAACAATTGGTATCAGAGCGGGTTAAGATCACCAGTTGACCTTAACCGGTTTTGTGATCTGTTGGCGACATGGATAGAGGCAGTAAAATTCCTCTGTTCGATGGGACAGACTTCGCATACTGGAAGGTGCGCATGGAGGCTTACTTGTTAAGCCAAGGAAATGCAATTTGGGAGATTGTGGAATCACAATACTCCATCCCTGAGACTCGCACCTCTCAAACAGAGAAGGATCAGTATAATGCCAATTCCAAGGCAAGAAATATATTGTTCATCGGTTTGAGCCGGAGTGAGTTCGATAGGGTGCAGCACCTTAGGACTGCTAGGGAGATTTGGACAACGCTCACTATTTTTCATGAGGGCTCTACACAGATTAAGGCCAGGCGCCAAAGCACCTACAACCAACAGTATCAGCTGTTTGTGCAGGCACCTGGTGAATCTATAGATGCCATGTTTTCGCGCTTTGATGCTATAGTGAGTAACTTGCGGTCCAACGGGACGCTTGCTTACAGTGATCACGATAGGGCTATCAAGCTTCTCTATGCTCTTGACCGTAGCATATGGGAAGTGAAGATATCCAGCATTGAGGAGTCCACAGGCTATGACACTCTAACCTGTGATGAACTCTTTAGCAAGCTAAAGTCCACAGAGATTGCCAAGGCATCTCTTGCTGTGCACAGAAGCTCTTTGCCACAGCCATTGGCATTGGTTTCTAGCACTAGCCGTGGCACCACTGCAGAACCAAGCACATCAGGCACTTGTGTTCTTGCAGATGGTTTTGCTTTGTCCTCCCTGGTCTCCGTCACAAAGGAGCAGGTGGACACTCTAGCTGATGATGAGCTTGCTCTCATTGCCCGGAGGTTCACCCGCTTTCATCATGAGAGACGGGATCAGAGGAGAAGTGGTTTTAGTGGTTGCTATGAATGTGGCGACACCTCTCATATTAAGGCCAATTGCCCCAAGATCAAGAAGAGAGATGAGAGTGACCGCCCCAAATACCACAAAAAGGAGAGGAAGCCCTTTGTGAAGGGCAAGCGCGGCAAGATGGCTAAGAAAGTAGCCAAGGCCGCTTCCAGAGCTTTTGTTGCTGCTCTCAGCGACATCGACACATCCTCAACTGAGGAATCGAGCTCTGAGGAGGAGTCCCCAAGGAAGGAGGACAAGAAGGACAAGAAGGGACATGACTTCACCGGCCTTTGCTTCATGGCCGACAGCGATCACAGCGGCGATGAGCTTGACTCATCTGAGGTAAACCTATCATCCGACCAGCTTCTAATTAAATTAGATGAGCTGAATGAAGTAGTGCTAGGTCAGGATAGATTACTTGTGCAAGCTGCTAGAGAAAGAAAAGACCTTAGACTTAGGCTAGAAAATATTTCTACTGAATATGCCATGCTTAAGTCTAAGTTTGATGATGCTGAATGTGAGTCCTGTTCCGTTGTCATGAGTGAGCTTGCTCAGTTGCGTTCTGTTCATGCTCAAACTCTTTCTGAGCTTGAGACTGCACAGAAGCAGCTTTTGGAGGTGGATTCTAGACCTCATGATATTATTGATTGCATGAACTGCTCTTTATTACGCGATAGCATTAATTTACGTGATAAGCATGTTCATGATTTGGAGGCTAGATTGGAAAGGGCCGGTAGTTCTAAGGATGTGCAGCCTGTGTGTGACACTTGCATTACCCTTAAGGACCAGCTAGGCACTGTTAGAGAGCGAGCTGAGAACCTCATGTCAGAAAATGAATACCTTCTTTCCGTGGTAAACAAATGCACTGAGGGAAAGGGTAGGATGGATTTGCTCTTGGCCAAGACCAAGTTGTGTGCTGACAGAGCCGGGGTAGCTCTAGGTTTGGGTTTTGAGAGGATACCTTCAGACAGTAAGACCAAAACTGTTTTTACCTCTCCCACTACCTTAGAGAAAGAGAGAGCTCTGTTAGACACCCCATCAGCCAGAAAGCCTACCCATCCACGAAAGAAAACCACACCTCCTGCCAAGAAAAATCCTCCCAAGAAAACCACTCAGAAGAAACCCAAGGAGCCTGTGAGAGTTGCTCCTGTGACCCATGAGAGTGCCCCCAGGAGAGTGTTTCATTGTTCCTATTGTCAGCGGGCGGGTCATTTGGTTGGGTTCTATTTTCGTCGCATCAAGGATGAGCGACGCGCACAGGCGATGAGTTACCAGGACATGCATTACCCATCTTTAGGTATGCATGAGTCTGAGATGTACTATCGTCCTGCTTTTGAGGCTCCTCGTGCTTCTCGGAGAGGTTTTGCTCCTCGCGGTCTTCACTATATTCCATATGGTGGTAGACCTCGGGCTAGCAGATTTGTATCTCGTCAAAGTAGGAGACCTCGACATGTTGTTCCTTCACAGCATGTAGGTAGACCTCGCACTTTGCATCATTCTGATTATTATGTGCGTAGACCGTCTACTTTTACTGTGCCTACTACTCGTGTCACTCAGTGCTGGATGCCTCGTCATTATTTCACTCACCCCAGCACTGAGCGATCGAGACATTCTTATCATGTGTAGGCGACAGGTCGAGGCTTGGAGGGCACGTGGATCATGGACTCCGGTTGTTCGCGCCACATGACCGGAGATGCAGCATGGTTCTCCAGCCTCACCACAACCAAGCAAAGGGAACATATCACCTTCGGAAACAATCGAAGGAGTAGAGTGAAAGGTAAATGTGTGGTAAGAATTAACTCCAACTTCACTCTCAAAGATGTTGCTTTGGTTGAAAACCTGGGATACAATTTGCTGTCTGTATCTCAGTTGCTTGATGAGGGCTTCGAAGTGCGATTTCATCGCGATACTTCGCAAGTGCTCAATTCTGATGGCGTTGTGGTGTGTAAGATCTTTAGAGTTGGGAGAGTTTTTGGAGCAGATTTTTCAGAGTCATCTGGTTCTTCTCATTGTCTTGTTGCACATTCGACTTCTGAGCTTTGGAAGTGGCATAGGAGACTAGGGCATATGAGCTTTGAATTGCTCGCTCGTCTGAGCGCCCTAGGTCTGATCCGAGGATTGCCCAAGCTCAAGTTTGAGAAGAATTTAGTTTGCGCTCCTTGTCGACATGGAAAAATGATTGCCGCTTCGCATTCGCCAGTCACCACAGTGATGACTGAACAACCCGGAGAACTTCTCCATATGGACACTGTAGGTCCTTCTCGAGTTAGTTCTTTAGGCGGGAAGTGGTATGCTCTAGTAATTGTCGACGATTTCTCTCGCTACTCTTGGGTCTTCTTTCTTGCCAGCAAGGATGAAGTGTTTTCACACTTTCGGAGCTTGGCTTTGAGACTTTTCACTGAACTCCCTGGTGCATTAAAATTCATTCGAAGCGATAATGGCACCGAGTTCAAAAATAGTCTCTTTGTTGACTTTTGGATGGAGCATGGCATAGAACATCAATTCTCTGCTCCGCGGGTTCCTCAATAGAATGGTGTTGTTGAGAGGAAAAACCGCACTTTGGTTGAGATGGCTAGGACGATGCTTGATGAGCATAGGACTCCTAGAAAATTCTGGGCTGAGGCCATGAACACTGCTTGCTACATCTCAAACCGAATTTTCTTGCGCTCAATTTTAAATTTGACATCTTATGAGCTGCGTTTTGGGAGACAGCCCAAGGTTACTCATCTTCGAGTTTTTGGCTGTCGCTGTTTTATCCTAAAACGTGGTAACTTGGATAAATTTGAGTCGCGATCTTCTGACGGGATCTTTTTGGGTTATACTACTCATGGTCATTCTTATCGTGTTTATAACTTGGAAACTAACACTGTCATCGAGTCATGTGATGTGACTTTTGATGAATCAACCCCCTCTGTTAGTTTTGCTTTTGAACAGGCAAATGAACACGACATGGAACAGACCTTATTCGAAGACGAAGATCCCGGAGAATTCGAGGATGAACCCCTACTACCCTCGACGTCAACCCCCGAAGCTGACCCCGCTTCAACTACTTCGGCACGAGGTCCCGAAGCGACTACCTCAACATCGGTCATCTTGGACCACTCCTACGCACAAGTTGAGGGGGAGACTGCATCCCGCCGCGAGGCTCCACATCATGTCCAAAGGATGCACCCTCCCGAGCAGATCATTGGTGAGCTTGATCAAAGGGTAACACGTTCTCACGCTCATTTCACTAATGTTGCTTTTGTTGCTTCTTTCGAGCCCTTAGATGTTAGTCATGCACTTTTTGATTCTAGTTGGATCAATGCCATGCATGAAGAGCTTGAAAATTTTGAGAGAAACCAAGTCTGGACTTTAGTTGATCCTCCACCTAATGTTCATTTCATTGGAACAAAATGGATTTTCAAAAATAAACAAGGGGAGGATGGGACTATAGTTAGAAACAAGGCTAGACTTGTAGCTCAGGGCTTTTCTCAACTAGAAGGGATTGATTTTACTGAAACTTTTGCACCTGTTGCTCGCCTTGAGGCCATTAGGATTTTGCTTGCCTTTGCGACATCCCGGGGATTCAAACTCTATCAAATGGATGTCAAAAGTGCTTTTCTTAATGGCTTCATAGGTGAAGATGTTTATGTAAAACAACCCCCTGGTTTTGAAAACCCCAAGTACCCACATAAAGTCCTTAAACTTCATAAGGCTCTTTATGGACTCAAGCAGGCCCCTCGGGCGTGGTATGATAGACTTAAGTCTTTTCTGCTTGAGCGAGGGTATTTGATGGGCTCTGTTGATAAGACTTTGTTTACTCTCAAGCATGGCAAAGATTTCCTCCTAGTTCAGATTTATGTGGATGATATCATCTTTGGTGGCTCTTCTCATGCTTTGGTTGCCGAGTTTGCAGATACCATGAGCAGGGAATTTGAAATGTCGATGATGGGTGAACTCACCTTCTTCCTTGGTTTGCAAATCAAGCAAAGCAAACAAGGTACTTTTGTCCACCAGACAAAGTACACCAAGGACCTGCTCAAGAAGTTCGACATGTCCGATGCGAAGCCCCTCGCCACTCCAATGGCTACATCTGTAGCATTGGACCCTGACGAAGATGGAGAAGCCGTAGATCAGAAGGAGTTCCGGAGCATGATCGGCTCCCTCCTCTACTTGACTGCCACGAGGCCGGACATACACTTCGCAGTGTGTCTGTGCGCTCGTTTTCAGGCTTCACCACGAGCTTCGCACCGCCAAGCGGTTAAGCGCATTCTAAGGTATCTCAAACACACCCTTGAATTTGGCATATGGTATTAAGCGTCTTCTTCTTTATGTCTTCGAGGTTATTCTGATGCGGACTTTGCTGGGTGTAGAATTGATAGGAAGAGTACCTCTGGTACTTGTCATTTTCTGGGTACTTCACTGGTTTGCTGGTCTTCCCGCAAACAGTCTAGTGTTGCACAATCGACGGCTGAGGCCGAATATGTTGCTGCAGCTAGCTGTTGCTCTCAGATTTTGTGGATGGTATCCACTTTGCGGGATTTCGGGTTAGATTATAAGAGTGTTCCACTTTTCTGTGATAACACTAGTGCTATTTGTATTGCAAACAACCCGGTTCAACACTCCAGAACCAAACACATTGATGTACGGTATCACTTTCTCAGAGATCACAATGAGAAGGGTGATATTGAACTTCAATATGTTGATACCCAACACCAGCTTGCCGACATTTTTACAAAACCCCTCGATGCTTCTCGATTTGCTTACTTGCGTGGGAAACTTGGCATTTGTCACCCTTACGGCATTTTGTGAGGGGGAGCTGTTTTAGATGGATGTGCTTCTGTCTAATTGTGTTGAAATTGTATTTACATATTTTGCACTTATATGCCTGCTTATAATTCATGAAATCATGTCAGCTCAGCTCTTGTTAATTCATCTGGAACATTCATGTGCATGATGTTTTATTTTCAAATTCAAATCGTGCTCACTGCTTAGTCTTGAATCTAGCATGTTTCGGCAGGACTGTTTTAGCTATCTTTTATCTGCTTGACAGCGAAACACTGTTCATTGGATGCTAAAAACTGCAACTTGAAAACTGTTCTACATTTTCATGGATATTCATAAAGTGCCAAACATTGGTTCACTTAGTTAAAATCAACAATTCCATGATTTGCATGCTTTTAAGAGAAAAGATCCAGGTGGGTTTGTTTGTCGCACTACTCTATTCTAGACTACTTATCATTGCACATCGGTCTGAACTGGAATAGTGTAGTGTATACCAAAATCTTCGCCTTAAGCTTCTTATGGCTTTCATGCCTAGGCTTGGCCGGATTGGAAAGTATAAGGTGGACAAACAAATAACCCCTGGCACTAAGACAAGAACAACAAAATTCTTTGATTATCAAGTTTGCTTTTCAAGCTCCTTTTGAACTGGACTTGTCTGTCTAGAGTAGAGATTGACTAGCTTTGCGCAGTCCTTGCTCTTACTTGTCTAGTTTCCTTGACTAAAGTGGTGATGCTTTTATTCCAAAAATGATAAATTCACATGCTTCATCATGTTTTTAGAGAATATTAATTTGAGCTGAGCACATGGTCATTGGTATTAATATTGGCATATTTTTGCTCCATATGTCTTTGCATTTCTGCTCATTTCGAAGCTTTGCATCTTTTACATGCTCCTTGATTCTTGCATTGCCAAAGGGGGAGAGATTTGCTTCGTTCTCTGCTGCAAGGGGGTATAATTTCAAAGAGGGAGAAAATTTGACATAAAGGGGGAGAAGATTTTTTATTGCCAAAGGGAAAAATTTAACTCAGGGGGAGTTTTTATTGCCGAAGTGGGCCTTTTAATCTTGTGAGGAAGGGGGAGAAAATTCTTTTATCAAGTGACATGATTTGGCTCTTTTCTGAGTTTTTATGGTCACTGTGTGCTGAAAATTTTTTATATTTTCTTGAACTTCGATTTGGTTGTCAATGCACTCATCAAGGGGGAGATTGAGAAACCAAGGGTTGGTTTCGGTGTTTTGTGATGAGTGATTGACAGGATTTTACCCTCTGTTCGAAGGGTACCTCCGAAGGGGCTTCGGAGGTGGTTCCTCCGAAGGGTGTTCGGAGGAGGTTTCACCGAAGGGTGTTCGGTGTTTGCTTGCTGCAGCTGTGCAGCGGAGTGTGCTCGTCGGAGGGGTCCGACAGTACACGATGACTGGATTCGTACCGAAGGCTTCGGTACTTTCGGCGGTACACCGGAGTGTGTGCTGGAGGTTGCTAACCCGGAGAGGTCTCCGGAGTACTGGATACACTTGTCTGCTTGTCTGTGGTGCGCAGGGACTTCGGAGGCGACGGACAAGGTTCGCAGCAGGTGAACCTGGGTCAAGCGGGAGGCTTGATGCCAGGGGAGCGGGGAGCTTCGTCACGGTGGCTGCGAAGGTGGTCCGGGTCGGTCCTCGGGTCAAGGCGTGCCAGGTGAAGGCAAAGAGTGCGGAGCATGGTCCAACGAAGGTCTCAGAAGTCGAGGCGCATCGAAGGCATGGTCCGGGTGAGGCTCGTCGAGGAGTGTGCTCGGAGTGAGACACTGCGACGAAGTGCTCATGGAATGCTTCATGCGAAGGCCTTTGACGAAGGAGGGACTTCGAAGGGTGGTACTCTGAATGTGGGCTTCGGAGTGTGGAAGGCTTCGGAGCGAGCTAGCTCCGGAGTAAGGTTGACTTGTGGTGCTTCGGCCTGCATGGCTTCGCTACACGGATGGACGGAGTTCGAGCTGGGAGTAGCTGCGAAGCCGTGGTGGTCCACTCCGGAGGTGTTGGTGTGAAGGCCCAAGGAGCTTTGACGGCTTCGGCTCAAAACCGTCAGTGTATCGGAGACTGACTTCGGTGAAGCGAAGGCCATCTGGCTTCAGGCTTCTCACCGAAGCTACCGCACCCTCGCGTGCGATGGGAGGCTGCAGAAAGTCAAAGACTGCAAAGGCTGACACTGTCTGTTCTGTAAAAGGCTGACACTGTCCCCTCTGCAAAGCTGATAGAGAAGCCTCCAGAATAAAGGTGGACTACCTTTTGTACCCCTTAGTTCTGTAGAGTCAAATCTTGTGTAAACCCTAGGGGTAAAGTAGTCACTTCCTTTGGGTGAACTGTGGGCTATAAATATGGGGGCTCGGTAGGTAACATTTAACACTTTGAGCATTGACTGTTGAGCTCCTGTAGCCACATACTTCGATTGTAATACATCCAGAGAGTTCATTTTTGTGTTCCTTGTTCAAGCGGCGAAGCCCCTGCGTCTTTGTGCTTTTTGCTTGAACTCGCGTTACATACCTCGCCTGTTGTAGTGCACCGAAGCCTGTTGAGGCGAAGGCTGTTTTTGTGCGAGGTGTGTTTTGTGAGTGTGCATTCGCTCTGTGTAACAGGAGGCGTGACCTCGCTGATTACTAGCGAAGCCCTGATTGTTGCCCGTTTTGCTTCTTGTGTCGAAGCCCCTAGTGTAGTCTGTCTGTGTGCGTGTAGACCTTCGTGTACGAAGCACAGCACCAGTTGCTGCTGCCAAGTACTTGGTCGAAGTCCTCAGAGGGCTGTCAACTCTTGCGAAGGGTGAAGTGCGAAGCCTGCTCGAAGCACCCTGTGTGCGGAGCCTGCACTGACTTAGCAGAGTAGATTTTCGAGGGTTGGAAGTGGAGCGAAGTCTTCTTGGCTTCGAACTTTTGGCTCCTCCGAAGCCTGTGTTCGAAGGTGTCGAAGTACCTCCGAACCAGACCTTCGAAGGTAGTGTTCGAAGCCTGTTCCGCAGAAGACAGGACTGAAACCGAAGGCTAGTTTTTAGCCCGAAATTTTAAAAGCTCCCATTCACCCCCTCTGGTCGCCGTTTCCGGTCCAACAACCACATACAAACAAACATGTGTATCTAGTACTCCGGAGACCTCTCTGGGTAAACAACCTTCGGCACACACTTCGGTGTACCGCCCAAAGTACCGAGACCTTTGGTATGACCAAATCATTGTGTACTGTCGGACCCCTCCGACAGGCACACTCCGCTGCAACAGCTGCAGCAAACAGACCTACCGAACCCTTCGGTGAAACAACCTCCGAACCCCTTTGGAGGGACCCCTTCGAATCAGAGGATAAAATCTGTGAATCGCTCATCACAGACTCCGAAACCAACACTTGGTTTCTCAATCTCCCCCTTGATGAGTGCATTGACAACCAAATTCAAGTTCAAGAAAATTTGAAAAAAATTCAGCGCACAAGTGACCATAAAACTCAGAAACGAGCTAGATCATGTCACTTGACAAATTAATTTTCCTCCCACTTTTCAAAAGAGTAAAAGCCTCTTCGGCAAATCTTCCATTTGCAAGATACAAACTCCCCCTGAGTTATTTGCCCCTTACTTGCAGAAAACTCAAAAATTTCTCCCCCTTGGCAGTGCAAGCATCAAGGAGCATTTAATAGATGCACAACCTCGAAATGGGTAGAATTGTAAAGACATATAAAGAAAAAATATGCCAACATTAATACCAATTTTCATGTGCTCAGCTCAATTTAACATTCTCTAAAAACATGATGACAACATGTGATTTTATCATTTTGAAATAAAAGCATCACCACTCAATGAAGGTAACTAGACAAGTAAAAACAAGGACTGCGCAAAGCTAGTCAATTTCTACTCTAGACAGACAAGTCCAGTTCAAGTGGAGCATTGAAAGCAAACTTGATAAACAATGAATTTTTTTGTTGTTCTTTTCACAATGCCAGGGGTTATTCATTTGTCGACCTTATACTGTCCAATCAGGCCAAGCCTAGGCACGAAAGACATCAGAAGCTTAAGGCGGTGATTTTGGTATACACTACACTATCCCAGTTCAGACCGATGTGCAATGGTGAGCAGTTTAGAATAGAGTAGTGCGACAAACAAACCCACCTGGATATTTTCGCTTGTAGCATGCAACTCATGGAGTTTGGATTTTTAATTAAGTGACCAAATTGTTTAGCACTTGATGAATATCCATGAGTAAGTAATACAATTTTTCAAGTTGCAATGCTTAGCATCCAGAGAAAAGGAGTCTTGCTATCAAGCTGATAAAAGATAGCTAAAAGCAGTCCGGTCAAAACATGCTAGATTCAAGACTAAGCAGTGAGCATGATTTGATTTTGGAATGAAAAATCATGCACAAAATGTTTCAGACATTAAATAGAGCTGAGCTCACATGATTACATGAATTAAAATCATGCATATAAGTGCAAAAGATGTAAATGCAATTTCACACACAATGAGCATATGCAAGGCAATCAAATCTGCTCCCCCTCACAAAATGCCGTAAGGGTGACAAACACCAAGTTCCCCACGCAAGTAGGCAAAATGAGAAGCATCGAGGGATTTTGTGAAAATATCGGCTAGCTGGTGTTGGGTATCAACATATTGAAGTTCAATATCACCCTTCTCATTATGATCTTTGAGAAAATGATATCGCACATCAATATGTTTGGTTCTGGAATGCTGAACCGGGTTGTTTGCAATACAAATAGCACTAGTGTTATCACAGAAAAGTGGAACACTCTTATAATCTAACCCAAAATCCCGCAAAGTGGAAACCATCCACAAAATCTGAGAGCAACAGCTAGCTGTAGCAACATATTCGGCCTCAGCCGTCGATTATGCAACACTAGACTGTTTGCGGGAAGACCAGCAAACCAGTGAAGTACCCAGAAAATGACAAGTACCAGAGGTACTTTCCTATCAATCCTACACCCAGCAAAGTCCGCATCGGAATAACCTCGAAGACACAAAGAGGAAGATGCAGAATACCAAATGCCAAATTCGAGGGTATGTTTGAGATATCTGAGAATGCGTTTTACCGCTTGGCGGTGCGAAGCTCGTGGTGAAGCCTAAAAATGAGCGCACAGACACACTGCAAAGTGTATGTCCTGTACTTGTAGCAGTCAAGTAGAGGAGGGAGCCGATCATGCTTTGGATCTCCTTCTGATCTACGGATTCTCCCTCCTCATCAGGATCCAATGCTACAGATGTAGCCATTGGAGTGGCGAGGGGCTTCGCATCAGCCATGTTGAATTTCTTGAGCATGTCCTTGGTGTACTTCGTCTGGTGGACGAATGTACCTTGTTTGCTTTGCTTGATTTGCAAACCAAGGAAAAATGTGAGTTTGCCCATCATGGACATCTCGAATTCCCTGCTCATGGTATCTGCAAACTCGGAACCAAAGCATGAGAAGAGCCACCAAAGATGATATCATCCACATAAATCTGACCTAGGAGGAAATCTTTGTCATGCTTGAGATGTGAACAGGGTTTTATCAACAGATCCCGTCAAATACCCCCGCTCAAGCAGAAAAGACTTAAGTCTATCATACCATGCCCGAGGGGCCTGCTTGAGTCCATAAAGAGCCTTATGAAGTTTAAGGACTTTATATGGGTATTTGGGGTTTTCAAAGCTAGGGGGTTGTTTTACATAAACATCTTCGCCTATGAAGCCATTAAGAAATTCACTTTTGACATCCATTTGATAGAGTTTGAATCCCCGGGATGTCGTAAAGGCAAGCAAAATCCTAATGGCCTCTAGACGTGCAACATGTGCAAACGTTTTAGTAAAATCAATCCCTTCTAATTGAGAATAACCTTGAGCTACAAGTCTAGCCTTGTTTCTAACTACAGTCCCATCCTCCCCTTGTTTGTTTTTGAAAATCCACTTTGTTCCAATAAAATGAACATTTGGAGGAGGATCAACTAAAGTCCAGACTTAGTTTCACTCAAAATTTTCAAGTTCTTCATGCATGGCATTAATTCAACTATAATCAGAAAGTGCATGACTAACATCTAAGTGCTTGAAAGAAGCAACAAAAGCTGAATCAATGAAATAAGCATGAGAACGTGTTACCCTTTGATCAAGCTCACCAATGATTCGCTCGGGAGGATGCATCCTTTGAACATGATGTGGAGCCTCATGGCGAGATGCAGTCTCCCCCTCAACTTGTGCGTTGGAGTGGTCCAAGATGACCAATGTCGACGTAGTTGCTTCGGGACCTTGTGCCGAAGTGGTCGAAGCGGGGTCGGCTTTGGGGGTTGATGTCGAGGGTAGTAGGGGTTCATCCTCGAACTCTCCGGGATGTTCTTCTTCGAAGCGGGTATGCTCCATGTCATGTTCATTTGCCTATTCAAAAGTGTAACTAACAGAGGGGGTTGATTTATCAAAAGTCACATCACATGACTCGATGACAGTGTTAGTCTCCAAATTATAAACACGATAAGAATGACCATAAGTAGTGTAACCTAAAAAGATCCCGTTAGAAGAACGCGACTCAAATTTGTCCAAATTTCCATGTTTTAGGATAAAGCAACGACAACCAAAAACTCGAAGATAAGTAACTTTGGGCTGTCTCCCAAAACGTAGCTCATAAGATGTTAAGTTCAAAATTGAGCGCAAGAAGATTCGGTTTGAGATGTAACAAGCAGTGTTCATGGCCTCAGCCCAGAATTTCCTAGGAGTCCTGTGCTCATCGAGCATCATCCTAGCCATCTCAACCAAGTGTGGCTCTTTCTCTCAACAACACCGTTCTGTTGAGTAACCCACGGAGTAGTGAATTGATGTTCTATGCTATGCTCCATGCAAAAGTTAACAAAGAGACTATTCTTGAACTCAGTGCAATTGTCACTTCGAATGAATTTCAATGCACCAGGGAGTTCAATGAAAAGTCTCAAAGCCAAGCTCCGAAAGTGTGAAAACACTTCAACCTTGCTAGCAAGAAAGAAGACCCAAGAGTAGCGAGGAGAAATCGTCGACAATGACTAACACATACCACTTCCCGCCTAAAGAACTAACCCGGAAAGGACATACAGTGTCCATGTGAAGAAGTTCTTCGGGTTGTTCAGTCATCACCGTGGTGACTGGCGAGTGCGAAGCGACAATCATTTTTCCATGTCGACATGGAGCGTAAACTAAATTCTTCTCAACCTTGAGCTTGGGCAATCCTCGGATCAAACCTAGGGCACGCAGACGAGCGAGCAACTCAAAGCTCTTCTGTCCTAGTCTCCTATGCCACTTCCACAGCTCAAAAGTGAAATGTGCAACAAGACAATTAGAAGAACTAGATGACTCAGAAAAATCAGCTCCAAAAACTCTCCCAACTCTAAAGATCCTACAAACCACAACGCCATCAGAATTGAGTACTTGCGAAGTATCGCGATTGAATCGCACTTCGAAGCCCTCATCAAGCAATTGAGATATAGAGAGCAAATTGTATCCCAAGTTTTCAACCAAAGCAACATCTTTGAGAGTGAAATTCGAGACATCAGTACATCTACACCAGCAGCACCTTCTTCGGCGCCATCTCCTTCTAGGATAATCACGAGGGCCCGTGCAAGAGAGCTGAACTTCGTCATACTACTAAAGAATGAAGGCCCAGAAGAATAAACACAGGCCTGCACAGATTCGGCCTTCCTAGGGTCGCCCCCCCTTTTGGTCGTCCACATTAGGGGGCTGCGCCCACCTTCCCCCCCTCTATTTAAATAGAGTCTTGTCATTCCTATAGACTCGAGTTTTGATTTACAATTAGCTTTTGCTACTTTTGACACGCGCCAAACAGCGCTGTCCTCGTGTGATTCAGAACTCCACCTTGAGTGATATTCATATTGCTCGCATCTCTTCTTGTTCGTTCTTCGATTGCGAACAGGAAACGATCTTCGTGATCAGGCTGATATTGCATCCACAAGGTCGGTAACCACAGGGAGTTGGTTCAGCGATTGCATTGGCGCTTCGGGTTCGCTCGTCGTAGTCGGATCGTGAGGGTCTTCTTCCACCAAATCGAAGTTATCTCCACTCACCGAAAGATCGGGCACTTCAGCTCTATCAAGTGGTATCAGATTTTCCGGGTTGATCGGTGAGTTTATCGAGTGTTTGTCCCTTCCTACAGTCCACAAAACCACAACACGAAAATATATTTCAGGTTAGATCCTTGTCCCAGCACCTTTTTGAGCCTTGCACTATCTTTCAATAATTTGCTTTGTTGAATTTGTGTGCTTACGCGTGTCAATTGTTGTTGGTTACTTGTGCATCTTCATCTGCATATCACGCAAACCCCCCTGGCCGTGCGCCCCTCCCTTCCCTGCCTTGTGTGTTATTTGGAAAGTTACAAAAAATATAGGTTGCCTCATTCTGCTCAACCTCATTTGAGAAAGTTTGGTTGCCTTCCATACAAAGGGTAGTCAATTATTGCTGGTTGCCTGATATTGATCACACTCATTTGAGAAAGTTTTGGTTGCCTTCCATACAAAGGGCAATCAATTATTGCTGGTTGCCTACTATTGATCACACTCATTTAAGAAAGTTTTGGTCGCCTACCATACAAAGTGCAGATTGCTTCATTTCCGAAATTCTTGATCACCTACCATACAAAGGGCCGTCCATTATTGCTGGTTTCCTAATTTTACTTGCAAGTTTCTCCGGATAAAAAAAAACGAAAAAAAAAACAGAAAAAAAAACGAAGAAAAAAAAGAAAGAAAGGAGAAAAACAGCAAGGAGGTGACCCCCCTGGCCGTGCGCTTCCCCCCCTCCCATCCCTGCTCACCTCTTCGGTTTCCCTTTTTCGTGTGCCGCCTTTTGCACTTTGTCTCCAGCAGCTTTTGGTTACGTCGTTGGCACTATAATTCAACCTCGCATTATTGTTTGATTGTGCTAATCCTTGTTTTGAGTGCAGCCTACCTAGAACCCCACATAATTCTACAACGAGCAGATTTTGTTTCTCCAAGCAATCGCTGCTCCAATCTTTCGCCGGTTCCACCTGTTGGTTGTAGGTCACCCCTGTGTGCTTGGTAAGAACGGATAAGAATTTGATAACAGCACGTCTGTGAGCGACCGATCCACACCCTAGTTGTCGTAGGTTTTTGCTTTGTGTTTGCACTAACTATGGCAGGCAACGATGAAACGAAGGATGCACACCTACTGGATGTACGGGCACAGGTTGATGGCCTTGCTGCGGACATGACAACGATGCATGAGCGGTTTGATTCTACGATCACTTCGTCGACCGAGCGGTTTGACCAGATCGACCTCGCTCAGACGGCCATGGTGACCACGCTCGACACCATCATGTCACGACTCGATGCGTTAACTTCATCGCTCACCGAATTACAAAAGGATTATGGTGGCGATACGGAGCAGGACGATGGACCTCGCCACGGTCGTGCACGTCGCGTGGTACGTCATTCCCCTCACGATTCATTTGCTAAGATTAAATTTAAAATTCCATCTTTTAATGGCAAATATGATCCTGCTGCTTATCTTGATTGGGAACTAGAGGTCGATCAGAAATTTTCATGCCATGATATTCCTGCTCATTCTCAAGTTAAAGCTGCTATTAGCGAATTTACTGATTTTGCTTTAATATGGTGGCGTGAATATAAACTAACACATCCTACTGCCACACCCATCACTTGGACTCAATTAAAAGCTGCCATGCGACACAGATTTGTTCCTTCATATTTTGCGCGAGATTTGCTAAAGAAAATGCAGAGTTTTCGACAAGGACAGCAATCTGTCGAGGACTACTATCAAGAGCTCCAAAAGGGTATGATTCGTTGTGGTTTGTTTGAGACAGATGAAGCTGCGATGGCCCGTTTTCATGGTGGTTTGAATAGAGAAATTCAGGACATCCTTGATTATAAGGAATATTCTGATATGGCCACATTGTTTGCATATGCTTGCAAAGCTGAACGTGAAGTGCAGGGACGCCGCTCGAAGACATATCCTAACTCTTTTGCAGGTAGCGGCGCAGCAATCAATTCAGCGTCTACTCCGCCTACACCATCCACGATCAGCACTCCATCGCGCGAAACGACGGCCAAGCCTACCACATCCTCGTCCCTAGGCGCTGCTCCTTCCACGGGACGTACACGGGATATTCGGTGCTATCGTTGCCACGGACTTGGACACGTGAGTCGGGACTGTCCAAACAAGCGTATTTTGCTCATACGTGACAATGGTGAGTATTCATCCGCTAGTGATTCCGAGGAAACCCAACATACTATGCTTGCCACTGACCATGCAGCAAAAACGGAGGTACATGTCGATCCCGGCGACGCCGATAAGTATGAGAGTCTTGTTGTGCAGCGTGTTCTTAGCACACAGGTTACCACGTCTGAGAAAAACCAACGGCACATACTTTTCCACACCAAAGGTGTTGTACAAGAACGGTCGATTCGCATCATCATCGACAGTGGCAGCTGCAACAACTTGGCAAGCACAGCTTTGGTCGAGAAGTTGTCCCTGCCCACTCGTAAGCACCCAAACCCGTATCACATTCAATGGCTTAATGATGGTGGGAAAATTAGAATCACACGTTCGGTACGCGTTCCTTTTTCATTGGGCTCTTATTCTGATTATGCTGATTGTGATGTTGTTCCGATGGAAGCATGCTCTTTGTTACTTGGTAGACCTTGGCAATATGATACTGATAGTGTACATCATGGTCGTTCGAATCATTATTCCCTCTTGTTTAAAGGTCAGAAAATAATTATACATCCAATGACCCCCGACCAAATTTTTAAAGATGATCTTGCTAGGGCTACTAAAGCGGCAAAACCACTAGCACCCCAACCAGCCGCCAATGTTACTTCTGAAATCAAGTTGAATGCGCCTGTCTTGCTTGCTACACGTGCTGATTTTGAGGATTTACGCAATGATCATTTGCCCTGCTATGCACTTGTCTGTTCTAGTATGCTCGCTGCCCTTGATGCCCCCCCGTCTTTGGATATTCCCCCCGCTGTTTCTAACCTTTCGCAGGAGGTAGCGTTCAGCACTTTGAAAGATAAGTTAACACATGCCCCCCTCTTGCAATTGCCTGATTTTACTAAAGTATTTGAGCTTGAATGCGATGCTAGCGGGATTGGATTAGGTGCTGTTTTGTTACAAGAGGGAAAACCGGTTGCGTATTTCAGTGAAAAATTAAGCGGTGCTAGCTTGCGATATTCTACTTATGATAAGGAGCTTTATGCTTTAGTCCGCACTTTGCACACATGGCAGCACTATCTTTGGCATCGTGAGTTCATAATTCATTCTGATCATGAGGCCTTGAAACATATTCGTACCCAAATAAATCTGAACCGTCGTCATGCTAGTTGGGTAGAATTCATCGAGTCTTTTCCTTATATTATTAAACACAAGAACGGGAAGGAGAATGTCATTGCTGATGCGTTGTCTCGTAGATATACCATGCTTTCACAGCTCGATTTTAAAATTTTTGGTTTGCAAACTGTGAAGGATCAATATGTCAACGATGCTGATTTTAAAGATGTTCTAACTCATTGCACGCCCGGCAAACCTTGGGGTCAATTCCACATGCAGGATGGGTTCCTGTTTCGCGCTAACAAGCTGTGTATTCCAGCAAGCTCGGTTCGTCTTTTGTTGTTACAGGAGGCACATGGTGGTGGTCTCATGGGACATTTTGGTGTCCACAAGACGCACGAGGTGCTGGCCGCACATTTCTTTTGGCCCCAGATGCGCCGTGATGTCAAGCGCCTTGTTGCACGCTGCACTACATGTCAAAAAGCTAAGTCCCGGTTGAACAACCATGGTTTGTATATGCCTTTGCCTGTCCCTACTTCCCCTTGGCTTGATATTTCTATGGACTTTGTTTTGGGATTGCCTAGAACTAAGAAGGGGAGGGATAGCATTTTTGTGGTTGTTGATAGATTTTCCAAAATGGCGGATTTTATACCTTGTCATAAAACTGATGATGCTCGCACTGTTGCTGAATTGTTCTTTCGAGAGATTATTCGTTTGCATGGCATTCCAAATACAATAGTCTCAGATCGTGATGCTAAGTTTCTCAGTCATTTTTGGAGATCTCTGTGGAATAAAGTGGGAACTAAATTGCTGTTTAGCACAACTTGTCATCCTCAAACTGATGGGCAAACTGAGGTAGTTAATAGAACCTTGTCAACCATGCTTAGGGCTGTTTTGGATAAAAATTTGCGACGTTGGGAGGATTGCTTGCCTCATATTGAATTTGCTTATAATCATGCCACACACTCTTCTACAAAGATGTGCCCTTTTCAGATTGTTTATGGTTACATTCCTCGAGCACCTATTGATTTGTTCGCCCTTGATGCTGCGGAAGCTCCACATCTCGATGCAGTTGCCCATGTTGAACAAATGATTGACCTTCATGCACAAACACACCAAAACATTGCTGCTGCTAATGCTAAAAATCAAGTTGCTGGTAGTAAAGGAAGAAAACATGTTACTTTTGCACCTGGTGATTTGGTTTGGTTGCATTTACGAAAGGATCGTTTCCCTAATTTGCGCCGTTCTAAATTGATGCCTCGTGCTGCTGGTCCTTTTAAAGTGCTAACCAAGATTAATGATAATGCTTATATCCTTGACCTACCTACGGAGTTTGGTGTTTCCACTAGTTTTAATGTTGCAGATTTGAGACCATATGCGGGCGAGGATGAGGAGTTGCCGTCGAGGACGACTTCGATTGTAGAAGGGGAGGATGATGAGGACATCAGTACATCTACACCAGCAGCACCTTGTTCGGCGCCATCTCCTTCTAGGATAATCACGAGGGCCCGTGCAAGAGAGCTGAACTTCGTCATACTACTAAAGAATGAAGGCCCAGAAGAATAAACACAGGCCTGCACAGATTCGGCCTTCCTAGGGTCGCCCCCCCTTTTTGGTCGTCCACATTAGGGGGCTGCGCCCACCTTCCCCCCCCCTCTATTTAAATAGAGTCTTGTCATTCCTATAGACTCGAGTTTTGATTTACAATTAGCTTTTGCTACTTTTGACACGCGCCAAACAGCGCTGTCCTCGTGTGATTCAGAACTCCACCTTGAGTGATATTCATATTGCTCGCATCTCTTTCTTGTTCGTTCTTCGATTGCGAACAGGAAACGATCTTCGTGATCAGGCTGATCTTGCATCCACAAGGTCGGTAACCACAGGGAGTTGGTTCAGCGATTGCATTGGCGCTTCGGGTTCGCTCGTCGTAGTCGGATCGTGAGGGTCTTCTTCCACCAAATCGAAGTTATCTCCACTCACCGAAAGATCGGGCACTTCAGCTCTATCAGAAGCCCTCATCAAGCAATTGAGATATAGAGAGCAAATTGTATCCCAAGTTTTCAACCAAAGCAACATCTTTGAGAGTGAAATTCGAGTTGATTCTTACCACACCTTTACCTTTCACTCTACTCCTTCGATTGTTTCTGAATGTCATATGTTCCTTTTGCTTGGTTGTGGTGAGGCTGGAGAACCATGCTGCATCTCCGGTCATGTGGCACGACCAACCGGAGTCCATGATCCATGTTCCCTCCAAGCCTCGGTCTAGCGCCTACACATATAAGAAAATCTCGATCGCTCAGTGCTGGGGTGAGTGAATACATGACGAAGCACCCAACATTGAGTGATACGAGTAGTAGGCACAGTAAAAATAGACTGTCTACGCACAGGACAATCAGAATGATGCAAAGTGCGAGGTCTACCTACATGCTGTGACCCAAATGCATGACGAGGTCTCCTACCCTGTTGAGGTACAAAGCTACTCGCCCGGGGTCTACCACCATATGTAACATGGTGAACACCTCGACGAGAAAACCTCTCCAAGAGGTACGAGGAGCCTCGAAAACAGGATGACAGTAAAACTCAGACTCATGCATACCTAAAGATGGGGAGTGCATGTTCTGGAACCTCATCGTCTGAGAGTGTCGCTCATTCTTGATGCGACGAAAACAGAACTCAACCAAATGACCCGCCCGTTGACAATAGGAAGAATGAAACACTCTCCTAGGGGCACTCACATGGGTCATAGGAGAAATCCTCATAGGCTCCTTGGGCTTCTGCTGAGTGGTTTTCTTAGGAGGAATTTTCTTTGCAGGAGGAGTGGTTTTCTTTGGAATTCGGGTAGGCTTTTTGGCTGATGGAGTGTCTAACTGAGCTCTCTCTTTCTCTAAGGTAGTGGGTGAGGTAAAAACAATTTTGTTTTCACTGTCTGAAGGAATCCTCTCAAAACCCAATCCTAGAGCTAACCCTGCTCTGTCAGCACACATCTTGGTTTTGGCCAAGAGCAAGTCCATCCTACCCTTTCCCTCAGTGCATTTGTTAACCACAGAAAGAAGGTAATCATTTTTAGTCATGAGGTTTTCAGCTCGCTCTCTAACAGTGCCTAGCTGGTCCTTAAGGGTTATGCAAGTGTCACACACAGGTTGCTCATCCTTAGAACTACCGGCCCTCTCCAATCTAGCCTCTAAATCCTGAACATGCTTATCACGTAAATCAATGCTCTCACATAATAAGGGGTAGTTCATGCATTCAATTATATCATGAGGACAAGAATCAACCATCAAAAGCTGCTTCTGTGTAGTCTCAAGTTCAGAAAGAATTTGAGCAAGAACAGAACGCAACTGAGCAAGCTCACTCATAACAACAGTGCAAGATTCACATTCATCATCATTAACCCTAGACTTAAGCATCGCATAATCAGTATAAACAGATTCTAGCCTGAGTCTAAGGTCTTTCTATCTCTAGCGGCTTGCACAAGTAATCTATCCTGACCAAGAACTACTTCATTTAGTTCATCTAATTCAATTGAAAGCTGGTCATAGGATAGAGGTACCTCAGATGAGTCAAGCTCATCGCCGTTGTGATCGCTGTCGGCCATGAAGCAAAGGCCAGTGAAATCTTGTCCCTTCTTGTCCTTCTTCTCCTCCTTCCTTAGGGACTCCTCCTTAGAGTTCGACTCCTCAGTTGAGGAAGTGTCGATGTCGCTGAGAGCAGCAACAAATGCTCTGGAAGCGGCTTTGGCTACCCTCTTAGCCACCTTGCCGCGCTTGCCCTTCACAAAGGGTTTCCTCTCCTTCTTATGGTATTTGGGGCGCTCACTCTCATCTCTTGTCTTGAGTTTAGGATAGTTGGCCTTGATGTGAGAAGTGTCGCCACACTCAAAACAACCACTAAAACCACTTCTCCTCTGATCCCATCTCTCATGATGAAAACGGGTGAACTTTCTGGCAATGAGAGCAAGCTCATCATCATCCAGAGTATCCACCTGCTCCTTAGTGACGGAGACTAGGGAGGACAAAGCGAAACCACCTGCAAGAACACAAGTGCTAGATGTGCTTGGTTCTGTAGTGGTGCCACAGCTAGTGCTAGAAACTAGTGCCAATGGCTGTGGCAAGGAGTTCCTATGCACTGCAAGAGATGTCTTGACAATCTCTGTGGACTTCAGTTTGCTGAAGAGCTCATCACAGGTCAATGTGTCATAACTTGCGGACTCCTCAATGCTGGATATCTTCACTTCCCATTGCTACGATCAAGAGCATAGAGAAGCTTGATAGCCCTATCATGATCATTGTAAGCAAGCGTCCCGTTGGACCGCAAGTTACTCACTATCGCATGAAAGCAAGAAAACATGGCATCTATAGATTCACTAGGTGCCTGCACAAATAGCTGATACTGTTGATTGTATGTGCTTTGGCTCCTGGCCTTAATCTGTGTAGAGCCCTCATGAAAGATAGTTAGTGTAGTCCAAATCTCCCTAG
This sequence comes from Zizania palustris, assembly GCA_019279435.1. Taxonomy (NCBI): domain Eukaryota; kingdom Viridiplantae; phylum Streptophyta; class Magnoliopsida; order Poales; family Poaceae; genus Zizania; species Zizania palustris. The sequence goes on along the minus strand of JAAALK010000285.1, from coordinate 50,518,843 downwards.
CTGTCCTAAGGTGCTGCACCCTATCAAACTCACTCCAGCTCAAACCAATGAACATTATATTTCTAGCCTTGGAGTTGACATTATACTGATCCTTCTCTGTTTGACAGGTGCGAGTTTCAGGGATGAAGTATTATAAGTACACAATCTCCCAAATTGCATTTCCTTGCCTTAGCAAGTAAGCCTCCATGCACACCTTCCAGTATGCAAAGTCCATCCCATCGAACAGAGGTATTTTACTAACTCTGTCCATGTCACTAACAGATCACAAAACCGGTTAAGGTCAATTGGTGATCTTAATCCGCTCTGATACCAATTGTTGGACCGGAAACAGCGACCAGAGGGGGGGGTGAATGGGAGCTTTTAAAATTTCAGACTAAAAATAGCCTTCTGTTTTAATTTTGTCTTCTACGGAACAGGCTTCGAACACACCCTTCGAAGTTCTGGTTCGGAGGTATTTCACAGCTCCGAAACTAGGCTTCGCAAGGAGCAAAAGTTCAAAGTCAAGAAGACTTCTCTCCACCCACAATGTTTTTGTCTCATCAAAACAAGGGGGTACAACTGGTAGTCTACTTTATTTGGAGGCTTCTTTTGTCAGCTTCGCAGAGGAGACAACATCAGCTTCTGTAGAGCAGACATGGTCAGCCTTTGCAGTCTTGGATTCTTCTGAAGCCCCCCTTCGCACACGAGGGGTGCGGTAGCTTCGGTGAGAAGCCTTGAGCCTGACGGCCTTCACTTCACTGAAGTCAGCCTTCGATATAGTGATGGTTTTGAGCTGAAGCCGTCAAAGCCCTTGAGCCTTCGCGCCATCTCCTTTGGAGTGGACCACCACGACTTCGCAGCTACTCCCAACTCGAACTCCGTCAGCCCATGTACCAAAGCCATGCATGGCTGAAGTACCTCAAGTCATTCACACTCCGAAGCCCCACCTTTGGAGTACCACCCTTTGAAGTCCCTCCTTCGTCCAAGGCCTCCGCATGAAGCATTCCATGAGCACTTCGTCGCAGTGTCTCTCCCCGAGCACACTCCTCAACGAACCTCACCTGGACCATGCCTTCGATTCACATGGACTTCTGAGACCTTCGTCGGGTATACCTTCGAGTGCCTCCCTCCGGAGCACACTTCGAACGCCTTGCCTCATTGTTGAGGACTTTTCCACCATACTCCAAAATCACTCCATTCGGAGTACCCTTCGAAGTGCCTCGCCTCCGAGGACTTTGATCCGAAGTACCTTTAGCTGGAGCCACACTCCGCACTTTCTGCCTTCGCCTGGCGCACCTTGACCCGAGGACCGACCTCAACCCCACGTAGCCTTCATGACCAAGCTCCCCGCTCGCTCGGCATCAAGCCTCCCGCTTGACCCAGGTTCACTAGCTGCGAACTGTTCGTCACCTCCGAAGTCACCTGCGCACCAAAGACAAACAGACAAGTGTATCCAGTACCCCGGAGACCTCTCCGGGTAAACAACCTTCGACACACACTCCGGTGTACCGCCCAAAGTACCGAGACATTTGGTACGACCAAATCATTATGTACTGTCGGACCCCTCCGACAGGCACACTCCGCTGCAACAGCTACAGCAAACAGACCTACCGAACCCTTCGGTGAAACAACCTCCGAACCCCTTCGGAGGGACCCCTTCGAATTAGAGGATAAAATCTGTCAATCACTCATCACAGACTCCGAAACCAACCCTTGGTTTCTCAGATGGCTTCGGAGAACCACTTTGCCTTCGTCGACTTTCCTCCAAGAAGTCAAAGCTGAGCCGAAGCCCCCAAGTTTTCACAAGTCTCCCTCTTCGAGATTAATCGCAATGATAGCCAAAGAGGGCGAAAACATCCTCGTTCCGACGTCTTGAACATTACCCCTTATTCGTCAAATTTCCCCCTAAGAATTCACAAGCTTCGGGAAGCAAGGCCAGCGGCTAGAGGCCACCAGGGAAGCTGGCTGGCAATGGCCAAACCTTCTTCTACTGTGGTCACAGTGAGAATTGAAGCCATGCTACCGATGCATGTAAGTCTATATTAGCTCTAAGCAGTGAGTACCTCAAGAGGAGCTTCAGTCGAGGCACTACCAACTGAGCCCCTCCTGAGGCACGTCCGGAGCTGTTACAAACTGTGGGACATGTAGACAGCTTCGAAGCCGCAAGATAACCTTCGGTGGCCAGTGTTATGCCACCCCCGAAGCAAGAAGATACACAAGACTGTGATAAAAGAGTCTTTCTTCCCATCTCTGGAGGAGGAACCCTGGGCAGCATGTCAAAAAGGCAAAGGAGGGAGTACGTTCGCGAAATAGGGCACATTGGGACCTCTTTGTCAGCTACTGTAATGCCCTAATGGTCCCACGTGCCCATATATTTCTCCTCGGCTGATGCAGCGGGTATAAAATTCCCTCATGCGGACCCTTTTTTATCACTGATAATATTGCAGGAACAGAAGTCAAGAGAGTGCTGATTGATGGCGGGAGCTCCGCAGATATCATCTTCATTTAGGCCTTCGATCAGCTTTATATTTCGCGAAAACATCTCCTCCCAACAGGTCGTCTGCTTCAAGGCTTCGTAGTACTCTTGATGCCCTCGGCCAAATAGGCCCTGAGGTTGCCTTCAGAGAGGGGCTCTTGGCTAGAACGGAAGAAGTAATTTTCGACGTAGTTGATGCCCCCTATGCCTATAATGTCATCTTCGGAAGGGGCATGTTAAATCAATTCGGAGCTTTGGTGCATCATAATTATCTATGTCCGAAGATCCCTACACAAGGAGGAGAGCTTTCGGTCTTCGGAGACAAAGCTGCAGCACGAAGGGCAAAGTATGACCACGGTCCACCTCTTGATCCCCGACAAACAAATATGTGCAAGACCATCCGGAGGATATCCCTGTGTCAAGTGAATTCTCGAAGATGTCCTCCACCAGGCCAAGCCCCGAAGGAGAAATTGTAACGAAAATCATTGTAAAAGACGACAAAGATTATTCTATCCAGTTTGGCAAGGAATTGCCTCTGGAAATTGCTACTTCGCTAGAAGAAGTAGTTAGAGAAAATTTAGATGTCTTTGCCTAGTCCGATGAAGATATTCCTGGAGTTGACATAAGTATCATTGAACACAGCCTACTCATCAACCCAAGGGTTCAACCTGTTCGCTAGGGGCTCTGCAAATTGCCAATAGAGAGGGTGAACCTTGCTAAAGCAAAAGTGGAAAAGTTGTTGAAGGCCGGGATCATTAGAGAAGTGGCTCATACAGAGTGGTCATCCAACCCGGTCTTCGTCAAGAAAAAGGCCTCCGGCAAGTGGTGCATGTGCATTGACTTCACATCCCTGAATAAAGCATGCCCTCGTGACCCCTACACTATGCCCCGCATTGATAAATTAATAGAATCCACTGCTAATTCAGAGCTCTTGAGGTTCCTCAACGCGTACTCCAGATATCATAAAATATGGTTAAAACATGAAGATGAAGCCAATACAAGCTTTGTAACTCCTTCGGGAGTCTTTTGCGATGTAAGAATGCCCTTCGGCTTAAGAAATGCTGGGGCAACATTTTCAAGATTAATTGCTAAAGCTCTAGGTCACCAAATAGGCCGCAATGTCAAAGCCTATATGGATGACATTGTAATAAAGAGTGCTTTAAAGCAACAACATAGTCTAGACTTAGCAGAAACGTTTGAGAGCCTCCGAACATGTGGAGTTCACCTCAACCCCGAAAAATGTATTTTCGGAGCTCAAGCTGGCAAATTGTTAGGGTATTTAGTTTCGAGCAGGGGGATCGAAGCTAGCCCAACCCAAATAAGTGCATTGCAGAGAATGGCTCCGCCCAAAAATTTGAAGCAAGTTTAGAAGCTTATCGGACGCCTCGTAGCCCTTTGCAAATTTCTGGCAAGGTCTGCAGAGCGGAGCCTCCCAATATTCAAAGCCTTGAAACGGTCCAAAGATTTTGCATGGACACCGGAGTGCCAGAAGAGTTTTGATGATGTTAAAGATTATCTCAGCAACCTTGCAACACTCATTGTACCCATTACAGATGAAACTCTTCTCCTCTATCTTGTAGCTATGGGTTCTTGTTCGAGAGGTGGATTTCAATGGGAAGTTGGTACAAAATCCAATATATTTTGTATCAAAAGCCTTATCTGGAGCAAAAACAAGATACTCCGAATTAGAAAAAATCACTTATGCTCTAGTGATGGCTTCGAGGAAATTACGACATTATTTTCAAGCGCATAATGTAATTGTACCAACTTCTTATCCTCTGGGAGATATGCTTCAAAGCAAAGATTCTACAGGGAGAATTGGAAAATGGGCCATCGAGCTAGCACCCTTCGGCATGTCCTTTGTAGCAAGAACGACAATTAAGTCACAGGTGCTACTTCCTTATTGTAGGACCGAAAGTAGCGACCAGAGGGGGGTGAATGGGCTCCTCAAAATTATTCTTGCTACACTATGTGCTAATCCCAACACCCAAACAACCTTAGCCAGACAAATAATATTAGCAAAGAAAATTGCAGGAATTAAAATGGTTTAGCCTAAAGATGATCGGTGTCCTAATTAAAAATGATATTAAATCTAAACTAAATAGAATTACTGCAATAAATAAAAATGGTACTAGAAATATTTAATGACGTAATAAAAAACTAAATATCTTAATAAATATTCAGAATGCAGTCTAAAAATAAAATACTAATTGACTGAATAAAGTATGGATCATCCAAATATTAATTCAGAAATAAACCAAAATATTTCGGGTAAAGACTAGAATTGAAAATACTACTGCGACTAATAAATTTTTCTTTACTTTTCATATAAGCGGATTAAACAGATATATAAAGAAAAATATGCGAGTACTAAAAATATTTTGGCAGATTAAATTAACCCGAAATTTCTAAACAGATTTTTAGCTAATTAAAAATGGATAAATATTGGTTTAACTAACCAGCTAAAATATAGGATATTAAGAAGAAAACTTATCTCACCGTGCGCGGTCTGCCTCAACAAGAAAAGTCTGCCGTAGGGACGTAATGCTGCTGGCTGCTGCGTATGCGCGGCTCAAGTTGTGATGATGGCTGCCCGTGGGCCCCACCGAAGGATAGCAGCCGCAGTGCAGAAGCACTGCTGCCACCTGAGAAACCGTGCGAGTGCTGTCGGCGCAATAAAACTTTCCTCCCAGGCCTGCATAGCTGCCGAAGCTTGGCTAGGGGCCCACTCGATGACGCCTGCAGTTCTGCCGCTGGAAAGCAAAACTTGACCGGCCGGTGAAAACGACTGCGCATGAAAAGCTGTAGGCGCTTTGGCTTCCGTGTGAGAAAAACAAAAGATGTTGTTATTGTCGGCTATGCCTCCTGCTGCATGCGTAGATGAAGAAAGTCAAAGAAAACATGGGGGCAAATTTCGCCGGCGACGATGAGGAAAGAAGCTGTGGCGACGAAGAAAAAACTTGATGGACTGTAGATTGATCTCCGGAATAAAAAATTAACAGTCATCAATCCCCAGGGGGGATATGGGCCTATTTATAGGGGACTTCTAATACATGAAAAGACTAATTTACCGCTAGGGTAAATTAACACTGACTCTAAAATAAATTCCGAAAATTACTAAAATATTCTTAGAAAAATCTCCTGACTCAAATAAAAATATTCTAAACTTAAAAACTAAATATTAATATCCTAAAAACAAAATAATCATAGGTTGTCAGTTTTGCGCCGAAACTGACAAAGCGTCCACCGTCTTCGCACCGGGTACCTGGATTGGGCTGACCCGACCCCGCAGCTTCCTCAGCCCGGCAATCGCTCGCCGCCCGTCTACTTGAGTCAAACCTAGTCAACAGACCAGTGGATCATCTGCCGCTCCTAGCTCATGTACCCGGATTGGGCCAGCCCGACTCCACGGCTCCTCTGCCTGGCTGTCGCTCGCTTCCCGTGTACCTGAGTCACACACGCCTCTGACTCGGCAGATCTTCCTTTCTCTTCTTCTTTGACTTCCGTTGACAATCACTCATCACATCTAGAGTATCAAACCCATGTTCCTCAACATGGTTTCTCAATCTCCCCCTTGATGAGTGCATTGTCAACACCATCTTCAGCTCATCTTCAGAACCTGCAAAACATGTGGAAACAGAAAAACAAAGACAAAAGAAAATAAAAGTTTAACCCTAATGACCAAAAGCCAAACAGAAGCAAGAAAAGTGGTCATTATGGTTAACCAAAAATAAAGACTCAAAAGCAAGTGCAATCTCAGAATTACCAACAAGGAACTCCACCTGAAATAAATCCCAGAGAAAGCTAAAAAATGTTCCCTAAACTCCAAAATTTCTCCCCCTTGTTGACAATTGGACTCATCAAGTGAGACAAAATGCACTCTAAAGAGACATAGACACAAACTCCCCCTAAAATGCTGCTCCCCCTCAAAATATGTCATGAATGCAGATGGGGTGCAGGTGGAGTGTAAAAAGCATGCTTCTTAGATATGATTAACTGCATTTACAACATCTAACAGGTATAGCAAAAAATATACTGTCCAAGATACATGACATGATCAGTGCAACAGATGATATCTAAAGAGAGTCATTAGCACGCATTTTTTGAATTTTTGTAAACAAAAGCATCACCACATTTTCTAGTTGACAAGCAAGGTAAAACATGAGATGCAAAAGCTAACTGATATCTACCAAGATAAGCATTGTCCAAAACAAAGTGCTTCAGCAAACTTGTCATCTTTTTAAATTTTTCAGACTATTTCTTTTTCCTTTTTTTTATTTCTGCCAGGGGTTATTTGCATGTCAAACCTTATGCTAACCGACCAAGCCAAGCCTAGGCCAGAACTAGACCATCAGAAGCTTAAGACATTGGTCTTGGCATACATTACACCGTCCTAGTTCATACCAAAGTGCTATGGTAAGCAGTCCATAACAATGCAATGCGACAAAGCAAACCCAACTGGATCTTTTCTAATAATCATAAAAATGCATAAATTTTTCATTTTTCTGAATTTTTTTATCATTTTTATAACACATTTTTCATATTTAAAGCATAAGGATGTCCAAGCTGCATATCTGCATCTAAGTAAGGATCTAGCTACAAGACATGTAAAAGATAGCGAACACATTCAGCCTACACCTGCTAGTTACTAGAAGCAATGGTGATCATTTTTCAATTTTAAAACATAAAAGCCATGCATATGACAAATATCAGATATATCATGTGAACTGAAACAAAACATGATCATCGACAAGTAATCAAAAACATATACTAGCTAGAGAAGGTAAAGCAGATCAATCATATAACAGAAGCAAGCTCAAAATGTGATTGATCTAGGGGTTTAGTAAAACTGACTCAAAGTATCCTAAAAAGGATACACAACTCCCAAATACCCTCGTAAACGCTCAAAAGTAGACTGATCTAGGGGTTTAGTAAAAATATTAGCCAACTACTGATGGGTATCAACATGAATAAGATCTATGACTCCTTTCTCATATTGATCCCTCAGAAAGTGAAAGCGCACATCAATATGTTTGGTTTTTGAATGAAGACATGAGTTTTTCCCTACACTAATTGCACTGGTGCTATCACAAAATAAAGGAACTCTTGAAGGTAAGAACAACCCAAAATCCCGCAAAATAGAAATCATCCAAACCAACTAAGAACAACAACTAGCAGCAGCTACATACTCAGCCTCAGTAGTAGAAAGCACAACTCCAGATTGTTTTCGAGAAGACCATGAAACAAGTGAAGAACCAAGAAGTTGGCAAGTACCAGAAGTAGACTTGCGATCCAGCCGACACCCACCAAAATCAGCGTCCGAAAAACCAGCTAAATCAAGAGACGATGATGCAGAATAGTAAAGACCTAAATCAGGAGCATAAGTAAGATACCTGAAAATACGCTTCACAGCCTACCGGTGAGATGCGCGTGGCAAAGACTGAAAACGCGCGCACACACCCACGGCAAACTAAATGTCTGGTCTCATCGCAGTCAAGTATAGCAGCGATCCGATCATCCCTCGATACTCTCTCTCATTTACCTTGACGTTGTTCTCGTCCTTGTCCAGACCTCCAGATGTACCCATTGGGGTCATCTGTGGCTTTAGCTCTCCACTAAAGTCGAACTTCTTCAGCATATCCCGTGTGTACTTACCCTGGTGGATGAAAATGCCGTCCTTGGTCTGCTTGATCTGGAGCCCTAAAAATTACTTGAGTTCTCCCATGAGACTCATCTCAAACTCGCTATGCATCTTCTCAGAAAACTTGGATACAAGCTCATTAGTAGAACCACTAAAGATAATATCATCCACATAAATCTGAGCAACCAATAAGTCTCCGTCATCTCTAAGCAAGAAAAGAGTCTTGTCCACAGAACCCATCACAAAACCTTTCTGCAACAAGAAATGCTTCAGGCGATCATACCAAGCCCTGGAGTCCTACTTCAGACCGTATAAAGCCTTCTGCAACTTGTAAACATGTCGTGGAAATTTAGGGTTCTCAAAACCGGGGGGTTGCTTAACATAGACCTCCTCCTCTATATACCCGTTTAGAAAAGCACTCTTGACATCCATTTGATGAAGCTTAAAACCTTTAGAAGCAGCAAAGGCCAAAAGAATACGAATGGACTCAAGGCGAGCAACAGGGGCGAAGGTCTCTTCAAAATCAATGCCTTCTTTTTGACAAAAACCTTGTGCCACTAATCGAGCTTTGTTGCACACCACAACACCATCTTCTCCTTGTTTGTTCTTAAACGCCCACTTGGTGCCTATGGTGTTGCATCCAGGTGGCAGCTCAACTAGTGTCCAAACCCGATTACGAACAAAATTTTCAAGCTCTTCTTGCATGGCGTTTATCCAATTTGAATCAGAAAGATCATGAGAAACGTCTCGAGGCTCAAAAGTAGCAACAAAAGCAAACTCAGCAAACATAGCAAGAGAACCAGCTGAAGACCGTAAAGATCTCTCCGTAAGATCACCAATGATGAGCTTTGAAGCGTGATCATGCTAAACTGCACGGGATCCTAGGTGATCTGAAGTCACCTCACTTGAATCAGCAACTGGCTCCTCTGGACTCGGCTGAGAGGTCATCTCACCGGAGTCAACACCTGGCACCTCTGGACTCGGCTGAGGAGGCTCGATCGAAGTAGAGGGAGTAATTAGAGGTCCGTCCTCATCCTCAGTCGAAGTCTCAGAAGGTGTGGGGTCTGCAGGCGGTGCAGAGGGTCCACCCTCATCATCAGCAGGAGGGTCATCATCTTCCTCAAAGATGGACTCTCCAAGCTCATCATCTCCATAAAGTTCAAAAGAAGGAGTCGGCGTGGGCAAAGACTCATCAAAAGAAACCTCACAAGTCTCGACAAGAATCTGAGAGTCTAGGTTCCAAACATGAAAGGCTCATGAATGCAAAGCATAACCAAGAAAGACTCCATCCCAGCAACGAGACTCAAACTTGTCCAAATGCCCTCCCTTCTTAAGCACAAAGCACTTGCATCCAAAAGCTCGCAAGTGACTCACCTTGGGCTGTCTACCAAAACGCAACTCATATGACGTCTTACCTAAGTAAGCTCTAAGGAAAATGCGATTGGCAAGATAACAAGTTGTGTTCATTGCTTCAGCCCAAAAACGCCTAGGAGTCCTATGCTCATCAAGCATTGTCCTGGCCATCTCGACAAGCGTGCAGTTCTTTCTTTCCACAACGCCGGTCTGTGGGGGAGTGTAAGGAGCAGAGAACTGATGATCAAGACCCTGATTACTACAAAAACTGACGAACTGAGAGTTCTTAAACTCAGATTCGTTGTCCGAATGAATTGCTCGCATCAGACCAATGTTCTTGTTCTTCAGCTTCAAAATCAGGTAATGAACATGCTGAAAAGTCTCATCCTTAGACTCTAGAAAGTAAACCCACGAAAATCGAGAAAAATCGTCAACTATTACAAGGGCGTACCACTTCCCACTGACTGAGCGTACTCGAGCTAGACCTACTGTGTCCATGTGCAATAGCTCTCCTGGGATGAAGTCATCACCTGAGTCATAGGTGCGTGAGAAGCGGAAACCATTTTCCCATGACGACAAGGATGACACACTAGATCCTTCTCCATCTTAAGCTTAGGCAATCCTCGGATAAGATCCATAGAACTCAATCTAACAAGTAGATCGAAGCTCAAATGTCCTAACCTTCTATGCCACTTCCATAGCTCAGAGGAGGATCCGGCCATCAGGCAGCGAGAAGGGCCAGAAGAACTAGAGAAATCAATACGAAAAACCTTACCAAAAGGTAAGATCCGGCAAACTAAAGATCCTTTAGAATGAACAACAGAAGACATGCCCTTCTTAAAGCGCACTTCTAAACCATCCTCAAGCAGTTGCGAAATAGAAATTAGATTAAAGTTTAGATTTCCAACTAAAGCAACATTCTTCAAAGAGAAATAATCAAAAATACGAATCGACTCGATACCTTGTACCTTCCCTTGACCACTGTTCCCGAAAGTGATGTATTCCTTGGAGCTCGGGGGAGTGAGGCTAGAGAACCATCTGCGGTGTCCCGTCATATGGCGAGAACAACCTAAATCCATGATCCATACGTCCTCCAGTCCTCGATCCTGCAAGATCAATGGTCATGAGTGGGAGCAAATGGTCGACCACCAGGTCTAGCAAAAGTACTAAACCAGTGTCGAGTCATCTGCTTGTAAGTAGGAAAGCAGAAGGAATCATATGAGTCTGGACCAAAACGCGGCTCAAAGCACGGTCCTCTGTTCTGCCTAAAATCACGACCGTGAGATCCAAAACCGTATCCCGAACGATCTAGAACTCTACCGGAACGGAAAACACCCTCCGGATCATGATCATAAAAACCGTCTCCTCTACCACCACCTACACGACGTGGCCTGGCCTCTATCCTCTCTCTACATCGAGGAACTCTCTGTCTACCATCCCGCTGGTAGAACTGCTCCTGCCCACTTCGAGCTCTCTCTGCTCGCTCAACCCGCTTCCTCCTGAAGCAAAACTCCTCAAGATGCCCGTCTCTCTGACAAAACTCATAGTAATAGGTAGGCTTCTTGGGATGTGGTTGAGACTTGGGATTCTTAGGCTTGGTGGTGTTGGGTGTAGCATCTTTGGTGTGAGAGGGTCCAGGTAAAGAATCAAGAGAAGTGTGGCGAGTTTTAGGCTTTGGAACCCAGATCTGCTTCTTAGGCGGAGCTTTAGGTTGTTCTTGAAACACTCCATCCTTGGGCTGACTATCCTTAAAGGACTCAGTGGAGTGAGTCTTGGGATATCTCTATTCGGGAGTCATCTTACTCCACTCCACTGCTCGGCTAATGGCACTCTCAAAATCAGCCTTGGTATAGGTGTAACCTACCCCAAACCCATCCTGTCTCTTGAACTGCTGGATCATCATGTCGAGCTGTGGCTCTCTGGCACTAATCCAACTCAGGATCTGACGGAGGTAAAAGTTCTCATTCTGAACATCAGCTTGCTCCTCTCTCAAGGAAGCTAACACCTCCACCTGAGACAAGCAGATCTCACACTCTTTATCAACTTCGATAGACTTCTCAGCTTTTAGCTTGACCAACTCCATTCTAATGGACAAGCAGTTCTCACAAACAGTGGGTGGAACTGACAAGGTCTCAAGCTCTAGCTTAGTCTGCTCCAACTCAGCTCTCACTCCAGCTAACTCACTCAACTGCTCATCACTCTTGGCTCTCAGCTCAGCTATACTAGCTAAATGAGATGGGCAGTCTACACAAGGTGCGAAGACAGTGGCATGAGCATCTTTTAGCTCCTGCTGAGCGCTCTCAAGCTCAGTGGCCAAGGCGTCTCTCTCATCTACTCTCTCTTTGTACCTAGACTTAAGAGTCGTCAGGTCACACAACAACACCTCACAGTTAGGGCACTCACCACTATCACCCAAGCAAGGAGAAGAGGACAAACTCTCAATCTTGCCATTCGCCGTGGAAAGCTCACTCTCAAGCTCATCTATCCTCTTCTTAGCCCCTCTAAGCAGTTTCTCCCGATACTTCAACTCATGATGGTTCTGTTCTAGTAAATTAACAACTTCTTGTTCATAGGATGATACCTTCTCATCATCATCGTCAGAGTCATCGGAGGAGTCCTTTTCTTTCTTCTCCCCAAGAGCCATTGAGCAGAAGCTCTTGTGGGGTCTTCGACTGTCACGTGAGCGTCTCTACGGCTTGTCCCCGAAGGCCATGAAGCAGAGGCCCGCTGGATCGTCCCTTTCCTTCCCCTTCCTGATCACGATCTCTTCATCACATGAACTCGAACATGAGGAGGAAGACGAGGATCTCTTGGAGTAGCTTTTCTCCATCTCGGCGAAGAAATCCTTTTCTCGCTTCTTGTTCTCACGCATGTAGTCCTTCAACGCCTTTTGAAAGAATCTCGTCTTGGGCTTGCCCTTCGTGGAGTTGTCGTACTTGTTGGAGTCGTAGGAGTTGCCGCCGGTTCCCTTCTTGTAATTATTCCGCTTGGGGCAGTCGGCAATGAAATGACCTGTATCACCACACTCAAAGCATCCGGATTTTGTGCCGTGTCTCTTAAACATTCTCTTATCATACACACGTCACACACGGTTGTTAAACAAGCACAGATCATCATCTCCTAGAGTATCAAGTTGTTCCTCGAAGATAGACATCAAGGAAAAGGCAGTACAACTCATGGCATTAGGATCAGCAGACGGTGTCACAAGAGCCAGAGTCTTTGAGCCAGAACAAGTGAGATTTGATCTCAACTGGATATCGACCTCTGAGGCATTGAGCTTACTAAAAGCTCCGCGACGGTCAAGGTATCATAAGACGTGCTCTCAACAATAGAAGAAACCTTGATCTCCCAGATCTTAGGGTCCAAGGTATGGAGTACCTTAAGCGCCTGTTCATGATCCGAGACCAGCTGATCACGCTCGGCCTTGTTAACGCGAAGCTTGTTAATGATCCATTGAAAACGACCAAACAAAGCCTCAACCGTCTCACCCGGCTTCTGTGAGAAATTCTCATACTCACGCCAATAGGTCTGATATAGCCTAGCCTTGACCTGAGCTATCCCCTCATGGTGTGCCTGGAGGGTAGCCCAGATCTCTCGGGCAGTGGTGAGATGGCTAACACGCTCAAACTCACTAGGACCTAGGCCAGAAAATAGAATATTCACCGCTTTACAATTATTTTGATGCTAGGTAACTACATCTGTAGCAGTATTCGTAGCAATAGTCACTATGGTGAAAGTAGGATGAACACAAATCTCCCAAATGTCCGAGCTCTGGCTCATAAGGTATGCTCGCATGCGAGTCTTCCAATAAGTGTAGCCAAAAGCTTCTAGGGACAGGATTTTACCAAAATACGTCATGGTCACTACCTAGGTTTAGAATCGGTTAAGATATTAGAAAACCCTAACCTCGCTCTGATACCACTTGTAGGACCGAAAGTAGCGACCAGAGGGGTGAATGGGCGCCTCAAAATTATTCTTGCTACACTATGTGCTAATCCCAACACCCAAACAACCTTAGCCAGACAAATAATATTAGCAAAGCAAATTGCAGGAATTAAAATGGTTTAGCCTAAAGATGATCGGTCTCCTAATTAAAAATGATATTAAAGCTAAACTAAATAGACTTACTGCAGTAAATAAAAATGAGTACTAGAAATATTTAATGACGTAATAAAAAAACTAAATATCTTAATAAAATATTCAGAATGCAGTCTAAAAATAAAATACTAATTAACTGAATAAAGTATGGATCATCCAAAAATTAATTCAGAAATAAACCAAAAATATTTCACGTAAAGACTAGAATTAAAAATACTACTGCGACTAATAAATTTTTCTTTACTTTTTATATAAGCAGATTAAACAGATATATAAAGAAAAATATGTGAGTACTAAAAATATTTTGGCAGATTAAATTAACCCGAAATTTTTAAACAGATTTTTTAGCTAATTAAAAAATGGATAAATATTGGTTTAACTAACCAGCTAAAATATAGGAGATTAAGAAGAAAACTTACCTCGCTGTGCGCCGTCTGCCTCAACAAGAAAAGTCCGCCTGGGGATGTAATGCTGCTGGCTGCTGCGTATGCGTGGCTCAAGGCGTGATGATAGCTGCCCGTGGGCCCCGCCAAAGGATAGCAGCCGCAGTGCAGAAGAACTGCTGCCGCCCGGGAAACCGTGCGAGTGCTGCCAGCGCAATAAAACTTTCCTCCTAGGCTTGCATAGCTGCCGAAGCTTGGCTAGGGGCCCCGCTCGATGACGCCTGCAGTTCTGCCGCTGGAAAGCAAAACCTGACCGGCTGGTGAAAACGACTGTGCATGAAAAGCTATAGGCGCTTTGGCTTCTGTGTGAGAGAAAACAAAAGATGTTGCTGTTGTCGGCTATGCCTCCTGCTGCATGCGCGGATGAAGAAAGTCGAAGAAAACGTGGGGACAAATTTCACCGGCGACGATGAGGAAAGATGCTGTGGCGACGAAGAAAAAACTTGATGGACTGTAGATTGATCTCCGGAATAAAAAGTAGCAGTCATCTATCCCTAGGGGGATAGGGGCCTATTTATAGGCGACTCCTAATACATGAAAAGACTAATTTACCCCTAGGTTAAATTAACACTAACTCTAAAATAAATTCCGAAAATTACTAAAGTATTCTTAGAAAAATCTCCTGACTCAAATAAAAATATTCTAAACTTAAAAACTAAATATTAATATCCTAAAAACAAAATAATCATAGGTTGTCAGTTTTGCGCCGAAACTGACAAAGCATCCACCGTCTTCGCACCGGGTACCCGGATTGGGCTGACCCGACCCCACAGCTTCCTCAGCCCGGCAATCGTTCGTCGCTCGTGTACCTGAGTCAAACCCAGTCAAACAGACCAGTGGATCATCTATCGCTCCTAGCTCATGTACCCGGATTAGGCTAGCCCGACTCCGCAGCTCCTCTGCCCGGCTATCGCTCGCTGCCCGTGTACCTAAGTCAGACGCGCCTCAGACTCGGCAGGTCTTCCTTTCTCTTCTTATTTGACTTCCGTTGACAATCACTCATCACATGTGGAGTATCAAACCCATGTTCTTCAACATGGTTTCTCACTTATCATCTTCTTTAATATAAGAAAGGACTTCGCTACAAACATCAGGTGCTATTTCTCCATTCTCCCCTTTAGAGAGTTCTGCGAAGGTCTTTGCATTGAAATGTGTTTTGCAGTTGTCCGTCATCCTAAATCTAACAGAGCCGTCGAGCGAGCTATTGGTAATATTTTATCAGGCCTGAATCGAAGGATAGTAGGATTGGCAAAGGGGTTGTGGACCGAAGAACTCCCGAAGATTTTATGGTCCATTCGGACCACTCAAGCAAGGTCCACAGGCTTTACCCCTTTTAGGTTACTATTCGGAGATGAAGCCATGACGCCAACGGAGCTTAAAGGAGGATCTCTTCACACCATCGAACCTGAAATGGAAAATGAAAGACAAGCTTAGCTGGACCTAACTAAAGAAATAAGGCTTCGAGCTGTTGCTAACCTAACGAAGTATCAACATCAGACGAAGACTATAACACCCAGATTTAACAAAATCCAGACTTTATTGAATTTCCACAGAAAAACAATAATAAAAATATGTCCATCATGCGACAACGTACATACGGTCAATCATCTGTGGTTCGCAGACCACATTATTACATAAGTATAAAATTTAAAAAGAAATTATGAAAATAAAACTACATGACGAACATCTTCTTCAGGATCGCTTTCTTGACTGGGTCACTACTCCAGACCATCCTCCTCATAGTACGCAGTCTCTGAAGTGTTTTCCAATGGGTATGAGTACAGAAGTACTCAACAAGCCACCGAGAATGCAATAATAATGCAGGGTAATAAGCAGGGATGATGAGGGTTTAAAGTGCAGAAAAGTACATTTTCAAGTTGCAGCATTTAGTGTAGTCAAATTTAATTATATAGAATAATAAACATGAACAATGCATCATCATCTAACTCGAGGAGTACGTTTTCCCTCCTCACTCAACAGTCCTTACATGCCAAGTCCTCATGCAACACTCCTAAATATAAACTAACTGCGAGTAGTCACGCAACTTGCCCTTGACCTTGGGCTTGACTTTTCAAAAAGATTTAAACTCTAATCAGAGGTGTACTAATGTATCCACAAGGCACGCACTCATCCCCCACACTAAAGTGTAACGAGATGAACCATACCACGGGAACTCATGCCAAAACCTTAGCATGAGATTCTCCAATCCGATAACACCCGCTCTAGGTTTCGCCGGCGCGCCTGGCACTCCGAACTAACGTCGTGCCCCTTTTATGCCACGTCGGTACAAGCCACCCGCATGTGCTGCTTGACCCATCTCCATGTGGTGCCTCGATTTGGAACACTCCATACCTTAGTTAGGACTTACCAACTAGACTTGTGGTTAGTACGGAAGTGTATTGCAATAGATCCCACAGACCGGTCGTTATAATGCCCTGGGTGCTACCGACCAATACCCTAGATTGCACCCGGAACCCACCATGCTTACTTACTTAACCAAAACTCCAAAACCAATAGAATTCCAGGGTGAGAAAATAACGGGGATCATATAATAGAATCCAAACCTCTACAACTCGTTTTATCTTATAACGGTTGTGTCAATACATTGGACACTATCTAGTAATACTATTAATATGGTGACAAGGAGTTTAGGCTCAAAAGCATGGCTTGGGTTTGCACTTCAAGGTCAGGGATCTAAATAAATATAATGTAAGGCGTTCAATTTGACTAATGCATGTATAACCTTTGAGTTTTAGCGATAATTTAAGAAAACTAGGTTCAATATGCTCAAAAATTAGTTTGGTGACTTGCCTTGCTCGGCAAAAGGTGATGGTGGAACCTCCGGGTAGTACTCTGGCTCTTCGACGGCATCGTAGTCTTCTCGACACGAATATAGGTTTTGGTTGGGTTATATCAAAGGAAATAAAGTTATCAATCTTCTGAAATCATTATCTAAATTTTTAAGAACAAAATTTGATGGAGTTATGAATTTTCTAAAAAGGGATAAAAATTTATCCTAAAGTGTTTTAAACTCCCTAATAATTAAAAATAAAAAGTTCAGAATAAACCTATGGTTTTTATTACATAAATATGAATAGAATAAAAAGATAAATTTTCTAAAATAGGAATGTTCAAATTTGGAGTTAAATTTAGCAAGTTATGAATTTTTGAAGTTTAAAAGAATTTCTGGAATTTATTTTAAACCCTAAGCAATCGCCGGTCCATGGTGAGCCGAGTTCACCGTGAACCCATGCACTGTGCGCGTGCGCCGGATCGCGGATCATCGTTGGATCGCGATCGAATGGCTACGGGTGAGGTGGGGGGTTTTATTGAAAATGGATGCACGAGATTGCACGATACCCCCTCGCCGAGATCTGACTAGCCAGATTAAACCAAGCGACCGATTTAATCCCGACCATCGGATCACGATCGCGCAGTCACGGACGAATCCGACATGGCACGGGTATTTTACTCGTGCTGGTCGTCTTCTCCAGTGATGGCGACGAGTTAGCAGCGACGGCGAGCGACGACGACCGGATCTAGTAGCTAAAATGGAATTAGGGAAGCGTGGCGGTCAAGAGGGTACCGACGGTGAGGCTTGGGGTCGTTGGAGCATGGCCAACCTCAAGCGGGGGTGGTGGAGGTGTCCGGGTCCTTGTCGGCGGTGGGGCTCTGGCGGGTTTCATCGGTGAAGAAGGGGTGGCCAAGGTCGGGGAGGTGACGACGGTCACGACGGTGAGGCAGACGTCGGCGATGAGGGGACCCGGCGGCGGCGAGCAGTGGCATAGCGTGAACAGAGGGGCGACACTAAAAATGGTGGGGAGAGCGCTTGGTTCGGGTGGGGCGCAAGTGAACATGAGGGCCTAACGTGGCAGGGTGCGGGGGTTAAATAGGGGCGCCGACGGTGTAAAATTTGCAGGCACATACATGGAAACCCGAGGGGATGTTTCCATTTTTCCGGTGAGCCCTTGCCATGCATGCGCGTGGTGATCCCGGGACGATGACACGTTGGTGTAAAGGGGGAAACCGTCAGCGTATCACGGGGAGTTTAATGTCGTCGTCAATTCGGTGGAAGGGGGCCGGCATCGGTGGGATTGCAGCGCTAGGGTTTCGGCCGAGGGATTTGGGGGCGGCGACGTGAGGAAGATGAAGGCTGATGAGATGGGGCCACTATCAGTGGGCGGCTGTGGACACAGGTGCGGCAATGGTCGGGTCTGACGGGTGGGGTCGGGCTCGGTCGGGTGGGGGTTGGCGCCGATAGGTGGGGGCGGGGACTCTGGCATGCGCGTGGAGAGGGAGGTGGGTCGCTGACGAGTGGGGTCCACATGTTAGTGAGTGGCACGGGGCGGAGTGAGCTTGACCGGCCTGTGGAGGGGGAAAAGGGGAAGAGGGGCCCATTACTGTTAAAGGTATTTCTGAATAAAAATAATTGCTGAAATAGATTTAAAATATTTGGGTTGCTTCTAAGGGTGATAAAAATTTGTTAAAATTCTCAAAAATAGGCCTTGGTCTTAGGATCATATAGAAATTTTCTCAGTCTCTGGTTTGGATTATTTCTCTAGATTTTTGTTTATTTGTGCATTTTCAGCTTTATGGAAAATCCAAAAATGATTCCTTTCAGAAAAACATAATTAAAATGTATTTTTACCTTTTTGGAAATGTGGGGTGTTACAAAGACTTGGTATGATCCGAAAATTAAACTTAATGAACTTAAACCGGGTCATTTAGTTTTGTGAAGCATTATCGCACACGAGAAATTAGGAAATAAATGGGAAGGTCCATATATCATCCTTCGTCCAGGACGCCCCAGATCTTTTAAGTTAGCTAATTTAGAAGGTGAAGAGTTAAAACATGCATGGCATGCAGATCACCTTAAGCGATACTTCGCATAGGGGCTCCTTGTAATCATTTGTAAACACTTTCTAAATGAATAAAGCTCATGGTTCAAATAATACGTACTTCTCAAAATGACTCCTACTCCTAGTGGACGCATTAGGAGAACGGAGTTAATTGCGAAGGTAAGTATTAGTCATTCGAATCAGTTTTACGGACTTTGAGCCACCGGTTCAAAGTATCCATCAAGGTGGGAAAGCTACATATAAGCGGATTCCAAGTCAATGGCTTGATAGCATCGGTAAAAAGAGTCCAAAGAGACCAAATTCTACAGATTCCAAGCAATTAGCTTGAAAGCATCCGTAAAAAGAGTCGAAGGAGATCACAGAAAGCAGATTCCGAGCCACTGGCTTGATAGCATCCATAAAAAGAGTCCAAATAGGCCAAACAATATGGACTTCGAGCAGTTAGTTTGAAAATGTCCGTAAAAAGAGTCCAAAGCGACCGTCATATTCGAAAAGAGTACTAAGTTACCATTTTCGAACTTCAAACCAATAAGGTCGAAGTCATTTTCAAGGTCCCTAGTGACCATCTATTTGAATTTTGGATTACAAATATTTAATTGTTCTTTAATAGAGGCTCCGAGCCACCAAAAATAAAATTATTGAAATTTTCCTCTTAACTAGCGTCATTGTGCATAACCACCTTTGATCGAAATTCGAAGGTGCTTACCCCTAAAGAGGGGCTGGGAGATGACAAGACAATTTCGAAGCATTCTAGTTTATATTACTCAACAGATTGTATTACATTAGGAAATTTTTTATCTAAACCTAAATAAAAGCGGAGACCTCTCTGACCTCTAGAGCTACCTCCGGGACCAGTTCGGCCTTTGGAGCCTGGAGTTCTCAGGACCATCCTTTTGGTTTGACTACCCTTCTTCTTCGAAGCCCCCCAGCTTTTTTGCTCTTCTTGAAGCTCAGCCCAAGTTAGAAACCGCTCGGAGCTAGCCTCCGTTTGGTCTTCAACTTGATACTCCGAGTCGGACCTATCTACATATTCTGAAGATGAAGATACTATTTTATCCTCTTCTTTAATATAAGAAAGGACTTCGCTATGAACATCAGGTGCTATTTCTTCGTGTTCCCCTCGAGGAACAGAAAATCACGAGCGCCTATAAGGCCTTAATCTTTCGAGAATAGCCCATTGTTAGTGAATCCCTTCATTAAGCTCTAATACTTCGAGATCATGATCCGAAGCATATGGAAAAACCTAAAAACAAACATCCAAGCGAAGACTTTTCATTCATAAACTTTTCATTCATTGAAATAAAAGAACATTACAAAGTCTTTTGTACATAATAAAGCCCCCTAGAAGCTAGACCTTCAGGTCCAGAGGCAGAGCCGGAGGCTTCGTATGAGCTTCCCTCTGTCGACGGGCTTCGTCGATCCACGCCTTGGCCGCAGCTTTGTTGTCTGCTTTCCAGGTCATCCAGAAGGCTTCCCAAGCTAAAGCCACATCCAGTGATGGTCGGAGCAAGCCTTCATCAGCGAAGCTTGCTGGCGTCGAACCCTTCACCAAAGAAACAGAGACCCCGATGGCTTCGAGGTGACGAAGGACTCCGATCCTGGCTACTTGTCCGGAGATTTCTCCATAATGAGTACCGGAGCCTTTCATCATCTTATCCGCCGCTTGGATCATCTTGAGCTTTCGGTCGAGAGGCTCGTCCGCCGCAGCTGAAGAAGACGGGCACACCGTTCCGAAATATTCTAGGACACCCCTGAGGGTATCCATGGTCTGATCAGTAGCCAAGTCGTACCTCATCTTGGCCCTTGTCTTCTCGGTAGCAATGGAGGAGAGTTCGGCTGTCTTTGATATTAAATAATTCTTCTGAGATAGCGCTTGCTGAAGCGCCCAATCCAAGAGATCGTGTTCTTGTTGATGAATGGTTCATTGTCGTTCACATTACTTATTTTTATTCCCCATTGATCAGTTTAATATATCGGTAGTAATTCCCACAAGCAAACTCAGATTATTGTTTACCCATTTCTGTTGGAAAATCAAAAAAAATCCTGCTAAGTTGTCAAATTATTGGCTTCTTACTATTGAAAAGAAAAGCCTGAATTCTTTTGATAGACATTCTGCCCTTTGCGAATACTTTGATCCTACAAAGACTAGCTGATCTGTTCTATAGGGCTGCACTTGGTGATCTTATTCTCACAATTTTAATAGAAAAGAAAGATATGAATCAGTGTTGAAAATCACATTACAGATGACAAGAGTATAAAAAAACTGAAGTTACTGTTTTGCATGCTAAAAAGAAAAAAAGACAGCCTACTATGTGAAAAAAAGAAGAGAGGGGCTATTGTTTTATTTGCATTATTGGGAGAACAGTTCTGTTGGTGCAATCTTGTGCCCTATTTTAAATAAGTTTAATCAGCTAGCGTCTTTCCATAACCATTGCAATTGAGCCATTTTTTGTAACTCATATATACTGTTGGCTCACCCCTTTGATTGCATTTGGTTCCATTATCTTTGTGTGTGAGTTGCTTTTGTTTATCTTCCGAACCTTGTGTTCAGCAACTAGATTGTGCGTTCTCATGTGGATAACTACTTAGTAAGACTACATCAAGAATTCAGATTGTGCAGGACAAAATTTCCCCTACCAAGCTCCACAAATAAAATCGTTGTAGGCTTTGATCTCAGCTGTGAGTTCGCTAAACCTCATATTGTTCTGCCTCTCCATTCATGTGTGAACTCCTTTATCAATCAGCAGAGGGTAAGTAAGAACTTCGGTGGTAAGGATAAGTGAGGTTGAGAGTACTATCCACACATATATTTTTTTTCTTCATTTTCTGTTTGCCCAACTAACCATGTCAGGTCAAGGTGAAAATTCAGGGAACAGTGGACGTGCTCTAGATGCCGCAGTTAACTGGACTGAATATTGTGCATTGAGAGACACACTACGACGAGAGATCACCGTTGGAAATGAACAGCTGAGAGAAGAATTGAATAACTCCATCCAAGATCTTCAAATTGAAGTAAATCAACAACTGAACGTATTCCACACTAACATAGTTGCTGACATTGTACGGCAACTACAACCACAAGCTGAAAAAGAACCTTTAATAAATGAGACCGATGAGGAAGCCGCTGCTCGAAGGGCTCGTGCTGTTAATATAAACCCTCCACCTGTTAGAAATATAAGGGTTGGTGATGAAAATAATAATAATAATAATGCAGGAAGGGAGCGTGGTCGTGGCGTGGGTCGTGGAAGAGCTGCATATGAACCAATACATATTAACATACCCCCTCACAATCAAGCAAATCAACACCATCATCGCAACAACAACAATCATCATGATGAACATAGGTTTGGTAAACTTAAATTTTCTATGCCTAAATTTGCAGGTACCAATAATCCTGAAGAATACTTAACATGGGAATTAAAAGTCAACAAAATCTTTCGGATGCACAACTACACGGAAGAAAAGAAGCTTGCAATGGCATCACTTGAATTTGAAGATTATGCACTGATTTGGTGGGAACAAATTCAAAATCAAAGAGAGGATCATGACGAACCTCCTGTAGCATCGTGGACTGAAATGAAGGTTGAGATGAGAGCAAGGTTTGTCCCTCATTATTACAAGCGTGATCTATTTGATAAATTGCAGGGGCATAGGCAAGGAGGTCGTACTGTGGATGAATATTACAAGGAGATGGAAATGGCCATGATCCGTGCCAACGTATATGAACATGAAGAGCAAACCATGGCACACTTTCTGGCTGGTTTGAACCATCCTATTAAGCGCATCGTTGAGTTTCAGCCATATGAAAATGTGGTTGAATTAGTGCATCAAGCAATCAAAGCTGAACGACAAGTACAACAAGAATCGAAGGTAACAAAGAATTCTTTTACCTCCCGACCAACTCAAAACAATCTGGTACCTACAGCAGGTAAATCCCCCTCCCGGTTCAATTCTTTTCGAGCTAACAGTTCTGGTGCAAGTGTTTCTTCCATTCCCCATGCAGCTCGAAGTGGAAAAGAGAAATCTACCCCAAATGTGAAGCAAGCTACAACAGCAAGTGCTTCTTCCGTGGGTTCTACAGCGAAGAGTAGTGCTATTCAATGTTTTAAGTGTTTGGGTCGAGGACATATCTCAAGGGAGTGTCCAAACAACCGCACAATGCTAATAACGGAGAGAGGTGAGTATGAATCTGCAAGTGAAGATGATGATGACCCAACTGCTGAAATGGGAGAAGAAGAGGACAAGATGACTTGCTGTGATTTTGAGAGTGGTCAATCTCTCATTGTTACAAAGAAAGTGTTAAGTGTACAACCAAAACAAGATCATGAACAATGCTGCAATCTTTTTCACATAAAAGCCAAGGTAAATGGTCATGTATGTAAGGTAATCATAGATGGTGGAAGTTGTCATAATTTAGCTAGCAAAGAAATGTGTGAAAAACTTGGATTGAAACAGCTACGACACCCGCATCCATACCATGTACAGTGGTTGAATGATTGTGGAGAAGTGCAGATTCAACATATGGTGAAGGTGCCTTTCAAAATTGGTGAGTATAATGGTACGGTAGAATGTGATGTTGTTCCTATGGCAGTTTGTCATTTGCTGCTAGGTCGACCATGGCAATTTGATCGTGGCATTCTACATGATTGTCGCACTAATCAGTATTCATTTAAGTGGAACAACAAAGAATTTGTCCTTCGACCAATGTCTCTTACTCAAATTTATGCTGATACAATGCAAAAAAATTAGGTAAATGTTGGAAGTATTAAGGAGCAAGAGAAAAATAAAACTGAGAAGGCAAATTCTGGAAATGAGAGTTACAAATCAAATGAGAATGAGAATAAAATGGGTGAGAAACAAAAGTTAGTTATGCTAGCCACTAAATCAGAACTAGAGAAATAAATAAAAACTCAAATTGTGTGTATTTTGTGCTAGTATACAAAGATGTATTGTTTTCTACTAATGATATCTCCTCTCTTCCAAGTGTCATCACAAATGTTTTGCAGGAGTTTGGTGATGTTTTTCCAGAAGGAATACCAGCTGGTCTTCCCCCACTTTGAGGTATTGAACATCAAATCGACCTTATACCAGGAGCATCTCTTCCAAACAGACTTTCGGACCGAGCCAATCCGGAGGACACGAAAGAAATACACGACAAGTACAAGCACTTCTTGAAAAAGGGTATGTTCGTGAAAGCCTTAGTCCTTGTGCAGTTCCTGTTATTCTAGTTCCTAAGAAAGATGGTACATGGCGCATGTGTGTAGACTGTAGAGCAATTAACAACATCACAATTAGATACCGACATCCTATTCCTAGGTTAGACGATACGCTTGATGAATTAAGTGGTGCTGGTATTTTCTCAAAAATTGACTTGCGTAGTGGGTATCATCAAATAAGAATGAAAGAGGGTGATGAGTGGAAAACTGCATTCAAAACAAAATTTGGTTTGTATGAGTGGCTGGTGATGCCTTTCGGTTTAACTAACGCACCTAGTACATTCATGAGACTAATGAATCATGTTTTGAGAGCATTCATTGGAAAATTTGTTGTGGTTTATTTCGATGACATTCTGATATATAGTCGTAGCAAAGAAGAGCATGTTGACCATATTGTACAAGTGCTGCAAGTACTTCGATCTGAAAAGTTGTATGCTAACAAGGAGAAATGCACATTTTGCACAAGCAAGGTTGTCTTTTGGGGTTTTGTTGTTTCTGCACAGGGAGTAGAAGTGGATGAATCTAAAGATGAAGCAATCAAGAATTGCCAACACCTGTCAATGTCAGTCAAGTGAGAAGCTTTCATGGTCTTGCTGGGTTCTATCGACATTTTGTGAAGAATTTCAGCACCATCGCTGCACCTTTAAATGAGCTCACCAAGAAAGGTGTTGAGTTTGTTTGGGAACAAATAGAGTCGAGGACGACTCCTTTCAAGAAGGGGAGGATGATACGGACAGCCTAGCATCAACAACATTTCTTTCCCCCAATGATCAGATATTCCAAATCATTTTGAAGGAGCAATAACTCGCGCTCAGTGCAAAGCAAATAAATCAACAGGTGAACTCGCTCCTAAATAAGAATAGCATTACACATGAAAATCAGTTACTACCTAATGCCCATAATTTAATTGTTCTTAGGTATGACAACGTTGAAGAGTGGCCAAAGGAGCAACACTTCATCAACAACCATCAATCAAGCAATGAATGCAATGAAGGCCCTTTCGGAGTCAAGTGACCAGTATGGAATAAAATGCTCATAGAAACCGCATATTAAATCCAATAAATGTGTTCGACCACAGGTTGGAACGCTTACTTCATAAGCTTTCCAACGGATCTGGCCTCACCCAATAATTCCACCAGAATTGAGAGTTATCGCCGACTTAATGTGGAGACCAGAAACGGTCAAACGTTTCATTTGCTTTAATTAGGGTGTTGCGCACCAATATTGGCTTAATGCCATGTAAAATGTCCTGAACACCTCTCCATGTCCCTCTCAATCCCTTCTATATAATAGGATCTTTCTCAATGTGTTGGGGAAACAGAATTTTGAGAATGAAACAACTATGCTTTATGCATGTTCTTGAGTGTTCTAGCTACTAGCTAAATCATCTCTAAGAATTGTGCAGTCCTTCCCGTTGTTCTTGCAAGCCCTTTGTGATTGCAACGAGGATTGTAATCCACTTGACTTGGTTGAGTGGACAACGTGAGGTTGGGCGAACTCCGTGCTGCAGGTTGTTGCACATGCAACGGTTGGCTGCACAGACTCGTCAGGTTCACGAGTATCTTTGATTCTACGCCGTGAAGGTTGGGCGCATCCTCGTATCACCAGGTCCTCATTCCTGGTCCCAACGTGCTGTTCACCGCTTCTTCAATGGACTCTATCGTGCCGGTCGATCTCCCCAGAAAAATGTCTCCTTCAATGGCTTCTTTGATGGCGGGCAGAGTTCTCGTGGATCCTTAGGCCAGGAGCCACCCAGAGCTCCTGCCACTACTGCTGCTGCAGATGCGGCCCAAGCTTGCCGCTGCGCCAAGGTTGCCACCACCGTCGGCACTTTCGCACTGGTTCTCTCCATTGGTGGAATGCTCAAGCATCTCGGAGAGGAAAGTTGAAGATGAAAGTGTGGAAATGTCGAAGCAGAGAAGCTCTGTAAAAAATTTTCATCGCTGATCACTTTCCCCTTTTATAACTGCTCTGCTCTCATTCGGTGCGGTTCATACATGATTTCATATTTACAGATCCAACCCGCGTCAATGACAGGTGGGGCCAAAAGGTGAAGTAATGTGAACCCGCGGTAAAGCTTTTGCGCGTGTTACTTTCTCGAAAGGTCTAACGGCTATTTGAGGGATAATGTACAAAAGTAACGGCTCTTTGTGATGCATTGCCGTCATAACGGTTCACTTTCTTTCGGAGATATCATACGGAGATTCAAGTTCAAAGCCTAAATTCGATACGCCTCCGATGCCAAAAATGCTTCGAACGGTTATAATACCTTGAATTTTTTCTAAGTTCCTGAGCATGAAAATATTTCTTGCGTATACTACTCTCCTTGCTATACAGACTATCCGGAGATGCGTATTCAAGGGCTAATACAAGGATGCGCCCAACCTTCACGGTGTAGAATCAAAGATACTCGTGAAACCTGACGAGTCTTGTGCAGCCAACCGTTGCATGTGCAACAACCTGCAGCACGGAGTTCGCCCAACCTCACGTTGTCCACTCAACCAAGTCAAGCGGATTACAATCCTCGTTGCAATCACAAAGGGCTTGCAAGAACAACGGGAAGGAATGCACAATTCTTAGAGATGATTCAGCTAGTAGCTAGAACACTCAAGAACATGCATAAAGCATAGTTGTTTCATTCTCAAAATTCTGTTTCCCCCAACACATTGAGAAAGATCCTATTATATAGAAGGGATTAAGAGGGACATGGAGAGGTGTTCAGGACATTTTACATGGCATTAAGCCAATATTGGTGCGCAACACCCTAATTAAAGCAAATGAAACGTTTGACAGTTTCTGGTCTCCACATTAAGTCGGCGATAACTCTCAATTCTGGTGGAATTATTGGGTGAGGCCAGATCCGTTGGAAAGCTTATGAAGTAAGCGTTCCAAGCTGTGGTCGAACACATTTATTGGATTTAATATGCGGTTTCTATGAGCATTTTATTCCATACTGGTCACTTGAATCCGAAATGGCCTTCATTGCATTCATTGCTTGATTGATGGCTGTTGATGAAGTACTGCTCCTTGGCCACTCTTCAACGTTTTCATACCTAAGAACAATTAAATTATGGGCATTAGGTAGTAACTGATTTTCATGTGTAATGCTATTCTTATTTAGGAGCGAGTTCACCTGTTGATTTATTTGCTTTGCATGAGCGCGAGTTATTGCTCCTTCAAAATGATTTGGAATATCTTGATCATTGGGGGAAGGAAATGTTGTTGATGCTAGGCTGTCCATATCACCTGGATCCTGGGGGAAGAGATGATACTAGCGCCGAGGAGCAGAGAAGTAGTTGTCTTCGAAGCTTTCTTTGAAGCAGGAATGGGACTTCCTTCAATTGATTTCTTGACGGAGGTTCTAGCGATGTTCCATGTCACCTTACCGCAGTTATCTCCGAATGTCATAGCTAGGCTGGCAATCTTCGAGTGGGCCCTCCGAGCCGAAGGGTGCGAAGGAAGGTCCGAAGTGTTCGCGGCACCCCACGAAGCTTCGTGCCAACCCAAGCCACATGATGGGCCCGGAGACTCCAAGCTACTGGTGGCCTTCAGAAGCGTCAACTTTCAGCTCCGGAAGGGGCATTTGAAGAATTTTCCTGCAAAAGCAATCAACAACTGGTGGTATTCCGATTAGATACTCTGGTGGTTCTATGCCGAGGTTGGAGAAGACTCTAGCCTGGCGGGGGCCCTACAAGAGATATGGTACAGGAGGGAGGCGGAGGTGACTCCGTACTCAAGTCTGCTCTCAACGCGACTTGGGTTATTGTCTTTAGTGGCCAAGCACATGAGTATGCGAGACTTGGCGGAGGAGTTCATCACCCTCCGGATACCGCCACTCGGGGCCAACTGACCTTTTGTGTTCTAGAGCGCTTCGGAGGGGGAGCTTTGAGCTCTAGGTAACACTTTAACATCTCCTGCATTCAGATTAGTCATAGAATATCTATAATTTTCTCAACTAATTGTTACGTTATTTCGGCGGCTCCATTGACGTTGGCTCCGGAGTAGATAGCTCGGGCTGCAGAACGGGTGCTTGGAGCCCCTACCGCAGTGGAAAAGCAGTAGAGGATCGAGCTGGATGGGAGCTGGGAATGCCCCAACCGCGTGTGGAGCGCGCTCAGAATGGGAGCTCCTCCTCTTCCAAGCTTTGACCCAGCAGGTCTAGTTTCTCGAAAGAGGAAGGTTGTTGTTGGTACCTCAAAGGCTGTGAGGACTCCAGTAAAGAAGGCGACACAAAAATCCAAAATCCCTTCACCTCCAGCGTCTTCGTCTTCGCTCAAGATTCGGATCTCTTCTTCAGAGAAGTCAGAAGAGGAGGATACCTCGGAGGTCCGGATGGGAAAGAAGCTGGAAGCTCTCTTGATGGAAGGTGGTGAAGAGGATTCTCGGGTTGAGATCGAGGATCCAGCTCGGGTAGAAGTCGGAGCATCACCAAGAGCCAAAGAGGAGGTGACGATTAGCACCGAACCAACCGGGGTTCAAGGAAAGGAGCCAGAAGGCCCTGGTTCACCAGTGATCAGAGTAGTGGTGACAGAGGTAAGGGCCTCGACGTCTGCTACTCCGGCCCAAACTTCGGGGGAGGACATTGAGGAGTACCTCAGAATGTATGGATTTCTGGGGGATCCTGTAATTCTCCCTCAAAGTGTAGATGGAGGTAAGCCTTCGATCTTTATTTCTTGATGTACCTGAAATAATTTCATTGTATTAGCAATATCTTTTAGATAATTGGTGAATACCTTATGTTTGTAGATGCTTCGGGGAGCAATATGGCTCTGGCCTAAGATGGAGCTTTAGCTCCAGTTGGAGATGAGGCTCCGGTAGAAGACGTAGCTCCGGCTACGACGGTTGCTTTTGTTGGGGTCCGATGGAGATGGTGGTCCCTTCGGCTCCTGCACTGGGGAGAGGTAAAGGTAAGGCCTGGCCTGTGCCTCTCCCTTCTTTGATGACGACGCCATCGACAAACAACCATTCGGTGGATGCTTCAGAAGAAGATCCCGCCGAAGATGATCAGAGAGCTCTGTCTTGGCTCCCGCTACTGGCTTTGTTCTTGGAGCAGCGGACAGGGCTCCGGTCTCTTCTGCCGCCCTTGGCTAAAAAGAGCCAAGAGGTTGGCAACTCCGAGATGGTCTTCGCGTTGAGCGAGGCCAGTGGATCGGAGCTAGACCTAGCCCTCGAAAGGGCTACCCTCTAGGTATACAATAAACATAAAGTACATTTAATTCATTGAAAATACATCATATTTACTTTGCTTTTTGCAGAAATTTGTTCTTGCTAGAGCGGCAACGACTTCCAACGAGCTCGAGACTAATCATCCCAAAAGGAAGATTACAGCGCTTCAAAGGGCCCTTAAAGGCTCCAAAGACAAGTCCCTGCGATTGGAGGAAGAACTCCTTGAAGAGCAGAGGACAAAGGCCACGTCAGAGGAAGCGCTCCGAACAGAGCAGCAAGCCCATGCTGGCCAAGCTTCTTCGATAAAGGAACTTCAAGCGGAGCGTATGGTGCTGAGGGCTGAAGTTGAGAAGCTTCGAGCAGCGGAAGCATCTTCCGGAGCTAAACTCGTGGAACTCGCAAAGGGGGGAATATGTTCGTGAAGTAGGGCATATTGGGACCTCTTCGTCGACTGCTGAAATGCCTAAATGGTCTCATGTGCCTATATCTTTCTCTTCAGCTGATGTAGCGGGTATAAAATTTCCTCGTGCAGACCCCCTTGTTATCACTGCTGATATTGCAGGAACGGAAGTCCGAAGAGTACTGGTTGATGGCGGAAGCTCCATGGATATTATTTTTGTTCAGGCCTTCGACCAGCTTTGTATTCCACGAAAACATCTCCTCCCAACAGCTCGACCGCTTCAGGACTTCATAGGACCTCCTCTCGAGGCCCTCGGCCAAATAGGCCTCGAGGTTACCTTCAGAGAGAGGCTTTTAGCGCCCCGATTTATCAAAATCGAGACATTATTGAATTTCCATAGAAAAACAATAATAACAAGAGGTTCATCATGCGACAATCGTACATACGACAGTATTCATGGTACGCATACCATATTTATTACATCAGAGTAAAAATTTAAATAAGTAAATAAAAGCATGACGAACGTCTTCTTCAGGATCTTCTCTTGACTGGGTCGCTACTCCAGACCATCTTCATAATAGGCATCCTCTGAGGTGTTCAACGGGTATGAGTACAAAAGTACTCAACAAGCCACCGCAAATGCAATAATAATGCAAGGTAATAACAATGGAAGGAGAATGGCTAACATTGCGGAAAAGTACATTTTCAGTTATTGCATTTAGTGTGATCAAATTTTATCATGCGGAAATATAAACATGAACATCAATAGCACCATCTAACTCGAGGAGTACGTTTTACCTCCTCGCACAACAGTCCTTACATGTCAACCAACATGCACATCCGTATTCAAGTAATCTAACTGTGGGATGTCACGCAACCCGCCCTTGACCGTGGGCTTGGCTTTTCGAAAAGATTTAAGACTCTGATCAGAGATGTACTACTGTACCCACAAGGCACGCACTCATCCCAAACACCAAAGTGTAACGAGATGACCCATACCACGGGAACCCGTGCCAAAACCTCAGCATGAAATGCTCCAAGCGATAACCACCCGCTCTAGGTTTTGCCGGCGCGCCGGGCCGCATCCCGGCTAACGTCGCACCCCCTTTTGCGCCACGTCAGTACAAGCCACTCGCAGGTGCTGCTTGACCCATCTCCAAATGGTGGCCTCGATTTGGAACACTCCATACCTTAGTTAGGACATACCCATTAGACTTGTGGTTAGTACGGAAGTGTATTGCAACGGATCCCGCAGACCGGTCCTTATAGTGCCCGGGTGCTACCGACCAATGCCCTAACTTGCACCCGGAACCCACCATGCATACACTCACAACCATAACTCCAACACCGACAGAATTCCATAGATAAGAAACAATGGGGATCATATAGTAGAACCATGTACTACGACTCATTTTTATCCTATAGCGATCGTGTCGATACATTGGACACTAGCTAATAACATTTATCATATGGTGACAAGGAGTTTAGGCTAGAGAGCAGGGCTTGGGTTGCACATCAAGGTCAGGGGATCCTAAATAAATATATTGTAAGGGTTTCATTTGACTAATGCATGTATAACCTATGTGTTTTAGCGATAGTTTAATAAAACATGGGTTCAATATGCTCAAAAGATTGGTTTGGTGACTTGCCTTGTTCAGCGAATGGGGAGGGAGGAACTTCCGGGAAATATTCCAGCTCCTCGACGACGTCGTAGTCTTCCCAATATAAAAAGTAAAATAAATACAACATCCAATCTAAACAATATAAAATCACATAACAAGCATATGGGTGTAAGGTGGTTTAAAGTAAAGAAAAACAGAGTTGTTAAGGTTCTGAAATTCATTTTATAAATAATTTTAAAGGAATTAAAGTGAAGTGTTGTTCTTTGAGAAAGGGTTTTAAATGTGAGTAATCTCATTTTAAACATTCTAATCAATTTAAAATGAAAGGTTCATGGGCAATGTAGTGGTATTCAATATATGGACAGAAAGAAAATAAATATGAATTTTACTGAAATTTAAATAATTGAATTTATATTTTTACCCTAAGGGTATTTGAATACCTATTTAAATAAACATGAAAAAGTCTAAAGTAACATATTGTTTTTATTGAACTAATGGGTAGAGAATAATATTATGAATTTTCTGAAATTGGAATGGCAATTTTTAGAGTTCAAATGCGCCAGATATGAATTTTACAAGTTTAAAAGCATTTCTGGAATTTATTTTCAAATTTAAAACGCCTCGGGTCCACGGTGAGCCAGGCCCACGGTGAACCCGCGCACTGTGCGCGTGCGCCGGATTGATCTGGACCGTTGGATCCAGATCCAACGCGCATTGGCGAGGCGGGGCACGCAAGTGATAACGGACGGCCAGGATTAAAACGTGCGAAAGGGTACCACGTGGACGCACGAGATCGAACGCGGGTTTTAAATGGAAATGAACACGCGAGATTAAAACATACCGCTTTGACCAGATCCGACGGTGCGGATTAGATCGCGCACGTGGAGCTACTAGCGCCGCTCGATCGCGATCGCATGGTCGGGATCAAATCCGACACGACACGGGTACTCGACCCGTGCCGGCCGTCTTCTCCGGCGACGGCGAGCGGGCCAGCGGCCACGGCGAGCGACGGCGGTCGGGTCTAAGGCCTAAAACGGAAAGAGGGTGCTACGGGGATCACGAGGGTACCCTTGCGGTGACGAACGGTCGACGGAGCGAGGCCGGCGACGAGCGGAGGCGGCGAAGACGTTTGGGTCCTTGGCGGCGACGGTGATTCGGCGGGTTTCGTCGGCGACGGAGTGGTGGCCGGGGTCGGTGAGGTCCTTGTGGTTACGGCGGTGCGGTCGGCGTGGACGGAGAGGGACTCCGGCGATGGCGAGCGGCGGCTGGAGGACGGGCGGCGGTGGTGCGCTAAAACGTGGAATGCAGGAGCTCTGTTCGTTCTCGCAGCGATTGGGCGTAGGGGTATAACGCGGACGGCCAGGGGGTTAAATAGGGTCGTCGGCGAGGGCAGAGGGGGCGTGATTGGCGGTGGCCGGGAGTAAACGCATTTTTAAATGCCGGCGAGCTCGGTTGCAAGGGTTCAACGCACTTGGACGCGATTCGGTCGGAATTGAAGAGGGGGAAACGGCCGGCGCGTTGAGGGGAATTCATTGCCGGCAATGGATTAAAGGGAGGGGGCCGGCGGGGGCGGATCCTAGGCGGGATTAGGGCTTTGGCCGGCGAGGGGGGGGATTTAGGGCGGATCTCGCGGGGACGATGGATCCGACAGGTGGGGGCCACTGGCCAGCGGGCGTGAGCGCGCGAGTGAGGGGGCTGACGGGTGGGGCCGTGGCGTCGAGCGCGCGCTCGAGGGAAAGCGTCCGGTGCCGACAGGTGGGGTCGGGCTGTCAGCCTAAGGCGAACGAGGGTGACGGGCTGGGCCGGCCGGGAGAGAGAGGAGGGAGGAGGGAGGCCCAATACTGTTTAAAAATGTTTTCTGATTAAAATAATTCCAGGAAATAGATTAAAATTTTAGGGCTACTTCCAATCTTGGTAAAAATTTATAAAAATTCTCAAAAATATATTTTGGCCTTGGGAGTTTATACAAAAATTTTCAGCTCCTGGTTTGGTCATTAACTCTATGTTGTAGTTCAAAATGGTATAAAAGAGTATTAAAGGTATTTTCAAAAATATAAAATCCAGGGAATTGAATTAAATAATATATTTATCGTTTTGGAAATTTGGGGTGTTACAAACCTATCCCCCTTACAAAGAATCTCGTCCTCAAGATTGGAACATCACTCGAATAATTCGGGGTATTGGGCTTTTAGTTCGTCTTCCTTTTCCCATGTGGCTTCTTCGGCGGGGTGGTTGTCCCACTGAACCTTGCAGAAGCGAACTACACGACTCCTGGTTACCCTTTCCTTGGTTTCCAAGATCTTGATAGGTTTTTCGATGTAGGTCAAGTCTTCTTGGACGTTGAGCTGCTGAAGGTCGGCTTGCTTGGTGGGCACACGAAGGCACTTCTTCAGCTGAGAGACATGGAACACATCATAAACTCCTGCCAAGGATGGAGACAGTTCAAGTTGATATGCCACTTCTCCCTGTCGTCGGAGGATCTGGAAAGGTCCGACGTAGCGGGGTGCTAGCTTGCCTTTCATATTGAACCTTTGAGTGCCTCGGAGGGGAGTGACTCAGAGATAGACATAATCGCCCTCCTCAAAGGTTAGGTCTCTTCGACGGTTATCGGCGTAGCTCTTCTGTCGGGATTGGGCTATCCTTAACCGATCCCTTACGATCTTGACCTTCTCTTCAGCTTCTCTCAATATATCTGTCCCAAATAGTTGCGATTCTCCGGTTTGATCCCAGAGCAACGGCGTTCTGCACTTACGTCCTTAGAGTGCTTCGAATGGGGACATTTGTAGGCTGGCCTGATAGCTGTTGTTGTAGGAGAACTCTGCATAGGGTAAGTTCTTGTCCCACATTCCGCCAAAGTCTAGAGCGCAAGCTCTAAGCACATCTTCCAATATCTGGTTGACCCTTTCGGTTTGACCGTCGGTCTGTGGATGATAAGCGGTGCTAAAGTTCAGCCGAGTGCCGAGTTCCTCTTGAAGGTTCTTCCAAAACTTGGAGGTAAACTGACTCCCGCGGTCAGATACAATCTTCTTAGGAACTCCGTGAAGGCACATGATTCGGGTCATATACAACTCGGCCAACTTGGCGACGGTGTAAGTTGTCTTGACTGGAACGAAGTGAGCTACCTTGGTGAGTCGGTCGACGATCACCCAGATGGAATCGTGACCAGCTTGGGTCCTAGGCAGTCCCGTGATGAAGTCCATCCCTATCTCTTCCCACTTCCATTTAGGGACTTTGAGGGGTTGGAGAAGTCCGGCAGGTCTCTCGTGCTCTGCCTTGACTCGCCGGCATGTGTCGCACTTGGCCACATACTCAGCTATTTCTCTCTTCATGCTGACCCACCAATATTTTTCCTTCAGATCTTGATACATCTTTGTACTCCCGGGATGGATGGAGTATAAAGTATCGTGGGCTTCTTGAAGGATGAGAGTCTTCAACTCAGGTAGGTCGGGTACACATATTCGGTTCCGAACCAGATGGTACCATGCTCGTCCTCGGAAAATCCGGGGCTTTACCCTTCCGCATGTTCGGTTGGATCTCCAAGATGTCCGGGTCTTCCTTCTGCTTTTCTCGGATCTGGTCTATCAAGACAGGCCAAGACTCCAAGGCATCGGGTGGTGATACCTAGGTTTATCCTTTCCATCTCCTTGTAAAGTAAAGGAGCGTGGTCCTAAATCATGATGGTGTTGCAGTACCCTTTTCGACTAAGGGCGTCTGCTACCACATTTGTCTTGCCTGGATGATAATGGATGCCCAAGTCGTAATCCTTAATCAGTTCCAACCATCTCCTTTGCCTGAGGTTCAGATTTGGTTGGGTGAATATATACTTGAGGCTCTTGTGGTCGGTGAAGACCTCACACCGATTCCCCACAAGGTAATGTCTCCATATCTTCAAGGCATGAACCACGGCTGCTAATTCCAGATCGTGGGTCGGGTAGTTTAGCTCATGCGGTCTCAGTTGTCGGGTGGCGTAGGATATCACCTTCCCTTCTTACATTAAGACGCATCCCAAACCTTGGCGAGAAGCATCGCAGTAGACGAGAAAGTCTTTCCGGATGTCTGGCAGGGTCAGAATAGGGGCTGACACGAGCTTCGTCTTGAGGGTCTGGAAGCTTTCTTCGCATTCGGGGGTCCATTCAAACTTTACTTCCTTCTGCAAAAGTATGGTCATAGGCTTGGCGATCTTGGAAAAATTCTCGATAAACCGGCGGTAGTATCCGGCCAATCCGAGAAAACTCCAGATCTCGGTCACGGTAGTGGGCTGCAGCCAGTTGGTTACCGCTTCAACGGTGGTTGGGTCCACTGCTATTCCTCCGGCAGATATAACATGGCCGAGGAACTTCACCTCAGACGACCAAAATTCGC
Organism: Zizania palustris; assembly: GCA_019279435.1. NCBI lineage: Eukaryota > Viridiplantae > Streptophyta > Magnoliopsida > Poales > Poaceae > Zizania > Zizania palustris. The sequence goes on along the minus strand of JAAALK010000285.1, from coordinate 50,483,228 downwards.
ATTTGCTGTATTTGGCGTACAGTTGCTGCTCCCTTAGCTTTCCGAGGGTCAGACGGAGGTGAGTCTTGTGTTCTTCCTTGGTCTTGGAGTAAACGAGGATGTCGTCGATGAATACCACGATGAACTTATCCAAGAACTCCATGAATACATTGTTCATCATGTTCATGAAGAAGGCCGGGACATTCGTGAGTCCGAACGACATCACTGTATACTCGTAGAGTCCATAGCGGGAGGTGAAGGCAGTCTTGGGTATGTCCTCTTCTCTAATCCTCAATTGGTGATAACCTGACCTGAGGTCAATCTTGGAAAACACCGAGGATCCCTTCAGCTGATCGAACAGGTCGTCGATCCAAGGCAATGGGTATTTGTTCTTGATGGTTACATCATTCAAGGCTCTATAGTCCACGCACATCCTCTTGGTCTTGTCCTTCTTCATGGCAAAGATGATCGGTGCACCCCAGGGTGAGGTACTCAGTCGGATGTACCCTTTCTGCTCTAGGTCTTCGATGTTGCTCTTGACTTCGGCTAGTTCGTTGGCGGCCATCCGGTATGGGCGCTTGGAGATTGGAGTGGTCCCGGGGACAAGTTCGATTCTGAATTCGATGTCCCGCTTGGGAGGCATTCCTGGTAGGTCTTCAGGGAAGACGTCCGTGAACTCCTTGACTATGGGTACTTCTTCAAGAGCTAGCGAGTGAAGGGATGCTTGAGTGGTTTGCGAGTGGTCATCCGAAAGGTGACGGCTGCGCCTTCAGGGTTGGTCACCGTGACAGACTTGTTGGCACAGTCGATCACTCCCTTGTGCTTCATCAACCAATCCATCCCTATGATGAGGTCAAGTCCGGTGCATTTTATGAGGACTGGCTCGGCCCGAAATAATACTCCTTGGATCTCTATCTGAATCTTAGGGCTGTATGAGCGGGCTAAGGTTCTATTGCCTAGAGTGGCAATCACCATGGGGACGGATAGAGGGAGTACGTCCAGTTCGTTGATTTTCACAAAATCTCTGAGACGAAGGAGTGTGTTGCTCCAGAGTCAAATAATATTACGGCTGGTACGGAATCCACAGAGAACGTACCGAGCATGACTTTCGGAGCCTCATGAGCTTCCTCCGCGTTGATGTGGTTGACGTGGGCACGTATTGCCTGGTTGGGTGCCGCGCCTTGGGGCTGCTTGGGGTAAGGACACTGGTGCGAATAGTGCCCTTCCTTGCGGCAGTTGAAGCAGACGACCGGCCTCCCTTGGCGATCCTTCATGATCGGGGCCCTTGGCGGCTGACGTCGGCTGGGCGGCCGAAGCTGGTGGAGCGGGGCGAGGATGCCCGGCGTTGGATCCACCGACGGCATGAGGTGGCCTGTAGGCGGGCCGAGGGATGGTAGGCTGGCACTGGTGGCGGAGGGACGAAGTGGGGCCTCTGAGAGTTCGCCTGCTGATGCTTGAAGGCGATCATCTTCCTCTTCTTGAGGTCTAGCTTGTTCTGCTCAGTCTCTTGGATGAGCGCTTTGTTGACTAGCCGTTGGAAATCGGCGTAGTCGGTGGTGACGAGCTGGATGGACAGCTCATCCTTAAGTCCCCGAAGGACTTGGCTTGCCAGAGGGCGTCGGTGCGCACTTCTTCCGGCGCGTAGTGGGCGAGGGCGGTTGAACTCGTGGAGGTACTCCATGACAGTCTGGTTGCCTTGCTGCAGGTCGCGGAACTCCTGCTGCTTCACCGCGATGACACCGGCGGGGACGTGGGCGGCACGGAAGGTGATGTGAACTCTGCCCAGGTCACCACGTGGTCCTCCAGCTGGGACTCACGATAATTGTCCCCCATTCCGCGGCGGGACCCTGGAGCTGATGAGTGGTGAAGGCCACTCACTCCGGTCGGTGCAGGGGAGGAGGTCCAGCTTCTTTCCAATGGGGCAGAGCCAATCTCCGGCCTCCATTGGGTGGTGTGCTTGAGAAGATGGGCGGCGCACGTGCAGAAACTCCGAGAGTTGTGGAGCGGGTGCGGGTGCTGGTGCGCGAGGAGTGACTTCCCCATTCTGCAGACGGTCCCAACTGAGTCTGTTTGGTGCTGCATCTAGGTGAGGAGGGCAGTGATCAGCTGGTTTTGATTAGTCATCATCTCCGCCAAAGTGGGGTGGTGGGCGGAGGGCGACCTAGACTGACGTGGGCCTGTGCAACCCCAGTTGGGTACAACACCCTCGCGTGCGTCGCGAACTTCCTCCTTCTCCGTGGTTGGAGCCGGTGTTTCTGGTGGTCGGCCATCTTCTGAATATATGATGTTATAAGGCAAAAAGATGACAATACAATTAACGAAAGTAGCTCTTAAAGCTCCTACATATAAACCAAGTGGTAGAAATGTTTATTACAAGCTCTTATTCTACCCACAACACACTCGTTGTGGATAGCACACATACAAAGATTATATTAAACTTTGCAGCCTCTAGCATCTACTCGCCACCGGAGGCGGTCTCCGTGCTCTCGGAACCACGAGTACGCGGCTCCAAGGGGATGGTGGGCTCGAGAAAGTTCTCGATGATGGAGTCGGAGACGAGGCCGGGGCCACGGTGCAGGGGCTGTGGAGGGTCTGGCAGGGGAGGGGTGTGGCGGGATCCTCTTGGGCGAGGGAGGGGCTCACGATGGGCTTCTTCCTCCTCGAAGGAGAGGAACCATCTCCGCAATATCCTTTTGCAGCTGCATGATCTGCGCTGCAGCTCGCCTTTCCGTTGGATCAAGTTCTTCATTTCTTCATGAAGAAACTCAACCGCCTCATGGTGCTCATCGGCGTCGAGCACCGCCTCGGTATGGAGGTAGATGCTACGGTGGGCGCCGGGAGTACGCTTCGGCACAAGCCGAAAGGACGAGTTCTGAAGACGATCATCGTAGATCATCCTCAGCTCCATGAGGGCCTGGAGGGCGACTCGTTGGCACGTGATGTCGAAAGTCGGCCCCCAAGTCGGTGGTGTAGGGTGGCAGGTGCTCTCCGGAGCCGTGGACGGTGAGGGACGTCACAAGGTCCGGCGAACTCGTCGGGGACACTCCTTGGAATTCAGGCTCGAAGAGGAACCCGAGGAAGGAGCATCATGCGGAGCTCCCTGATGAAGCCCTCGTATGGCGCAGTACTGTGCATTGGTATACCGGCATCTACAAACAACAAGTTGAATAAAAGTGAGGGAGAAACAAAGTTTATAAAGTAGGTTTTCGAGAAATAATTTCCTGCGGCTAATGGCTAGCGGTCTGTTTGGCTTCCTACAGTCAAGTCGGCTCTAATACCATCTTGTAGCGCCCCGATTATCAAAATCGAGACATTATTGAATTTCCATAGAAAAACAATAATAACAAAGGTTCATCATGCGCAATCGTACATACGACAGTATCATGTACGCGAACAATATTTATTACATCAGAGTAAAAATTTAAATAAGTAATAAAGCATGACGAACGTCTTCTTCAGGATCTTCTCTTGACTGGGTCGCTACTCCAGACCACTTCATAATAGGCATCCTCTGAGGTGTTCACGGGTAGAGTACAAAAGTACTCACAAGCCACCGCAATGCAATAATAATGCAATGTAATAACAATGGAAGGAGAATGGCTAACATTGCGGAAAAGTACTTTTCAGTTATTGCATTTAGTGTGATCAAATTTTCATGCGGAAATATAACATGAACATCAATAGCACCATACTAACTCGAGGAGTACGTTTTACCTCCTCGCACAACAGTCCTTACATGTCAACCAACATGCACATCCGTATTCAAGTAATCTAACTGTGGGATGTCAAGCAACCCCCCTTGACCGTGGCTCGGCTTTTCGAAAGATTTTAAGACTCTGATCAAGATGTACTACTGTACCCACAAGGCACCACTCATCCCAAACACCAAAGTGTAACGATGACCCATACCATGGGAACCCGTGCCAAACCTCAGCATGAAATGCTCCAAGCGATAACCACCCGCTCTAGGTTTTGCCGCGCCCGGGCCGCATCCCGGCTACGTCGTACCCCTTTTTGCGCCACGTCAGTACAAGCCACCCGCAGGTTGCTTGACCCATCTCCAAATGGGGCCTCGGTTGGAACATCCATACCTTAGTTAGGACTTACCCATTATACTTGTGGTTAGTACGAAGTGTATTGCAACGGATCCCGCAGACCGTCCTTATAGTGCCCCGGTGCTACCGACCAATGCCCTAGCTTGCACCCGGCACCACCATGCATACACTCACAACCATAACTCCAAACCGACAGAATTCCATCGATAAGAAACATGGGATCATATAGTAGAACCATGTACTACGACTCATTTTTATCCTATAGCGATCGTGTCGATACATTGGACACTAGCTAATAACATTTATCATATGGTGACAAGGAGTTTTAGGCTAGAGAGCATGGCTTTGGGTTGCACATCAAGGCAGGGGATCCTAAATAAATATATTGTAAGGGTTTCATTTGACTAATGCATGTATAACCTATGTGTTTTACGATTTTAATAAAACATGGTTCAATATGCTCAAAATTGGTTTGGGACTTGCCTTGTTCAGCGAATGGGGAGGGAGAACTTCCGGGAAATATTCCGCTCCTCGACGACATCGTAGTCTTCCCAATATAAAAGTAAAATAATACACATCCAATCTAAACAATAAAATCACTAACAAGCATATGGGGTAAGTGGTTTAAAAGTAAAGAAAACAGAGTTGTTAAGGTTCTAAATTCATTTTATAAATAATTTTAAAGAATTAAGTGAAGTGTTGTCTTTGAGAAAGGGTTTTAAATGTGAGTAATCTCATTTTAAACTTCTAATCAATTTAAATGAAGGTTCATGGGAATGTAGTGGTATTCATATATGGACAGAAGAAAATAAATATGAATTTTACTGAAATTTAAATAATTGAATTTATATTTTACCCTAACGGTATTTGAATACCTATTTAAAATAACATGAAAAAGTCTAAAGTACATATGTTTTTATTGAACTAATGGTAGAGAATATATTATGAATTTTCTGAAATTGGAATGGCAATTTTTAGAGTTCAAATGCGTCAGATATGAATTTTACAAGTTTAAAAGCATTTCTGGAATTTATTTCAAATTTAAATGCCTCGGGTCCACGGTGAGCCAGGCCCACGATGAACCCGCACTGTGCGCGTGCGCTGGATCGATCTGGACCATTGGATCCAGATCCAACGCGCGCTGGCGAGGCGGGCGTGCAAGTGATAACGGACGCCAGGATTAACACGTGCGAAAGGGTACACGTGGATCACAGATCGAACCGAGTTTTAAATGGAAATGAACGCGCGATATAACATACCGCTTTTACCAGATCCGACGGTGCGGATTAGATCACGCACGTGGACTACGACGCCGCTGATCGCGATCGCATGGTCGGGATCAGATCCACATGGCACGGGTACTCGACCCTACCGGTTGTCTTCTCCAGCGAC
>JAAALK010000285.1:50218508-50477702 GCA_019279435.1 Zizania palustris | reverse complement strand
CGGAGCGCGTCCGCGTTGCCCCTCCGCTCGGGCGGCAAGGCCCGGGCCGACGCCGCCCGCCGCGGTTATCCCATCGATCAGCCTCACGCGGGCGGCGACATGAGCGTCACCCACGCCATGATGCTCCACGAGGCTGCTGCCGTCCTCAACCTCCACGCCCAGGCAGTCTCCGTGCAGAATGCACGCAGCCTGGTGCCACCGTCCTCGACACCGCCGGCAACTACCCCCGTTGGCGCGAGCAGTTCCTCCTCGCCGTCACCAAATACTCGCTGCTGATCACGTCCACAGCCACTCCGTCTCGGCCCTTGCCGACTGACTCGGATGGACGCCGTCGTCAAGTCATGGCTCTACAGCACGGTCTCCGCTGACCTCGCCGATGCCGTGATCGACCACCGCGCCTGCCGCCCGCGAGGCCTGGCTCGCCATCGAGGATCACTTCCTCGGCAACCAGGAGACCCGTCCCTCCACCTCGACGCCAAATTTCGCGCGTTTGCTCAAGGTGATCTCTCCATCACCGAGTATTGTAAGCGCTTCAAAAAGATGGCCGACGATCTCGCTGATCTCAACGAGCACGTCACTGACCGCACCTTGGTCCTCAATGTGCTTCGTGGGCTCAACGAGCGCTACAAGGACATCGGCGTCCATCTCAGGCGCGGGCGCCTGTTTCCCTCCTTCGCCGCCGTCCGCAACGAACTCCTTCTCGAGGAGATCAACATGGTGCAGCACCCTGTTGCCCCCTCCACTGCTCTTGTCGCCACTGGCTCCTCTCGCCAGCCTGCAGCGACCGGCGGTGGCCCTCCTCGGACCGGTGGTGGCGCCCCCAAGCCGAAGAACAAGAAGAAGAAGGACCGTCGGGCTGGCAGCACCTCTGCTCCAGGTCCCAACGCTCCCTCCTCCGCACCTGGGGCGCCTGCTGGGTCTGGCGCGACTTGGCCCTCCGTCTACAATCCGTGGACCGGGTCCATTCAAATGTGGCCCGTCCCTGGACTCCCCCGCTGGCCCCGCTCCCTCAGGGCCGTGTCGGCCCTCAACAGCAGGCGCTGCAGCAGGCTCTGCTGGCTCAGTAGATGCAGCTTCCCCAGCCGGCCTACCTGCCGGCCCCCGGCTTCTCCGCCCAACAGGCCTTCCAGCCGCAGCAGCTGGCGCCGTCCCACTACCAGCCCATGGTAGGCTCTCCGGTTTGGGACCAGAACTCACTGGCCTCTACATTCAGTACCATGACGGTCACTCCGCCGGTGAACAACGACTGGTACCTTGACACCGGTGCTTCCTCCCACATGACTTCTGATGATGGTACTCTCTCTCACTCCTCAATCCCTCGGTTTCCCTCTCCCACATCCATTGTTGTCGGTAATGTTTCGCTCTTGCCAGTCACTGCCACCGGCAAGGCGCAACTTGGCCCCCTTGCTTTAAATAACGTTCTTGTTTCGCCTCAGCTTATCAAGAATCTTATTCTGTTCGCCAATTCACTGTCGATAACAATTGCTCTGTGGAGTTTGACCCGTATGGTTGTTCTGTGAAGGATCTTCTCTCGTGGAACGTGATCATCAGGTGCAATAGCTCCGGTCCGCTCTACCCCTTGCAGCTGCCTGTCGCTCACTCCCTTGTCGCTAGCTCTTCGCCACCCTACCTGTGGCATCGTCGCCTCGGCCATCCCGGTCGCGAGGCCCTCTCCAAACTCGCTTCAGCTATTCCGGCTTGTAATAAAAGTTTGGATTCTCTATGTCATGCGTGTCAGTTGGGACGACATGTTCGTCTTCCTTTTGGTACTTCAGCGTCTCGGGCGTCAAACAACTTTGATCTTATTCATTGTGACCTATGGACATCACCTGTTGCTAGTGTCTCTGGTTACAAATATTATCTTGTTGTTCTTGACGATTGCTCACATTACTTGTGGACATTCCCTTTACGCCTGAAATCTGACACTTTTACCACTCTGTCTAACTTCTTTGCCTATGTGTCTACCCAGTTCGGCACCCGCGTTAAGGCCATCCAGAGTGACAACGGCAAGGAGTTCGACAACTCCAGCACCCGCACCTTCTTCCTCACTCATGCGTCTTGTTTCGCATGTCGTGTCCCTACACGTCCCCACAGAATGGCAAAGCGGAGCGGATTATTCGTACCACTAATGATGTCATCCGCTCTCTTCTGTTTCAGGCGAGCATGCCCCCTCCATATTGGGCCGAGGCGTTGCACACTGCGACCCTCCTCCTTAACATCTTACCAACCAAGACGCTCGATTTCTCGACCCCGCACTCTGCCCTGCTTGGTAGTGCGCCGTCCTACGATCATCTCCGCGTTTTTGGTTGTAAGTGTTATCCCAATCTCTCGGCAACTGCTCCCCACAAACTTGCACCTCGTTCTGCCCTTTGCATCTTCCTTGGCTACTCCACTCACCATAAGGGGTACCGATGCCTTGATCCTACCACCAATAGAATCATCATCTCTCGTCACGTTGTCTTCGACGAGTCCACCTTCCCTTTCGCCGAGCAACCCTCGCCACCCACAGCTATGGACTTCACCTTTTAGATGAATTCCCTAACCCGACAGTCCCTTTAGGACTGCCGACCATGTCTTCTGCAGGATCTCCAGGCTCTCGTGGTGCCGTTCTTCCTGCACCCCCAGTCCCCCGGGGTTCCCACGCACTCCCACGTGCGGGCACGGTGTCACGTGCGGCCTCGACTCCCTCCTCGCCGACGGTAAAACAGACATAACTTTTCGCATCGTTTGTCAGAAAAATCTGAAATTTTTGAGCATCTTCTTCGCCCTGTTTGGTTTCATCAGAATTGCCAAAAAAAATCAGGAAGATAAGAAAAAAATTGGTCAAAGTTTTTACACGCCGTTCAGAGAACTTGTTGAATTTCTATGAACCACATCCCACCTCAGTTGCAGGTGCCAATTTTTGTGGTTGCATTTCTTGTCATCCTTGTTCAAAAAAAAATATAGTGAAAAAACGAGAAGAATCAAAAGAGAACCGATCCTGTCATTTGCTACCTTGTTCTGCCTTCCACTTGAGTTTTGGGCACATAGTTTCCCTCTATTGCTTGAATTTCACCTTAGGAGCACTTAGACCAGCAACTTTGATGAGTACTAGGGAACACTTATTGAACTTGGTTTAACTGTTATTACTATCGCTATTACTTGCTACTTACTTTGCCTTCCAAGCTACATCTTCTCTTGGTCAGGACATGTTCACATCTTGCAATCGCCCACCACCCTCCACTTGGTTGTTCACCTGTAGGCCGGTTACCTCACTACGGCGTGGTAAGAACACTTGCAAGTGTGGGTAAGGCGCTTGACGGATTGCTTCCACCAAATACCCACCACCCCCATCTAGTTGCTTTCCATAAGGATTATTCTTTGTTGTTTTATCTTTTCACTAACATGGCAGATAAAAATGGTACCCCTCCATCCGATTTTAATAACTGTGTCTCATGACGTGCTCTACTGGAGTCTCAGCGGTAGACCCAACACTCCATTAAACATCTCGTGCGTACTGTGGCTGACCTAGTGGACCGGATGACTGCCCTGGAGACATGCTTGCCTGCTGCACAAGCCGACGACGACCATGTTGAGGAGGAAGACGACCTATCCGATGTCGGGAACAATGGCATTGACCCTGGCGAGGCTGCACGTCATCGCTTTCAGTTCAATCGTCAAGGTATGAGCAGCCATCGCAACTGCCATCCAGAGGTAACAATGACAACCGCGGGAACAATGATCCCTACTCAAGGTAAAATTTTCAGTACCTCATTTTGCTGGCACCTATGATCCAGATGCATATTTAGATTGAGAGATGTCAGTCGAACAAAACTTTAATGCTCACATAGTTCCTACTATCCACCGCGTGTGCTTAGCTACTAGTGACTTCACTGGATATGCTCTTCTTTGGTGGACTGAATAGTTCAGGTTGGCAATGAACCACAAAATTGGGGTATGTTAAAACGACAAATGCATGGTAGATGGGTTCCTCCTTCATATAAACGTGATTTGAGAAAAAAATTGCAGCGCCTAAACTAAGGAAATAAATCGGTAGAGGATTATTATCAGGAGCTGCAAATAGGTTGCATGCGTGCTGAAATTGAGGAGGACAATGAGGATAAAATGGCCCGTTTTTATGGTGGTTTAAGACGTGAAATTCAGGATATCATTGATTATAAAGAATACAATACTATCACTCGTCTTTTCCACCTTGCTATATTTGCAGAAAAAGAATTGCAGGGTCACCAACAACCACAACGCACCATGAGGACCAACATTGGTGGTGCCACTTCACGCTCAAGTGGGTAGCAGCAGCGACCACCACCTCCTTCTCGACCGGCGGTTACATCAGCACCTTCTGCATCTATAGCCCAGGCTGAGAGCTCCAAAGTTGTAGCATCCAAGGCGCCAGCCAAGCCCACCTCCTCGGCGGCCTCTACTGCACGTTCTACAGTGATCCAGTGTCACCGATGCAAAGGATTCGACCACGTTATGAAGGACTGCCCTAGTCAGCGGGCTTATATTGCTACGGAAGATGGTGGTTATGTAAGTGCTAGTGATGTTGAAGATGAATATGCACTTGCTGCTAACATTGCAGGAGATTACGATGCTTCCGACGATGACGCTATTTTTGCACCGGATGCCTTTGCCGACCATGAAGCACTTATTGTACAACGTGTTTTGAGCACTCACATGGAGCAGGACGACCGGGCACAACGGAACAATCTGTTTCAGACCTTCTTCTTCGTTAATGACCGCCGTGTACGTGTCATCATCGACAGCGGTAGTTACAACAATTTGGTGAGCCACAACATGGTAACTAAGCTTCAACTTCCCACACGTGCGCATCCACACCCTTACCACGTGCAATGGTTCAACAATAGCGGTAAGGTCAATGTAACACAAACTGCTCACATCAGATTTTCCATTGGTACATACTTCGGAGTTGTTGATTTTGATGTAGTACCAATGCAAGCATGTTCTCTATTACTTGGTAGACCTTGGGAGTATGATACTGATGCTACACACCATGGTAGGAGCAATAAGTACACATTTATGTATAAAGGAAAGAAAATTACTTTGCTTCCTATGACTCCTGCTGAAATTGTGAAATTTGAACAAGAAAAACATGCTAAGGACGCACAAACGAGCAAACAACCTTCTGAAAATCAGCAAGTAGCTAAGACGCTTTTGAGGCAACAGAAAGATAAAATTGCTTCTCCTTCTTCATCACAAGTTATTAATCTGAAAGGACGTGTCATGCTTGCAACTAAAACTGACCTTGCTGAATTTGTGATGATACTCCCATGATATATGGCTTGATTTGCACGAACGTGCTGTTTTCACCTGCGAACATTCCTAGCTCTGTTCCCGTTGCAGTCACTGACCTTTTGCAGGAGTTTAACGATATTTTTCCCGCTGAGATACCACCCGTGCTGCCACCGATACGCGGCATCGAGCACCAAATTGATTTGATCCCGGGAGCGTCTCTTCCTAATCGTGCAGCATACCGTACCAATCCGGAGGAGACAAAAGAAATTCAGCGCCAAGTAGACCTTCTTGATCGTGGGTACGTCCGTGAAAGCCTTAGTCCATGTGCAATACCCGTTCTTTTGGTGCCTAATAAAGATGGTAGTTGGCGCATGTGTGTTGATTGTTGTGCTATTAATAATATCACCATTCGATATCGACACCCTATTCCTAGATTGGATGACATGCTTGATGAGCTTAGTGGTGCCATTATCTTTACTAAGATCGATCTCCGTAGTGGCTACCACCAAATTCGCATGAAACTAGGTGATGAATGGAAAACTGCTTTTAAAACAAAGTTTGGATTATATGAGTTCTTGTCATGCCTTTTGGACTTACTAATGCACCTAGTACCTTCATGCGCTTGATGAATAAAGTCCTACGGCCCTTTATAGGATGCTTTGTGGTAGTATACTTTGATGATATCTTGATTTACAGCAAGTCTCCCATTGAACATGTTGAACACCTACGTGCTGTTTTTTCTGTCCTACGTGAGGCTAGATTGTTTGGTAACCTTGAGAAGTGCACATTTTGCACGGATCGAGTTGTGTTTCTTGGATATGTTGTCACTTCACAGGGCATTGAGGTTGACGCGGCGAAGGTAGAAGCAATCAACAGCTAGCCGTAACCTCAAACTATCACACAAGTACGTAGTTTTCTTGGTCTTGCAGGTTTCTACCGGCGTTTTGTGAAAGATTTCAGCACCATAGCCGGTCCTTTGAATGAGTTGACCAAGAAGGGAGTTACTTTTACTTGGGAACCAGCACAAGAACAAGCTTTTATCACACTCAAGGATCGCCTTACACATGCACCTCTACTTCAGCTACCCGACTTCGGTAAGACTTTTGAGTTAGAATGTGATGCTAGTGGTTTTGGAATAGGAGGTGTGCTGCTACAAGGAGGTAAAACCTGTGGCCTATTTTAGTGAGAAATTACATGGTCCACAGTTGAATTATTCTACCTATGATAAGGAATTATATGCCTTAGTGCGTGTGCTTGAAACTTGGCAACATTACCTTTTGCCTAAGGAGTTTATTATTCATTCGGATCATGAAGCATTGAAGCATATACGTAGTCAAGCAAATCTAAATAAACGACATGCTAAATGGGTAGAATTTATTGAGACTTTTCCATATATCATTAAGCATAAGAAAGGGAAAGATAATGTGATTGCCGATGCTTTATCTAGACGTTATACATTGCTTTCTCAACTTGATTATAAGATCTTTGGTCTAGAAACATTGAAGGACATGTATGCTACTGATTTGGAATTCAAAGATGCTTTTGAAAATTGAACAGATGACCGTGCTTGGAACAAATATGTGCTGAATAATGGATATCTTTTTCGTGCTAACAAGTTATGTGTGCCGGCTAGCTCTCTTCGCTTGTTGTTATTGCAGGAAGCACATGGTGGTGGTTTGATGGGTCATTTTGGATCAAAGAAAACGGAAGATGTGTTGTCCACACACTTCTATTGGCCTAGGATGAGATGGGATGTTGAGCGCTACGTGGCACGATGCACTACTTGCAATAAAGTAAGTCCCGTCTAAACCCACATGGTCTTTATATGCCTCTGCCTGTTCTTAGTGTACCTTGGGAGGATATTTCTATGGATTTTGTGTTAGGATTACCTAGAACTAAGAGGGGGAGGGATAGTATTTTTGTGGTGGTAGATCGGTTTTCTAAAATGACGCATTTTATACCTTGTCACAAGAGCGACGACACTACCAATGTTGCTGATTTGTTTTCAGAGAGGTCGTACACTTGCATGGAGTTCCCAATACCATCGTTTCAGATCGTGATGCTAAATTCTTAAGTCATTTTTGGAGGACGTTGTGGCATAAGTTGGGGACGAAGCTGCTGTTTTCTACTACTTGTCACCCACAAACGGATGGGCACACGGAGGTCGTCAACCGTACATTGTCCACCATGTTGAGGGTTGTTTTGAAGACCAACTTGAAGCTCTGGGAAGAGTGTCTACCTCATATTGAGTTTGCATATAATAGGTCAGTACACTCCACTACTAAGGTAAGTCTGTTTCAACTGGTCTATGGCTTTAATTCCGCGTGTTCCTATTGATTTGCTACCATTGCCACCATCTGAAAAATTGAATTTTGATGCTACTACATGTGCTGAATTATTGCTTAAGATGCATGAAACTACTAGAGCAAACATAGAGAAAATGAATGAAAAATATCGTTCTTATGGTAGTAAGGGTAGAAAAGAGATAACATTTGAACCGGGTGATCTTGTTTGGTTGCACTTGCGCAAGGATTGTTTTCCTGATTTGAGAAAGTCCAAATTGATGCCCCGTGCTGATGGTCCTTTCCGTGTGCTTGAGAAGATAAATGATAATGCATATAAACTTGAGTTTCCTGCAACTTTGGGGCTAGTCCCACATTTAACATTTCAGATTTAAAACCCTATTTGGGAGATGACGATAAGCTTAAGTCGAGAATGACTCCAATTCAAGAGGGGGAGGATGATGAGGACATCACTTCACATGATACACACATGGAGCCTCCACCTACAATTCAATTACAAGGACCAATCACACGTGCCCGTGCACGTCGCTTGAAGCATGAGGTTAATTCTTTCCTTAGCAACTATGTTAATATTTGTTTGGATGGGATGATACTGAATACTAGTGATATTTTGTTGCTTAGGAACATGGGAGATGGAATAGGAGAGTGTTGGACCGGAAACGGCGACCAGAGGGGGGGTGAATGGGAGCTTTTAAAATTTCGGGCTAAAAACTTAGCCTTCGGTTCTGTTCTGTCTTCTGCGGAACAGGCTTCGAACGCAACCTTCGAAGGTCTGGTTCGGAGGTACTTCGACAGCTCCGAACACAGGCTTCGCAGGAGCAAAAGTTCGAAGCCAAGAAGACTTCGCTCCACTAACAACCCTCGAAAATCTACTCTGCTAAGTCAGTGCAGGCTCCGCACACAGGGTGCTTTGAGCAGACTTCGCACTTCACCCTTCGCAGGAGTGGACAGCCCTCTGTGGACTACGACCAAGTACTTGGCGGCAGCAACTGGTGCTGGGCTTCGTACGCGAAGGTCAACACGCACACAAAACGGACCACGCTAAGGGCTTCGACACAAGAAGCACAACGGGAAAAGATCAGGGCTTCGCTAGTAAGCAGCGAGGTCTTGCCTCGTGTTACACAGAGCGACAGCACACTGACAAAACACACCTCGCACGAAAAACAACCTTCGCCTCAACAGGCTTCGGTGCACTAAACTAGCGAAGTATGAGATCGAGCTCAAGCAAAAAGCGCAAGACAAACAGGGCTTCGCCGCTTGAACAAGGAACACTGAAAATGAACTCAGGATGTATTCAATCGAAGTGTGGCTACAGGAGCTCAACAGTAAATGCTCAAAGTGTTAAATGTTACCTACCGAGCCCCCATATTTATAGCCCACGGCTTCATCCTAAGGAAGTGACTACTTTACCCCTAGGGTTTACAACAGATTTGTCTCTACAGAACTAAGGGGTACAAAAGGTAGTCCACCTTTATTTTGGAGGCTTCTCTGTCAGCTGCAGAGGGGACAGTGTCAGCCTTTTTCAGAACAGACAGTGTCAGCCTTTACAGTGTTGACTTCTGGAACCTCCCTTCGCACCGGAGGGTGCGGAAGCTTCGGCGAGAAGCCTGCAGCCTGTTGGCCTTCGCTCCGCCGAAGAAGACCTCCGATACAGTGACGGTTTTGAGCCGAAGCCGTCAAAGCCCTTGGGCCTTCGCACCACCACCTCCGGAGTGGATCACCACGGCTTCGCAGCTACTCCGAGCTCGAACACCGTCCGTCCGTGTACCGAAGCCATGCATGGCCGAAGCACCACAAGTCATCCTTACTCCGAAGCCCACCTTCGGAGTACCACCCTTCGAAGTCCCTCCTTCGTCCAAGGCCTCCGCATGAAGCATTCCATGAGCACTTCGTCGCAGTGTCTCACTCCGAGCACACGCCTCGACGAGCCTCACCCGGACCATGCCTTCGATGCGCCTCGACTTCTGAGACCTTCGTCGGGCCACCTTCGAGTGTCTCCCTCCGGAGCACACTTCGAACACCTTGCCTCCGCAGAGGACTTGTTCCACCAACTCCGAAGTCACTCCATTCGGAGTACCTTCGAAGTGCCTCACCTCCGAGGACTTGTCTCGGAGTACCTTCAGCCGGAGCCACGCTCCGCACTCTCTGCCTTCACCTAGCACGCCTCGACCCGAGGACTGACCCGGACCACCTTCGCAGCCACCGTGACGGAGCTCCCCGCTCCCTTGGCATCAAACCACCCGCTTGACCCAAGTTCACCTGGCTCGAACCCTGTCCGTCGCCTCCGAAGTCCCTGCGCACCACAGACAAGCAGACAAGTGTATCCAGTACTCCGGAGACCTCTCCGGGTTAGCAACCTTCGGCACACACTCCGGTGTACCGCCCAAAGTACCGAAGCCATCGGTACGAACCCAGTCATCGCGTACTGTCGGACCCCTCCGACAGGTACACTCCGCTGCAACAGCTGCAGCAAGCAAACACACACCGAACACACTTCGGTGACACACCTCCGAACACCCTTCGGAGGTACCACCTCCGAAGCCCCTCCGGAGGTACCCTTCGAACAGAGGGTAAAAGCCTGTCAATCACTCATCACAAACACCGAAACCACCCTTGGTTTCTCAATCTCCCCCTTGATGAGTGCATTGACAACCAAATTGAAGTTCAAGAAAGTGTAAAAATTTTCAGCTCACAAGTGACCATAAAAACTCAAAAAGAGCCAAAGCATGTCACTTGATAAAAGAATTTTTCTCCCCCTTTCTCAAAAGAGTAAAAGCCCCTTCGGCAAAACTCCTTTTGGATAAAAACTCCCCCTGAGTTGAGCAAATTTTTCTCCCCCTTTATGTCAAAAAATCTCTCCCCCTTTAGAAATAATGCCTTCTTGCAGCAGAGAACATAGCAAAATCTCTCCCCCTTTGGCAATGCAAGCATCAAGGAGCATTCAAAAGATGCAAAGCTTCGAAATGAATAGAATTGCAAGGACATATAATGCAAAAATATGCCAAAATTAACACAAATGATCATGTGCTCAGCTCAATTTAACAATCTGTGAAACAAGATGATGGCATGTGATTTTGTCATTTTGAAGTAAAAGCATCACCACTTAATCACAGCAGCTAGCCAAGAGAAGGCAAGGACTGCGCAAAGCTAACAAATTCTACCCTAGACAGACAAGTCTTGTTCAAAAGGAGCTGTGAAAGCAAACTTGATGATCAATTAATTTTGTTGTTCTTTTTCTTAATGCCAGGGGTTATTTGTTTGTCTACCTTATACTTTCCAATCAGGCCAAGCCTAGGCATGAAAGCCATCTGAAGCTTGAGGCGGTGATTTTGGCATACACTACACTATTCCAGTTCAGACCAAAGTGCAATGGTAAGCAGTCTAGAATAGAGTAGTGCGACAAACAAACCCTCCTGGATCTTTTCATTTAAACCAGGCAAATCATGGATTTTTGATTTTGATTCAGATGAATGAAATATTTTGATGAATATCCATGAATAGAGAACACAATTTTGCAAATTTTAGCATCCAAGGAACAGTTTCTTGCTGTCAAGTAGATAAAAGATAGCTAAAAGCAGTCCACCCTAAACAAGCTAGATACAAGATTATGCGGTGAGCAAGTTTTGATTTTTAGAAAATAAAACATCATGCACAATCAATGTTCCAGACATATTTCATAGAGCTGAGCTGTCATGATTTCTTTGAATTAAAAGCAGGCATATAATAGCAAAAGATGTAAGTGCAATTCCACACATAATGAGCATATGCAAGACAATTAAAATCAGCTCCCCCTCACAAAATGCCGTAAGGGTGACAAATGCCAAGTTCCCCACGCAAGTAAGCAAATCGAGAAGCATCGAGGGGTTTTGTAAAAATATCGGCAAGCTGGTGTTGGGTATCAACATATTGAAGTTCAATATCACCCTTCTCATTGTGATCTCTGAGAAAATGATACCGTACATCAATGTGTTTGGTTCTGGAGTGCTGAACCGGGTTGTTTGCAATACAAATAGCACTAGTGTTATCACAGAAAAGTGGAACACTCTTATATTCTAACCCGAAATCCCGCAAAGTGGAAACCATCCACAAAATCTGAGAGCAACAGCTAGCTGCAGCAACATATTCGGCCTCAGCCGTCGATTGTGCAACACTAGACTGTTTGCGGGAAGACCAGCAAACCAGAGACGTACCCAGAAAATGACAAGTACCAGAGGTACTCTTCCTATCAATTCTACACCCAGCAAAATCCGCATCAGAATAGCCTCTAAGACATAAAGATGAAGACGATGAATACCATATGCCAAATTCAAGGGTGTGTTTGAGATACCTTAAGATGCGCTTTACCGCTTGGCGGTGCGAAGCTCGTGGCGAAGCCTGAAAACGAGCGCACAGACACACTGCGAAGTGTATGTCCGGCCTCGTGGCAGTCAAGTAGAGGAGGGAGCCGATCATGCTCCGGAACTCCTTCTGATCTACGGCTTCTCCATCTTCATCAGGGTCCAATGCTACAGATGTAGCCATTGGAGTGGCGAGAGGCTTCGCATCGGACATGTCGAACTTCTTGAGCAGGTCCTTGGTGTACTTTGTCTGGTGGACAAAAGTACCTTGTTTGCTTTGCTTGATTTGCAAACCAAGGAAAAAGGTGAGTTCACCCATCATCGACATTTCAAATTCCCTGCTCATGGTATCTGCAAACTCGGCAACCAAAGCATGAGAAGAGCCACCAAAGATGATATCATCCACATAAATCTGCACTAGGAGGAAATCTTTGCCATGCTTGAGAGTAAACAAAGTTTTATCAACAGAGCCCATCAAATACCCTCGCTCAAGCAGAAAAGACTTAAGTCTATCATACCAAGCCCGAGGGGCCTGCTTGAGTCCATAAAGAGCCTTATGAAGTTTAAGGACTTTATGTGGGTACTTGGGGTTTTCAAAACCAGGGGGTTGTTTTACATAAACATCTTCACCTATGAAGCCATTAAGAAAAGCACTTTTGACATCCATTTGATAGAGTTTGAATCCCCGGGATGTCGCAAAGGCAAGCAAAATCCTAATGGCCTCAAGGCGAGCAACAGGTGCAAAAGTTTCAGTAAAATCAATCCCTTCTAGTTGAGAAAAGCCCTGAGCTACAAGTCTAGCCTTATTTCTAACAATTGTTCCATCCTCCCCTTGTTTATTTTTAAAAATCCATTTTGTTCCAATGAAATGAACATTTGGTGGAGGATCAACTAAAGTCCAGACTTGGTTTCTTTCAAAATTCTCAAGCTCTTCATGCATGGCATTGATCCAACTAGAATCAGAAAGTGCATGACTAACATCTAAAGGCTCGAAAGAAGCAACAAAAGCAGCATTAGTGAAATGAGCGTGAGAACGTGTTACCCTTTGATCAAGCTCACCAATGATCTGCTCGGGAGGGTGCATCCTTTGAACATGATGTGGAGCCTCGCGGCGGGATGCAGTCTCCCCCTCAACTTGTGCGTTGGAGTGGTCCAAGATGACCGACGTTGAGGTAGTCGCTTCGGGACCTCGTGCCGAAGTAGTTGAAGCGGGGTCAGCTTCGGGGGTTGATGTCGAGGGTAGTAGGGGATCATCCTCGAATTCTCCGGGATCTTCATCTTCGAATAAGGTCTGTTCCATGTCGTGTTCATTTGCCTGTTCAAAAGCAGAACTAACAGAGGGGGTTGATTCATCAAAAGTCACATCACATGACTCGATGACAGTGTTAGTTTCCAAGTTATAAACACGATAAGAATGACCATGAGTAGTATAACCCAAAAAGATCCCGTCAGAAGATCGCGACTCAAATTTATCCAAGTTACCACGTTTTAGGATAAAGCAGCGACAGCCAAAAACTCGAAGATGAGTAACCTTGGGCTGTCTCCCAAAACGCAGCTCATAAGATGTCAAGTTCAAAATTGAGCGCAAGAAAATTCGGTTTGAGATGTAACATGCTGTGTTCATGGCCTCAGCCCAGAATTTTCTAGGAGTCCTATGCTCATCAAGCATCGTCCTAGCCATCTCAACCAAAGTGCGGTTTTTCCTCTCAACAACACCGTTCTGTTGAGGAACCCGCGGAGCAGAGAATTGATGTTCTATGCCATGCTCCATGCAAAAGTCAACAAAGAGACTATTTTTGAACTCGGTGCCATTATCGCTTCGAATGAATTTTAATGCACCAGGGAGTTCAGTGAACAGTCTCAAGGCCAAGCTCCGAAAGTGTGAAAACACTTCATCCTTGCTGGCAAGAAAGAAGACCCAAGAGTAGCGAGAGAAATCGTCGACAATAACGAGTACATACCACTTGCCGCCTAAAGAACTAACCCGAGAAGGACCTACAGTGTCCATATGGAGAAGTTCTCCGGGCTGTTCAGTCATCACTGTGGTGACTGGCGAATGCGAAGCGGCAATCATTTTTCCATGTCGACAAGGAGCGCAAACTAAATTCTTCTCAAACTTGAGCTTGGGCAATCCTCGGATCAAACCTAGGGCGCTCAGACGAGCGAGCAATTCGAAGCTCATATGCCCTAGTCTCCTATGCCACTTCCAAAGCTCAGAAGTCGAATGTGCAACAAGGCAATGAGAAGAACCAGACGACTCTGAAAAATCAGCTCCAAAAACTCTCCCAACCCTAAAGATCTTACACACAACAACGCCATCAGAATTGAGCACTTGCGAAGTATCGCGATGAAATCGCACTTCGAAGCCCTCATCAAGCAACTGAGATACAGACAGTAAATTGTATCCCAGGTTCTCAACCAAAGCAACATCTTTGAGAGTGAAGTTCGAATTAATTCTTACCACACCTTTACCTTTCACTCTACTCCTTCGATTGTTTCCGAAGGTGATATGTTCCCTTTGCTTGGTTGTGGTGAGGCTGGAGAACCAATTTGCATCTCCGGTCATGTGGCGCGAACAACCGGAGTCCATGATCCACGTGCCCTCCAAGCCTCGACCTGTCGCCTACACATGATAAGAACGCCTCGATCGCTCAGTGCTGGGGTGAGTAAAATAATGACGAGGCATCCAGCACTGAGTGACACGAGTAGTAGGCACAGTAAAAGTAGACGGTCTACGCACATAAAAATCAGAATGATGCAAAGTGCGAGGTCTACCTACATGCAAGGAACGCAAAGCATGTCGAGGTCTCCTACTCTGACGAGGTACAAAGGTACTCGCCCGAGGTCTACCACCATATGGAACATGGTGAACACCTCGAGGAGCAAAACCTCTCCGAGAAGCACGAGGAGCCTCAAAAACAGGACGAGAGTAGAACTCAGACTCATGCATACCTAAAGATGGGTAATGCATGTCCTGATAGCTCATCGCCTGTGCACGTCGCTCATCCTTGATGCGACGGAAACAGAAACCAATCAAATGACCCGCCCGCTGACAATAAGAACAATGAAACACTCTCCTGGGGGCACTCTCATGGGTCATAGGAGCAACTCTCACAGGCTCCTTGGGTTTCTTTTGAGTGGTTTTCTTGGGAGGATTTTTCTTGATAGGAGGTGTGGTTTTCTTTGGTGGATGGGTAGGCTTTTTGGCTGATGGGGTGTCCAACAGAGCTCTCTCTTTCTCTAGGGTGGTGGGAGAGGTGAAAACAGTTTTGGTCTTACTGTCTGAAGCTATCCTCTCAAAACCCAAACCTAGAGCTACCCCGGCTCTGTCAGCACACAACTTGGTCTTGGCCAAGAGCAAATCCATCCTACCCTTCCCTTCAGTGCATTTATTCACCACAGAAAGAAGGTATTCATTTTCAGACATGAGGTTTTCAGCCCGCTCTCTAACAGTGCCTAGCTGGTCCTTAAGGGTAATGCAAGTGTCACAACAGGTTGCACATCCTTAGAACTACCGGCCCTCTCCAATCTAGCCTCTAGATCATGAACATGCTTATCACGTAAATTAATGCTATCGCGCAATAAGGAGCAGTTCATGCAATCAATAATTTCATGAGGTCTAGAATCCACCTCCAAAAGCTGCTTCTGTGCAGTCTCAAGCTCAGAGAGAGTTTGAGCATGTACAGAGCGCAACTGAGCAAGCTCACTCATGACAACAGAACATGATTCACATTCAGCATCATCAAACTTAGACTTAAGCATGGCATATTCAGTAGAAACATTTTCTAGCCTAAGTCTAAGGTCTTTTCTTTCTCTAGCGGCTTGCACAAGCAATCTATCCTGACCTAGCACTACTTCATTCAGCTCATCTAATTTAATTAGTAGCTGGTCAGATGATAGGTTTACCTCAGATGAGTCAAGCTCATCGCCGCTGTGATCGCTGTCGGCCATGAAGCAAAGGCCGGTGAAATCACGTCCCTTCTTGTCCTTCTTGTCCTCCTTTCTTGGGGACTCCTCCTCCTCAGAGCTCGACTCCTCAGTTGAGGAAGTGTCGATGTCGCTGAGAGCAGCAACAAAAGCTCTGGAAGCGGCCTTGGCTACTTTCTTAGCCATCTTGCCGCGCTTGCCCTTCACAAAGGGCTTCCTCTCCTTTTTGTGGAATTTGGGGCGGTCACTCTCATCTCTCTTCTTGACCTTGGGGCAATTGGCCTTAATGTGAGAGGTGTCGCCACATTCATAGCAGCCACTAAAACCACTTCTCCGCTGATCCCGTCTCTCATGATGAAAGCGGGTGAACCTCCGGGCAATGAGAGCAAGCTCATCATCAGCTAGAGTGTCCACCTGTTCCTTTGTGACGGAGACCAGGGAGGACAAAGCAAAACCATCTGCAAGAACACAAGTGCCTGATGTGCTTGGTTCTGCAGTGGTGCCACGGCTAGTGCTAGAAACCAATGCCAATGGCTGTGGCAAAGAGCTTCTGTGCACCGCAAGAGATGCCTTGGCAATCTCTGTGGACTTCAGCTTGCTAAAGAGTTCATCACAGGTTAGAGTGTCATAGCCTGTGGACTCCTCAATGCTGGATATCTTCACCTCCCATATGCTACGGTCAAGAGCATAGAGAAGCTTGATAGCCCTATCATGATCACTGTAAGCAAGCGTCCCGTTGGATCGCAAGTTACTCACTATAGCATCAAAGCGCGAAAACATGGCATCTATAGATTCACCAGGTGCC
This sequence comes from Zizania palustris, assembly GCA_019279435.1. NCBI lineage: Eukaryota > Viridiplantae > Streptophyta > Magnoliopsida > Poales > Poaceae > Zizania > Zizania palustris. The sequence continues at coordinate 50,461,077 of JAAALK010000285.1, read as the reverse complement.
TGCACAAACAGCTGATACTGTTGGTTGTAGGTGCTTTGGCGCCTGGCCTTAATCTGAGTAGAGCCCTCATGATAAATAGTGAGCGTTGTCCAAATTTCCCTAGCAGTCCTAAGGTGCTGCACCCTATCAAACTCACTCCGACTCAAACCAATGAACAGTATGTTCCTTGCCTTCGAGTTGGCAATATATTGATCTTTTTCGGTTTGAGTGGTGCGGGTATCAGGGATGGAGTATTGTGAGTCCACAATCTCCCAAATTGCATTTCCTTGGCTTAACAAGTAAGCCTCCATGCGCACCTTCCAGTATGCAAAATCTGTCCCATCGAACAGAGGAATTTTACTGCCTCTATCCATGTCGCCAACAGATCACAAAACCGGTTAAGGTCAACTGGTGATCTTAACCTGCTCTGATACCAATTGTTGGACCGGAAACGGCGACCAGAGGGGGGGTGAATGGGAGCTTTTAAAATTTCGGGCTAAAAACTTAGCCTTCGGTTCTGTTCTGTCTTCTGCGGAACAGGCTTCGAACGCAACCTTCGAAGGTCTGGTTCGGAGGTACTTCGACAGCTCCGAACACAGGCTTCGCAGGAGCAAAAGTTCGAAGCCAAGAAGACTTCGCTCCACTAACAACCCTCGAAAATCTACTCTGCTAAGTCAGTGCAGGCTCCGCACACAGGGTGCTTTGAGCAGACTTCGCACTTCACCCTTCGCAGGAGTGGACAGCCCTCTGTGGACTACGACCAAGTACTTGGCGGCAGCAACTGGTGCTGGGCTTCGTACGCGAAGGTCAACACGCACACAAAACGGACCACGCTAAGGGCTTCGACACAAGAAGCACAACGGGAAAAGATCAGGGCTTCGCTAGTAAGCAGCGAGGTCTTGCCTCGTGTTACACAGAGCGACAGCACACTGACAAAACACACCTCGCACGAAAAACAACCTTCGCCTCAACAGGCTTCGGTGCACTAAACTAGCGAAGTATGAGATCGAGCTCAAGCAAAAAGCGCAAGACAAACAGGGCTTCGCCGCTTGAACAAGGAACACTGAAAATGAACTCAGGATGTATTCAATCGAAGTGTGGCTACAGGAGCTCAACAGTAAATGCTCAAAGTGTTAAATGTTACCTACCGAGCCCCCATATTTATAGCCCACGGCTTCATCCTAAGGAAGTGACTACTTTACCCCTAGGGTTTACAACAGATTTGTCTCTACAGAACTAAGGGGTACAAAAGGTAGTCCACCTTTATTTTGGAGGCTTCTCTGTCAGCTGCAGAGGGGACAGTGTCAGCCTTTTTCAGAACAGACAGTGTCAGCCTTTACAGTGTTGACTTCTGGAACCTCCCTTCGCACCGGAGGGTGCGGAAGCTTCGGCGAGAAGCCTGCAGCCTGTTGGCCTTCGCTCCGCCGAAGAAGACCTCCGATACAGTGACGGTTTTGAGCCGAAGCCGTCAAAGCCCTTGGGCCTTCGCACCACCACCTCCGGAGTGGATCACCACGGCTTCGCAGCTACTCCGAGCTCGAACACCGTCCGTCCGTGTACCGAAGCCATGCATGGCCGAAGCACCACAAGTCATCCTTACTCCGAAGCCCACCTTCGGAGTACCACCCTTCGAAGTCCCTCCTTCGTCCAAGGCCTCCGCATGAAGCATTCCATGAGCACTTCGTCGCAGTGTCTCACTCCGAGCACACGCCTCGACGAGCCTCACCCGGACCATGCCTTCGATGCGCCTCGACTTCTGAGACCTTCGTCGGGCCACCTTCGAGTGTCTCCCTCCGGAGCACACTTCGAACACCTTGCCTCCGCAGAGGACTTGTTCCACCAACTCCGAAGTCACTCCATTCGGAGTACCTTCGAAGTGCCTCACCTCCGAGGACTTGTCTCGGAGTACCTTCAGCCGGAGCCACGCTCCGCACTCTCTGCCTTCACCTAGCACGCCTCGACCCGAGGACTGACCCGGACCACCTTCGCAGCCACCGTGACGGAGCTCCCCGCTCCCTTGGCATCAAACCACCCGCTTGACCCAAGTTCACCTGGCTCGAACCCTGTCCGTCGCCTCCGAAGTCCCTGCGCACCACAGACAAGCTGACAAGTGTATCCAGTACTCCGGAGACCTCTCCGGGTTAGCAACCTTCGGCACACACTCCGGTGTACCGCCCAAAGTACCGAAGCCATCGGTACGAACCCAGTCATCGCGTACTGTCGGACCCCTCCGACAGGTACACTCCGCTGCAACAGCTGCAGCAAGCAAACACACACCGAACACACTTCGGTGACACACCTCCGAACACCCTTCGGAGGTACCACCTCCGAAGCCCCTCCGGAGGTACCCTTCGAACAGAGGGTAAAAGCCTGTCAATCACTCATCACAAACACCGAAACCACCCTTGGTTTCTCAGAGAGTTGGACTTGAAGACGGAGTCGCACGGATGATTTGAAGTCAAGAATTCGCTGGTTCGGACTACATCAACCACCATGCACCAAAATGGGTGTAATTTCCTCATATGAAGTCCGATTGGCGCGTTCTTGGACTTTTTGGAAAGCTAAGGAGAAGTTTTTGGCGTTGGTTTCGCCTCATTTGGAGTCTCGAGTCGTCCTATGTGACTGAAACAGTCCTGCATGACAGAATTAGGCCGAGTTGGACCTTGTACTGAGTTGGAGGCCGTGTTGGCCCATAGTCCGAGTCGTGTGCGCCTCCTACAGGCTGCCTACGCCCTATATACTCATGATAGCCGTCATTAGGGTTAGGTTTTGATTTGTTTGCATCTACACTCGTGTGTTTAGATCCCGCTCTTGCACCAGACCAATTGGCTGCTGCAACGGCATTTGTGAAACCTCACCTCATCATAGTTCATCTGTGATTCGGCATTCGACTCGTGTTCTTCCTGTTCTTGCTTGTCTTCTTGGATTCGCTTGTAGGAACCAGCCTTCGTGGCGAGGTCAATCGCGCCCTGCGTGGTTGATAACCGACGGAGACGGTGGTGTAGCGATTGTAAGGTTTTGATCCACCGGACCGGAGCCTTGGATCGTCAACGTCGAGATTCTCCACCAATCCAAGTTATACTTACCTAGCGGAAGATCAGGACCAATCCCCCTATTATAATCCTCCTCCTCATCTGAATCAGAACTAATATCTTCAACCTTCAATTGACTTACTCCTTTACCCTTCAAGTCACTACCCCTTGCTTTCTTCTCATTAAATGTGTTCTTCCCTAACACCTCTGCACCTTCATCAACATTCTCCACAGGCAAATCATCATCTTCATTAGAAATGTCATAGTCACTGTCATCAAAGTCAGAGTCTAACTCACTATTATCACTGCCACTATCTTTTACATCTTCCACTCTCTCCAAGTTTGAATAAAAGTCAGGAAGCCTCTCACCTTCCTTCCTCTCAAGTACTGTCAGCTTTCTAGGACTAAAAACTTTAGGCAAATCAGCAATAGGAATAGCTACAATGTCATCCCAAACCAAATTTTTAGTTGTGTCTTCATGATCAAAATAGACAACTAAAGTTTTCAACTTGTCAACTACTGATGCCATCACAGTAGTATCAGACTGAGTTGTAATCACCCTCAACTCATCAGTAATAAACCAATAGATTTTCAATCTAGATCCATTGTCATATCCAAGCATTGCAACAAAATCATTCATTCAATGAGTATTAAATTCATTAGTCCTACAATTATCAATCCAATGAACCTTGCCATCTAAGTATGTCTGGTTAGCATCAAAATTGACAAAAAATCCCCCGTGGTGCACCTCTACTATGAAAAAAATTAACATCCTTATCATCTATATAAACACAAACAAGTATTCTAAGAACTAAAATGATTACAAGCATAAACTAATTCAATCAATTCAACCCACTAGCAGAAAAACATAAATGCCAAAACCCCTAATAACATAGAACATTTTTCACAAAACTCACATAATCTCATACCATATTCACAGGTGGATTGAGTTCTTGATATGGGGTTTAAGTTCTTGATGAACTTAATGTACACCGGAGGCGGTTCCCCTTCATACCACAATGCAAATGCCATTGTAGACTGTTGGGGGAAAATACTTCATCCTCATGATCCTTCGAGATTCCAAGCAAATGAGTTATGCGATCAAGATAAATGCAAGTCAAATCTCGAAGCTCAAGACTTGCTTCCGGATTAGAGGGCTCGAAGCCGAAGGGTCCGTCCAAGCTCCGGTCCGCAGAGACCCTTTGAAAAGCTTCCTCTCCAAAGTGGAAAACAGCTAGAAGGATGGAACGTCAACCTTATCAGCATCCTTCAAAAAATTTTACCATATTAGCCCTATAAGGGATACCGAAATAGTATCCACTATGACAGTTGTAATTGAGGGGTAAAAAGGTCTTTTATTTAGAGAATTTTACCTATAAATACCCCCTTCTCGCCCTATAATAGGCATCGAATATTCATATATTCAATATAGACTTCAAACCTTCTCAAGCTATTATCCATCTCGGAGGCTTGGAACGGTTTATTCAAACAAACACTTCTTTTGTTAGACACTTAATTTCCTAAACCTGTTAGCGTAATCTTTTGCGCCAATAGTTGATGTCGTCCGTGGGGAACCTAGTACAAAAACTTCATTCTCTACCAATCCTTTCCTAGAGCCATGCCTCCTAAGCGGAGCCTAGGCACTAGTCTCCTCCGGAGGTCTCCTCGGACCTTTGGGTTGAAATGTTTGAACACTGTCGAGGTCAGAGGACCTTTCGTGGTCCCCCCACCTCAAACTCCAGAAACAAATACTCTTCCTCGAACATACGAAGTCCCTCTCAGGACTCCGTCCATGCTTCGAACCGATGGAGCCTCTCCTGTGGCTCCGACTATGCTCCGAACGGACTTGTTCAGTTCTCAAGACCCGGAGGTCCCCTCCGGAAGTAATGAAGATCGTCTTGACAACGTGGCTACCTAGATGGTCCTTCTTCAGGCTGAAGTGACAAGGTGGAGGCAGGAAGTTGCGGACAGGCTTCATCCTCAAGCTAGCCCCGTCATCCCGGAGGTGCCTCAAGATGATGACCTCACCCTTTATCCCGAAGCCTCTGAGATTCTAAGAAGCACTGAGAATGCTTCTTTTGACGATGAATCTCCGTTACATCTAGACTTGCAGAAGGTGCGCTTCGACCCTAAGTTTAGAACTTCAAATCTTTGTAAGTACTATAGAGAGGAAGATCTAGGAGAATTTTCCCGCTCGTATGCTTTAGCAATTGAGGCTAGCGGAGGGGTTAGATATACAATGGCGAAATGCTTCTCCCTTGCACTCGAAGCAGTCGCTCTACATTGGTTCTGGTCTTTAAAACCAGGATCAATTAAATCTTGGGAGCAGTTAAGAAAGAAGTTTGTAAATAACTTCCAAGGGATCTTCGTGCCTCCTATGTCCACCGGGAGTCTTTTTCAGGTAAAGCAGCAACCTGTAGAAACTTTGCAGCAATTTTTCAAGTGCTTCGCTCATACGAAGTCTTAGATAAGGGTTATCCACATCGTCTGTTGTTGATGTGGCGCGCGAAGGTGTTACAAATACAGGACTCCTCGACAAACTTCATTAGAAGCATATATCTTCAATAGCACAACTGATGGCCTATTTTAAAGAATATGCTAGGTCTGAAGAAGGATGGTGTTGGACCGGAAACGGCGACCAGAGGGGGGGGGGTGAATGGGAGCTTTTCAAATTTCAAACTAAAAATAGCCTTCTATTTTAATTCTGTCTTCTGCGGAACAGGCTTCGAACACACCCTTCGAAGTTCTGGTTCGGAGGTATTTCATAGCTCCGAAATCAGGCTTCGCAAGGAGAAAATGTTCGAAGTCAAGAAGACTTCGCTCCACCCACAACTCCGAAAAATCAACTCAGCTAATTCAGTGCAGGCTCCGCACACTAGGTGCCTTCGAGTAGGCTTCACACTTCACCCTTCACAAGAGTAGACTTCCCTCTGAGGACTTTGACCAAATACTCAGCGATAGCAACTGGTGCTAGGCTTCGTACTTCAAAGGTCTAAATGCACACTGAACACACTTCGTCGAGGACTTCGACAAGGGAAAAAATGGGCTTCAATTCAACCCAAGGATAGTGCTTCACTAGTAATCAGAGAGGTCTAGCCTCTAGTTTACACAGAGAGAACAAACACTAAAAACACACACTTCACACGAACAGACTTCTCACACACTTCTCTAGAAGAGATCCAGTGCACAAACTCAACCCAGAAGAAGATGGTGTACAGAGAAATCAAAACATGCAGTGCAAAGTAGGCATACAAGTTCAAACAATAACTGAAAACAAAATCAAAGTTTCATTGCATGAATAGGGAACACAAAATGAACTCACAGACTGAATACAAGAGTATGTGGCGGCTAGCACAGGAGCTCAAAAATGGCTGCTCAAAAGTGTTACTGTGACCTAGGCTAGCCTCCACTATTTATATGCACTATTCAGCCCTGTGAATAGACTACTTTACCCCTAGGGTTTACACTGTTTTTGTCTCATCAAAACAGGGGGTACAGCTGGTAATATACTTTATTTGGAGGCTTCTTTTGTCAGATTCACAGAGGAGACATCATCAGCTTTTGTAGAGCAGACACGGTCAGCCTTTGCAGTCTTGGATTCTTTTGAAGCCCCCCTTCGCACGCGAGGGGTGCGGTAGCTTCGGTGGGAAGCCTTGAGCCTGACGGCATTCGCTTCACCGAAGTCAGCCTTCGATACAGTGACGGTTTTGAGCCGAAGCCGTCAAAGCCCTTGAGCCTTCGCGCCATCTCCTCTGGAGTGGACCACCATGTCTTCACAGCTACTCCCAACTCGAACTCCGTCAGCCCGTGTACCGAAGCCATGCATGGCCGAAGTACCTCAAGTCATTCACACTCCGAAGCCCCACCTTCGGAGTACCACCCTTCGAAGTCCCTCCTTCGTCCAAGCCTCCGCATGAAGCATTCCATGAGCACTTTGTCGCAGTGTCTCTCCCCAAGCACACTCCTCGACGAACCTCACCCGAACCATGCCTTCGATGCACCTAGACTTCTGAGACCTTCGTTGGGTATACCTTCGAGTGCCTCCCTCCGGAGCACACTTCGAACGCCTTGCCTCATTGCTGAGGACTTTGTCCACCATACTCCAAAGTCACTCCATTTGGAGTACCCTTCGAAGTGCCTCGCCTCCGAGGACTTCGTCTCGGAGTACCTTCAGCTGGAGCCACACTCCGCACTTTCTGCCTTCGCTTGGCGCACCTTGACCAGAGGACCGACCTCAACCCCACGCAGCCTTCGTGACTGAGCTCCCCGCTCGCCCGGCATCAAGCCTCCCGCTTGACCTAGGTTCACTTGCTGTGAACCGTCCGTCGCATCCGAAGTCACTTGCGCACCACAGACAAACAAACATGTGTATCTAGTACTCCGGAGACCTCTCTGGGTAAACAACCTTCGGCACACACTTCGGTGTACCGCCCAAAGTACCGAGACCTTTGGTATGACCAAATCATTGTGTACTGTCGGACCCCTCCGACAGGCACACTCCGCTGCAACAGCTGCAGCAAATAGACCTACCGAACCCTTCGGTGAAACAACCTCCGAACCCCTTTGGAGGGACCCCTTCGAATCAGAGGATAAAATCTGTGAATCGCTCATCACAGACTCCGAAACCAACACTTGGTTTCTCAATCTCCCCCTTGATGAGTGCATTGACAACCAAATTCAAGTTCAAGAAAATTTGAAAAAAATTCAGCGCACAAGTGACCATAAAACTCAGAAACGAGCTAGATCATGTCACTTGACAAATTAATTTTCCTCCCACTTTTCAAAAGAGTAAAAGCCTCTTCGGCAAATCTTCCATTTGCAAGATACAAACTCCCCCTGAGTTATTTGCCCCTTACTTGCAGAAAACTCAAAAATTTCTCCCCCTTTGGCAGTGCAAGCATCAAGGAGCATTTAATAGATGCACAACCTCGAAATGGGTAGAATTGTAAAGACATATAAAGAAAAAATATGCCAACATTAATACCAATTTTCATGTGCTCAGCTCAATTTAACATTCTCTAAAAACATGATGACAACATGTGATTTTATCATTTTGAAATAAAAGCATCACCACTCAATGAAGGTAACTAGACAAGTAAAAACAAGGACTGCGCAAAGCTAGTCAATTTCTACTCTAGACAGACAAGTCCAGTTCAAGTGGAGCATTGAAAGCAAACTTGATAAACAATGAATTTTTTTGTTGTTCTTTTCACAATGCCAGGGGTTATTCATTTGTCGACCTTATACTGTCCAATCAGGCCAAGCCTAGGCACGAAAGACATCAGAAGCTTAAGGCGGTGATTTTGGCATACACTACACTATCCCAGTTCAGACCGATGTGCAATGGTGAGCAGTTTAGAATAGAGTAGTGCGACAAACAAACCCACCTGGATATTTTCGCTTGTAGCATGCAACTCATGGAGTTTTGGATTTTTAATTAAGTGACCAAATTGTTTAGCACTTGATGAATATCCATGAGTAAGTAATACAATTTTTCAAGTTGCAATGCTTAGCATCCAGAGAAAAGGAGTCTTGCTATCAAGCTGATAAAAGATAGCTAAAAGCAGTCCGGTCAAAACATGCTAGATTCAAGACTAAGCAGTGAGCATGATTTGATTTTGGAATGAAAAATCATGCACAAAATGTTTCAGACATTAAATAGAGCTGAGCTGACATGATTACATGAATTAAAATCATGCATATAAGTGCAAAAGATGTAAATGCAATTTCACACACAATGAGCATATGCAAGGCAATCAAAATCTGCTCCCCCTCACAAAATGCCGTAAGGGTGACAAGCACCAAGTTCCCCACGCAAGTAGGCAAAATGAGAAGCATCGAGGGATTTTGTGAAATATCGGCTAGCTGGTGTTGGGTATCAACATATTGAAGTTCAATATCACCCTTCTCATTATGATCTTTGAGAAAATGATATCGCACATCAATATGTTTGGTTCTGGAATGCTGAACCGAGTTGTTTGCAATACAAATAGCACTAGTGTTATCACAGAAAAGTGGAACACTCTTATAATCTAACCCAAAATCCCGCAAAGTGGAAACCATCCACAAAATCTGAGAGCAACAGCTAGCTGTAGCAACATATTCGGCCTCAGCCGTCGATTGTGCAACACTAGACTGTTTGCGGGAAGACCAGCAAACCAGTGAAGTACCCAGAAAATGACAAGTACCAGAGGTACTTTTCCTATCAATCCTACACCCAGCAAAGTCCGCATCGGAATAACCTCGAAGACACAAAGAGGAAGATGCAGAATACCAAATGCCAAATTCGAGGGTATGTTTGAGATATCTGAGAATGCGTTTTACCGCTTGGCGGTGCGAAGCTCGTGGTGAAGCCTAAAATGAGCGCACAGACACACTGCAAAGTGTATGTCCGTACTTGTAGCAGTCAAGTAGAGGAGGGAGCCGATCATGCTTTGGATCTCCTTCTGATCTACGGATTCTCCCTCCTCATCAGGATCCAATGCTACAGATGTAGCCATTGGAGTGGCGAGGGGCTTCGCATCAGCCATGTTGAATTTCTTGAGCAGGTCCTTGGTGTACTTCGTCTGGTGGACGAATGTACCTTGTTTGCTTTGCTTGATTTGCAAACCAAGGAAAAATGTGAGTTTGCCCATCATGGACATCTCGAATTCCCTGCTCATGGTATCTGCAAACTCGGAACCAAAGCATGAGAAGAGCCACCAAAGATGATATCATCCACATAAATCTGACCTAGGAGGAAATCTTTGTCATGCTTGAGAGTGAACAGGGTTTTATCAACAGATCCCGTCAAATACCCCCGCTCAAGCAGAAAAGACTTAAGTCTATCATACCATGCCCGAGGGGCCTGCTTGAGTCCATAAAGAGCCTTATGAAGTTTAAGGACTTTATGTGGTTATTTGGGGTTTTCAAAGCTAGGGGGTTGTTTTACATAAACATCTTCGCCTATGAAGCCATTAAGAAATTCACTTTTGACATCCATTTGATAGAGTTTGAATCCCCGGGATGTCGTAAAGGCAAGCAAAATCCTAATGGCCTCTAGACGTGCAACTTGTGCAAACGTTTTAGTAAAATCAATCCCTTCTAATTGAGAATAACCTTGAGCTACAAGTCTAGCCTTATTTCTAACTACAGTCCCATCCTCCCCTTGTTTGTTTTTGAAAATCCACTTTGTTCCAATAAAATGAACATTTGGAGGAGGATCAACTAAAGTCCAGACTTAGTTTCTCTCAAAATTTTCAAGTTCTTCATGCATGGCATTAATTCAACTATAATCAGAAAGTGCATGACTAACATCTAAGGGCTTGAAAGAAGCAACAAAAGCTGAATCAATGAAATAAGCATGAGAACGTGTTACCCTTTGATCAAGCTCACCAATGATTCGCTCGGGAGGATGCATCCTTTGAACATGATGTGGAGCCTCATGGCGAGATGCAGTCTCCCCCTCAACTTGTGCGTTGGAGTGGTCCAAGATGACCAATGTCGACGTAGTTGCTTCGGGACCTTGTGCCGAAGTGGTCGAAGCGGGGTCGGCTTTGGGGGTTGATGTCGAGGGTAGTAGGGGTTCATCCTCGAACTCTCCGGGATGTTCTTCTTCGAAGCGGGTATGCTCCATGTCATGTTCATTTGCCTATTCAAAAGTGTAACTAACAGAGGGGGTTGATTTATCAAAAGTCACATCACATGACTCGATGACAGTGTTAGTCTCCAAATTATAAACACGATAAGAATGACCATGAGTAGTGTAACCTAAAAAGATCCCGTTAGAAGAACGCGACTCAAATTTGTCCAAATTTCCATGTATTAGGATAAAGCAACGACAACCAAAAACTCGAAGATAAGTAACTTTGGGCTGTCTCCCAAAACGTAGCTCATAAGATGTTAAGTTCAAAATTGAGCGCAAGAAGATTCGGTTTGAGATGTAACAAGCAGTGTTCATGGCCTCAGCCCAGAATTTCCTAGGAGTCCTGTGCTCATCGAGCATCATCCTAGCCATCTCAACCAAAGTGTGGCTCTTTCTCTCAACAACACCGTTCTGTTGAGTAACCCACGGAGTAGTGAATTCTGATGGCGTTGTGGTGTGTAAGATTTTTAGAGTTGGGAGAGTTTTTGGAGCTGATTTTTCAGAGTCATCTGGTTCTTCTCATTGTCTTGTTGCACATTCGACTTCTGAGCTTTGGAAGTGGCATAGGAGACTAGGGCATATGAGCTTTGAGTTGCTCGCTCGTCTGAGCGCCCTAGGCCTGATCCGAGGATTGCCCAAGCTCAAGTTTGAGAAGAATTTAGTTTGCGCTCCATGTCGACATGGAAAAATGATTGCCGCTTCGCATTCGCCAGTCACCACAGTGATGACTGAACAACCCGGAGAACTTCTCCATATGGACACTGTAGGTCCTTCTCGGGTCAGTTCTTTAGGCGGCAAGTGGTATGTATTAGTTATTGTCGACGATTTCTCTCGCTACTCTTGGGTCTTCTTTCTTGCCAGCAAGGATGAAGTGTTTTCACACTTTCGGAGCTTGGCTTTGAGACTTTTCACTGAACTCCTAGGTGCATTAAAATTCATTCGAAGTGATAATGGCACTGAGTTCAAAAATAGTCTCTTTGTTGACTTTTGCATGGAGCATGGCATAGAACATCAATTCTCTGCTCCGCGGGTTCCTCAACAGAACGGTGTTGTTGAGAGGAAGAACCGCACTTTGGTTGAGATGGCTAGGACGATGCTTGATGAGCATAGGACTCCTAGAAAATTCTGGGCTGAGGCCATGAACACTGCTTGCTACATCTCAAACCGAATCTTCTTGCGCTCAATTTTAAATTTGACATCTTATGAGCTGCGTTTTGGGAGACAGTCCAAGGTTACTCATCTTCGAGTTTTTGGCTGTCGCTGCTTTATCCTAAAACGTGGTAATTTGGATAAATTTGAGTCGCGATCTTCTGACGGGATCTTTTTGGGATACACTACTCATGGTCATTCTTATCGTGTCTATAACTTGGAGACTAACACTGTCATCGAGTCATGTGATGTGACTTTTGATGAATCAACCCCCTCTGTTAGTTCTGCTTTTGAACAGGAAAATGAACACGACATGGAACAGACCTTATTCGAAGAAGAAGATCCCGGAGAATTCGAGGATGAACCCCTACTACCCTCGACATCGACCCCCGAAGCTGACCCCGCTTCGACTACTTCGGCACGAGGTCCCGAAGCGACTACCTCAACATCGGTCATCTTGGACCACTCCAACACACAAGTTGAGGGGGAGACTGCATCCCGCCGCGAGGCTCCACATCATGTTCAAAGGATGCACCCTCCTGAGCAGATCATTGGTGAGCTTGATCAAAGGGTAACACGTTCTCATGCCCATTTCACTAATGCTGCTTTTGTTGCTTCTTTCGAGCCCTTAGATGTTAGTCATGCACTTTCTGATTCTAGTTGGATCAATGCCATGCATGAGGAACTTGAAAATTTTGAGAGAAACCAAGTCTGGACTTTAGTTGATCCTCCACCAAATGTTCATTTTATCGGAACAAAATGGATTTTCAAAAATAAACAAGGGGAGGATGGGACTATAGTTAGAAACAAGGCTAGACTTGTAGCTCAGGGTTTTTCTCAACTAGAAGGGATTGATTTTACTGAAACTTTTGCACCTGTTGCTCGCCTTGAGGCCATTAGGATTTTGCTTGCCTTTGCGACATCCCGGGGATTCAAACTCTATCAAATGGATGTCAAAAGTGCTTTTCTTAATGGCTTCATAGGTGAAGATGTTTATGTAAAACAACCCCCTGGTTTTGAAAACCCCAAGTACCCACATAAAGTCCTTAAACTTCAGAAGGCTCTTTATGGACTCAAGCAGGCCCCTCGGGCTTGGTATGATAGACTTAAGTCTTTTCTGCTTGAGCGAGGGTATTTGATGGGCTCTGTTGATAAAACTTTGTTTACTCTCAAGCATGGCAAAGATTTCCTCCTAGTGCAGATTTATGTGGATGATATCATCTTTGGTGGCTCTTCTCATGCTTTGGTTGCCGAGTTTGCAGATACCATGAGCAGGGAGTTTGAAATGTCTATGATGGGTGAACTCACCTTTTTCCTTGGTTTGCAAATCAAGCAAAGCAAACAAGGTACTTTCGTCCACCAGACAAAGTACACCAAGGATCTGCTCAAGAAGTTCAACATGTCCGATGCGAAGCCCCTCGCCACTCCAATGGCTACATTTGTAGCATTGGACCCTGACGAAGATGGAGAAGCCGTAGATCAGAAGGAGTTCCGAAGCATGATCGGCTCCCTCCTCTACTTGACTGCCACGAGGCTGGACATACACTTTGCAGTGTGTCTGTGCGCTCGTTTTCAGGCTTCACCACGAGCTTCGCACCGCCAAGCGGTAAAGCGCATTCTAAGGTATCTCAAACACACCCTTGAATTTGGCATATGGTATTCAACATCTTCGTCTTTATGTCTTCGAGGTTATTCCGATGCGGATTTTGCTGGGTGTAGAATTGATAGGAAGAGTACCTCTGGTACTTGTCATTTTCTGGGTACCTCATTGGTTTGCTGGTCTTCCCGCAAACAGTCTAGTGTTGCACAATCGACGGCTGAGGCCGAATATGTTGCTGCAGCTAGCTGTTGCTCTCAGATTTTGTGGATGGTTTCCACTTTGCGGGATTTCGGGTTAGATTATAAGAGTGTTCCACTTTTCTGTGATAACACTAGTGCTATTTGTATTGCAAACAACCCGGTTCAGCACTCCAGAACCAAACACATTGATGTGCGGTATCACTTTCTCAGAGATCACAATGAGAATGGTGATATTGAACTTCAATATGTTGATACCCAACACTAGCTTGCCGACATTTTTACAAAACCCCTCGATGCTTCTCGATTTGCCTACTTGCGTGGGGAACTTGGCATTTGTCACCCTTACGACATTTTGTGAGGGGGAGCTGTTTTAGATGGATATGCCTTTGCTAATTGTGTGCTAAATTGCATTTACATCTTTTGCACTTATATGCCTGCTTATAATCCATGACAGCTCAGCTCTTTTTAATTTATCTGGAACATTCATGTGCATGATGTTTTATTTTCAAAGTCAAATCATGCTCACTGCTTAGTCTTGAATCTAGCATGTTTAGGCAGGACTGCTTTAGCTATCTTTTATCTGCTTGACAGCGAGACACTGTTCATTGGATGCTAAAAATTGCAACTTGAAAACTGTTCTACATTTTCATGGATATTCATAAAGTACCAAACAATTGGTTCACTTAGTTAAAATCAAAAATTCCATGATTTGCATGCTTTTAAGAGAAAAGATCCAGGTGGGTTTGTTTGTCGCACTACTCTATTCTAGACTGCTTACCATTGCACATCGGTCTGAACTGGAATAGTGTAGTGTATACCAAAATCTTTGCCTTAAGCTTCTTATGGCTTTCATGCCTAGGCTTGGCCGGATTGGAAAGCATAAGGTGGACAAACAAATAACCCCTGGCACTCACAAAAGAACAACGAAAATTCATCGATTATCAAGTTTGCTTTTCATGCTCCATTTGAACTAGACTTGTCTGTCTAGAGTAGAAATTGACTAGCTTTGCGCAGTCCTTGCTCTTACTTGTCTAGTTTCCTTGACTAAGTGGTGATGCTTTATTTAAAAAATGATCAAATTACATGCTTCATCATGCTTTTAGAGAATATTAATTTGAGCTGAGCCTATGATCATTGGTGTTAGTGTTGGCATATTTTTGCTTCATATGTCTTTGCAATTCTGCTCATTTCGAAGCTTTGCATCTTTTACATGCTCCTTGATGCTTGCATTGACAAAGGGGGAGAAATTTCGGAAAGACTTGCTTCGTTCTCTGCTGCAAGGGGTATAATTTCCAAAGGGGGAGAAAATTTGACATAAAGGGGGAGAAGATTCTTTGTTGCCAAAAAGGGGGGAAAATTTAACTCAGGGGGAGTTTTTATTGCCAAAGGGGCTTTTTACTCTTTTGAGAAAGGGGGAGGAAAATTCTTCTGTCAAGTGACATGATTTGGCTCTTTTCTGAGTTTTTGTGGTCACTTGTGTGCTGAACATTTTTAAATTTTCTTGAACTTGGATTTGGTTGTCAATGCACTCATCAAGGGGGAGATTGAGAAACCAAGGGTTGGTTTCAGTATTTGTGATGAGTGATTGACAGGATTTTTACCCTCTGTTCGAAGGGTACCTCCGAAGGGGGTTCGGAGGTGGTACCTTCGAAGGTGTTCGGAGGAGGGTACCTCCGGAGGGGTTTCGCAGGTTGGACCTCCGAAGGGTGTTCGGAGGTGATTTCACCGAAGGGTGTTCGGTGGTTTGGTTGCTGCAGCTGTGCAGCGGAGTGTGCTTGTCGGAGGGGTCCGACAGTACACGATGACTGGGTTCGTACCGAAGGGTTCGGTACTTTGGGCGGTACACCGGAGTGTGTGCCGGAGGTTGCTAACCCGGAGAGGTCTCCGGAGTACTGGATACACTTGTCTGCTTGTCTGTGGTGCGCAGGGACTTCGGAGGCGACGGACAAGGTTCGCAGCGGGTGAACCTGGGTCAAGCGGGAGGCTTGATGCCAGGGGAGCGGGGAGCTCCGTCACGGTGGCTGCGAAGGTGGTCCAGGTCGGTCCTCGGGTCGAGGCGTGCCAGGTGAAGGCAGAGAGTGCGGAGCGTGGCTCCGGCTGAAGGTGCTCCGAGACAAAGTCCTCGGAGGTGAGGCACTTCGAAGGTACTCCGGATGGAGTGACTTCGGAGTTGGTGGAACTAGTCCTCTGCGGAGGCAAGGTATTCGAAGTGTGCTCCGGAGGGAGACATTCGAAGGTACCCGACGAAGGTCTCAGAAGTCGAGGCGCATCGAAGGCATGGTCCGGATGAGGCTCGTCAAGGAGTGTGCTCGGGGAGAGACACTGCGACGAAGTGCTCATGGAATGCTTCATGCGGAGGCCTTGGACGAAGGAGGGACTTCGAAGGGTGGTACTCCGAAGGTGGGGCTTCGGAGTGAGGAAGGCTTCGGAGCGAGGCTAGCTCCGGAGTGAGGTTGTCTTGTGGTGCTTCGGCCTGCATGGCTTCGGTACACGGACTGACGGAGTTCGAGCTGGGTGAAGCTGCGAAGCCGTGGTGGTCCACTCCGGAGGTGTTGATACGAAGGCCCAAGGGCTTTGACGGCTTCGGCTCAAAACCGTCACTGTATCGAAGGCCATCTTCGGCGAAGCGAAGGCCACCAGGCTCAAGGCTTCTCGCCGAAGCTACCGCACCCTCGCGTGCGAAGGGAGGCTGCAGAAGGTCAAAGACTGCAAAGGCTGACACTGTCTGCTCTGCAAAAAGCTGACGCTGTCCCCTCTGCAAAGCTGACAGAGAAGCCTCCAGAATAAAGGTGGACTACCTTTTGTACCCCTTAGTTCTGTAGAGACAAATCCTTTGTAAACCCTAGGGGTAAAGTAGTCACTTCCTTTGGGTGAACTGTGGGCTATAAATATGGGGGCTCGGTAGGTAACATTTAACACTTTGAGCATTTACTGTTGAGCTCCTGTAGTCACATACCTCGCTGTATTCATCCAGAGTTCAATATTTTTGTGTTCCTTGTTCAAGCGGCGAAGCCCTGCTTCTTTGTGCCTTTTGCTTGAGCTCGCATTACATACCTCGCTAGTTATCGTGCACCGAAGCCTGTCTAGGCGAAGGTTGACTTTATGCGAAGTGTGTTTTTCAGCGTGCTGTCGCTCTGTGTAACTTGAGGCAAGTCCTCACAGCTTACTAGCGAAGCCCTGATCGAGGCCCGTTTGCTTCTTGTGTCGAAGCCCTTAGCGGAGTCCGTTTGTGTGCGTGTAGACCTTCGTGTACGAAGCACAACACCAGTTGCTGTTGCCAAGTATCTGGTCGAAGTCCTCAGAGGGCAGTCCACTCTTGCGAAGGGTGAAGTGCGAAGCCTGCTCGAAGCACCCTGTGTGCGGAGCCTGCACTGACTTAGCAGAATAGATTTTCGAGGGTTGTTAGTGGAGCGAAGTCTTCTTGGCTTCGAACTTTAGCTCCTGCGAAGCCTGTGTTCGGAGCTGTCGAAGTACCTCCGAACCAGACCTTCGAAGGTTGTGTTCGAAGCCTGTTCCGCAGAAGACAGAATCAAACCGAAGGCTAGTTTTTAGCCCGAAATTTTAAAAGCTCCCATTCACCCCCCTCTGGTCGCCGTTTCCGGTCCAACACTAAAGATGATCGGTCTCCTAATTAAAAATGATATTAAAGCTAAACTAAATAGACTTACTGCAGTAAATAAAAATGAGTACTAGAAATATTTAATGACGTAATAAAAAACTAAATACCTTAATAAAATATTCAGAATGCAGTCTAAAAATAAAATACTAATTAACTGAATAAAGTATGGATCATCCAAAAATTAATTCAGAAATAAACCAAAAATATTTCACGTAAAGACTAGAATTAAAAATACTACTGCGACTAATAAATTTTTCTTTACTTTTATATAAGCAGATTAAACAGATATATAAAGAAAAATATGCGAGTACTAAAAATATTTTGGCAGATTAAATTAACCCGAAATTTTTAAACAGATTTTTAGCTAATTAAAAAATGGATAAATATTGGTTTAACTAACCAGCTAAAATATAGGAGATTAAGAAGAAAACTTACCTCGCTGTGCGCCGTCTGCCTCAACAAGAAAAGTCCGCCTGGGGATGTAATGCTGCTGGCTGCTGCGTATGCGTGGCTCAAGGCGTGATGATAGCTGCCCGTGGGTCCCGCCAAAGGATAGCAGCCGCAGTGCAGAAGAACTGCTGCCGCCTGGGAAACCGTGCGAGTGCTGCCGACGCAATAAAACTTTCCTCCTAGGCCTGCATAGCTGCCGAAGCTTGGCTAGGGGCCCCGCTCGATGACGCCTGCAGTTCTGCCGCTGGAAAGCAAAACCTGACCGGCTGGTGAAAACGACTGCGCATGAAAAGCTATAGGCGCTTTGGCTTCTGTGTGAGAGAAAACAAAAGATGTTGCTGTTGTCGGCTATGCCTCCTGCTGCATGCGCGGATGAAGAAAATCGAAGAAAATGTGGGGACAAATTTCACTGGCGACGATGAGGAAAGATGCTGTGGCGACGAAGAAAAAACTTGATGGACTGTAGATTGATCTCCGAAATAAAAAATAGCAGTCATCTATCCCTAGGGGGATAGGGGCCTATTTATAGGCGACTCCTAATACATGAAAAGACTAATTTACCCCTAGGTTAAATTAACACTGACTCTAAAATAAATTCCGAAAATTACTAAAGTATTCTTAGAAAAATCTCCTGACTCAAATAAAAATATTCTAAACTTAAAAACTAAATATTAATATCCTAAAAACAAAATAATCATAGGTTGTCAGTTTTGCGCCGAAACTGACAAAGCATCCACCGTCTTCGCACCGGGTACCCGGTTTGGGCTGACCCGACCCCACAGCTTCCTCAGCCCGGCAATCGTTCGTCGCCCGTGTACCTGAGTCAAACCCAGTCAAACAGACCAGTGGATCATCTATCGCTCCTAGCTCATGTACCCGGATTAGGCTAGCCCGACTCCGCAGCTCCTCTGCCCGGCTATCGCTCGCTGCCCGTGTACCTAAGTCAGACGCGCCTCAGACTCGGCAGGTCTTCCTTTCTCTTCTTATTTGACTTCCGTTGACAATCACACATCACATGTGGAGTATCAAACCCATGTTCTTCAACATGGTTTCTCACTTATCTTCTTCTTTAATATAAGAAAGGACTTCGCTACAAACATCAGGTGCTATTTCTCCATTCTCCCCTTTAGAGAGTTCTGCGAAGGTCTTTGCATTGAAATGTGTTTTGCAGTTGTCCGTCATCCTAAATCTAACGGAGCCGTCGAGCGAGCTATTGGTAATATTTTATCAGGCCTGAATCGAAAGATAGTAGGATTGGCAAAGGGGTTGTGGACCGAAGAACTCCCGAAGATTTTATGGTCCATTCGGACCACTCAAGCAAGGTCCACAGGCTTTACCCCTTTTAGGTTACTATTCGGAGATGAAGCCATGACGCCAACGGAGCTTAAAGGAGGATCTCTTCACACCATCTAACCTGAAACGGAAAATGAAAGACAAGCTTAGCTGGACCTAACTAAAGAAATAAGGCTTCGAGCTGTTGCTAACCTAACGAAGTATCAACATCAGACGAAGACTATA
Source organism: Zizania palustris (assembly GCA_019279435.1). Lineage (NCBI taxonomy): Eukaryota > Viridiplantae > Streptophyta > Magnoliopsida > Poales > Poaceae > Zizania > Zizania palustris. The sequence goes on along the minus strand of JAAALK010000285.1, from coordinate 50,441,906 downwards.
ACACCCAGATTTAACAAAATCCAGACTTTATTGAATTTCCACAGAAAAACAATAATAAAAATATGTCCATCATGCGACAACGTACATACGGTCAATCATCTGTGGTTCGCAGACCACATTATTACATAAGTATAAAATTTAAAAAGAAATTATGAAATAAAACTACATGACGAACATCTTCTTCAGGATCGCTTTCTTGACTGGGTCACTACTCACTACTCCAGACCATCCTCCTCATAGTACGTAGTCTCTGAAGTGTTTTCCAATGGGTATGAGTACAGAAGTACTCAACAAGCCACCGAGAATGCAATAATAATGCAGGGTAATAAGTAGGGATGATGAGGGTTTAAAGTGCAGAAAATTACATTTTCAAGTTGCAGCATTTAGTATAGTCAAATTTAATTATATAGAATAATAAACATGAACAATGCATCATCATCTAACTCGAGGAGTACGTTTTCCCTCCTCGCTCAACAGTCCTTACATGCCAAGTCCTCATGCAACACTCCTAAATATAAACTAACTGCGAGTAGTCACGCAACTCGCCCTTGACCTTGGGCTCGACTTTTCAAAAAGATTTAAACTCTGATCAGAGGTGTACTAATGTATCCACAAGGCACGCACTCATCCCCCACACTAAAGTGTAACGAGATGAACCATACCACGGGAACTCATGCCAAAACCTTAGCATGAGATTCTCCAATCCGATAACACCCGCTCTAGGTTTCGCCGGCGCGCCTGGCACTCCGAACTAACGTCGCGCCCCTTTTATGCCACGTCGGTACAAGCCACCCGCATGTGCTGCTTGACCCATCTCCATGTGGTGCCTCGAGTTGGAACACTCCATACCTTAGTTAGGACTTACCAACTAGACTTGTGGTTAGTACGGAAGTGTATTGCAATAGATCCCATAGACCGGTCGTTATAATGCCCTGGGTGCTACCGACCAATACCCTAGCTTGCACCCGGAACCCACCATGCTTACTTAACCAAAACTCCAAAACCAATAGAATTCCAGGGTGAGAAAATAACGGGGATCATATAATAGAATCCAAACCTCTACAACTCGTTTTTATCTTATAACGGTTGTGTCAATACATTGGACACTATCTAGTAATACTATTAATATGGTGACAAGGAGTTTAGGCTCAAAAGCATGGCTTGGGTTTGCACTTCAAGGTCAGGGATCTAAATAAATATAATGTAAGGCGTTCAATTTGACTAATGCATGCATAACCTTTGAGTTTTAGCGATAATTTAAGAAAACTAGGTTCAATATGCTCAAAAATTAGTTTGGTGACTTGCCTTGCTCGGCAAAAGGTGATGGTGGAACCTCCGGGTAGTACTCTGGCTCTTCGACGGCATCGTAGTCTTCTCGACACGAATATAGGTTTTGGTTGGGTTATATCAAAGGAAATAAAGTTATCAATCTTCTGAAATCATTATCTAAATTTTTAAGAACAAAATTTGATGGAGTTATGAATTTTCTAAAAAGGGATAAAAATTTATCCTAAAGTGTTTTAAACTCCCTAATAATTAAAAATAAAAAGTTCAGAATAAACCTATGGTTTTTATTACATAAATATGAATAGAATAAAAAGATAAATTTTCTAAAATAGGAATGTTCAAATTTGGAGTTAAATTTAGCAAGTTATGAATTTTTGAAGTTTAAATGAATTTCTGGAATTTATTTTAAACCCTAAGCAATCGCCGGTCCACGGTGAGCCGAGTTCACCGTGAACCCATGCACTGTGCGCGTGCGCCGGATCGCGGATCATCGTTGGATCGCGATCGAATGGCTACGGGTGAGGTGGGGAGTTTTATTGAAAATGGATGCACGAGATTGCACGATACCCCCTCGCCGAGATCTGACTAGCCAGATTAAACCAAGCGACCGATTTAATCCCGACCATCGGATCACGATCGCGCAGTCGCGGACGAATCCGACATGGCACGGGTATTTTACTCGTGCTGGTCTTCTCTAGTGATGGCGACGGGTTAGCGGCGACGGCGAGCGACGACGACCGGATCTAGTAGCTAAAATGGAATTAGGGAAGCGTGGCGGTCAAGAGGGTACCGACGGTGAGGCTTGGGGTCGTTGGAGCATGGCCAACCTCAAGCGGGGGTGGTGGAGGTGTCCGGGTCCTTGTCGGCGGTGGGGCTCTGGCGGGTTTCATCGGTGAAGAAGGGGTGGCCAAGGTCGGGGAGGTGACGACGGTCACGACGGTGAGGCAGATGTCGGCGATGAGGGGTCCCGGCGGCGGCGAGCAGTGGCATAGCGTGAACAGAGGGGCGGCACTAAAAATGGTGGGGAGAGCGCTTGGTTCGGGTGGGGCGCAAGTGAACATGAGGGCCGAACGTGGCAGGGTGCGAGGGTTAAATAGGGGCGCCGACGGTGTAAAATTTGCAGGCACATACATGGAAACCCGAGGGGATGTTTCCATTTTTCCGGTGAGCCCTTGCCATGCATGCGCGTGGTGATCCCGGGACGATGACACGTTGGTGTAAAGGGGGAAACCGTCAGCGTATCACGGGGAGTTTAATGTCGTCGTCAATTCGGTGGAAGGGGGCCGGCATCGGCGGGATTGCAGCGCTAGGGTTTCGGCCGAGGGATTTGGGGGCGGCGACGTGAGGAAGATGAAGGCTGACGAGATGGGGCCACTATCAGTGGGCGGATGTGGACACAGGTGCGGCAATGGTCGGGTCTGACGGGTGGGGTCGGGCTCAGTCGGGTGGGGGGTTGGCGCCGACAGGTGGGGGCGGGGACTCTGGCGTGCGCGTGGAGAGGGAGGTGGGTCGCTGACGAGTGGGGTCCACATGTTAGTGAGTGGCACGGGGCGGAGTGGGCTTGACCGGCCTGTGGAGGGGGAAAAGGGGAAGAGGGGCCCATTACTGTTAAAGGTATTTCTGAATAAAAATAATTGCTGAAATAGATTTAAAATATTTGGGTTGCTTCTAAGGGTGATAAAAATTTGTAAAAATTCTCAAAAATAGGTCTTGGTCTTAGGATCATATAGAAATTTTCTCAGTCTCTGGTTTGGATTATTTCTCTAGATTTTTGTTTATTTGTGCATTTTCAGCTTTATGGAAAATCCAAAAATGATTCCTTTCAGAAAAACATAATTAAAATGTATTTTTACCTTTTGGAAATGTGGGGTGTTACAAAGACTTGGTATGATCCGAAAATTAAACTTAATGAACTTAAACCGGGTCATTTAGTTTTGTGAAGCATTATCGCACACGAGAAATTAGGAAATAAATGGGAAGGTCCATATATCATCCTTCGTTCAGGACGCCCCAGATCTTTTAAGTTAGCTAATTTAGAAGGTGAAGAGTTAAAACATGCATGGCATGCAGATCACCTTAAGCGATACTTCGCATAGGGACTCCTTGTAATCATTTGTAAACACTTTCTAAATGAATAAAGCTCATGGTTCAAATAATACGTACTTCTCAAAATGACTCCTACTCCTAGTGGACGCATTAGGAGAACGGAGTTAATTGCGAAGGTAAGTATTAGTCATTCGAATCAGTTTACGGACTTTGAGCCACCGGTTCAAAGTATCCATCAAGGTGGGAAAGCTACATATAAGCGGATTCCAAGTCAATGGCTTGATAGCATCCGTAAAAAGAGTCCAAAGAGACCAAATTCTACAGATTCCAAGCAATTAGCTTGAAAGCATCCGTAAAAAGAGTCGAAGGAGATCACAGAAAGCAGATTCCGAGCCACTGGCTTGATAGCATCCATAAAAAGAGTCCAAATAGGCCAAACAATATGGACTTCGAGCAGTTAGTTTGAAAATGTCCGTAAAAAGAGTCCAAAGCGACCGTCATATTCGAAAAAGAGTACTAAGTTACCATTTTCGAACTTCAAACCAATAAGGTCGAAGTCATTTTCAAGGTCCCTAGTGACCATCTATTTGAATTTTGGATTACAAATATTTAATTGTTCTTTAATAGAGGCTCCGAGCCACCAAAAATAAAATTATTGAAATTTTCCTCTTAACTAGCGTCATTGTGCATAACCACCTTTGATCGAAATTCGAAGGTGCTTACCCCTAAAGAGGGGCTTGGAGATGACGAGACAATTTCGAAGCATTCTAGTTTATATTACTCAACAGATTGTATTACATTAGGAAATTTTTTATCTAAACCTAAATAAAAGCGGAGACCTCTCTGACCTCTAGAGCTACCTCCGGGACCAGTTCGGCCTTTGGAGCCTGGAGTTCTCAGGACCATCCTTTTGGTTTGACTACCCTTCTTCTTCGAAGCCCCCCAGCTTTTTTGCTCTTCTTGAAGCTCAGCCCAAGTTAGAAGCCGCTCGGAGCTAGCCTCCGTTGGTCTTCAACTTGATACTCCGAGTCGGACCAATCTACATATTCTGAAGATGAAGATACTACTTTATCCTCTTCTTTAATATAAGAAAGGACTTCGCTATGAACATCAGGTGCTATTTCTCCGTGTTCCCCTCGAGGAACAGAAAATCACGAGCGCCTATAAGGCCTTAATCTTTCGAGAATAGCCCATTGTTAGTGAATCCCTTCATTAAGCTCTAATACTTCGAGATCATGATCCGAAGCATATGGAAAAACCTAAAAACAAACATCCAAGCGAAGACTTTTCATTCATAAACTTTTCATTCATTGAAATAAAAGAACATTACAAAGTCTTTTGTACATAATAAAGCCCCCTAGAAGCTAGACCTTCAGGTCCAGAGGCAGAGCCGGAGGCTTCGTATGAGCTTCCCTCTGCCGACGGGCTTCGTCGATCCACGCCTTGGCCGCAGCTTTGTTGTCTGCTTTCTAGGTCATCCGGAAGGCTTCCCAAGCTGAAGCCACATCCAGTGATGGTCGGAGCAAGCCTTCATCAGCGAAGCTTGCTGGCGTCGAACCCTTCACCAAAGAAACAAAGACCCTGATGGCTTCGAGGTGACGAAGGACTCCGATCCTGGCTACTTGTCCGGAGATTTCTCCATAATGAGTACCGGAGCCTTTCATCATCTTATCCGCCGCTTGGATCATCTTGAGCTTTCGGTCGAGAGGCTCGTCCGCCGCAGCTGAAGAAGATGGGCACACCGTTCCGAAATATTCTAGGACACCCCTGAGGGTATCCATGGTCTGATCAGTAGCCAAGTCGTACCTCGTCTTGGCCCTTGTCTTCTCGGTAGCAATGGAGGAGAGTTCGGCTGTCTTTGATATTAAATAATTCTTCTGAGATAGCGCTTGCTGAAGCGCCCCTCGGAGTTCCACGAGTTTAGCTCCGGAAGATGCCTCCGCTGCTCGAAGCTTCTCAACTTCAGCCCTCAGCACCATACGTTCCGCTTGAAGTTCCTTTATCGAAGAAGCTTGGCCAGCATGGGCTTGCTGCTCTGTTCGGAGCGCTTCCTCTGACGTGGCCTTTGTCCTCTGCTCTTCAAGGAGTTCTTCCTCCAATCGCAGGGACTTGTCTTTGGAGCCTTTAAGGGCCCTTTGAAGCGCTGTAACCTTCCTTTTGGGATGATTAGTCTCGAGCTCGTTGGAAGTCGTTGCCGCTCTAGCAAGAATAAATTGCTGCAAAAAGCAAAGTAAATATGATGTATTTTCAATGAATTAAATGTACTTTATGTTTATTGTATACCTAGAGGGTAGCCCTTTCGAGGGCTAGGTCTACCTCCGATCCACTGGCCTCGCTCAATGCGAAGACCATCTCGGAGTTGCCAACCTCTTGGCTCTTTTCAGCCAAGGGCGGCAGAAGAGACCGGAGCCCTGTCCGCTGCTCCAAGAACAAAGCCAGTAGCGGGAGCCAAGACAGAGCTCTCTGATCATCTTCGGCGGGATCTTCTTCTGAAGCATCCACCGAATGGTTTTTTTCGATGGCGTCGTCATCAAAGAAGGGAGAGGCACAGGCCAGTCCTTACCTTTACCTCTCCCCAGTGCAGGAGCCGAAGGGACCACTATCTCCATCGGACCCCAACAAAAGCAACCGTCGTAGCCGGAGCTACGTCTTCTACCGGAGCCTCATCTCCAACTGGAGCTAAAGCTCCATCTTGGGCCAGAGCCATATTGTTCCCCGAAGCATCTACAAACATAAGGTATTCACCAATTATCTAAAAAGATATTGCTAATACAATGAAATTATTTCAGGTACATCAAGAAATAAAGATCGAAGGCTTACCTCCATCTACACTTTGAGGGAGAATTACAGGATCCCCCAAAAATCCATACATTTTGAGGTACTCCTCAATGTCCTCCGCCGAAGTTTGGGCCGGAGTAGCAGACGTCGAGGCCCTTACCTCTGTCACCACTACTCTGATCACTGGTGAACCAGGGCCTTCTGGCTCCTTTCCTTGAACCCCGGTTGGTTCGGTGCTAATCGTCACCTCCTCTTCGGCTCTTGGTGATGCTCCGACTTCTACCCGAGCTGGATCCTCGATCTCAACCCGAGAATCCTCTTCGCCACCTTCCATCAAGAGAGCTTCCAGCTTCTTTCCCATCCGGACCTCCGAGGTATCCTCCTCTTCTGACTTCTCTGAAGAAGAGATCCGAATCTTGAGCAAAGACGAAGACGCTGGAGGTGAAGGGATTTTGGATTTTTGTGTCGCCTTCTTTACTGGAGTCCTCGCAGCCTTTGAGGTACCAACAGCAACCTTCCTCTTTCGAGAGACTAGACCTGCTGGGTCAAAGCTTGGAAGAGGAGGAGCTCCCATTCCGAGCGCGCTCCACACGCGGTTGGGGCATTCCCAGCTCCCATCCAGCTCGATCCTCTACTTCTTCTCCACTGCGGTAGGGGCTCCGAGCACCCGTTCTGCAGCCCGAGCTATCTGCTCCGGAGCCAACATCAATGGAGCCGCCGAAATAACGTAACAATTAGTTGAGAAAATTATAGATATTCTATGACTAATCTGAATGCAGGAGATGTTAAAGTGTTACCTAGAGCTCAAAGCTCCCCCTCCGAAGCGCTCTAGAACACAAAAGGTCAGTTGGCCCCGAGTGGCGGTATCCGGAGGGTGATGAACTCCTCCGCCAAGTCTCGCATACTCATGTGCTTGGCCACTAAAGACAATAACCCAAGTCGCGTTGAGAGCAGACTTGAGTACGGAGTCACCTCCGCCTCCCTCCTGTACCATATCTCTTGTAGGGGCCCCGCCAGGCTAGAGTCTTCTCCAACCTCGGCATAGAACCACCAGAGTATCTAATCGGAATACCACCAGTCGTTGATTGCTTTTGCAGGAAAATTCTTCAAATGCCCCTTCCGGAGCTGAAAGTTGACGCTTCTGAAGGCCACCAGTAGCTTGGAGTCTCCGGGCCCATCATGTGGCTTGGGTTGGCACGAAGCTTCGTGGGGTGCCGCGAACACTTCGGACCTTCCTTCGCACCCTTCGGCTCGGAGGGCCCACTCAAAGATTGCCAGCCTAGCTATGACATTCGGAGATAACTGCGGTAAGGTGACATGGAACATCGCTAGAACCTCCGTCAAGAAATCAATTGAAGGAAGTCCCAGTCCTGCTTCAAAGAAAGCTTCGAAGACAACTACTTCTCTGCTCCTCGGCGCTAGTATCATCTCTTCCCCCAGGATCCAGGTGATACAGACAGCCTAGCATCAACAACATTTCCTTCCCCCAATGATCAAGATATTCCAAATCATTTTGAAGGAGCAATAACTCGCGCTCATGCAAAGCAAATAAATCAACAGGTGAACTCGCTCCTAAATAAGAATAGCATTACACGTGAAAATCAGTTACTACCTAATGCCCATAATTTAATTGTTCTTAGGTATGAAAACGTTGAAGAGTGGCCAAAGGAGCAGTACTTAATCAACAGCCATCAATCAAGCAATGAATGCAATGAAGGCCATTTCGGATTCAAGTGACCAGTATGGAATAAAATGCTCATAGAAACCGCATATTAAATCCAATAAATGTGTTCGACCACAGCTTGGAACGCTTACTTCATAAGCTTTCCAACGGATCTGGCCTCACCCAATAATTCCACCAGAATTGAGAGTTATCGCCGACTTAATGTGGAGACCAGAAACTGTCAAACGTTTCATTTGCTTTAATTAGGGTGTTGCGCACCAATATTGGCTTAATGCCATGTAAAATGTCCTGAACACCTCTACATGTCCCTCTTAATCCCTTCTATATAATAGGATCTTTCTCAATGTGTTGGGGGAAACAAAATTTTGAGAATGAAACAACTATGCTTTATGCATGTTCTTGAGTGTTCTAGCTACTAGCTGAATCATCTCTAAGAATTGTGCATTCCTTCCCGTTGTTCTTGCAAGCCCTTTGTGATTGCAACGAGGATTGTAATCCGCTTGACTTGGTTGAGTGGACAACGTGAGGTTGGGCGAACTCCGTGCTGCAGGTTGTTGCACATGCAACGGTTGGCTGCACAAGACTCGTCAGGTTTCACGAGTATCTTTGATTCTACGCCGTGAAGGTTGGGCGCATCCTTGTATCATTTGGTATCATCAGTTATCACGGTAGAATCTTTATCCCTAGTTGTAGTTTCATTTTCGTCCTATTTGAAAATGGCCTCACAAAAATATTGAACCATAGTTTACGATCTGTTGTTCTTGTGCGTTCTGCTAAGTTTTAATCCAAGAGATCGTGTTCTTGTTGCTGAATGGTTCATTGTCCTTCACATTACTTATTTTTATTCCCCATTGATCAGTTTAATATATCGGTAGTAATTCCCACAAGCAAACTCAGATTATTGTTTACCCATTTCTGTTGGAAAATCAAAAAAAATCCTGCTAAGTTGTCAAATTATTGGCTTCTTACTATTGAAAAGAAAAGCCTGAATTCTTTTGATAGACATTCTGCCCTTTGCGAATACTTTGATCCTACAAAGACTAGCTGATATGTTCTATAGGGCTGCACTTGGTGATCTTATTCTCACAATTTTAATAGAAAAGAAAGATATGAATCAGTGTTGAAAATCACAATACAGATGACAAGAGTATAAAAAAACTGAAGTTACTGTTTTGCATGCTAAAAAGAAAAAAAGACAGCCTACTATGTGAAAAAAAGAAGAGAGGGGCTATTGTTTTATTTGCATTATTGGGAGAACAGTTCTGTTGGTGCAAAATTGTGCCATATTTTAAATAAGTTTAATCAGCTAGCGTCTTTCCATAACCATTGCAATTGAGCCATTTTTTGTAACTCATATATACTGTTGGCTCACCCCTTTGATTGCATTTGGTTCCATTATCTTTGTGTGTGAGTTGCTTTTGTTTATCTTCCGAACCTTGTGTTCAGCAACTAGATTGTGTGTTCTCATGTGGATAACTACTTAGTAAGACTACATCGAGAATTCAGATTGTGCAGGACAAAATTTCCCCTACCAAGCTCCACAAATAAAATCGTTGTAGGCTTTGATCTCAGCTGTGAGTTCGCTAAACCTCATATTGTTCTGCCTCTCCATTCATGTGTGAACTCCTTTATCAATCAGCAGAGGGTAAGTAAGAACTTCGGTGGTAAGGATAAGTGAGGTTGAGAGTACTATCCACACATATATTTTTTTCTTCATTTGCTGTTTGCCCAACTAACCATGTCAGGTCAAGGTGAAAATTCAGGGAACAGTGGACGTGCTCCAGATGCCGCAGTTAACTGGACTGAATATTGTGCATTGAGAGACACACTACGACGAGAGATCACCGTTGGAAATGAACAGCTGAGAGAAGAATTGAATAACTCCATCCAAGATCTTCAAATTGAAGTAAATCAACAACTGAACGTATTCCACACTAACATAGTTGCTGACATTGTACGGCAACTACAACCACAAGCTGAAAAAGAACCTTTAATAAATGAGACCGATGAGGAAGCCGCTGCTCGAAGGGCTCGTGCTGTTAATATAAACCCTCCACCTGTTAGAAATATAAGGGTTGGTGATGAAAATAATAATAATAATGCAGGAAGGGAGCGTGGTCGTGGCGTGGGTCGTGGAAGAGCTGCATATGAACCAATACATATTAACATACCCCCTCACAATCAAGCAAATCAACACCATCATCGCAACAACAACAATCATCATGATGAACATAGGTTTGGTAAACTTAAATTTTCTATGCCTAAATTTGCAGGTACCAATAATCCTGAAGAATACTTAACTTGGGAATTAAAAGTCAACAAAATCTTTCGGATGCACAACTACACGGAAGAAAAGAAGCTTGCAATGGCATCACTTGAATTTGAAGATTATGCACTGATTTGGTGGGAACAAATTCAGAATCAAAGAGAGGATCATGACGAACCTCCTGTAGCATCGTGGACTGAAATGAAGGTTGAGATGAGAGCAAGGTTTGTCCCTCATTATTACAAGCGTGATCTATTTGATAAATTGCAGGGGCATAGGCAAGGAGGTCGTACTGTGGATGAATATTACAAGGAGATGGAAATGGCCATGATCCGTGCCAACGTATATGAACATGAAGAGCAAACCATGGCACACTTTCTGGCTGGTTTGAACCATCCTATTAAGCGCATCGTTGAGTTTCAGCCATATGAAAATGTGGTTGAATTAGTGCATCAAGCAATCAAAGCTGAACGACAAGTACAACAAGAATCGAAGGTAACAAAGAATTCTTTTACCTCCCGACCAACTCAAAACAATCTGGTACCTACAGCAGGTAAATCCCCCTCCCGGTTCAATTCTTTTCGAGCTAACAGTTCTGGTGCAAGTGTTTCTTCCATTCCCCATGCAGCTCGAAGTGGAAAAGAGAAATCTACCCCAAATGTGAAGCAAGCTACAACAGCAAGTGCTTCTTCTGTGGGTTCTACAGCGAAGAGTAGTGCTATTCAATGTTTTAAGTGTTTGGGTCGAGGACATATCTCAAGGGAGTGTCCAAACAACCGCACAATGCTAATAACGGAGAGAGGTGAGTATGAATCTGCAAGTGAAGATGATGATGACCCAACTGCTGAAATGGGAGAAGAAGAGGACAAGATGACTTACTGTGATTTTGAGAGTGGTCAATCTCTCATTGTTACAAAGAAAGTGTTAAGTGTACAACCAAAACAAGATCATGAACAATGCTGCAATCTTTTTCACACAAAAGCCAAGGTAAATGGTCATGTATGTAAGGTAATCATAGATGGTGGAAGTTGTCATAATTTAGCTAGCAAAGAAATGTGTGAAAAACTTGGATTGAAACAGCTACGACACCCGCATCCATACCATGTACAGTGGTTGAATGATTGTGGAGAAGTGCAGATTCAATATATGGTGAAGGTGCCTTTCAAAATTGGTGAGTATAATGGTACGGTAGAATGTGATGTTGTTCCTATGGCAGTTTGTCATTTGCTGCTAGGTCGACCATGGCAATTTGATCGTGGCATTCTACATGATGGTCGCACTAATCAGTATTCATTTAAGTGGAACAACAAAGAATTTGTCCTTCGACCAATGTCTCTTACTCAAATTTATGCTGATACAATGCAAAAAAATTAGGTAAATGTTGGAAGTATTAAGGAGCAAGAGAAAAATAAAACTGAGAAGGCAAATTCTGGAAATGAGAGTTACAAATCAAATGAGAATGAGAATAAAATGGGTGAGAAACAAAAGTTAGTTATGCTAACCACTAAATCAGAACTAAGAGAAATAAATAAAAACTCAAATTGTGTGTATTTTGTGCTAGTATACAAAGATGTATTGTTTTCTACTAATGATATCTCCTCTCTTCCAAGTGTCATCACAAATGTTTTGCAGGAGTTTGGTGATGTTTTTCCAGAAGAAATAACAGCTGGTCTTCCCCCACTTTGAGGTATTGAACATCAAATCGACCTTATACCAGGAGCATCTCTTCCAAACAGACCTTCGTACCGAGCCAATCCGGAGGACACGAAAGAAATACAACGACAAGTACAAGCACTTCTTGAAAAAGGGTATGTTCGTGAAAGCCTTAGTCCTTGTGCAGTTCCTGTTATTCTAGTTCCTAAGAAAGATGGTACATGGCGCATGTGTGTAGACTGTAGAGCAATTAACAACATCACAATTAGATACCGACATCCTATTCCTAGGTTAGACGATACGCTTGATGAATTAAGTGGTGCTGGTATTTTCTCAAAAATTGACTTGCGTAGTGGGTATCATCAAATAAGAATGAAAGAGGGTGATGAGTGGAAAACTGCATTCAAAACAAAATTTGGTTTGTATGAGTGGCTAGTGATGCCTTTCGGTTTAACTAACGCACCTAGTACATTCATGAGACTAATGAATCATGTTTTGAGAGCATTCATTGGAAAATTTGTTGTGGTTTATTTCGATGACATTCTGATATATAGTCGTAGCAAAGAAGAGCATGTTGACCATATTGTACAAGTGCTGCAAGTACTTCGATCTGAAAGTTGTATGCTAACAAGGAGAAATGCACATTTTGCACAAGCAAGGTTGTCTTTTGGGGTTTTGTTGTTTCTGCACAGGGAGTAGAAGTGGATGAATCTAAAGATGAAGCAATCAAGAATTGGCCAACACCTGTCAATGTCAGTCAAGTGAGAAGCTTTCATGGTCTTGCTGGGTTCTATCGACATTTTGTGAAGAATTTCAGCACCATCGCTGCACCTTTAAATGAGCTCACCAAGAAAGGTGTTGAGTTTGTTTGGGAACAAATAGAGTCGAGGACGACTCCTTTTCAAGAAGGGGAGGATGATACGGACAGCCTAGCATCAACAACATTTCTTTCCCCCAATGATCAAGATATTCCAAATCATTTTGAAGGAGCAATAACTCGCGCTCGTGCAAAGCAAATAAATCAACAGGTGAACTCGCTCCTAAATAAGAATAGCATTACACATGAAAATCAGTTACTACCTAATGCCCATAATTTAATTGTTCTTAGGTATGACAACGTTGAAGAGTGGCCAAAGGAGCAACACTTCATCAACAACCATCAATCAAGCAATGAATGCAATGAAGGCCATTTCGGATTCAAGTGACCAGTATGGAATAAAATGCTCATAGAAACCGCATATTAAATCCAATAAATGTGTTCGACCACAGGTTGGAACGCTTACTACATAAGCTTTCCAACGGATCTGGCCTCACCCAATAATTCCACCAGAATTGAGAGTTATCGCCGACTTAATGTGGAGACCAGAAACGGTCAAACGTTTCATTTGCTTTAATTAGGGTGTTGCGCACCAATATTGGCTTAATGCCATGTAAAATGTCCTGAACACCTCTCCATGTCCCTCTCAATCCCTTCTATATAATAGGATCTTTCTCAATGTGTTGGGGGAAACAGAATTTTGAGAATGAAACAACTATGCTTTATGCATGTTCTTGAGTGTTCTAGCTACTAGCTAAATCATCTCTAAGAATTGTGCAGTCCTTCCCGTTGTTCTTGCAAGCCCTTTGTGATTGCAACGAGGATTGTAATCCGCTTGACTTGGTTGAGTGGACAACGTGAGGTTGGGCGAACTCCGTGCTGCAGGTTGTTGCACATGCAACGGTTGGCTGCACAAGACTCGTCAGGTTTCACGAGTATCTTTGATTCTACGCCGTGAAGGTTGGGCGCATCCTCGTATAACCAGGTCCTCATTCCTGGTCCCAACGTGCCGTTCACCGCTTCTTCAATGGACTCTATCTTGCCGGTCGATCTCCCCAGAAAAATGTCTCCTTCAATGGCTTCTTTGATGGCGGGCAGAGTTCTCGTGGATCCTTAGGCCAGGAGCCACCCAGAGCTCCTGCCACTACTGCTGCTGCAGATGCGGCCTAAGCTTGCCGCTGCGCCAAGGTTGCCACCGCCGTCGGCACTTTCGCACTGGTTCTCTCCATTGGTGGAATGCTCAAGCATCTCGGAGAGGAAAGTTGAAGATGAAAGTGTGGAAATGTCGAAGCAGAGAAGCTCTGTAAAAAATTTTCATCGCTGATCACTTTCCCCTTTTATAACTGCTCTGCTCTCATTCGGTGCGGTTCATACATGATTTCATATTTGCAGATCCAACCCGCGTCAATGACAGGTGGGGCCAAAAGGTGAAGTAATGTGAACCCGCGGTAAAGCTTTTGTGCGTGTTACTTTCTCGAAAGGTCTAACGGCTATTTGAGGGATAATGGTACAAAAGTAACGGCTCTTTGTGATGCATTGCCGTCATAACGGTTCACTTTCTTTCGGAGCTATCATACGGAGATTCAAGTTCAAAGCCTAAATTCGATACGCCTCCGATGCCAAAAATGCTTCGAACGGTTATAATACCTTGAATTTTTTCTATGTTCCTGAGCATGAAAATATTTCTTGCGTATACTACTCTCCTTGCTATACAGACTATCCGGAGATGCGTATTCAAGGGGCTACTGTTGGGGGAAAATACTTCATCCTCATGATCCTCCGGGATTCCAAGCAAATGAGTTATGCAATCAAGATAAATGCAAGTCTAATATCGAAGCTCAAGACTTGCTTCCAAATTAGAGGGCTCGAAGCTGAAGGGTCCGTCAAAGTTCCGGTCTGCAAAGACCCTTCGAAAGGCTTCCTCTCCGAAGTGAAAAACAACTAGAAGGATGGAACGTCTACCTTATCAGCATCCTTCGAATAGTTTTACCATATTAGCCATATAAGGGATATCGAAATAGTATCCACTATAACGGTTGTAATTGAGGGGTAAAAAGGTCTTTTCTTTAAAGAGTTTTACCTATAAATACCCCCCTTCTCACCCTGTAATAGGCATCGAATATTCAGATATTCGATATAGACTTCAAACTATCTCAATCTATTATCCATCTCGGAGGCTTGGAATAGTTTATTTAAACAAACATTTCATTTGTTAGACACTTAATTTCCTAAACATGTTAGCGTAATATTTTGCGCCAACATAGACGATTACCGTTGCCAGGAGGAACTCCGCTGCTATGCCAGAGACTACCAGTCAACCACCACCACCGCTAGGAAGTGGAGGTGTGGTCGCCACCATCGCCGCCACCACTAAGAGATAGAGATGGGTGGTCACCACCGCTAGGAGATGGAGAAGAAGAGTGGGGTGAAAAGAGTGGGGGAGAAGAGGAGGGGCAAAAGGCAAAATAAAACAGACGCGAGCTGACTCATTGCTACGGAGGCATCATCTGGCCAGCCACGTATGCGCGGGGACTAGATTGTTTCACTTAAACAGGTTTACGTGGTATAATCTGTATTTTCTTAGTTCATGAACCTATTTGACGCCTCGACGCAAGTTTATGGACTGACAATATATTTTACTCTTTTATTAAATAGGGTCACCGGTCATCTACTTCCTTCGTCCTAATGTAATATTTAATAGTATAACGAATATGAATAGTAACACCGTATAGATTTGAAACATGAAGTTAATTTTAAATAGTAGCACTCTTATGAAATGTATCATATAAGATCTTATAGATGTCGTGGGCTAGCTGAGAGCTCAGCCCGTCCACGTCATTAGCTTTTTCAGCCCCCATCATCTTTATTTGTACATAGTGTTTTCTTGACCGTGGGACCATGCATTTTCTTGTTCCTTCGGCCATTCCATTCCCACATGGCCCCACTAGATGGGCCCACCATGCTTGCCTTCACGAGACTTCTTCCTAGCTGCACGAGCCCCACCAGATGGTCCCACCATGCTTGCATGCACAAGCCTTTATCCTAACTGTACGAAACATTTTCTAGCTCCTTCGTTAACTGTGCGAAGCAAGAATACAACCAGCTATCCCTCGCTGAATGCTTCTCAAGAAAGAGGCATAGAGCTAATGGCCAGAGAGTCCACGACAGAGCCACATTCAATTTGCTTACCTCCTCATGGGTCCCACCAAATGGTTATCGGATGGTTCAAACTCGCATAAAATGTTTTCAATTTTTCTTGCTCCTTTAGAGCCAGCTATACCTTTCGCTCACACTGATCTGAGTAGTAGTTCAAGGACATTCCTTCAGCCTGATTTCCTAGCAGTATATACGCTCACACGGGCTACGCCGTAGGGGATTTTCTTCTCCTCGCATGCTCCGCTCACCTCATTTGCTGTTACATTACGGAAAATTCTATTGTCTTACTTCGGTCAATTTATCTCCTCATCGGGACAAGTACGACGACCTTTCCTTTGACCTAGTTTATATCGAAATAATTCACCATATATACATATATAATGTCTTTTTATATCATGAGCTATACTCTAGACAATTTAATTATGTAAGACAGAATAAACTGATCAACTCTTAATCATATTTTCAATACAACATCAACACATCACCAATTTAACTGACATAGTATAGTATAATCAAGCGCGGCATAACGCGCTTTTATTGCTAGTTAGTTATAAATTGTAATAGGACATAACGTTCCTGTCCTGCAGTAGAGAGAAATTGAAGAACAGCGAAAAAGGAAGCGATCACATCTGAGTATCTCACCCGAGCGCCTTTCCAGCCATTCGTCGCATCAGCGTTTGTTGAGAGTGGCAGCGCAGGAGCCGCATCACGCCATCACTCGCCACCGCCCACCGTCTACCGTCCAGTCCAATCTACCGATTATCGATTATCGAACTTAACACAACATCCGCAGACCGCAGTCACCATGGCGGGAGGGGACGCGAGGAGCCCGCACGTCGTGCTCTTCCCCTTCCTCGCCCACGGCCACATCCCGGCCTTCCTCCGCCTCGCCGTGCACCTCCAAGCGCTCCGGCCAGGCCTCCCCGTTACCTTCGTCTCCACCCCGGGTATCCTCGACTCCCTTTCCCTGCCCGCCACCTCCCCTCCTATTCAGTTCCACGCGCTTCCCTTCGCGCCCGCCGACCATGGCCTCCCCCACGGCGCCGAGTCCCTCGCCGACCTCCACGTCCACCAGTTCATCACTTTCTTCCAGGCCTCCGAATCGCTCCGCCCCGCCTTCGATAGCTTCGTCTCTGGCATCCGGTCCCCGGTCTGCATCATCGCCGACACCTTCTTCGCGTGGACGGCGGACGTTGCGCGCGAGCGCGGCGCGTCCCACGCCGTGTTCTTCCCGGGAGGCGCCTTTGGCTACGCCGTCTTCTTCTCCTTGTGGGTGCACCTCCCGCACACCGTCATGGCCGGCGACGAGTTCCCGCTGCCCAACTTCCCTGACGTCGTCCTCCACCGCACGCAGATCCCGCGGCACATGCTCGCAGCGACGGGGGCGGACCCCTGGACGGCCTTCTTCCGGCGGGTCATCTCGTCCTGCCGCAAGACCGACGCTGTCCTAGTAAACACCGTCGAGGAACTGGAGCCCACCGGGCTAGACATGCTCAGAACGAGCTTCGGCGTGCATACGTCGGCAATCGGGCCGCTCCTCGCGGCGCCGGCTCCGTCTGACTCGCAGGACGACACCAGCATCATCCAGTGGCTGGACGCGCACCCTCCGCGCTCGGTCCTGTACATCTCGTTCGGATCGCAGAGCAGCATCAACACGGATCAGATGACGGAGCTGGCGCTGGGGCTGGAGGCGAGCGGGCGGCCGTTCCTCTGGACCGTCCGGCCGCCAGTCGGGTTAGACCCCAAGGACGGCTTCAAGCCCGAGTGGCTCCCAGCTGGCTTCGAGGACCGGATGACACAGGCGAACAGGGGGCTAGTGGTGCGCGGGTGGGCGCCGCAGGCGCGGATCCTAGCGCACGCGTCCACTGGCGCGTTCATGACCCACTGCGGCTGGAACTCCATCCTGGAGAGTCTTCACCACGGCTTGCCGCTGGTCGGGTGGCCGCTGGGGAGCGAGCAGTTCTTCAACGCGATGCTGGTGGTGGAGTGGGGTGTATGCGTAGAGATGGCGCGCGGGAACACGGAGAGCTCCACCATCGATAGGGCGGAGGTGGCCGAGGCCGTGGGGACGGTGATGGGAGAGACGAAGAAGGGCGAGGAGACCAGGAGGAAGGCGGGGGAGATCGCGCGCGCGTTGGCGGCCGCGTGGGAGGGGTCGGGCGGGTCGTCGGCGGAGAGCTTGGAGGGGTTTCTCAGATGCGTTGAGACGTCCGTGCGCTGAGAGCCTGAGATGCGCCTTGGTGCCGTTCGAAATCAGTCGTGTGCCCGTGTGCAGGACTGCAGTTTGGTTGGATTAGCCTGGCCAGGACGCGGGGTGTATCCAATGTTTCTTTGCTACCCTGCACGGAGTAATAACTATTAAGTTGTCAAAATGAAATAGCGTTTAGCGGGTGTTTGGATTTGGGAATAAATTTTAGTCTCCGTCGCATATTATTTTGGAGTATTAAATATAGACTATTTATAAAACCCATTTAGAATTGGTGGATTATTCACGAGACGAATCTAATGAGCCTAATTACGCCATGATTTGACAATGTGATGCTATATTAAACATTTGCTAATCATGAATTAATTAGGCTTCATAAATTCATCTTGTGAATTATCCTTCCATTCTATAATTGTTTTTATAATTAGTTCATGTTTAGTCATTCGAATTGATGTTTAATCATCCGATGTGACACGGGCTAAAATTTAGTGTCGTGATCCGAACACCCCATTATTGACATATAATAAGTTGGATAAGATAAAAATACATAAATAAGGTATTTATTATGTGTAATCACTCCATTATCTAATTATCTTTTAATAAATAATAGTATTTGAAATATATTATTATCATTTAATACGTGATAATCACACTAACAAATATGATTAGCTAGATAATTGGTCGCATCAAATTATTCCTGTTTCTACGGAGATAATTTGTCGACCTCCTTTTGCACCGACAAGCTAGACCCAACTAACCGTGTATTAACCAAATCTCGTATCTCACCAGTTTGGTTGAGTCAAAGTCAAACACACGTAACAACCAACTTTGTGAATGAGTCCTATCATTTCTCGCTATGAGATTTGCTTACATTTTCAACTTGGGAAATTTTTTAGAAATTCAAACGTAAAACGAGTTACGTCGTGTTTTTTTATGAAAACTAAGTTACATAAAAGATTCATGCTGGGATCACCGATTTACAAGCAAGCCCAAACCACAAAACACCCAACTCATAAAGTTCAGAAACTTTCAACAGTTTTTTACCACAAAAACCCAACCGACAGAGATGGGAATCACATCACTAGCATACAAACCCAAAAGGCTCCCGGTAAGCAACTAAAAGATAACTCACAACTATGCAAAACGAAGTCACGGCATCCATCAAGTTTCTGTCACCATATACCCTCAAACATGCACGTGCATTCTAGCTACTACCAAGACCTCCCTCTCTTCTTGCCCTTCCTTCCATGGCCAACTTTGTGAACTCGTTGCACATCGACATTTCTTCTGCATGACACCTTGGGGCCAGCATCCTCCACTGCGACACAAAGAAAATTATTTTGTAGATTAGAGACAACACATTTGATGGTAGGGAATTATTAAAAACATAGTTATTATGCATAAGTCAGATAGCTCACATCCCTACCGCAAAGAACCGTTTTCGTTGTACCAGTCATCCCGAAAGATAGCACTGAAAAAACCCCCTTATGATTAGAAGGAAGATTATCTCAATTCAATGAAACTCGGACAAAGCGCCACATGAATCTTGATAAGGCACACTGAAACATGGCATGGTCATTTGTTTCCGCTTGTTTACATAGCTTATATTTCGGATCTCCCAACCATTTTTTCTTTTGCAATTGATTCCCACTTGAATCTTCCCTTTTATAGCAACCCACAATAAAATTTTAACTTTTACTGGTGCCGCACAATGCCAAATATATCTCAACTCATCATTTTTAACCCCTCTGAAGGACAACCATTTGTACATAGATTTAGTAGAAAAACTCCTTCTATCTAGATTCCAGACAACTATGTCAAGAGAATCTATAATTGTAACACCAACACATAGCCTCCTGATCTCATTCCAGATTTGGTTCTCAATTTCAAAAAAAGATCTTCTAAACTGCAGGTACCACCCATCTCTCCGTACATCTTCCACTAAAATTTTTGGCTGAAGGCAAATTGCATAAAGCTTACGGAACCTGATTCTAAAGGAAATGTCTCCTAGCCAAGAATCATCCAAAACAGAATTTTCTTAGCATCACCCAGTTTGAAACTACAGTGTAATTAAATCAGCGGTTTAATTTTTTGGAGACTATTCCAAAAGAAGGATCACTGACTCGTTTTATGAGAAAAGAAACTACCCTCAATGTTATATTTTTTCCTCAACAACTCATAACACAAACCATCATGGTTTTCTAACAGACGAAAAATCCATTTCCCTAATAAAGCAACATTCATATCTCTAGTATCTAAAAATCCCAATCCCCAAAATATTTTGGCATACAAAAGGTGTGCCAGTTAATCATATAATATTTGTTTTTCTGACCAAGATCACCCCCAAAAAATCTTTTTCTTATCTTGTCAATTTGTTGTTCAACAATTTTAGGAAGTTGAAATACACCCATAGAGTACGAGGAAATACTACTAAGATAAGAATTGATCATAATCATTCTCCCTCCATAAGAGAAATACCCATATTTCTAGGTCGACAACTTATTTTTTTTTTTATTATTGATTAAACCATCAAAATCATGACTAGAATGTTTAGAACTACTAATTGGAAGACCCAAGTGTTAGTATAAAAGATTACTCTAATAGTTCAAATAGCCTCGAAGGGCTAGCTAAGAAGAGAGATTTTATTGCAGACTAAGTTAGGCCTCCGAATAGGATAATAACCTTTGCTTAATTTGAAGTGTGTTCTATTCAATGATTTCTGTCTGTATTAAATTAAAGGGAAGGGGTATTTATAGGCTAAGATTCACCAAGAAAATACTATTCTGCCTTCTAGTTACAACTGTCAATGTGGACTCTATTCACATGACTTCTTAGGGGTAGAATAGTAAATACATGTGTGTACACATTTGTAAAGCAAATGTGTTGTCCCAGTTTGTGGCGGCCCTCCGTAAAGGAGCCTTTGTGATGGCTCCAAGGTAATTGTGGCCACCGTATCATTCGGAGGCTTTGAACCCTTCCTTCGATGTCTGTCGGAGCCCGCGTCATGATACTTCGAAGCTGCCCCTCCAAAGTACTTTAGAGGTTGAGAAAAGGCTTCGAACCTCTCGACTCCAAAATGACCTCTGAAGTCATCTGCCTAATCACCACTACTAATAGGATTATTTTCCCCCAACAGTAGCCCCTCGAATATGTCATTCTTGAGCACCCTGCATTGTGAGAAAGGGGATATACGTAGAAATAGTTCATGTCAGGACTTAAATAAAGGTGCACCTTGCAACTTGCTCTACTAGACTCCGAACTCTTGTTAGGTTATACGAAGGGGTTCAAAGCCTGGTGTCGTGGCCCATGCATCGATCGAAGGCTTTAGGCACCGGGTATTCAAACGCAGCCTCGAATACTCAAGCATCACTTCAGGTAACCACACACTACCTCAGGATCTCCGAATGTGTGCCTTGGGAAACCAACTGTCCTTCTGATGGGACGACGAGTCCCAAATTTCAACCCTCGGTAGATATTTCGGGATTTTATTTCTGAAAACTTTTTGTAGTGGCCCCACACGTCATTGACGGTGGGTGGTGCAAGAAAGGGTGCGAAAAGCTGTTTTGTGGAGGCTTGTGATGCAAGCCTCGTGGCCTTGTAAAAGGAGTTTAGAATCCTTCACTTTTGCCTCTCTTTCTGCAATCTTCTTCATCGCCAACCTTAGCCTTGATCTTGAGTCTTTCTAAGTTTTCTTAATGGCGAAGAAAGACAGCAAGGGGTCCTCCTCAGACACTCACTTGGTCTAGCAGCAAGCAGTGGCGATGGCTGCGGTGGTGGTGACGGCCACAGTGGCAACGATGAGAGTGTCAAGTGCTCATAGGGTCTACGGTCCTCGAGACCTTTGACCACTTTTCGAGAAGTTCTTGGAGCAGACTTTCATCTTGGATAGATCAACCCGCACGTTGGAGTCGGTGGAGGAGGCGGTGGGTGAGTGGCTCGGACATCGAGTCATTGTGTGAATTCTAGAGGAGGAAGTTATCCCTGAACCTCGCGATGGGGAAGTGGTCGTCTTCGAGGCCTTCTTCAGAGCAAGGCTTGGACTTCCTTCTTCAGTGCTGCTGGCTGATGTCCTATGATTATACCACCTGGAGCTTTCGCAACTATCTCCAAATGTCGTCACTTGCCTGGCTATTTTCGAGTGGGCCATGAGGGTGGAAGGATGCAAAGGACGAGCCAAAGTCTTCGCGGTGATGCACGAAGCCAACTATCAATCTAAGAAGTGGTACAACATAGATGGGTCGACAAAGTTGTTGGCCTTCGGGACCATCAATTTTCAACTCCGCAAGGAGTACTAGAACAACTTCCCCGCGAAGGCCATTAACTAAAGGTGGTATTTTGACTAGATCCTCCGATGGTTTTATGTGATGATGGGAGTGGATTCTAGCTTGTCAGGGCCGCTCAGGGAAATCCTTTATCGAAGGGAAGCAGAAGTCTCATCATACGTGGGCTCAATCCAGGCCCGCGTTCGACTCATGGAGATAGTTGCCCACCGCAGTAGCATGTGGGACTTGGTAGAGGAGTTTATCTCCCTCTGCATAGCCCCTCTCAAAGACAACTGACCTCGTGCCTTCGGGGGTCCTCAAGGCGGAAACCTCCACGAGATCCCTTCCGTTGGGATAGGTATGCTTCGGAGATCCTTTCTTGAAATTTTTGACAACTTTCCTTTCGCGAATATTTATCAAACAGTACCTTCGATATTGTAGGCTCTTGGATGGTTATGACTCTGGAGCAAGTAGTGAGGGCGACTGAGAGGGTCGTAAGAGCCCCTACTCTTTGCAAGAAGAAACAACATCTTTATTTTGTGGGGGCTTGGGAGCGGTACAACTGAGTGTGGGGTAAGCTCGGGACTAAGCCCACATCACTCCCAAACTTGGACGTTCTAGACCTAACCCTGAGGAAGAGAAAATCTGATAAGGGCCAGCCAGGGACCCAGAATCCCCCTTCGAAGAAGATGGCTTGCAAGCCAAATATCCCGGTCCATCCGAGGTCTCCTTCAAATTCTCTAGTGGTGGTGTTGTCCCTAGCATCTAGGATCGAAGGGAGGCTGGGCAAAGAGGTTTGGCAATAGATCCAGCCACCTTGACCTCGGTGGTTGCTGAAGCAGTGGCGACTATGAGGACGACGCGAAACGAAGGGGAAGCCACCGAGGTGGTGGCTCCATCTCTCGATCAGGGCTCCCGACCTCATGAATCTCTGGAAAACTTTGGTGATGAGTTCTTTCGGATGTTTCAGCAAGAGGGTAGCCCGATGCTATCTCCGACCAGCGCTGGAGTTGATACATTATTCCCTTTGAATGCATCTTGGGTTGATTACTTGGTACCCGCCTTCTCCTCTATATTGTATGCATTTTAATATATTTTTATACCTTGGTAGAGGACTCCCCGACTATGCCCTCGTCTATTGGGTATAAACCTAAGGAGACAGAGGAGGCTCTTGTCATGGTGGTTGAATCATCCGGGTCGGATGACAAGGCCTGTCTGATAGAGGATTTTAAGGGGGCTTCCCAACGCTCAAAGGGTTCATCTCAAGGTACACTTAGAAGTGCTTCAGAAACTAGACGGGTGTTTTCGAAGCTCCCACTACTGGCCCCTTTCCTAACTCTAGGCACTGAGCTCCATCCAATGGTGGAGCCCCTGGCTCAGGTCTGCCGCGACCTAGGCCAGACTGACTTGGTTGTTGAAGTCAGTCACTCGAATGGAATTGAGCTGGGTAATGCCATCGAACGGGCCGCTTACCATGTAACTCCATCGCGGTACTCTTCGAGGTTTTTAACAAAGAGCTAAATTTTACTTACTTTCCTTTGCTTATTTGCAGTTTGTTGTCTTAGCCCAGGGCCTAAGAATGCCTTCCATGAAGAGTGCGGTCGACTCGTGACCGAGTCCATGAGACTTCGCGGTCATCTCGCTGACTCCGAGGAGAAGGCTTCGAACCTAGAGGATACGCTCTAGCGAGAGCAGGCGAGGCACGCCGCCTTCGAGGTCAAAGTAGAGAACCTTCAAGCTTCTTAAAGCACTGCGAAGGCAGAGGCTTGCACCCTTCTAGCTGAGAGGGACGCACTAGCTAGCGAAGTTCAAAAGCTTCGTGAGGAGAAGTCCGCCTTTGAAAGGAGGTCTTTTGAGCTCATGACTTTAAACTTTGAGTTGAAGAGGTCGGAGGAGGCCTTGCTTGCCAAACGATCGAAGAATTAAGGGGTGGCGATTGAGACTATGGATGTCCTTCGAGATGTCTTAGAATGCTTCGACACGCCTTGCCCTTCATCTTTGACCATTGCCAATGAGGCCCTAGCCCGTCGGTTGAAGCTCATGCAAGTTGTGGCGAAGATGACGGAGGCCACCACTGTTAGATACGGCATGATCTTTGGTAGGGTGGCCGTCATGACATTCTTCATCATCTTGAAGATGTTGGCAGCGTCATTTCCCCGGTGACGGAGGTAGCACCCATCTCTTTAGGAGGCACGCACCTGCTAGCCCCTACTCCTGTGGTTAATACTGCCTAGAAAGCCTAATAGGCAGTTTGGAAAGCTGAAGGACAAGAGGAGACGAAGGCCTTGCTAGATGAGGCCCACCGCTAGAAGCAGCTTTGGATGTAGTATCCTCTGACACCTTCTCTGAATGCACCGCTAGCGGACCCAAAGGTGTAGTTTTCCTTCGGGTTTCTAGAGTAAAACACTTTGTAATATTTTTATTTTATAAATGAAAAGAATTACTTTTGGTGTTTTGTATCTAGGACTTGGCCCGTGCCCCGTCCCCCAACGTGGAGATTCTCGAAGTCATAGAAGGCCTTCACAATCAGTAGGCAATTCTCGAAGCCCTTAGACCCGATAGCCACACTCGCTTTACTATTCCACATGATAGATTAGGTAGAATAGTGCCCAAAGTGGCTAACGAAGTAATTACTTCGATAAAAGAAGAGGAAAAATGGGGATAAACCTTGTATTCATCGTTAGAGTTTGTAAATTGGTTTGACGAAGATCAAGAACCCATTGAAGCAGAATCTAGTCATCGCAGGCTTCGCACCTGGGTGGAGCTTCAATAGGAGCAGAAGGCCAGGAGGGCTTGAAAGAGGGGGAAGAGATCGAAGGCTAAAAAGAAGCCATTAGTTGCGCCGGATTCTGGGGGAGGCCTTGGGGAAGTCTAACCCTCAGGGGCAAAGGGGTTTTCAGTTTCTCCCTGGTTTGGATACCAATGTTTCGTAATTATACTCCAGCTATCTGCCTAAGCTTTGTATGATATTTGTATTGTAATTGATTTAAATAAAAATTCTCAATTGTGAATGGTTTAAATAATAAAGTTTTAGAGGTGTACTTCAAACATTCTTGTGCCACCCTTATCCCCTCCTTGTGTGGGGTGGGTGTAAGTTTTTTACAAAGCTGGCCTCGCGTAAATTCTATTACAGTTCGAATTACAAGTTGTAAATAACTCTTTTGTCACCTTCGACTTTTTTCCGGATGCTTCTATCATTCTTACTCAGAATCCTTACTCGATGCGTGTTGTCGATGGCACATCACCTACGACATTTGTGCTCGCTTTGGACTCTTTTAAGGACGCTTTGGGCGGGTGTGACGCCTGGGATTTCATAATTCCAGACTTTATTGAATTTACGAGGAAAAATAATAAATACAAAATGTTCATCACACGACGACGCCTTACGTCAAACAAAATCTAGCTCACAGACTATTTTATTACACTGAAATAGTAATAAAAGGAAAAATCTTGGCGATGAACATCTTGCTCTAGGACTCGCATCCTTGACTAGGACAGCTACTCCAGACCTCCATCTTCGTAGAACTCATCATCTAAAAGTTTTAGTCAACGGGGATGAGTACAAAAGTACTCAACAAGCCACCGAGAATGCAACAATAATGCAAGGTAATAACAAAGGAAGGTAATGGCTTCAAGTGCGTAAAAGTAAAATTTTATGTTGAAGCATTTAATGTAGCCAAGTTTATTTGTATAGAACATTAAATCATGAACAA
This sequence comes from Zizania palustris, assembly GCA_019279435.1. Lineage (NCBI taxonomy): Eukaryota > Viridiplantae > Streptophyta > Magnoliopsida > Poales > Poaceae > Zizania > Zizania palustris. Next base: position 50,416,038 of record JAAALK010000285.1, on the reverse strand, counting down.
TGCAACATCTTCTAACTCGAAGAGTACAGTCGACCCTCCTCGCTCAACAGTCCTTACATGTCATTTCATCGTGTAGCACTCACAAATGTAAACTAATTGTGGGATGTCACGCAACCCGCCCTTGACCGTGGGATTGGCTTTTAGAAAAGATTTAAACTCTGGTCAGAGATGTACTACTATACCCACAAGGCACGCACTCATCCCTACACAACATAGTGTGTCGAGATAACCCATACCACGGGAACTCGTGCCAAAACCTTTAGCATGAAACACTCCAACTCAATAACACCCACATAGGTTTCGCCGGCGTGCCAGCGCATTGGACCAACGTCGCACCTCCTTTTATGCCTCATCGGTACAAGTCACCCACATGTGCTACTTGACCCCTCGACATGGTGCCTCAAGTTGGAACGTCCCATACCTCCAGTTAGGACTTACCCATTAGACTTCTGGTTAATATGGAAGTGCTTTGCAACAGATCCCGTAGGCCAGTCCTTATAGTGCCCTGAGTGCGACTAACCAATGCCCTCTCTTGCACTCGGAACCCACCATGCTAACATACTTAACCAAAACTCCATGACCAATAGAATACCAGGGATTAGAGAAATAACGGGATCATATAGTAGAATCCAAGTATTTACGACTTGTTTTTTTAACCTATAGCAGTTGTGTCGATACATTGGACACTATCTAATAGTACTACTATTATGGCGACAAAGAGTTTATGCTCAATAACATGGCTTGGGTTTGCACAACAAGGTCGGAGATCTAATAATTATAATGTAAGGCATTTGATTTGAGTAATGCATTTATAACCTATGGATTTTAGAGATATTTAAATAAAACTAGGTTCAATATGCTCAAAAATGTAGTGGTGACTTGTCTTGGTTTGCAAATGGTGAAGGGGAAACCTCGGGGAAATATTCCGGTTCTTCGATGGCGTCGAAATCTTCTCATCACGCAAATCAATACAAATAAAAAATTAAAATAAAATAGACAGTACAAACATTTCAATTAAATTAGTTAAAGTTATAGAGAATTAAAGGAGGGATTTTCTAGAATTTGAATGATGAAATTTGGAGTTCAAATGGAAAAGGTATGAATTTTAGAAGTCCATATTCATTCACATGAAATGATAGAACTTTAAAAAGAAAAGAAATAATCGCGAGATTATTCCTTCGGATTAAATGAAATGTATTAGAGTGATTAAACTTGAGTTAAGACAAGGGTAGATCAATGGATTAAGATTCGATTGAAAACAAGGGTGAGTCTAATTGAAGGCGATAATTGATTAGAAACAAATGAGGTAAAATAGATTTAGTCGAACATTTGGATTATGTTGTGACCATTGGGCAACCTAGTCCATTTGATTTAGGATAAATAGACGATCGACTAAAAGTACACGTGTTGGGGGAAAATATTTCATCCTCCAGAGGTCAAGGGCATTCCCCTATAGATACAAGTAGAAGAAACGAAGTCAGAAGCTTCAATCTTCGAAGATCCTAAAAGCATCAAGGTTTTGCTGTATTCGGAGTACTGTACAGCGAAAACCTCCGTTAAGGCTTCGGCGTGACGAAGCCTCCCGAAGCCTTTCCACCTGAAGGGGTGTTGCCAGCGAGGATAGAAGATTTATCTTCTTTCTGATTAAATTAGTCTTTTACCTTTTTACCCCTATGAAGAATATTAAACAATATTTACTTAGTCGGTTGTAATTAGAGGGTAAAGGAGTCTTTTCCTTCAATATTAGGTCTATAAATACCATTCTTCACTCTATAAAGGGTATCGAATACTCAGATATTCAATACACAACTGCGAACTACTTCGAGCTATTATCCTATTCGGAGGCTTGAGATAGTCCGCTTTCGCAAACGCTTCGTTTGTTACACATATAGTTTCTTAAACCTGTTAGCGTAATCTTTTACGCCAACAGTTGGTGCCGTCCATGGGGAACCTAGTCCAAAAACTTCGTTCTCTACCAATTTCTTTCTAGAGCCGTGCCTCCTAAATGGAGCCTAGGTGCTAGTCCCCTTCGGAGGTCCTCTCGGACCCCTGGAGTAAGATCTTTGAATACTTTTGAGGTCGGAGGACCTTTTGTAGTTCCCCCACCTCAGACTCCTCAAATGAATACTCTTCCTCGAACATATGAAGCCCCTCCAGGGACTCCATCTATGCTTCGAACCGATGGAGCCTCTCCTATAGCTCCGATTGTACTCCGAACTAACTTGTTTAGTTCTCAAGACCCGGAAGCTCCTTCCGGAAGAAATGTAGACCACCTTGATGATGTGGCGACCTAGATGGCTAATATTCAAGCCGAAGTGATGAGGTGGAGGCAGGAAGCTGCAGACAGGCTTCGTCCCCAAGCTACCCCTGTTATTCCGGAGGTGCCTCAAGACGATGACCTCGCATTTTATCCCGAAGCCCCTGACAATGCTTCTTTTGATAATGAATCTCCGCTGCAACCCGACTTGCAAAAGGTGCGCTTTGACCCCAAGTTCAAGACCTCAAAGCTATGTAAGTACTCTGGGGAAGAAGATCCAGAAGAGTTTTCTCGTTCATATGCTTTAGCAATCGAAGCCAGCGGAGGGGTTCGAGATACAATGGCAAAGTGCTTCCCCCTTGCGCTAGAAGGAGTCGCTTTGCGTTGGTTTTGGTCTTTGAAACCAGGATCAATTAAGTCTTGGGAACAGCTAAGGAAAAAATCATAAGCAACTTCTTGGGTACTTTTGTGCCCCCTATGTCTACTGGAAGTCTCTTTCAGGTGAAGAAGCAACCTAGAGAAACTTTGAGGTAGTTCTTTAAGTGCTTCGCTCATACGAAGTCGTAGATAAGAGGATTGTCTACATCATCTGTGGTCGATGCAGCCCGAGAAGGAGTCACTAATGCAGTCCTCCTCGACAAGCTTCACTGGAAGCATATATCCTATGTAGCGCAATTAATGGCTTATTTTGAGGAGTACGCTACGTCGGAGGATGAATGGCTCTGAAGGACGACTTCGTCTTTGCCAATCATCCAAGAAGTTAAACTCGAAGTGAAAACTTCAACTCCTTCACAAGGACCCCACTTCGACAATCAGCATGACAGGCGATGAGGACAAAAGAATCCTCACTCTGAAGTCCTGAACATTGCTCCCTCTCCGCAAAATTTTTCCCCCAAGAATCCACAAGCTTCAGGAAACAAGGTCAGCGGTTGGAGGCTGCCAGGGAAACCGGCTGGCAAGGGCTAGGCCTTCTTGTGCTGTGTTCACGGCGAAAACCGAAGCCATGGTACTGATGCATGTAAGTCTATACTAGCCCTGAGAAGCGAGTACCTCGAAAGGAGCTCTAGTCGAGGCACTACTAACCGAGCCCCTCCCGAGGCACATCTAGAGCCGGTGCAGGCTGTCGTACGTGTAGACAGCTTCGATCCCCCAAGACAACCTTCGGTGGCCAGTGTTATGCCACCTCCGAAGCAAGAAAATACTAAAGACCAGGGCAAAATAGTGGTTCTTCCCATTTCCAGAGGAGGAACCCTGGGCAGCATGTCAAAAAGGCAACAGAGAGAGCATGTTCATGAAGTAGGGCATATCGGGACCTCTTCGTTAGTAGCTGAAATGCCTGAGTGGTCCCATGTGCCTATATCCTTCTCTGTGGCTGATGCAACGGGTATAAATTCCCTCACGCGGACCCCCTTGTTATCACTACTGATATTGCAGGAATAGAAGTTCAGAGAGTATTGGTGGATGACAGAAGTTCTGCAGATATTATCTTTGTTCAGGCCTTCGACCTGCTTTGCATCCCGCGGAAGCAACTCCTCCCAACAGCTCTTCCACTTCAAGGCTTCGTAGGACCTCCTCTTGATGCCCTCGGCTAAATAGGTCTCGAGGTTGCCTTTGGAGAGGGGCTCTTGGCAAGAACGGAGGAAGTGATTTTCAACGTTGTCGATGCCCCCTACGCTTATAATGTCATCTTTGGAAGGGGCATGTTAAATCAATTTGGAGCCGTGACACACCATAATTATCTATGCATGAAGATTCCCAGGCAAGCAGGAGTGCTTACCGTCTTCGGTGATCAAGCTACTGCACGAAGGGCAGAATACGGCCATGGTCCACCTCTTGATACAAGACAAGTGAATAATGTGCAAAACCATTCGGAGGATATCCCTATATCAAGTGAATCTTCGAAGATATCCTTTCCAAGGCAAAGCCCCGAAGGAGAAATTATAACGAAGATTATTGTCCAAGGACGGTAAAGACTAACCCTTCTAGTTTGTCAAGGAATTACCTCTGGAAATCGCTACTTCACTGGAATAAGTAGTTAGAGAGAATTTGGATGTCTTTTCCTGGTCCGATGAAGACATTCTGGGAGTTAACCAAAATATCATTGAGCATAGTTTACTTGTGAACCCGAGGGTTCGGCCTGTTCGGTAGCGGCTCCGTAAATTATCAGTAGAGAGGGCAGGCCTTGCTAAGGAAGAAGTTGAAAAATTGTTGAAGGCTGGGATTATCAGAGAAGTGGCTCATACGGAGTGGTTAGCCAACCCAGTCTTCGTCAAGAAAAAGGCCTCCAGGAAATGGCGAATGTGCATTGATTTCACATCCTTGAATAAAGCATGCCCACGTGACCCCTACCCCATGCCCCGCATTGATCAATTAGTTGACTCCACTGTTCATTCGGAGCTCTTGAGTTTCCTCAACGCTTATTCCAGATATCATCAAATATGGTTAAAGCACCAAGATTAAATCAAGACAAGCTTTGTAACTCCTTCGGGAGTCTTTTGCTATGTAAGAATGCCCTTCGGCTTAAGAAATGCCGGGGCAACTTTTTCAAGATTAATTGCTAAGGCTCTAGGTCACCAAATAGGCTGTAATGTCGAAGCCTATATGGATGCCATTGTAATAAAGAGTGATTTAAAGCACCAGCATAGTCTAGACTTAGCAGAAACATTTGAGAGCCTCCGAGTATGTGGAGTTCACCTCAACCCCAAAAAATGTATCTTCGGGGCTCAAGCTAGGAAACTGTTAGGTTATTTAGTTTCGAGCACGGGAATCGAAACTAGCCCAACTCAAATAACTGCACTACAAAGAATGGCTCCACCAGAAAATTTGAAACTGGTTTAGAAGCTTACTAGACGCCTTGCAGCACTTAGCAGATTTCTAGCAAGGTCCGCAGAGCGAAGCCTCCCCATATTCAAAGCCTTGAAAGGGTCCGAAGATTTTGCATGGACACCGGAGTGCCAAAAGAGTTTTGATGATATTAAAGATTATCTCAGCAACCTGGCAACACTCACGGTGCCCATGGTAGATGAAACCCTTCTTCTTTATCTTGCAGCTACAGGCTCCACTGTCAGTGCGGTCCTTGTTCGAGAAATGGATGTTAATGGGAAGTTGGTACAAAATCCAGTATATTTTGTATCAGAAGCTTTATCCAGTGCAAAAACTAGATACTCCGAATTGAAAAAATTCACTTATGCTCTAGTGATGGCTTCAAGGAAACTCCGACATTATTTTCTAGCACATAATGTAATTGTACCAACTTCTTATCCTTTGGGAGATATGCTTCGAAGCAAAGATTCTACAGGGAGAATTGGAAACTGGGCCGTCGAGCTAGCACCCTTCGGCATCTCCTTTGTAGCAAGGACAACAATCAAGTCACAAGTGGTGGCTGATTTTGTAGCAGAATGGACTCCATCTGCAGTATGGGCTCTGGAAAAATCAAGTGAAGGAATATGGACCATATACTCTGATGGAGCCTTTCAAGCATTCGGAGCAGGCGTCGGAGCAGTGATAATTTCACCTTCGGGACAAAAAGCAATGTACTCCGCAAGGCTCAACTTTAAGTCCACCAATAATATTGCGGAGTACGAAGGAATTTTGCTAGGTCTTCACAAGGCACGTTCCCTTGGTGCTACAAGAGTTGTTATAAAAATAGATTCCCAAATTGTAGCAGGGCACATTGATAAAAGTTTTCAAGCGAGGCATCCGCAACTTGCTAAATATCTAGAAGAAATCTGTAAGATCGAAGCAGCATTCAAAGGGATTTCTGTCCGAAGCGTACCAAGAGCTGACAATGCACAAGCTGGTGTTCTGGCAAAAGCTGCAGCTGGAGCCATAGATATTCTGGAAGGTGCTTTTTATGAAGAGCTTGCCTCTCCTTTGGTGCCCAACTCCCTCCTGCGGAGGTCCTTTGTATACCGAACACCGACTGACGGAGTTCAATTATGGAATTACTGCAAGGCGAAGCCAATTTACTCGAAGGCCCGAAGCTTTCAAGATTGCAATTGAGGGTCCGGAATTATCATATTATCATATTATAAAAACAGATTACATTACATCATGAAAAATCTGTGTCTATGCCAAGAAGGAAGCGAAGACCCCTTCGATCACCGGAACTACTTTCAGAATTAGCCCGATTTTGAAGGCGACTTGTCCCGGAGCCTGGACTCTTTAAAACTTTGCGCTTAACTCTCTTCTCTTCTTTCGAAGCTCGGAAGTCTTTTTGTTCTTGCTGAAGTTCAGCCTAGGTCCGAAGTTGTTCGGGGCTTCTCTCCCAGCTTCGAAGTCGTTCGGGGCTTTTTTCCACTTGCTCTTCATCAGCATTTTCTTCTTTGGACCATTCAATGTCCTCTGAAGATGAAGTTTCTATACTAACTTCCTTTTCCTCTTTTTTAATATAAGCTAACACTTATTTATATATATCGGGTATAACCTCTCCATAACTTCCTCGAGGATTTGAAAATCGAGGATGCCTGTGAGGCTTTAAGGCTTCGAAGGTGGCCCATTGTAGGCGGAGTTCTTCATTAATCTCTAACACTTCTAGCTCATCCAAAAAAGGTCGGGAAGCCTAAAAACATTTTCAAATAAGTCTTTTCATTCAAAATAGAACAAAAACATAAGTTTTTACATAGGCGAAGCCCTAAGGAGAACTAAACCTTCGGGTCCGAAGGAGGTTTGCTGCTCGAAGGCTGCGACCGCGCTTGCTTTTGACGGAGACCTTCATCAATCCATGTTTTTATAGCTAATCGGCCTTCAGCTCTCCAAGATGGTTGAAAAGCCTCCCAAGCTGCGGCCACATCAGCTGAAGGAGTCAGAAGTCAATCATCACAAAAATTGACGAGGGCTGCTCTAGGCTTTGGAAAAAACAGATAACCCAAGGTCTTCGTAGTAACGAAGTACTCCGAGAGCAGCTACTTGGCTGAAGATCTCTCTGTACCGAGTACCTACAACCTTCGTAGTCTTCACCGTTGCTTAGATCATCTTCATTCTTCACAGCAGGGAGTCGTTGCCAGCCGAAGAAGAAGCACAAGAAGTGCTGAAGTATTCCATGACACCCCGAAGGGCGTCCATGGTCTCCGAAGCCACCTTCTCGCACTTTATCTTTTCCACAGACAAATTCTTGTTTGACGTAGTCAGCTCATTTGTCAAAGATGAAAGTCTAGTTGTCTTCGTCATTAAAGAATTCTTTTGTCCAGGCAGTTTCTTGGCCTTCTCCGTCAAATTTAGTTGCTCCTCTCGAAGCTTGACCATTTCGGCTCCCGCAACGTCCTGCTCTTCCTACAGTCTTTCCACCTCGGCCCGGAGCACAACTCGTTCAGCCTCGAGTTCATTTTTGGCAGCCTCCAAGCTAGTCCTAGCACTTCTCTCTACAACTACCATTTCTTCTAAGCTCAAAGTCCGGGTCTCGGAGCTCACAAGACTCCCTTGAAGAGCTGTTACCTTCTCCTCGAGTCGATTACATTCTTGCTCATGTGATATAGCTGCATCCCATGCTAGAACTACTTGCTGCAAAGGAAGAAGAACAATGTAAGTAAATTATGTACATATGTTTGAACTAACTTTATTTTTGCAGATGCTTTGTACCTGGTAGGCTACCTATTCCAAAGCTGCATCTAGATCCGACCCTTCCACTTCTCCAAGAATGGAAACCAAGTCAGTCTCCCCAACCTCGTGACTAGTCCAAGCCAAAGGCTCTAGCAAAGTCCAAAGTCCTATTCTCCGCTCCAGAAAAGGAGCTAAGAGGGGGAGCCTTGATAAGGCGCTCTGATCATCTTCGTTGGGAAATGGACCAGAGCATAGCGAAGCATCTTCAGAGGCCTCTGTAGATTGACCTCCGTCCGTGGATCCTGATGGAGTCCACCCTGGAACAGGAGCAGGCAAAGGCCAACCTTTACCTTTACCTTTCCAGGACCCATCGTCTTCTTTGAAGCTGTTTCTTGGACCAGAGTCATTTGTGTTATGGCTGGAGCTTGCTTCGGAGCTCCAACAGGCTCCGACACAACCTCTGCAGCAGGAGTCACCTCCACTGGAGCTGATCCTATAAAAACCAAATGTATATGATATTGCTTAAATTTTGCAGGACACAAAGAAAAAAGGGAAGAAGAAAATGTATTCTGCTGAAGTTTACCTCCGATGTCTTTTTGCCGAACGAGCACTAGGCTGCTCAGGGGCTCGAACATCTGACCAAAGTCCTCTTCGGACTCTGGACTTCGAACCGAAGGAATAGCAGCGGAGATATCTTCGACTACTACAGCTATCACTTCATCCGGAGATAAGACTTGGACATCCACAGTCTCAACTCCGCCTTCTTCCATAGTGGGAGCATTTACCTGGCTAGGTGGGACGTTTTTAGTCTCCGCCTGCTCAGGGTTACCATCAATGGCAGGCGCCACCACCATGTCGTATTGAACGTAGACTTCAGCTCCCATTCGAGACCCTTCGTCCCCTACTACAAGAGCCTCGAACTCCTCCCCCATTGCTCTATCTGCTTCTTCATCCTCAGATGACTCCAAAGATGAAGTTGGAGATTTGGAAGGAGCAAAGGCCTTTGGCTTTCGAGCCACCTTTTTAAACGGTGTCTTGGCTGGCGCTGAAGTCCCTGCTTTGACCTTCCTTTTCTTCGGAGCCTATTCCGAGAGTATCCAATCCGGAAGAATTGGAGGTTCAACTCTGAGTACATTCAATACTCGGTTGAATCGCTCCCAGTTACCAACCAACTTCACCATCCACTCTTTTTCAATGGGCGTGATGCGTGGAGCTGAATGATAAGATTTTCTTTCAGTTAAATCATTTTTATAGAATCAATACTATATGTAAAAATATTTTGCAGGACATACAGAAAGTTTACCTACAGAACTTGAAGGAATCTCTCGGAGTCCACCCTTCGGGTTCTCTTCAAAGTTGATTAGCAAGCTAGCCATCAAGGGGGGGATTCGGAGTCCGATGAACTCCTCCACTAAGTCACGCATACTCATGCGATGACTTACGGATTGTAGCAACCCAAGACAGACTTTAAGTTGGCTTGGGTCTTGTTGGAACTCTGCTTCCCTCCGATAAAAGATGTCCTCAAGAGGTCCGGCCAAGGCAAAGTCTGCTCCTACTTCGGCATAAAACCAGCGAAGAATCTAGTCTGTGTACCATCTAGTGTTAATGGCTTTCGCTGGGAACCGATCTTGGTACTCTTCACGAAGTCGAAAATTGATGCTCCCGAAGGCTATCACCATCTTTTCTCCTCTAGCTCCGGTATAGGTCTTCGGCTGGCATGAATCTTTGTGAAGAGCCGCGAAGATCTCGGCTCTCCCGGCACACCCTTCGGCTCGCATTGCCTATTCAAAGATGGCTAGACGAGCGATTGCATTCGGAGAGAGTTGAGGCAAAGTGACATGGAACAAGTTCAATACCTCAGAAAGGAACTCCACTGCTAGAAGCCCTAATCCGGCTTCAAATAATGCTTTGAACACCACCACCTCTCTGGTTCGTGGCGTAGGAATCACCTCTCCCCTAGCTTGGCAAATCTTAATTCTAGGTCTTGTCTTCCCAGCAGTCGTCGCCTCAATTGAATTCTTTGAACATGTTGAGGGCCCCAAACTATACGATTGATCTGTATATTTGGCAGATGCTAGGTGGAGATCATGAGGACCGGCCAGGCAAGGGTTTTTTGAAGGCGTCACTGCCGCTGCTACCGCCATCGCGTGTTGCCTAGCCAAAGACAAATCAGGAACAGGAACCTTGTGGCTTGTTTTCGCCATTAGAGAAGATGAAGTTTGGAAGATGGGCTCGAGAAGCAGAAAGGGAAAATGCAAGAGCAGTTGGTAAAGTATCCAAAACTTACCCCTGCATTCTTATTTATAGTATGTACTTGTAGTTGTAGCGTACCGTTCGTGTGCACCATTACATCTTCTTTACCATTATGATTCACTGAGGCTCTTCATGAGAAATCATGCCCGCGGAAACAAAGCGACCGTTTAGCCTTTAAAAAAGGTAACCGCTATTTTTATGAGTCTAACAATTATTTCAGCTTCGCAAGGATCTATTTTCGAAGCCATTTCGATACGTACGTTCGCATAAAAGTTGGTTCGAAGAATCCAGGCCTCCGAATGCTTCAAAGAGTGGTAAAACTCATTAAGTTCTTGATTCTAACTATGAAATTATTTCTTGCGTATACTGCCATCTTTATTGTATAGGCAATTTGGAGATAAGTATTCGAGGGGCTACTATTGGGGGAAAATATTTCATCCTCCAGAGGTCAAGGGCATTCCTCTGTAGATATAAGTAGAAGAAATGAAGTCAGAAGCTTCGATCTTCAAAGATCCTAAAAGCATCAAGGTTTTGCTATATTCGGAGTACTATAGAGTGAACATCTCCATTAAGGCTTCAGCGTGACGAAGCCTCTCGAAGACTTTCCACCCGAAGGGGTGTTGCTAGCGAGGATAGAAGATTTATCTTCTTTCTGATTAAATTAGTCTTTTACCTTTTTACCCCTATGAAGAATATTAAACCATATCTTCTTAGTCAGTTGTAATTAGCGGGTAAAGGAGTCTTTTCCTTTAATATTTGGTTTATATATACCGTTCTTCACTTTGTAAAGGGTATCAAATACTCATATATTCAATACACAACTGTGAACTACTTCGAGCTATTATCCTATTCGGAGGCTTGAGATAGTCTGCTTTCACAAACACTTTGTTTGTTACACATATAGTTTCTTAAACCTGTTAGCGTAATCTTTTATGCCAACAACACGTAAAGGCTTAACCGATCGAGCCTTAGTGACCAAGTCAAAAGGGTTAGATTAAATCGACGAGACTCGATGATGGACGGTAATGAATGACCACGAATAATCGATGATCGGCGACGACCATCGATGAATGTCGCAAGTCCAATTATCGAACATCTATCAAGTCATAATCGATGGTTTAAATCAAGGGGACACGCCGGGTGGGGGTTGACGGCGAACAACGAGAATTATCTCCGGTTTAAGAAACAGAATGCCTCATAGAACATAGGGATGACACCGGGTTAAAAGATTGGAGTGGGTTCACGTGATATTGACATAATAAATAGGGATTGAGATTATTCAACCGATAATAATTGATCTACTTTAGATGGATACAAAAAGGGACAATGGCATAAATCGAATCCAAAGAACATTTTGACGATGAGTGATGATTGAATTATATTCATGGTTAGGGTATGATACAAAATAATCTATTGCATAAATTAGATCTGATGGATATTAATAGACTTTGGCGATTAACATATACATGAACGAAACAAATCAATGAAAACTATAAAATAGATTAGATTAAATGAACGACATCAAGACCTGATAATGAACCATTAGGATTGAAGACCATCTAACGTAGGATAAATCAACGAATAATGGAATGTAAACATGAGAGGGAGATGATTATTACCACATGAAATCAGAACGGAGCAACTATGGCTTGTAGCCAAGGCCAACAGGCGAGGAGATGGGCTACCTAGAACAGTAGGGTGGTTGCGACGTGGTGGTTCAGCGAGGGGGATGCACAGTGGTGGTGGTGACGCTCAGCGGAGGTAGCAAAGAGAAGGAGAGGGTGGCATAGAGAGGAGGAGAGGGTGGCATGGCTTTTATAGGGGGAAGAAGGGCTAGGGGAGAAATGGAAAGAGGAGGAGAAATGGAAAGAGAAGGGAGAAATGGAAAGAAAAAGGAAGGAAATAGAGGGAGAAGAAGGAAAGAGGAAAAAAGGAAGGAGAATGGAAAAATGGAAGGAGGAGGGAGGGGAGGTGGCTGCGCATGGAAGGTGAGGTGGCTGCATGTGCAGGGAAAAAGGGAAGGAAGAAAGAAGGGGAAAGAGAAAAGAAGGAAAGAGAAAAGGGAAGAAAGAAAGAAAGAAAAGAAAAGAAAAGGAAAGACAGAAAAATAGGATTTTTGCAAAAATTAAAATTTGGATTTTTAAGAAAAAGTGAAAAGTTTTTGGAAATTTTGGAATTTAAAATAAATTTATAAATCTTGGATTTTAAAGAAATAACGTGTGAATATTTTAACGAATAAACGACGGTTTGGAAAATCAATAAATTTTGTATTCGCGCCGAAATTAGAAATTTCTAACATGAACACAAAATCAATGTTTTTAATTTATTTTCGGGAATCTAAAATATAAAAATAATTTTAGAAGGGATTTTTTACAAAATTTAAACCACGTTGTTAATATGGGATTTTAACTTCGCGAACGAAAATAGAATGTTGATTCCTCCAGATTTTTGATTGGGAAAAGATAAAGATAATCAGAATTGATGATTGAAATTCGATTGGAAAGAGAGTTATTTAATTACTTTTAAAGTTATTCATTAAAATATTATGGATTACTATTTTAGTTACGAAATCCTAAATAAAAACCTAAATTGATTTGATGCGGAATAAATTTACTAGAAATTTCTCTAGACGAATTTTATTTGGTTTTATATTATTTTTAGTTAAAATGATTTATCATATATTTATTCACACAATTTTCCTATTGAAATATATTTTAATAATTACTGTTAGAGTTTTGCGATGAAATGATATTGATTATATCTTATTTAATTCCTTTGCACCAAAAATTCTAGAAAAATTTTTGGGACACAATTTAGAGCAAGGGGAATTTTAGAAAAATACTCCACCTACGATTTATTTTTAAATGAAATTTTTAGGCCCATATTTATCTTTCTTATTTATCGATTTACACTAAATCCTTTTCTTGAAATTTATTTATTTATTACTTTATTTTATTTTTAACGCCTAATGAAAATCAAGGCATTACTATTTTAACCCCTTAACAAGATTCTCACCCCGAGATTCGAAAAGGCTAGAAGTAGAAGGTTATGGATAGGCTTCAACTTTTCTTGAATTACTCCTTCAAACGAGAGGCTTCAAGACTACATCTTCTTGATTTCAACTGATTTGGAAAGGGCTTCCTTGACGACGTTTCTTGGCTTCATGGTTGGTGTTGGTATTGTAAAATGGCGATGAGAGATTTAAATTGAGTTGAAGCTTGTGGCCGATTCCCCCTAAGAATTCACAAACTTCGGGAAGCAAGGTCAGCGGCTGGAGGCCGCCAAGGAAGCCGGCTAGCAAAGGCCAAGCCTTCTTCTGTTGTGTCCACGGTGAGAACCGAAGCCATGCTACTGATGCATGTATGTCTATACTAGCCCTGAGGAGCAAGTACCTTGAGAGGAGGTCGGGTCGAGGCACAACTGACCGAGCCCCTCTAGAGGCACGTTCGGAGCCGGTAAAAACCGTTAGACGTGTAGACAGCTTCGAAGCATCAAGACAACCTTCGGTGACCAGTGTTATGCCACCTCTGAAGCAAGAAGATACACATGACCATGGCAAAAGGGTGGTTCTTCCCATCTCCGGAGGAGGAACCCTGGGCAGCATGTCAAAAAGGCAAAGGGGGGAATATGTTCGTGAAGTAGGGCATATTGGGACCTCTTCGTTGACTGCTGAAATGCCTAAATGGTCTCATGTGCCTATATCTTTCTCTTCAGCTGATGTAGCGGGTATAAAATTTCCTCATGCGGACCCCCTTGTTATCACTGCTGATATTGCAGGAACGGAAGTCCGAAGAGTACTGGTTGATGGCGGAAGCTCCATGGATATTATCTTTGTTCAGGCCTTCGACCAACTTTGTATTCCACGAAAACATATCCTCCCAGCAGCTCGACCGCTTCAGGACTTCGTAGGACCTCCTCTCGAGGCCCTCGGCCAAATAGGCCTCGAGGTTACCTTCAGAGAGAGGCTTGTAGCGCCCCGATTTATCAAAATCGAGACATTATTGAATTTCCATAGAAAAACAATAATAACAAGAGGTTCATCATGCGACAATCGTACATACGACAGTATTCATGGTACGCAGACCATATTTATTACATCAGAGTAAAAATTTAAATAAGTAAATAAAAGCATGACGAACGTCTTCTTCAGGATCTTCTCTTGACTGGGTCGCTACTCCAGACCATCTTCATAATAGGCATCCTCTGAGGTGTTCAATGGGTATGAGTACAAAGTACTCAACAAGCCACCGCAAATACAATAATAATGCAAGGTAATAACAATGGAAGGAGAATCGCTAACATTGCGGAAAAGTACATTTTCAGTTATTGCATTTAGTGTGATCAAATTTTATCATGCGGAAATATAAACATGAACATCAATAGCACCATCTAACTCGAGGAGTATGTTTTACCTCCTCGCAAAACAGTCCTTACATGTCAACCAACATGCACATCCGTATTCAAGTAATCTAACTGTGGGATGTCACGCAACCCGCCCTTGACCGTGGGCTTGGCTTTTCGAAAAGATTTAAGACTCTCATCAGAGATGTACTACTGTACCCACAAGGCACGCACTCATCCCAAACACCAAAGTGTAACGAGATGACCCATACCACGGGAACCCGTGCCAAAACCTCAGCATGAAATGCTCCAAGCGATAACCACCCGCTCTAGGTTTTGCCGGCGCGCCGGGCCGCATTCCCGGCTAACGTCGCACCCCCTTTTGCGCCACGTCAGTACAAGCCACCCGCAGGTGCTGCTTGACCCATCTCCAAATGGTGGCCTCGATTTGGAACACTCCATACCTTAGTTAGGACTTACCCATTAGACTTGTGGTTAGTACGGAAGTGTATTGCAACGGATCCCGCAGACCGGTCCTTATAGTGCCCGGGTGCTACCGACCAATGCCCTAACTTGCACCCGGAACCCACCATGCATACACTCACAACCATAACTCCAACACCGACAGAATTCCATAGATAAGAAACAATGGGGATCATATAGTAGAACCATGTACTACGACTCATTTTTATCCTATAGCGATCATGTCGATACATTGGACACTAGCTAATAACATTTATCATATGTGACAAGGAGTTTAGGCTAGAGAGCATGGCTTGGGTTGCACATCAAGGTCAGGGGATCCTAAATAAATATATTGTAAGGGTTTCATTTGACTAATGCATGTATAACCTATGTGTTTTAGCGATAGTTTAATAAAACATGGGTTCAATATGCTCAAAGATTGGTTTGGTGACTTGCCTTGTTCAGCGAATGGGGAGGGAGGAACTTCCGGGAAATATTCCAGCTCCTCGACGGCGTCGTAGTCTTCCCAATATAAAAAGTAAAATAAATACAACATCCAATCTAAACAATATAAAATCACATAACAAGCATATGGGTGTAAGGTGGTTTAAAGTAAAGAAAAACAGAGTTGTTAAGGTTCTGAAATTCATTTTATAAATAATTTTAAAGGAATTAAAGTGAAGTGTTGTTCTTTGAGAAAGGGTTTTAAATGTGAGTAATCTCATTTTAAACATTCTAATCAATTTAAAATGAAAGGTTCATGGGCAATGTAGTGGTATTCAATATATGGACAGAAAGAAAATAAATATGAATTTTACTGAAATTTAAATAATTGAATTTATATTTTTACCCTAAGGGTATTTGAATACCTATTTAAATAAACATGAAAAAGTCTAAAGTAACATATTGTTTTTATTGAACTAATGGGTAGAGAATAATATTATGAATTTTCTGAAATTGGAATGGCAATTTTTAGAGTTCAAATGCGCCAGATATGAATTTTACAAGTTTAAAAGCATTTCTGGAATTTATTTTCAAATTTAAAACGCCTCGGGTCCACGGTGAGCCAGGCCCACGGTGAACCCGCGCACTGTGCGCGTGCGCCGGATTGATCTGGACCGTTGGATCCAGATCCAACGCGCATTGGCGAGGCGGGGCACGCAAGTGATAACGGACGGCCAGGATTAAAACGTGCGAAAGGGTACCACGTGGACGCACGAGATCGAACGCGGGTTTTAAATGGAAATGAACACGCGAGATTAAAACATACCGCTTTTACCAGATCCGACGGTGCGGATTAGATCGCGCACGTGGAGCTACTAGCGCCGCTCGATCGCGATCGCACGGTCGGGATCAAATCCGACATGACACGGGTACTCGACCCGTGCCGGCCGTCTTCTCCGGCGACGGCGAGCGGGCCAGCGGCCACGGCGAGCGACGGCGGTCGGGTCTAAGGCCTAAAACGGAAAGAGGGTGCTACGGGGATCACGAGGGTACCCTTGCGGTGACGAACGGTCGACGGAGCGAGGCCGGTGACGAGCGGAGGCGGCGAAGACGTTCGGGTCCTCGGCGGCGACGGTGATCCGGCGGGTTTCGTCGGCGACGGAGTGGTGGCCGGGTCGGTGAGGTCCTTGTGGTTACGGCGGTGCGGTCGGCGTGGACGGAGAGGGACTCCGGCGACGGCGAGCGGCGGCTGGAGGACGGGCGGCAGTGGTGCGCTAAAACGTGGAATGCAGGAGCTCTGTTCGTTCTCGCAGCGATTGGGCGTAGGGGTATAACGCGGACGGCCAGGGGGTTTAAATAGGGTCGTCGGCGAGGGCAGAGGGGGGCGTGATTGGCGGTGGCCGGGAGTAAACGCATTTTTAAACGCCGGTGAGCTCGGTTGCAAGGGTTCAACGCACATGGACGCGATTCGGTCAGAATTGAAGAGGGGGAAACGGCCGGCGCGTTGAGGGGAATTCATTGCCGGCAATGGATTAAAGGGAGGGGGCCGGCGGGGGCGGATCCTAGGCGGGATTAGGGCTTCGGCCGGCGAGGGGGGGGGGGATTTTGGGGCGGATCTCGCGGGACGATGGATCCGACAGGTGGGGGCCACTGGCCAGCGGGCGTGAGCGTGCGAGTGAGGGGGCTGACGGGTGGGGCCGTGGCGTCGAGCGCGCGCGCGAGTGAGGCGTCCGGCGCCGACAGGTTGGGTCGGGCTGTCAGCCTAAGGCGGACGAGGGTGACGGGCTGGGCCGGCCGGGAGAGAGAGGAGGGAGGAGGGAGGCCCATACTGTTTAAAAATGTTTTCTGATTAAAAATAATTCCAGGAAATAGATTAAAATTTTAGGGCTACTTCCAATCTTGGTAAAAATTTATAAAATTCTCAAAAATATATTTTGGCCTTGGGAGTTTATACAAAATTTTCAGCTCCTGGTTTGGTCATTAACTCTATGTTGTAGTTCAAAATGGTATAAAAGAGTATTAAAGGTATTTTCAAAATATAAAATCCAGGGAATTGAATTAAATAATATATTTATCGTTTTGGAAATTTGGGGTGTTACAAACCTATCCCCCTTACAAAGAATCTCGTCCTCAAGATTGGAACGTCACTCGAATAATTCGGGGTATTGGCTTTTAGTTCGTCTTCCTTTTCCCATGTGGCTTCTTCGGCGGGGTGGTTGTCCCACTGAACCTTGCAGAAGCGAACTACACGACTCCTGGTTACCCTTCCTTGGTTTCCAAGATCTTGATAGGTTTTTCGATGTAGGTCAAGTCTTCTTGGACGTTGAGCTGCTGAAGGTCGGCTTGCTCGGTGGGCACACGAAGGCACTTCTTCAGCTGAGAGACATGGAACACATCATAAACTCCTGCCAAGGATGGAGGCAGTTCAAGTTGATATGCCACTTCTCCCTGTCGTCGGAGGATCTGGAAAGGTCCGACGTAGCGGGGTGCTAGCTTGCCTTTCATATTGAACCTTTGAGTGCCTCGGAGGGGAGTGACTCAGAGATAGACATAATCGCCCTCCTCAAAGGTTAGGTCTCTTCGACGGTTATCGGCGTAGCTCTTCTGTCGGGATTGGGCTATCCTTAACCGATCCCTTATGATCTTGACCTTCTCTTCAGCTTCTCTCAATATATCTGTCCCAAATAGTTGCGATTCTCCGGTTTGATCCCAGAGCAACGACGTTCTGCACTTACGTCCTTAGAGTGCTTCGAATGGGGACATTTGTAGGCTGGCCTGATAGCTGTTGTTGTAGGAGAACTCTGCATAGGGTAAGTTCTTGTCCCACATTCCGCCAAAGTCTAGAGCGCAAGCTCTAAGCATATCTTCCAATATCTGGTTGACCCTTTCGGTTTGACCGTCGGTCTGTGGATGATAAGCGGTGCTAAAGTTCAGCCGGGTGCCGAGTTCCTCTTGAAGGTTCTCCCAAAACTTGGAGGTAAACTGACTCCCGCGGTCAGATACAATCTTCTTAGGAACTCCGTGAAGGCACATGATTCGGGTCATATACAACTCGGCCAACTTGGCGACGGTGTAAGTTGTCTTGACTGGAACGAAGTGAGCTACCTTGGTGAGTCGGTCGACGATCACCCAGATGGAATCGTGACCAGCTTGGGTCCTAGGCAGTCCCGTGATGAAGTCCATCCCTATCTCTTCCCACTTCCATTTAGGGACTTTGAGGGGTTGGAGAAGTCCGGCAGGTCTCTGGTGCTCTGCCTTGACTCGCCGGCACGTGTCGCACTTGGCCACATACTCAGCTATTTCTCTCTTCATGCTGACCCACCAATATTTTTCCTTCAGATCTTGATACATCTTTGTACTCCCGGGATGGATGGAGTATAAAGTATCGTGGGCTTCTTGAAGGATGAGAGTCTTCAACTCAGGTAGGTCGGGTACACATATCCGGTTTCCGAACCAGATGGTACCATGCTCGTCCTCGGAAAATCCGGGGGCTTTACCCTTCCGCATGTTCTGTTGGATCTCCAAGATGTCCGGGTCTTCCTTCTGCTTTTCTCAGATCTGGTCTATCAATACACGCCAAGACTCCAAGGCATCGGGTGGTGATACCTAGGTTTAGCCTTTCCATCTCCTTGTAAAGTAAAGGAGCGTGGTCTTAAATCATGATGGCGTTGCAGTACCCTTTTCGACTAAGGGCGTCTGCTACCAGATTTGCCTTGCCTGGATGATAATGGATGCCCAAGTCGTAATCCTTAATCAGTTCCAACCATCTCCTTTGCCTGAGGTTCAGATCTAGTTGGGTGAATATATACTTGAGGCTCTTGTGGTCGGTGAAGACCTCACACCGATTCCCCACAAGGTAATGTCTCCATATCTTCAAGGCATGAACCACGACTGCTAATTCCAGATCGTGGGTCGGGTAGTTTAGCTCATGCGGTCTCAGTTGTCGGGTGGCGTAGGATATCACCTTCCCTTCTTGCATTAAGACGCATCCCAAACCTTGGCGAGAAGCATCGCAGTAGACGGGAAAGTCTTTCCAGATGTCTGGCAGGGTCAGAATAGGGGCTGACACGAGCTTCGTCTTGAGGGTCTGGAAGCTTTCTTCGCATTCGGGGGTCCATTCAAACTTTACTTCCTTCTGCAAAAGTATGGTCATAGGCTTGGCGATCTTGGAAAAATTCTCGATAAACCGACGGTAGTATCCGGCCAATCAAAGAAAACTCCAGATCTCGGTCACGGTAGTGGGCTGCAGCCAGTTGGTTACCGCTTCAACGGTGGTTGGGTCCACTGCTATTCCTCCGGTAGATATAACATGGCCGAGGAACTTCACCTCAGACGACCAAAATTCGCATTTGCTGTATTTGGCGTACAGTTGCTGCTCCCTTAGCTTTCCGAGGGTCAGACGGAGGTGAGTCTTGTGTTCTTCCTTGGTCTTGGAGTAAACGAGGATGTCGTCGATGAATACCACGATGAACTTATCCAAGAACTCCATGAATACATTGTTCATCATGTTCATGAAGAAGGCCGGGGCATTCGTGAGTCCGAACGACATCACTGTATACTCGTAGAGTCCATAGCGGGAGGTGAAGGCAGTCTTGGGTATGTCCTCTTCTCTAATCCTCAATTGGTGATAACCTGACCTGAGGTCAATCTTGGAAAACACCGAGGATCCCTTCAGCTGATCGAACAGGTCGTCGATCCAAGGCAATGGGTATTTGTTCTTGATGGTTACATCATTCAAGGCTCTATAGTCCACGCACATCCTCTTGGTCTTGTCCTTCTTCATGGCAAAGATGACCGGTGCACCCCAGGGTGAGGTACTCAGTCGGATGTACCCTTTCTGCTCTAGGTCTTCGATGTTGCTCTTGACTTCGGCTAGTTCGTTGGCGGCCATCCGGTATGGGCTCTTGGAGATTGGAGTGGTCCCGGGGACAAGTTCGATTCTGAATTCGATGTCCCGCTTGGGAGGCATTCCTGGTAGGTCTTCAGGGAAGACATCCGTGAACTCCTTGACTATGGGTACTTCTTCAAGAGCTAGCCAGTGAAGGGATGCTTTGAGTGGTTTGCGACTGGTCATCCGAAAGGTGACGGCTGCGCCTTCAGGGTTGGTCACCGTGACGGACTTGTTGGCACAGTCAATCACTCCCTTGTGCTTCATCAACCAATCCATCCCTATGATGAGGTCAAGTCCGGTGCATTTTATGAGGACTGGCTCGGCCCGAAATAATACTCCTTGATCTCTATCTGAATCTTAGGGCTGTATGAGCGGGCTAAGGTTCTATTGCCTAGAGTGGCAATCACCATGGGGACGGATAGAGGGAGTACGTCCAGTTCGTTGATTTTCACAAAATCTTCTGAGACGAAGGAGTGTGTTGCTCCAGAGTCAAATAATATTACGGCTGGTACGGAATCCACAGAGAACGTACCGAGCACGACTTTCGGAGCCTCCTGAGCTTCCTCCGCGTTGATGTGGTTGACGTGGGCACGTATTGCCTGGTTGGGTGCCGCGCCTTGGGGCTGCTTGGGGTGAGGACACTGGTGCGAATAGTGCCCTTCCTTGCGGCAGTTGAAGCAGACGACCGGCCTCCCTTGGCGATCCTTCATGATCAGGGCCTTGGCGGCTGACGTCGGCTGGGCGGCCGAAGCTGGTGGAGCGGGGCGAGGATGCCCGGCGTTGGATCCACCGACGGCATGAGGTGGCCTGTAGGCGGGCCGAGGATGGTAGGCTGGCACTGGTGGCGGAGGGACGAAGTGGGGCCTCTGAGAGTTCGCCTGCTGATGCTTGAAGGCGATCATCTTCCTCTTCTTGAGGTCTAGCTTGTTCTGCTCAGTCTCTAGGATGAGCGCTTTGTTGACTAGCTGTTGGAAATCGGCGTAGTCGGTGGTGACGAGCTGGATGGACAGCTCATCCTTAAGTCCCCGAAGGAACTTGGCTTGCAGAGGGCGTCGGTGCACACTTCTTCCGGCGCGTAGTGGGCGAGGCGGTTGAACTCATGGAGGTACTCCATGACAGTCTGGTTGCCTTGCTACAGGTCGCGGAACTCCTGATGCTTCACCGCGATGACACCGGCGGGGACGTGGGCGGCACGGAAGGCGATGGTGAACTCCGCCCAGGTCACCACGTGGTCCTCCAGCTGGGACTCACGATAATTGTCCCACCATTCTGCGGCGGGACCCTGGAGCTGATGAGTGGTGAAGGCCACTCACTCCCGGTCGGTGCAGGGGAGGAGGTCCAGCTTCTTTCCAATGGTGCGGAGCCAATCTCCGGCCTCCATTGGGTTGGTGGTGCTTGAGAAGATGGGCGGGCGCACGTGCAGAAACTCCGAGAGTTGTGGAGCGGGTGCGGGTGCTAGTGCGCGAGGAGCGACTTCCCCATTCTGCAGACGGTCCAACTGAGTCTGTTGGTGCTGCATCTCGGTGAGGAGGGCAGTGATCAGCTAGTTTTGATTAGTCATCATCTCCGCCAAAGTGGGGTGGTTGGCGGAGGGCGACCTAGACTGACGTGGGCCTGTTGCACCCCAGTTGGGTACAACACCCTCGCGTGCGTCGCGACTTCCTCCTTCTCCGTGGTTGGAGCCGGTGTTCTGGTGGTCGGCCATCTTCTGAATATATGATGTTATAAGGCAAAAAGATGACAATACAATTAACGAAAGTAGCTCTTAAAGCTCCTACATATAAACCAAGTGGTAGAAATGTTTATTACAATCAAGCTCTTATTCTACCCACAACACACTCGTTCTGGATAGCACACATACAAAGATTATTTTATTAAACTTTTGCAGCCTCTAGCGTCTACTCGCCACCGGAGGCGGTCTCCGTGCTCTCGGAACCACGAGTACGCGGCTCCAAGGGGATGGTGGGCTCGAGAAAGTTCTCGATGATGGAGTCGGAGACGAGGCCGGGGCGCGGTGCAGGGGCGCTGGTGGAGGGTCTGGCAGGGGAGGGGTGTGGCGGGATCCTCTTGGGGCGAGGGAGGGGCTCACGGATGGGCTTCTTCCTCCTCGGAAGGAGAGGAACCATCTCCGCAATATCCTTTTGCAGCTGCATGATCTTGCGCTGCAGCTCGCCATTCTGTTGGATCAAGTTCTTAATTTCTTCACGAAGAAACTCAACCGCCTCATGGTGCTCATCGGCGTCGAGCACCGCCTCGGTATGGAGGTAGATGCTACGGTGGGCGCCGGGAGTACGCTTCGGCACAAGCCGAAAGGACGAGTTCTGAAGACGATCATCGTAGATCATCCTCAGCTCCATGAGGGCCTGGAGGGCGACTCGTTGGCACGTGATGTCGAAAGTCGGGCCCCCAAGTGCGGTGGTGTAGGGTGGCAGGTGCTCTCCGGAGCCGTGGACGGTGAGGGAGACGTCACAAGGTCCGGCGAACTCGTCGGGGTACACTCCTTGGAATTCAGGCTCGAAGAGGAACCCGAGGAAGGTGAGCATCATGAGGAGCTCCCTGACGAAGCCCTCGTAATGGTGGCAGTAGCTGTGCACTTGGTATACCGGCATCTACAAAACAGCAAGTTGAATAAAAGTGAGGGGAGAAACAAAGTTTATAAAGTAGGTTTTCGAGAAATAATTTCCTGCGGCTAATGGCTAGGCGGGTCTGTTTGGCTTCCTACAGTCAAGTCGGCTCTAATACCATCTTGTAGCGCCCCGATTTATCAAAATCGAGACATTATTGAATTTCCATAGAAAAACAATAATAACAAGAGGTTCATCATGCGACAATCGTACATACGACAGTATTCATGGTACGCGGACAATATTTATTACATCAGAGTAAAAATTTAAATAAGTAAATAAAAGCATGACGAACGTCTTCTTCAGGATCTTCTCTTGACTGGGTCGCTACTCCAGACCATCTTCATAATAGGCATCCTCTGAGGTGTTCAACGGGTATGAGTACAAAAGTACTCAACAAGCCACTGCAAATGCAATAATAATGCAATGTAATAACAATGGAAGGAGAATGGCTAACATTGCGGAAAAGTACATTTTCAGTTATTGCATTTAGTGTGATCAAATTTTATCATGCGGAAATATAAACATGAACATCAATAGCACCATCTAACTCGAGGAGTACGTTTTACCTCCTCGCACAACAATCCTTACATGTCAACCAACATGCACATCCGTATTCAAGTAATCTAACTGTGGGATGTCAAGCAACCCGCCCTTGACCGTGGGCTCGGCTTTTCGAAAAGATTTAAGACTCTGATCAGAGATGTACTACTGTACCCACAAGGCACGCACTCATCCCAAACACCAAAGTGTAACGAGATGACCCATACCATGGGAACCCGTGCCAAAACCTCAGCATGAAATGCTCCAAGCGATAACCACCCGCTCTAGGTTTTGCCGGCGCGCCGGGCCGCATCCCGGTAACGTCGTACCCCTTTTGCGCCACGTCAGTACAAGCCACCCGCAGGTGCTGCTTGACCCATCTCCAAATGGTGGCCTCGGTTTGGAACACTCCATACCTTAGTTAGGACTTACCCATTATACTTGTGGTTAGTACGGAAGTGTATTGCAACGGATCCCGCAGACCGGTCCTTATAGTGCCCCGGGTGCTACCGACCAATGCCCTAGCTTGCACCCGGCACCCACCATGCATACACTCACAACCATAACTCCAACACCGACAGAATTCCATAGATAAGAAACAATGGGGATCATATAGTAGAACCATGTACTACGACTCATTTTTATCCTATAGCGATCGTGTCGATACATTGGACACTAGCTAATAACATTTATCATATGGTGACAAGGAGTTTAGGCTAGAGAGCATGGCTTGGGTTGCACATCAAGGTCAGGGGATCCTAAATAAATATATTGTAAGGGTTTCATTTGACTAATGCATGTATAACCTATGTGTTTTAGCGATAGTTTAATAAAACATGGGTTCAATATGCTCAAAAGATTGGTTTGGTGACTTGCCTTGTTCAGCGAATGGGGAGGGAGGAACTTCCGGGAAATATTCCGGCTCCTCGACGGCATCGTAGTCTTCCCAATATAAAAAGTAAAATAAATACAACATCCAATCTAAACAATATAAAATCACATAACAAGCATATGGGTGTAAGGTGGTTTAAAGTAAAGAAAAACAGAGTTGTTAAGGTTCTGAAATTCATTTTATAAATAATTTTAAAGGAATTAAAGTGAAGTGTTGTTCTTTGAGAAAGGGTTTTAAATGTGAGTAATCTCATTTTAAACATTCTAATCAATTTAAAATGAAAGGTTCATGGGAAATGTAGTGGTATTCAATATATGGACAGAAAGAAAATAAATATGAATTTTACTGAAATTTAAATAATTGAATTTATATTTTACCCTAAGGGTATTTGAATACCTATTTAAATAAACATGAAAAAGTCTAAAGTAACATATTGTTTTTATTGAACTAATGGGTAGAGAATAATATTATGAATTTTCTGAAATTGGAATGGCAATTTTTAGAGTTCAAATGCGTCAGATATGAATTTTACAAGTTTAAAAGCATTTCTGGAATTTATTTTCAAATTTAAAACGCCTCGGGTCCACGGTGAGCCAGGCCCACGATGAACCTGCGCACTGTGCGCGTGCGCTGGATCGATCTGGACCATTGGATCCAGATCCAACGCGCGCTGGCGAGGCGGGGCGTGCAAGTGATAACGGACGGCCAGGATTAAAACGTGCGAAAGGGTACCACGTGGATGCACGAGATCGAACGCGAGTTTTAAATGGAAATGAACGCGCGAGATTAAAACATACCGCTTTTACCAGATCCGACGGTGCGGATTAGATCACGCACGTGGAGCTACTAGCGCCGCTTGATCGCGATCGCATGGTCGGGATCAGATCCGACATGGCACGGGTACTCGACCCGTACCGGTTGTCTTCTCCAGCGACGGCGAGCGGGCCAGCGGCCTCGGCGAGCGACGGCGGTCGGGTCTAAGGCCTAAAACAGAAAGAGGTTGCTACGGGGATCACGTGGGTACCCTTGCGGTGACGAACGGTCGACGGAGCGAGGCCGGCGACGAGCGGAGGTGGCGAAGACATTCGGGTCCTCGGCGGCGACGGTGATCCGGCGGGTTTCATCGGCGATGGAGTGGTGGCTGGGGTCGGTGATGTCCTTGTGGTTATGGCGGTGCGGTCAGCATGGACGGAGAGGGGCTCTGGTGACGGCGAGCGGCGGCTGGAGGACGGGCGGCGGTGTGCGCTAAAACGTGGAATGCAGGAGCTCTGTTCGTTCTCGCAGCGATTGGGCGTAGGGGTATAACGCGGACGGCCAAGGGTTTTAAATAGGGTCGTTGGCGGGGGCAGAGGGGGCGTGATTGGTAGTGGCCGGGAGTAAACGCATTTTTAAATGCTGGCGAGCTCGGTTGCAAGGGTTCAACGCACCTAGACGCGATTCGGTCGGAATTGAAGAGGGGGAAACGGCCGGCGCGTTGAGGGGAATTCATTGCCGGCGATGGATTAAAGGGAGGGGGCCGGCGGGGGCGGATTCTAGGCGGGATTAGGGCTTCGGCCGGTGAGGAGTGGGGGATTTGGGGGCGGATCTCGTGGGGACGATGGATCCGACAGGTGGGGGCCACTGGCCAGCGGGCGTGAGCGCGCGAGTAAGGGGGCTGACGGGTGGGGCCGTGGCGTCGGGCGCTCGTGCGAGGGAAGGTGTCTGGCGCCGATAGGTGGGGTCGGGCTGTCAGCCTAAGGCGGACGAGGGTGACGGGATGGGCCGGCCGGGAGAGAGAGGAGGGAGGAGGGAGGCCCAATACTATTTAAAAATGTTTTCTGATTAAAAATAATTCCAGGAAATAGATTAAAATTTTAGGGTCACTTCCAAGCTTGGTAAAAATTTATAAAAATTCTCAAAAATATATTTTGGCCTTAGGAGTTTATACAAAAATTTTCAACTCCTGGTTTGGTCATTAACTCTATGTTGTAGTTCAAAATGTTATAAAAGAGTATTAAAGGTATTTTCAAAAATATAAAATCCAGGGAATTGAATTAAATAATATATTTATTGTGTTGGAAATTTGGGGTGTTACAAGGCTCCTAGCTAGAACGGAGTAGGTGATTTTCGACGTAGTTGATGCCCCTTATGCCTATAATGTCATCTTCGAAAGAGGCATGTTAAATCAATTCAGAGCCGTGGCATATCATAATTATCTATGTCTCAAGATGCCCACGCAAGGAGGAGTGCTCACGGTTTTCGTTGACCAAGCCGCAGCACGAATGGCAAAGTATGGCCATGGTCCGCCGCTTGACCCTCGACAGATAAATAATGTGCAAGACCATTCGGAGGATATTCCTGTGTCAAGTGAATTCTCCAAGATGTCCTCCCCCAGGCCAAGCCCCGAAGGAGAAATCATAACGAAAATCATTGTAGATGACAACAAAATTATCCTATCCAGTTTGGCAAGGAATTGCCTCCGGAAATTGCTAATTCGTTAGAAATAGTTAGAGAAAATTTAGATGTTTTTGCTTGGTCCGATGAAGACATTCCTGGAGTTGACCGAAGTATCATTGAGCACAGCTTACTCGTCAACCCAAGGGTTCGACCTGTTCGCCAGGGGCTCCGCAAATTGTCAACAGAGAAGGCAAACTTTGCTAAAGTAGAAGTAGAAAAGTTAGTGAATGTCGGGATCATTAGAGAAGTGGCTCATATGGAGTGGTTAGCCAACCCAGTTTTTGTCAAGAAGAAGGACTCTAGAAAGTGGCCCATGTGTATTGACTTCACATCTTTGAATAAAACATGCCCACGTGACCCCTACCCCATGCCCCGCACTGATCAATTAGTCGACTCCACTACTGGCTCGGAGCTCTTGAGCTTCCTCGACGCGTAATCCGGATATCATCAAATATGGTTAAAACGTGAAGATGAAGCCAAGACAAGTTTTGTAACTCCTTCGGGAGTCTTTGCTATGTAAGAATGCCCTTCGGCTTGAGAAATGACGGGGCAACTTCTTCAAGATTAATTACTAAAGCTCTAGCTCACCAAATAGTCCGTAATGTCGAAGCCTATATGGATGACATTGTAATAAAGAGTGCTTTAAAGCACCAACATAGTCTAGACTTAGCAAAAACTTTTGAGAGTCTCGAGCATGTAGAGTTCGCCTCAACCCCGAAAAATGTATCTTCGGAGCTCAAGATGGGAAATTGTTAGGGTATTTAGTTTCTAGCAGGGGGATCGAAGCTAGCCCAACCCAGATAAGTGCGCTGCAAAGAATGGCTCCGCTGGAAAATTTGAAGCAAGTTCAGAAGCTTGCCGGACGCCTCGCAGCTCTTAGTAGATTCCTTGCAAGGTCCGCAGAGCGAAGCCTCCCAATATTCAAAGCCTTGAAAGGGTCCGAAGATTTTGCATGGACACTGGAGTGCCAGAAGAGTTTTGATGATATTAAAGATTATCTCGACAACCTTGCAACACTCACTGTGCCCATCGTAGATGAAACTTTTCTCCTCTATCTTGCAGCTACAGGCTCCGCTGTCAGTGCAGTCCTTATTCGAGAGAAAGACTTAAATGGGAAGTTGGTACAAAATACGATATATTTTGTGTCAGAAGCCTTATCCGGAGCAAAAACTCGATACTCCGAATTGGAAAAATTCACTTATGCTCTTGTAATGGCTTCGAGGAAATTACAGAATTATTTTTTGGCACATAATGTAATTGTACCAACTTCTTATCCTCTGGGACATATGCTCCGAAGCAAGGACTCTACAGGGAGAATTGGAAAATGGGCCGTTGATCTAGCACCCTTCGGCATCTCCTTTGTAGAAAGAACAACAATAAAGTCACAAGTGGTGGCAGATTTTGTAGCAGAATTGACTCCGTCTGCAGTATGGGCTCTAGAAGAATCAATTGAAGGAATATGGAACATATATTTCGATGGACCTTTTCAAGCATCCGGAGCAGGTGCCGGAGTGGCGATAATTTCACCTTTAGGGCAGAAAGCAATGTACTTCGCAAGGCTGAACTTTAGGTCCAATATATTGTGGAGTACGAAGTAATTTTACTAGGTCTTCGCAAGGCAGTGCCCTTGGTGCTACAAGAGTTGTTATAAAAACAGATTCCTAGATTGTAGCAGGGCACGTTGATAAAAGTTTCCAAGTTTGTCATCCGCAACTTGGTAGATATCTAGAAGAAATCTGCAAAATTGAAGCAACATTTAAAGGCATCTCTGTTCGAAGCATCCCAAGAGCCGACAATGCACAAGCTGATTTTTTGGCAAAAGATGCATCCGGGGCCATAGATATTCTGGAAGGGGATTTTTATGAAGAGATTGCCTCCCCTTTGGTGCTGCAACTCCCTCCTGCGGAGGTCCTTTGCATACCAAACATCGATTGGCGGAGTTCAATTATGGAATTATTGCAAGGTGAAGCTAATTTGCCCGAAGGCCCGAAGCTATCAAGACTACAATTAAGGATTCAGAATTATCATATTATCAAATGTATTTTATACAAGGCCGGGGTATGTTCTCCTCTATTCCGATGTATTTCACAAGCTGAAGGCAAAGATATACTCTAAGAAATTCATGAAGGCCTTTGCGGTAACCATATTGCCCCTCTAGCTTTAGTAGGGAAAACACTTCGCTAGGGGCTCTATTGGCCTACAACAGTAGTTGATGCGGAGGCTCTAGTCCGCACTTGCCAAGGTTGTCAATGGATGGTGAGAAACCAAGGGTTGGTTTCAGAGTCTGTGATGAGTGATTGACAGATTTTACCCTCTGATTCGAAGGGGTCCCTCCGAAGGGGTTCGGAGGTGGTTTCACCGAAGGGTTCGGTGGGTCTGTTTGCTGCAGCTGTTGCAGCGGAGTGTGCTTGTCAGAGGGGTCCGACAGTACACGATGACTGGGTCGTACCGAAGGTCTCGGTGCTTTGGGCGGTACACCGGGTGTGTGCCGAAGGTTGTTTACCCGGAGAGGTCTCCGGGGTACTGGATACACTTGTGTGTTTCTCTGTGGTGCGCAGGTGACTTCGGAGGCGACGGACGGTTCATAGCAAGTGAACCTGGGTCAAGTGGGAGGCCTGATGCCAGGGGAGCAAGGAGCTCTATCATGAAGGCTGCGAAGGTGTCGAGATCGGACCTCGGGTTGAGGTGCGCCAGGAGAAGGCAGTAAGTGCGGAGTATGGCTCCGGCTGAAGGTACTCCGAGATGAAGTCCTCGGAGGCGAGGCACTTCGAAGGGTACTCCGAATGGAGTACTCCGAATGGAGTGACTTCGGAGTATGGTAGACCAAGTCGTCAGCAATGAGGCAGGGCATTCGAAGTGTGCTGCGGAGAGAGGCACTCGAAGGTATACCCGACGAAGGTCTCAGAAGTCGAGGTGCATCGAAGGCATGGTCCGAGTGAGGATCGTCGAGGAGTGTGCTCGGGGAGAGACACTGCGAAAAGTGCTCATGGAATGCTTCATGCGGAGGCCTTGGACGAAGGAGGGACTTCGAAGGGTGGTACTCCAAAGGTGGGTCTTCAGAGTGAGGCTGGCTGTGGAGTGAAGCTGGCTCCAAAGTGAGGCTAGCTCCAGAGTGAGGCTGGCTCCAGAGTGAGGCTGACTTGAGGTACTTCAGCCATGCATGGCTTCGCTACACGGACTGACGGAGATTGACCTGGGAGAAGTTGCGAAGCCGTGGTGGTCCACTCCGAAGGTGTTGGTGCGAAGGCCCAAGGGCTTTGACGGCTTCGGCTCAAAACCGTCTCTGTATCGAAGGCTGACTTTAGTGAAGCGAATGCCGTCAGGCTCAAGGCTTCTCACTAAAGCTACCGCACCCCTCGCGTGCGAAGGGGGGCTTTAGAATGGTCCAAAACTGCAAAGGCTGACAGCATCTGCTCTGCAAAAGCTTGTGCTGTCCCCTCTGCGAAGCTGACAAAAGAAGCCTCCAAATAAAGTAGACTACCAGCTGTACTCCCCTGTTCTGATGAGACAAAACCGGTGTAAACCCTAGGGGTAAAGTAGTCTATTCACAAGGCTGAATAGTGCCTATAAATAGTGGAGGCTAGCTAGGTCACATCAACACTTTGAGCAGTCATTTTTGAGCTCCTGTGCTAGCCGCCACACACGTTGTATTCGGTCTGTGAGTTCATTTTGTGTTCCCTGTTCAAGCAATGAAGTTTTGATTCTGTTTTCATTTACTGCTTGAACTTGTATGTGTACTTCACTACATGCTTTGATCTCTCTGTGTCTCACTTCTTTTGAGTTGAGTTTGTGCACTGAATCTTTTCTGGAGAAGTGTGTGAGAAGCCTGTTCGAGTGAAGTGTGAGTTTTTTAGTGTCTGTTCGCTCTGTGTAAACTGGAGGCTAGACCTCTTTGATTACTACCGAAGCACTGTTGTTGGCTTAGATCGAAGCCCGTTTTCTTCTTTTGTCGAAGTCCTTGGCGAAGTCTGTTCAGTGTGCGTTTAGACCTTCGAAGTACGAAGCCTAGCACCAGTTGCTGTTGCTGAGTATTTGGTCGAAGTCTGCAGAGGGAAGTCTGCTCTTGCGAAGGGTGAAGTGCGAAGCCTGCTCGAAGGCACCCAGTGCGCTGAGCCTGCACTAACTTAGCAGAGCTGATCGAAGTCCTCAGAGGAAAGTCCGCTCTTGCAAAGGGTGAAGTGTAAAGCCTGCTCGAAGGCACCCTGTGTGCGGAGCCTGCACTGACTTAGCAGAGCTAAATTTTTGGGGTTGTGGGTGGAGCGAAGTCTTCTTGGCTTCGAACTTTTGCTCCTTGCGAAGCGTGATTTGGAGCTGTAAAATACCTCCAAACCAGAACTTCAAAGGGTGTGTTCGAAGCCTGTTCCGCAGAAGACAGAAGTAAAACAAAAGGCTATTTTTAGTCTGAAATTTTAAAAGCTCCCATTCACCCCCCTCTGGTCGCCGTTTTCGGTCCAACAGATGGGAAGACGGAGTCATCGTCCACCAACACCCCTTCAAGTTATTGCTCTGATATGGCCAATGGCCCGGTGGGGTATGGATCTTATTGGCCCCTTCCCAATGGCGAAAGATAGTTTAAAATTTGCAGTTGTAGCAATTGAATATTTTTCTATGTGGGTCGAAGCAGAACCCCTCACAGCTATCACTTCGAAGAATCTATAGATTTTTTTTGGCAAAACATTATTTACAGGTTCAGAGTACCTCGACAGTTGACAATTGACAATGACACTCAATTTGATGCCGAACCCTTTAGAGAATTCTGCGAAGGGCTTAGTATTGAAATGTGTTTTGCAGCTGTCCGTCATTCTCAATCTAATAGAGCCGTCGAGCGAGCTAATGGTAATATTTTATCAGGACTGAATCAAAGAATAGTAGGATTAGTGAAGGGGCTATGGACCGAAGAACTCCCAAAAATTTTGTGGTCCATTCGGACCAGTCAAGGTCCATAGGTTTCACCGCTTCCAGGTTACTATTCGGAGAAGAAGCCATAACACCGACGAAGCTTAAGGGAGGATCCCTTTGCACCATCGAACCTGAAATGAAAACTGAAAGACAGGCTTCGTTGGACCTAACTGAAGAAACAAGGCTTCAAGCTGTTGCTAACCGGATGAAGTATCAACATCAAACGAAGACTTGGTATGATCAGAAGATTAAACTTAATGAATTTAAACCAAGTCATTTAGTACTGCAAAGCATTATTGCTCCGGGGAAATTAGAAAATAAGTGGGAAGGATCATATATCATCCTTCGTTCAGGACGACCTGGATCTTTTAAATTAGCTAATTTAGAAGGTGAAGAATTAAAACATGCATGGAATGCGGAGCACCTTAAGCGATACTTCACATAGGGGCTCCTTGTAATCATTTGTAAACACTTTCTAAATGAATAAAGCTCATAGTTCGAGTAATGCATACTTCTCAAGATGATTCCTACTCCTAGTGGATGCACTGGGAGAACGGAGCTGATTGCGCAGGTAAGTATTATTCATTCGAACCGAATTTATGGACTTAGAGCCATCGGTTCGAAGCATCCGTCAAGGTGGGAATGTTACATGAAAAATGGATTCCAAGCCACCAGCTTGAAAGCATCCATAAAAAGACTCTAGAGAGACCAAATGATACGGATTCTGAGCAACTGGCTTTAAAGCATCCATAAAAAGAGTCGAAGGAGACCACAAAAAGCAGATTCCGAGCCACCAGCTTGATAGCATCCATAAAAAGAGTCCAAAGATACCAAATGATGCGGACTCCGAGCAATTAGCTTGAAAACATCCGTAAAAAGAGTCCAAAGAGACCGTTATAATCGGATTCTAATACATCCGAAAAAGAGCCCGAAGCGACCACATTCAAAAAAGAGTACTAAGCTACCATTATCAGGCTCCGGACTAATGGGGTCGGAGACATTTTCGAGGTCCCTAGCGACCATCTATTCGAATTTTGGACTACGAGTCCTTAATTCCTCTTTAACATAATCAAGGGCTCCGAGCCGCCTAAAATAAAAGTTATTGAAATTGTAATCTTAACTGGCATCATAATCATTGTGCGTAACCACCTTCGATCGAAATTCGAAGGTGCTTACCACCAAAGAGGGGCTGGGAGATAATGAGACAATTTCGAAGCATTCTAGTTTATATTACTCAATATATTACATTACATTAAGAAAAATCTGTGACTAAGCCAAGGAGGAAACGGAGACCCCTTCGATCCCGAGAGCTAGATTCAAAGTTGGTTCGGTTTCGAAGGTGACTCGTCTCAGAGCCCAGAGTCTTCAAAACTTTACGCTTAACTCTTTTCCCCTTCTTTGAAGCACGGAAATCTCTTTGCTCTTGTTGAAGCTCGGCCTAGCTAGGTCCAAAGTCATTCGGGGATACTCTTCGCTTGGTCCTCGCCAGCCACTCTTCTTCGGACCAATCAATGTCCTCCGAAGATGGAGATGTTATATTAACAGTTTCTTCCCCTTCTCTTCCTTAAAATAGGCTAATACTTCCTTACATATCTCGGTTATAACCTCTCCGTGGCTTCCCTGAGGAATCAAAAATGTGGAACACCTGTGAGGCCTTAAGACTTCGAAGGTAGCCCATTGTAGGTGGAGCTCTTCGTTAACCTCTAACACTTCGAGCTCATCCAAAAAAGTTTGGGAATCCTAAAAACATTTCCAAATAAGTCTTTTTATTCAAAAGAGAACAAAACATAGGTTTTTACATAGGCGAAGCCCTAGGAGAACTAAACCTTCGGGTCTGAAGGAGATTTGCTGATTGAAGGTTGCACCCGCACTTGCTTTTGACTGAGACCATCATCGATCCACGCCTTCACGGCTGACCGGCCTTCAGCTCTCCAGGATGGCTAAAAAGCCTCCCAAGCTGTGACTATGTCAGGCGAAGGGGTCAATAGTCGGTCACCACCAAAGTTAGTGGGGGCTGCTCTAGGCTCTGGCAAAACAGATAATCCAATTTCTTCATAGTAACGAAGCACTCCGAGAGCGACTACTTGACCGAAGATCTCGCCGTACCGAGTACATGTAGTATTCATTGTCTTCACAGCTGCTTGGATCATCTTCATCTTTCGCAAGTGGGAGTTGTTGGCAGATGACGAGGAGGCGCAAGAAGTGCAAAAGTATTCCGGAACACCCCGAAGGGCCGCAATATCACACTTTATCTTTTCTACGGCCAATGCTTTATTCGACTTAGTTAGCTCGCACATTACAGAGGAGAGTTTGGTTGTCTCCGTCATTAGGACATTTTTCTGTCCGATCAATTTCTTCGCCTCCTCAGCCAAACCCTACTGCTCTTCTCGGAGATTGACAATTTCAGCTCCTGAAGCTGCCTGCTCTTCTCGGAGCCTTTCCACTTGAGCCCGGAGTACAACCCGCTCAGCCTCGACCTCCTCCTTCACAGCCTCCAGTCTAGCTCTAGCGCCTTGCTTTGCCAAAGCCATCTCTTCCAAGCTCGAGGCTCGGGCCTCAAAGTCGATAAGACTCCCTTGAAGAGCCGTAACCTTCTCTTTGAGCTGGTTGCATTCTCACTCATTCGACACAGCCGTAGCTTGAGCAAGAACCACATGCTACAAACAAAGAAGGACAATGTAAGTAAATTATGTATATATGTTCAAATTAAACTAATCTTTGCAATTGCTTCATACCTAGTAAGCTTCCCTTTCGAGAGCAGCATCAAGCTCTGACCCTTCGGCCTCTCCAAGGATGGAAACCAAGTCAGTCTCCCCGACTTCACGACTAGCTGGAGCTAGAGGCTCTAGCAAAGTTCGAAGCCCCGTCCTCCGTTCAAGAAAGGGGGCCAGGAGGGGGAGCCTTGACAAGGCACTCTGATCATCATCGCTAGGAGAAAGACCGGAGTGCAATGAAGAACCATTGAAGGCCTCCGTGGATTGGCCTCCGTCTGTAGACTCAGACTGAGTCCACCCTAGAATGGGAGCATGCAAGGGCCAAATTTTACCTTTACCCTTCCCAGGGCCTGCCACCTCCTACGGAGCTACCTCTAGAATTGGAGCCACATCTTGCTCCATAGCAAGTGTCGACACCAGAGCCACCGTAGGTTTTGGGACCACATCTGCAACAGAAGACACATCCACTAGAGCTAATCCTGTAAAAACCAACGGTATATGATATTGCTTAAATTTTGCAGGACACAAAGAAAAAAGAGAAGAAAAGGTATTCAACTGAGGCTTACCTCCGACATCTTGTTGCCGAACGAGCACTGGATTGCTCGAGGGCTCGATCATCTGTCCAAAGTCCACTTCGGACTCTAGACTTCGAGCCGAAGGAATAGCTGTGGAGATATTTTCGACCACTGTAGCTATTACTTTGTTCAGAGCCAAGACTTGGGTATTCACAGTCTCGACTCCGCCTTCTTCCATGGCAGGAACATCTATCTGGCTAGATGGGACGTTTGCAGTCTCCACCTGCTTAGGGTTATCTTCAACGGTAGGCGCCACCACCGCGCCATCTCGAATGGAGACTTTAGCTCCCATTCGAGACCCTTCGTCCCTAGCAATAAGGGCCTTGAACTCCTCCGCCATCGCCATGTCTAC
This sequence comes from Zizania palustris, assembly GCA_019279435.1. NCBI lineage: Eukaryota > Viridiplantae > Streptophyta > Magnoliopsida > Poales > Poaceae > Zizania > Zizania palustris. The sequence continues at coordinate 50,380,814 of JAAALK010000285.1, read as the reverse complement.
ATCCTCTTCATATTTAGATTGTTCTGCTGATGACACTAGAGATTTCGAAGTAGTGAGGGCCCTCAGCTTTCGGACCACTTTTTTGGCAGGTGTCTTCACTGATCCTGAAGGCCCCGCCTCCGCCTTCCTTTTCTTCGGAGCCTAGTCCAAAGCGGACCAGTCTGGGAGAGTTGGGGTTCAACTCCAAGCACACTCCATTCTCGGTTGAATCGCTCCCAAGTCCCGACCAACATAACCCTTCGCTCCTTTTTAACGGGCGTAGGGGCTCTGAGAACCTTCTCCGTAGCTCGGACGATTTGTTCCGGAGTAAGGGTCACATATGGAGCTGAAAGATAAGATGTCATTTTAATTAAGTCATTTATGTAAAATCGATACTTGTGCAAAACACTTTGTAGGATATATGGAAAGCTTACCTGCGGAGCATGAAGGGATCTCCTAAAGTCCCCCCTCTGGGTTTTCCTCGAAGTTGATTGGCCAATCAACCATCAGAGGAGGGATCCGGAGTCCGATGAACTCCTCTGCCAAGTCACACATACTCATGCAACGACTCATGGAGTGCCACAACCCGAGGCGGACTTGAAGTTGACTTGGGTCCACTTGGACCTCCACCTCCCTCCGGTAAAAATGTCCTCCAAGGGTCCGGCCAAGGCGCAGTCCATCCCTACCTCAGCGTAGAACCAGTGGAGGATCCAGTCTAAATACCATCAGTCATTGATGGCCTTCACTGGAAACCGGTCCTGGAACTCTTCCCGGAGCTAGAAGTTGATGCTCCCGAAGGTGGTCACCATCTTCTCCCCTCCGGCTCCGGTAAAAGTCTTCGGCTGGCATGAAGCTTTATGAAGAGCCACTAAGATCTCCGCTCTCTCGACACATCCTTCGGTCCGCATCGCCCATTCGAAGATGGCTAGACGAGCAATGACATTTGGATAGAGTTGGGGCAAGGTGACATGGAACAACCTTAATACCTTAGAGAGGAAATCCACTGCTGGGAGTCCCAATCCATCTTCGAAGAATGCCTCAAACACCACCACCTCTCCGGTGTGTGGTGCCGGGATCACTTCACATTGATGTGCGTTATCACTTTTTGAGAGACCACAATTAGAATGGTGATATTGAATTGAGATATGTTGATACCCAGAACCAGCTTGCAAACATTTTTGCCAAGCCTCTTGATGCTTCTCGATTTGCATTTTTGAGAGGAGAGCTTGGTGTTTGTCATCCCTATGGTATCTTGTGAGGGGGAGTTGTGTGTCATTGCGTAAGCTTCTGTTATATGATTAACTATTTTTACCCGTACTTGCATGGATATGCTTTTGATTTATTGTCTTTAATCATGATTATTTTGCTCTGTTGAATATGTATGATATCTATCATGAGCAGGGCTTTTAATTCTGAAAATTAAATAATGATCACTGCTTAGTCTGGTAACTAGCATGAGTAGGCTGAATGCTTTTGCTATCTTTTACATGCCCGACAACTAAGTCCTTAACACTTGGATGCAAACATACAACTTGAACATTTAAATGCTTTACATGGAAATCTTGTGCTGAAAATTGATAAAAAAATCATGAAATTTTTATCCATGTCCTTTGTGCTGACATTGAAAAGATCTAGGTGGGTTTGCTTTGTCGCACTGCCTTGTTCTATACTTCTTACCATAGCACTTTGGTATGAACTAGGACACTATAGTGTATGCCATGAGTAATGTTTTAAGATTCCGATGGTCGTTGCTTGACCAAGGCTTGGCTTAGTCGGTTAGCATAAGGTTGACATGCAAATAACCCCTGACACTAAAATAAAAAAAGGATAAAAAACTTGGAAATATTGCATAATTACAAGTTTGCTGAAGCTCCATGTTATTTGACTATGCTTGTCTGGGTAGTATTTGCTATCTTTTGCATTCCATGTTTTACCTTGTCTAGTATGCTAGTTTGAGTGGTGATGCTTTTATTTGCTAAAATATGAAAATTCTTGCTCTTGCTTTTCATTGGATATGATTTATATAAGCTTATCATGTAGTACTTTTAGACAATATTCAAGGAAAATGCTTGTTTTGTATTGTAAATGTTGCTAATCATGTTTCAGAAGCTTGCATATGCACTCACCCTAGTACTTTATTTTGTATCATTTTTATCACCTTGATGCCTACATTGCCAAAGAGGGAGAACTAATGTTTTGTTCTGTTGAAGGGGATGGTCATATGTCTAGGGGGAGAATTTTTAAATCAAGTGACATGTTTTTGCTATTTTCTGAGTTTTTATGGTCACTTGTGTGCTCAACTTCAACATTCATCTTTGTATCTTTTGGGAGTTGTCAATGCAGTCAGTAAGGGGGAGATTGAGAAACCAAGTGTGGTGTGCATTGTGGTTTTATCTTTATGATTAGTGATTGACAAGTTTACATGATTTAATGATCTGGATTTATTATGGATTATTGTGTTCACTGAAGGGATCAGTGTGTACCGAGATATGTGTTCTACGTGGAGATTCGTGTTTTGCTTGTCTCATGTGTGCATGGTTGAGATGCGAGTCAACTGTCAACGGCGGGTGATTGGCTCAAAACCGTCAGATCAAGATCCATCACTCCTGAGGCGAAGTCGTAGTCGCTACGAAAGCTTCAGATCATGACAAAGTTCCTTTAGATAGGTTTTTACTTTTTTTAGCCCCGTGGGCCTTGCATCTGTAAGAAAACCTAGGGGTCAATTTATCTTTTCCTTTTTGAACTCAGGCTATAAAAGCCCATGTAGCCCTCTAGGGTTTCTCACCCATTTTTAGAAATTACTTTACCAATCTCAAAAATTGGGTCACTTTCCCTTGTGTTTTTCCTATCTTCTACCTCTATTCCGCCACCGACATTATTTTCTCCTATCGTCGTTGTTGGCATAAAAGATTACGCTAACAGGTTTAGAAAAAAAGTGCGCAACAAACGTAGTGTTTTTTGAAGTAAACTATTCCAAGCCTTTGAGATGGATAATAGCCTGAGACAGTTCAAGTGTGTATTGAATATCTAAATATTCAATGCCTCTTATAGGACGAGAAGGAGGGTATTTATAGGTAAAACTCTTTAGAGAAAATACATTTTTACCCCTCAATTACAAATGACATAGTGGATACTATTTCGGTATCCCTTATAGGTTAATATGGTAAATCATGTCCGAAGGATGTTGATAAGGTAGATGTCCCATCCTCCTAGTTGTTTTCCACTTCGGAGAGGAAGACTTTCAGCGGGTCTCTTTGAACCGGAGCCTGGACAGACACTTTGGCTTCGATCTCTTCAATCCGAAGGCAAGTCTTGGGCTCCGAGAATAAGACTTTCCTTTATCTTGGAGTATCATGAGGATGAAGTATTTTCCCCCAATAGTAGCCCCTCGAATACGCTTCTCCGGATGGCCTGTATAGCAAGGAGAGCAGTATACACAAGAAATATTTTCATGCTCAGGACCTTAGAAAAAATACAAGACATTATAATCGTTTGAAGCATCCTTGGCATCGGAGGTATATCGAATCCAGTCTTCGAACTTGAACCTCCGTATGATAGCTCTAAAGGAAAATTAATGGTTATAACGACAGTGAATTGAAAAGAGCCGTTACGTTTGTACCGTTACCTCTCAAATAGTAGTTAGACCTTTCGAGAAAGCAACAACCACAAAAGTTTTATTGCGGGTTCACATTATTTCACCTTTTGGCCCCACCTGTCATTGACGCGGGTTAGATCAGCAATTGTGAAAACATGCACGAGTCGCGCCGAATGAGAATGAAGCAGTTATAAAGAGGAAAGTGATCAGCGGTGAAAATGTTTACAAAGCTTTTGCGTTTCGACATTTCCACCCTTTCAGCTTTCAACCTTACTCTCCGAAACCTTTGAACGCTTCATCAATGGTGAGAACCAATGCGAGAGTGCCGACGGCGGTGACCTTGGCGTAGTAGCATGCTTGGGCCGCCTCTGCGGCGGCGGCGATGGCGGGAGCTCCGGGGTGCTCTTGGCCCAAGTATCCACAAGAACTCTACCCACCGTCAAAGAAGCCACTAAAGCAGACGTTCATCCTTGGGCGATCGACTTGCTCGGCGGAGTCTGTCGAGGAAGCGGTGAGGGGAAAGCTGGGGCCGGGGATAAGGACTCGGATTCCCGGAGAAGAAGTGACTCCGGCACCGAGAAGCGGAGAAGTCGTCGTCTTCGAAGCCTTGTTTGAAGAGGGACTTGGACTTCCCTCAATAGACTTTTTGATAGAGGTGCTAGAGATGTTCCACGTCACTCTGTCGCAGCTATCTCTGAATGCCATAGCTAGGCTGGTGATCTTCGAGTGGGCCCTTTGAGCTGAAGGATGCGAGGGGATGTCCGAAGTATTTGCGGCGACCCACGAGGCTTCGTGTCAGCCTAAGCCACATGAGGGGCTTGGGCACTCCAAGTTGCTAGTGGCCTTTGGGAGCATCAATGTTGGGGGAAAATACTTCATCCTCATGATCCTCCAAGATTCCAAGAAAATACATTTTGTGATGAAGATGAAGGCAAGTCTTAATTTTGAAGCCCAAGACTTGCTTCCGGGTTGAACGACTCGAAGCCGAAGGGTCCATCCAGGTTCTAGTCCGAAGAGACCCTCCGAAAGGCTTTCCCTCCGGAGTGGAAAACAATCAGAAGGATGGGACGTCTACTTTATCAACATCCTTCAAGCATGTTTTACCATTTTGACCCTATAAGGGATACCGAAATAGTATCCACTATGTCGGTTGTAATTAAGGGGTAACAAGGTCTTTTCCATAGAGATTTTACCTCTAAATATCCCCCTTCTCACCCTATAATAGGCATCAAATATTTATATATTCAATACATACTTTGAACTATTCTGAGGTATTATCCTATTCGAAGGTTTGAGATAGTCCGCATTCACAAAAACTTCGTTTGTCAGTTCTTGATCTTATAGAACCTGTTAGCGTAATCCGTTGCGCCAACAGTTGGCACCGTCTGTGGGGAACATAGTACCTGTTGGCATAAAAGATTATGCTAACAGGTTCTCTAAGATTAAGAACTAACAAATGAAGAGTTTGTGAAGCAAACTATCTCAAGCCTCCGAATAGGATAATAGCTCGAAGTAGTTCGAAGTTGGGTATTGAATATTTGAATATTCGATGCGTATTACAGGATGAGAAGGGGGGTATTTATAGGTAAAAACTCTAAGGAAAAGACCTTTTTACCCTTGTATTACAACCGACATAGTGGAAACTATTCAGTACCCCGAATAGGGCTAAAATGGTAAAATGTGTTCGAAGAAGATATCTAAGGCAGACGTCACATCAGTCTTGCTGTTTTCCACTGCGGAGTTGGAGCCTTCGGATGGTATCTTCGAACTGGGGTTCAGATGAACCCTTCGGCTTTGAACCTTCATCAATTCAGAGATGTGTCTTTGGCTTAGAACTGTGTGAGTTGTCTTTGTCTCTTGATCTTGAAGGTCCTGGGGATGAAGTATTTCCCCCCAATAGTAGCCCCTCGAATACGCTTCTCCAAATAACCTGTATAGCAGGAGAGTAGCATACGCAAGAAATATTTTCATGCTCGGGGACTTAGAAAAAATTCAAGGTATTATAACCATTCGAAGTGTCTTCAGCGTCGAAGGTACATCTGACGGAAGCTTCGAACTTGGGTTCCCGTGTGAAGCTTCGCAAGGAAATGAACCATTGCAGAGGTGAAGCATTGCAGAGAGCCGTTAATTTTGAGTCGTTACCCCTCAAGTAGTCGTTAGGCTTCCTTGAAAAAGTAACAGACACAATTTTAACCGTGAGTTCACACCCTCTTTACCTTTTGGTCCCACTTATCAGTGGCAGAAGCTGAACCTGCAATGTGAATGCATACTCGAATCGCAGTAATTGGAGGTGGAAGGGTTATAAAAGGGGGACTCAAACCTCAACGAAATTTTTACAGAGCCTTGGTTCTAAGCCCTCTTTCCCTAACCTTCAATGTTTCCCCAATCTCCTGAGCAACCAACCGATGGCAAGGACTAGTGTGATGGTGTTGACTGCAGCAGGAACTTTGGCGCAGAGGCAGGCGTGGGCGGCATTAGCAGCAGCAGCAATGACGGGAGCCCCGGGGGGTTCTTGGCCCCAAAACCCATGGGAGCTCCACCCCCCATCCAAGAAGCCCCTGAAGCAAAGCTTCCTCCTCGGGCATTCGACGAGCATGGCGGAGTCCATTGAGGAAGAAGTGGACAGGAAGCTAGGCCCAGGGATGAGAACTCGGGTCCCCGGTACAGAAGTGACCCCAGCACCACAAAGCGGAGAGGTGGTGGTCTTGTAGGCCTTCTTCGAAGCCGAGCTAGGACTTCCTCCAATCAACTTCCTGGCAGAGGTACTAGAAATGTTCGACATTACCTTGCCACAATTGTCCCCCAATGCCATAGCTAGACTGGCCATCTTTGAATGGGCCCTTCGGGTGGAAGGGTGCGAAGGGAGGTTAGAGGTCTTCGCTGCTACTCACGAAGCCTCCTGCCAGCCAAAGCCACAAGACAGACCCAGAGACACTAAGGTGCTGACAGCCTTTGGAAGTGTCAACTTTCAACATCGGAAGGAGTATTCGCAAAGTTTCCCAGCGAAGGCTATCAATGATCACTGGTACACCAACTGGATACTTCGGTGGTTCTACGCCGAGGTTGGAGAAGATTCCAGCTTCGCGGGGCCCTGCAAGAAATTTGGTACCGGAAGGAAGCCGAAGTCACTCTGGCCCAATCATGCTTTCAACGTGGATTGGGTTGCTTTCTTCGGTGGCTAGCTGCATGAGCATGCGCGATCTGGCTGAGGAATTCATCGCCCTCCAGATCCCTCCCCTCGGAGCTGAAAGGCCGATAGCATTCCAAAATGCTTTGGAGGGAGAGCTTCGAAGCCTGGGTAAGTCTTCACACTTTCTGCATTAACACTGATTAGAAAACAGATAACATAATAGAATGCTACCTTTGTTCAGTGGCTCCTTTGGTGCTAGCTCCGGAGCAAATCACGAGAGCTACAAAACAAGTGCTCAGAGCCTCTACTGTAGTAGAGAAGCAACAGAGGGTGGAGCTGGGAACGCTCCAACCGAGTGTGGAGTGCTCTTGGGATGGAGCCTCCTCCCTTGCTAGACTTCGATTTGACGGGAGCAGTCTCCCGGAAAAGAATGGTTACTGTCGAGGCCTCCAATAAGGCCGCTAAGACTCCCGTCAAGAAAGGGAAGAAGACATCAAAGCCTCCCCCATCCTGTATCTTCGCCATCATGTCTTGATATTTGGAGTTCCTCTTCGGAGGAGTCAGAAGAGGAAGATTCGAACATACAGATGGGAAAGAAGCTTGAAGAATACCTGCTGTGGGATGATGAGGGTGAGGCCCAAGCTGCAGCTGAAAACTCCCTTCGAGAAGTTGCGGTGGATGATGCAGTAGTCTCCTCCAAACCCTCCGCAGTTGGCTCAGAACCAGAGTTAGGGAATCCTAACTCACCGGTGATCGGGGTGATAGCAACGGAGGTCAGGGCATCGCTTGTGGCTACATCGGCACAGACTTCAGGGGATGACCTCGAAGAATACCTTTGGATGTATGAATTTCTAGGGGACCCTGAAATTCTCCCTCAAAGTGTGGACGGAGGTATACCTCGAAGCTTTTCCTTCGAAATTCCTGAAATGACCACTTGTACAATAAATATTTAATGAATATCTTACCTTTTGTAGATGCGTCGAGGAGTGGTGTGGATCCAACCACTGGTGGAGCTTCGGCTTCACTCGGAGTTGAGGCTTCAGTCGAGGTAGTGACTTCGATGACTGAAGTTGTTTCGGGTGAAGTGACTCCGCCCGAAGGAGCGACGATCAAAGGGGGATCCACTCCGGCAGAAGCAGCAGCTCCGGTCTTTGTGCTGGGGAGAGGAAAGGGCAAGACAGGTCTTGGCCCTCTCCCTTCTTTGACGACAATGCCTTCCTCCAATGACCCTTCGGCGAGCACTTCGGAGGAAGAGCTAGCTGAAGATGACTGATGGGCTCTGTCCTGGCTTCCTCTACAGACTCTGTTCATGGAGCAGCGGACAGGGCTCCGAACCCTTCTAGAACCCTTGGCGGATAAGTGCCAAGAGGTTGGGAGCTCCAAACTGGTTTCTATCTTGAGTGAAGCCAGAGCACCGGAGCTCGACTTGGCCCTCAAAAGGGCTACCCTTCATGTATGTAACATACAACAAATGTATTTAGTTAATAAAATTGCTTCGTACTCACTTTGCTTTTTTGCAACAATTTGTCCTCGCGAGAGCGACAACGACTTCTAATGAGGTCGAAACTAATCGGCTCAAGAGGAAGGTTACCACCCTCCAGAATGTCCTCAAAGGCTCCGAAGACAAAACTTTGCAACTGGAGGAGGAGCTCCTCGAAGAGCGGAGGCCCAAGGCCATTATGGAAGAAGCAGTCCAGGCCGAACATCAAACCTTCGCTACACTCAAGACTTTGGTAGAAGAAATCCAAGCCGAGCGTGTGGTGCTAAGGGCTGAGGTTGAAAGGCTTCGGTGAGTAGAGGCAGACTCCAGCACACAAATTGTAGAGCTTCAAGATTCAATCAAACAAGCGCCGGCTCAGAATAATTATTTGATATCAAGGATAGCCTAAGTTTCTGCTTTTTCTTCTGAGATGACGGAGGCCGAGACGAAGCATATTGCAATTGCTGATCAGACTATGGATACCCTCCGGGGTGTCCTGGAATACTTTGGTACGATGTGCCCTTCATCTTCAACTACAGCGAGCGAGCCCCTCGAATGGATGCTGGAGATGATTCAGGCGGCAACGAAGATGATGAAGGGCTCCGGGATTCGCTATGGAGAGATCTCCGGGCAAGTAGCTGGAATTGGAGTCCTTCGACACCTTGAATCCATCGGGATTTCTGTTGCTCCAGTGGGGGGTTCGACGCCTGTAGGCTTCACTGATGAAGACTTGTTGCGTCCTTCCTTGTTTGTGGCTTCTGCCTAGGAATCCTTCCGGGTGACTTGGAAAACAGATCACAAAGCTGCCGCCAAGGCTTGGATTGATGAGGCTCGCCGGCAGAAACAAGCTCAGACGAAGCCTGCAGCTCTGACTCCATCGGCTCCGCCAACTGACCCACAGGTTTAGCTTCATAGGGCGCTTAAGCATGTACAAGAAATCTTGTAAAGCCCTTTATCTTAATGAATGAAAAGTTTATAAACGGGAAGTCTTTGTTTGGATGTTTATTTTTAGGTTTTGTTATGCCCTTCAGAACCTGACTTCGAAACATTGGAGCCTAACGAAGGGCTTCGCCAGCAGTGGGCTATCCTCGAAAGCTTAAGGCCTTACCGGCGCTCGTGCTTTTATATTCCTCGAAGGGAGAAAGGGGAAATAGCACATGATATTCAACGCAAAGTCCTAGCTTATATTAAATAAGAGGATAAGGAAGTAGCATCTTCGTCCTCAGAATATGTAGATTGGTCTAACTCGGAGTACCAAGTCGAAGACCCAACTGAGGCTAGCTCCGAAAGACTTCTGTCCTGGGCTGAACTTCATGAAGAGCAGAAAAAGCTGCGAGCTTCGAAGAAGAAATGCACTCGGACTAAGAGGAAAGTTTTGACAACTCCAGGCTCTGAAGACCGAAGCGGTCCTAGAAGTAGCTCTAGAGGTCGGAGGGGTCTCCGCTTTTATTTAGGCTTAGAGAAAAATTTCTCTTAATGTAATGTAATATGATTACCCAATTAATGTAATCTATTTCAGAAGCATCACTTGACTGTTCCTTATTCCCCTGTCTCTCCTTGTGGGTGGGGGACCATACGCATTGCGATAGGGTCCGTCGGACACAATGATTGATATAACAACCTGATGCTTCGCATAACACTTGGTAATCATACTTTACTGTTTCGTAGGGTTCTTCGAACTATACGTTCGTATTGTGATGTTTATAAATTTTGGAACTAAGTTTATACTTGCAAGCTCCGATAACAATCACTTAGGACTTTAAAAAGTGTTTCATTGGTCCGGAGGCATGAAACCTTATTGCTTGGTCGCCTACGACTCTTTTACAGATGCTTCGAACTCGAATGCCGGAAATCTGCTCTTTTAAAGTCCTTGGACTCATCTACGGATCCTAACAAGCCGGAGCCTGGAATCCGTAGTGTTTGGCCACCTTCGGCTCTTTTACTGATGCTTCGAACCTAGGAGGCCAGAAATCTGCTCTTTTAATGTCCTTAGACTCTTCTATGGATCCTAACAAGCCAGAGCCTAGAATCCGTAGGGTTTGGCCACCTTCGGCTCTTTTACAGATGCTTCGAACCTGGAGGACGTAAATCTGTTTTTTTAAGTCCTTAGACTCTTCTATGGATCCTAACAAGCTAGAGCCTGGAATCCATAGGGTTTGGCCACCTTCGGCTCTTTTACGGAATCCTTGAACCGATGGTTCAGAGGTCGTTTGTTGTGTTCTGATGAAAGATGCTTACCTCTGCAAGCATCTATGTTCCCCTGATGCATCCACTAGGGGTAAGGAAGATTTGAAGAGTAAGCATAATTCGAACCTCCATCTTTATTTAACTTAGAAAGGTACTTTTACAATTGATTACAAGGAGTCCCTAACCGTAATAACGTTTAAGGTGCTCCGCATGCCATGCATGCTTCAACTCTTCCCCTTCTAAATTAACTATCTTAAATGACCTGGGGCGTCCTGAGCATAGGATAACATATGGTCCTTCCCATTTGTTTCCTAGCTTCCCGGAGCGATTACACTTTGCAGCACCAAGTGACCTGGTCTAAGCTCATTCACTTTTATCTTCGGGTCATACCATGCCTTCGTTTGGTCTTGGTACTTCATCAGATTGGCGACAGCATGAAGCCTTGTCTCTTCTGACATGTGTAGTGAAGTGTTTCTCTCATCATCATTCCCAGGCTCCGTTACACGAATGGATCCACCTTTAAGCTCCGTAGGAGTCATGGCCTTATCTCCGAATAACAACCTAAATGGGGTGAAGCCTGTGGACCTAGCTTGAGTGGTCCGAATGGACCATAAAATCATAGGGAGCTCTTTCGTCCACAGCCCGTTAGCTAACTAGACAATCCTTCAATTCCAACCGGAGAGAATATTTCCATTTGCGCGCTCGATGACTCCGTTGGATTGGGTGTGGTGAACAGCTATGAAGCATAACTCTTTAAAGGCCTTGGCTTCGAATTGAGTGCTGTTATCAACAGTTAACTCCTTGGGCACTCTGAACCTACAAATGATATTCTGCCAAAAGAATTTTTGCACATTTCTTGAAGTGATAGTAGTTAGGGTTTCATCTTCGACCCATTTAGAAAAATATTCAATTGCTACCACCACAAACTTCAAGCCAGCCCTTTGCCATTGGAAAAGGGCCGATGAGATCTATTCCCCATCGTGCCATTGGCCATACCGGAGCAATAATTTGAAGAGGTGTCGGTGGACGATGGCTCCGCCTACCCATCCACTGGCACCATTGGCAGGTTCGAACCAATTCTGCTGCATCTCTTACAATTGTTGGCCAATAGAGCCCCTATCGAAGTGTCTTTCCTGCTAGAGCACGAGGGGCTAGATGGTTGCCGCATAGGCCTTTGTGAATTTCCCGAAGTATATCTTGGCCTTCGAGTTGTGAGATGCACCGGAGTAGGGGAGAACATACTCCGACTTTATAAAGTATTCCGTTGACAAGCTCATAATTTCGATCCCTCGCTTGGAGCCTTCAGAAATCCAGACATTCTAACGAAACTGCGCTGTTCTGCAAAACATCCATGATTGGAGTCCGCCAATCAGTGACCGGTATGCAAAGGACTTCGATGGAGGGTAGTTGATGCACCATAGGCTTGATGAGTTCTTCATAAAAAGCGCCCTCCGGGACGTCCAATGCTCTGGCTACAGCTTTCGCTAGAATATCTACAAGTTGATTATCCGCTCAAGGGATTCTTCGGTCAACTCCGGGGATATCTTCATCAATCCATGCGAAGATATCTATGTTTTCTTTAACTACTTCCTCTAGTGAAGTAGATATTTCCGAAGGTAGCCCCTTGCTGAATTGGATTAGATATTTCTTGCCATCTTTTAGGATCATCTTCGTGATCACATCACCTTCTGGGCTTGGCTTTAGGGAAGGGTCCTTCGAGGGGTCCCAGGACCCCAAAGCTTCCTCCGAGTGCTCCAGCACACTATTCACCTGCCAGGGGTCTAGAGGTGGACCATGACCATACTCCGCTCTTCGGGCTGCAGCTTGGTCTCCTGAAATAGTGAGAACTCCACCTTGTGTGGGCATTTTGAGAAACAAATAGTTATGATGCGCTACAGCTCCGAATTGGTTTAGCATTCCCCTCCCGAAGATTGCATTGTAGGCGTATGGGGCATCGACAACATTGAAGATAACCTCCTCAACCCTATCCAAGGGCCTCTCCAAAGGCAACCTTGAGACCTATCTCGTCAAGGGCATCGAGAGGAGGTCCCTGCGAAACCTTGGAGTGGGCGAGTTGCTGGAAGTAGGTGTCTTCGTGGAATGCACATCTGGTTGAAGGCTTGGACTAAGAGTATATCTGCGGAGCTTCCACCGTCCACCAATATCCTTTGGACTTCAACTCCCGCTATATCAGCTGAAACAACAAGGGGTCAGTATGGGGGAATTTCACCCCTACAACATCGTGGGCAGTAAAAGAAATAGGTACATGAGACCACTCGGGCATTTCTACCGTCGAGCTTGAGGTCCCTATGTGTCCTACTTCGCGAACATAGTCCCTCTGTTGCCGCTTTGACATGTTACCAAGGGTCCCCCTCCAGAGATGGGCAGGACCACCCGCTTGCCGTGATCTTGGGGATCCTCCTGCTTCGGTGGTGGCATAATGTTGGCCATCGGGAGTTGCATCGGTGCTTCAGGATTACTGGACCGAACCACAGCCTGCACAGGCTCCGAATGCACTGCTAGAGGGGCCCGATCCGAAGTACCTCGCCCTGAGCTTCGTCCTAAATACTCACCCCAAAGGGTCAATACGGACTTACAATCTTTTGTGTCATGGCTTCTATTTTCGCCATGTACACAACAGAAGAAAGTCTGGGGCCTGCCAGCCATCTTCTATTGAGGCTTTGAGGTACTAGCCTTGTTAGCTTGCACCTGTTGAAAGTTGAAAGGTATCTTCGGGGCGAAGGGTGCAATATTTAATACCTCGGAGCAGAAGTGCTTCTTTCCCCATCTATGATCATTGAAGCGATTATAAAGGGGGGCCTGCAGAGGAGTCAGGGCTTCTGGCTCCATCTTCACTTCTTGAAAGACTGGTGCAGACACCACAATTCTTAGGAGGCAGCCTTCTTCTTCCTTAGAATATTGTTCGAAATATGCCATCAGCTGTGCTATAGTCGACACTGGCTTCCGGTGAAGTTTGCTGAGGAGGTCTAGGTTCAACACCCCTTCGCGCGCCATGTCCACTACTGAAGAGGTAGACAAGGCTTTAATCTGGGACTTGGTGTGGGCGAAGCATGTAAAGTACTCCCAAAGGGTCTCCCCTGCTTGCTGCTTCACCTGGAATAAGCTTCCCGTAGACATTGGGGCTACGAACGTACCCTGGAAGTTACTCGTGAACTTCCTCTTCAACTACTCCCATGACTTGATCGATCCTAGCTTTAGAGACCAGAACCATCGGAGAGCCACACCTTCCAATGCGAGGGGGAAACACTTCTCCATTGTGTTCTGCACCCCTCCGCTGGCTTCTATCGCCAGGGCATATGAACGAGAGAACTCTCCGAGGACGGACCCACTATAGTATTTGTGCAACTTCAAGGCTTTGAACCTAGTGTCGAAGGGCACTTTCTGCAAGTCCATATGTAGTGGAGATTCGTTGTCAAAGGATGCATTCTCAGCATCCTCCGGGACTCGAAGATCTTCGGGATAATCATTACTGTTGTCTTGATGCACCTCCAAAGAAAGAGTGAAGGCTTGAGGGCGAAGCCTATTTGCAGCCTCTTTCCTCCACCTTGGTACTTTCTCCAGAAGTCGCACTACCTAGGTAGCCGCATCCTCAGGAAGGTCTTCGCTTCCTCCGGAGGGGACCTTTGGGTCTTGAGAACTAGGATAATCAGTTTGAAGCATCGAGGGAGCTGCTTGGGGAACTTTGGGTGCTCGAGGTCTGATGACCACTTCGGGAGTTGGTGGAATGACTGAGGGTCCTGCACTGTTGGTCCGAGGGGACCTTCGGGTAGGATCGGTGGCAAGGCTTCGCTTGGGAGGCATGGCTAACGAAGTTAAGGTCCGAAGACCGAATACTTCGAATGATTTGGTAAGGCGAGAAGAGGCCTTCGAACTACAGTTGGAAGCCCCTTACCGAAGGGTGCTCAGAATCTATAGACTCTGAAACTCCCTCTGCAAGTTCTCTTCGAAGTGCAGTCAGCAACAGAGAACTAGATTTTAGAACTAAGTTCCCCATGGACAGCGCCAACTGTTGGCGTAAAAGATTACGCTAATAGGTTCTCTAAGATTAAGAACTAATAAACGAAGAGTTTGTGAAGCGAACTATCTCAAGCCTCCGAATAAGATAATAGCTCGAAGTAGTTCAAAGTTGTGTATTGAATATCTGAATATTTGATGCCTATTATACGGTGAGAAGGGGGGTATTTATAGGTAAAAACTATAAGGAAAAGACCTTTTTACCCCTCTATTACAACCGACATAGTGGAAACTATTCAGTACCCCGAATAGGGCTAAAATGGTAAAATATGTTTGAAGAAGATAGATAAGGCAGGCGTCCCATCAGTCTTGTTTTTTTTCACTACGGAGTTGGAGCCTTCGGATGGTATCTTCGAACTGGGGTTCGGATGAACCTTCGGCTTTGAACCTTCATCAATTCGGAGACAAGTCTTTGGCTTAGAACTGTGTGAGTTGTCTTTGTCTCTTGATCTTGAAGGTACTGGGGATGAAGTATTTCCCCCCAACAGTACTAAAAGCAAGTTCTTTGCCACTGCCTGTATTTCGAAGCACGTTTGCGGATGGAGTTTTAGAGTCCTAGGATTCCGCGTACCCTTCGGCAAGGGGCTTCAAATACAGTTTGAAGGCCTCTTTTCGCCTTCCGCCATCATTCGAAGCTCCTGGGCTTCAGACCGTGTTTAGCTTTGTAAGTCATGCCTCCCTAGCGGAGTTTAGCCACCGGTCCCCTCCGAAGGTCCTGTAGGACCTCCGGCGTAGGAACTTCAGACTGTTCCTCAAACTCTTGAAGTAGTCAATAGGCCTTGAGCAGCCGGAGTTCCTCGGGTAGCTCCATCCGTGCTTCGAACTGACTATGTCAATTCTCAAAATCCGGAGGATCCCTCCAGAGGAAGTGAAGACCTCCCCGAAGACGTGGCCACTCAGGTAACACGACATCAGGCGGAGGTAGAAAGATGGAGGCAGGAGGCCACCGATAGGCTTCACCCTCAAGCCAACCCTCCTGCTTTGGAGGTGCATCAAGACGACGACCTCAATAATTATCCCAAAGCCCCTCAAGTCCAAGAAAATGCCGAGAATGCCTCCTTCGATGATGAATCCCCACTGCATCCAGACTTGCAGAAGGTGTGCTTAGATCCCAGGTTCCAAGCCTTCGAAGCTGCACAAATACTTCGGAGGGTCTGATCCCTGAGAATTTTCTCGCTCTTACGCCCTTGCAATAAAAGCCAGCAGAGGGGTCCGAAATACGATGGAAAAGTGTTTCTTCCTCGGGTTAGAAGGTGTAGCCCTTCATTAGTTCTGGTCTCTAAAGCCAGTATCAATTAAGTCATGGGAGAAGTTGAAGAAGAAATTCGTGAGAAATTTTCAGGGGATTTTTGTAGCCCCGATGTCTACTGGAAGCCTTTTTCCGGTGAAGGAGCAAGCGGGAGAAACTCTTTGAGAATACTTCACGCGCTTCGCCCACACTAATTCCTAGATAAAAGGGTTGTCCACATCATTAGTGGTGGATGCGGCACTGCGAAGGTGTAATGAATCCTGACCTCCTTAGCAAACTTCACCGAAAGCCTAGTGTCTTCAGTAGCACAATTGATGGCATACTTCGAGAAGTATGCTATGGCAGAAGACTGGATGCCTCTAGAGTACTGTGGTATCCACACCAACCCTCCCGAAAAGAAGTCAAGCTGGAGCCAGAGGCTCTAAATCCTCCGCATGCCCTCCTCGATAATCGTTCTAACGATAAGAGAAGGGGAAGGAAGCACTTTCGCTCTGAAGTGTTGAATATTGCCCCCTCCGCTCCGAAGATGCCTTCCAACTATCAACAGACTCAAGGAAATAAAGCTAGTGGCTCGAAGCCACTAGAAAAACCGACTGGCCAGGGTCAGACTCTTTTTATTGTGTGCATGGTGAAAACAAAAGCCATGCCACTAAAGATTGTAAGTCTATACTAACTCTCCGGGGCGAGTATCTGGCGAGAAACTCAGGACGAGGTACTACAGATCGAGCTCTTCCGGCAGCACGGCCGGAGCCCGTACAAGCGGTCGAGTGTGCAGGCAATCCCGAAACTCCCATGCAACTTATGGTGGCCAACATTATGCCACCACCGAAGCAAGAATACCCATAAGATCATGGCAAACGAGTGGTCCTACCCATCTCTAGAGGGGGGCCCTCGGTAATATGTCGAAACGCCAGCAAAGGTAATATGTTCAGGAAGTAGGGCATATAGGGACTTCAAACTCGGCTACAGAAATGCCCGAGTGGTCCCATGTGCCCATTTCATTCTCAACCCATGATGCTGTCAGGGTGAAATTCCCCAATGCTGACCCCCTTGTCATTTCATCTTATATAGCAGGAGTGGAAGTTCGAAGGGTATTAGTCGACAGTGGAAGCTCCACTGATATACTTTTCTTACAAGCATTCGATCAAATGTGTATCCCCCGAAGGCATCTACTTCCAGTAGCCTAACAACTCCAAGGCTTCGTAGGTCCTCCTCACGATGCCCTCAGCCAATTAGGCCTCGAGGTTGCTTTTGGCGAGGGGCCTCTGGCCAGAGTCAAGGAAGTCATCTTTGACGTTGTCGACACCCCGTATGCCTACAACGCAATCTTTGGATGAGGGATGCTGAATCAATTTGGAGCCGTGGCACATCATAATTATTTGTGTCTCAAAATGCCACACAAGGTGGAGTCCTTACAATTCCAGGAGACCAGGCCATAGCTCAGAGAGCGCAATATGGCCACGGCCCACCTCTCAATCCTCGGTAGGTAAACAATGTGCAAGAACACTCGGAGGAGGCTTCGAGGTACCTGGACCCTCTGAAGAACCTTTCCCTCAAACCAAGCCCCGAAGGTGATGTAGTAACGAGGATTATTGTCAAAAAAGGAAAAGAATAGCCCATTTAGTTTGGTAAGGGGCTGCCTTCGAAGATTGCCACTTCATTAGAAGAAGTGGTCCGAGAAAATCTAGATATCTTCGCCTGGTTAGACGAAGATATCCCCGGAGTTGACCGGAGCATTATCGAGCATAGTTTGCTCGTTAACCCTAAGGCTCGACCTATTCGCTAGGGCTCCGCAAATTGTCCACCGAAAGAGCAGACCTCACTAAGGCAGAGGTGGAAAAGTTGCTAAGAGCTGGAATCTTTAGGGAGGTGGCCCACACGGAGTGGTTGGCTAACCCGGTCTTTGTCATGAAAAAAGGCTCCGGCAAATGGCGCATGTGCATTGATTTCACGTCTCTAAATAAAGCATGCCCACGAGACCCCTACCCCATGCCCCACATTGATCAACTTGTTGACTCTACGACTGGTTCCGAGCTCCTAAGTTTCCTTGATGTATACTCTGGTTATCATTAAATCTGGCTAAAACGAAAGATGAAGCCAAGACGAGCTTTATAACACCTTCTGGAGTATTCTGTTATGTCCGAATGCCCTTCGGATTGAGAAATGTCAGGGCAACTTTTTCGCGTCTCATTGCTAAAGCTCTAGGTCACCAAACAGGCCAAAATGTCGAAGCCTAGATGGATGACATTGTAATAAAGAGTGCTTTAAAGCACCAGCACAGTCTAGACTTAGCAGAAACTTTTGAGAGCCTCTGAGCATGTGGAGTTCGCCTCAATCCTGAAAAATGTATTTTCATAGCTCAAGTAGGAAAATTGCTGGGTACTTAGTTTCAAGCAGAGGAATCGAAGCTAGCCCGATGCAGATAAGTGCACTGCAAAGAATGGCTCCACCTGAAAATTTGAAGCATGTCTAGAAGTTAACCGAAGGCCTCGCAGCTCTCAGCAGATTCCTAGCCAGATTAGCAGAGCGAAGCCTCCCAATTTTCAAAGCCTTAAACAGATCTGAAAGTTTCAAGTGGACGCCGGAGTGCTAAAAAATCTTCGACGAAATCAAGGAATATCTTGGAAATTTATCAACGCTTACCATGCCCCTTGCAGAGGAAACTCTCCTCCTTTATCTTGCACCAACAGGCTCCACAGTAAGTGCAGTGCTTGTCAGAGAAATAGACCTTAATGAAAACTGGTGTAAAACATAGTATAATTCGTTTCATAAGCCTTGTCTGGAGAAAAAACACGGTACTCCGAACTCGAGAAATTTGCATACGCTTTGGTAATGTCCTCACGGAAGCTAAGGCATTACTTTTTAGCACACAATATAATTGCATAAAAAAGTCAGAAATGCTCTGGAGGGTGGTTTGATAAGCTAAGGCATTTACTTTTTAGCTAAGGCCATTCTGCAACAAAGTCCGAAAGGGACTTTTTATGAAGAGCTTATCAAACCTTCGGTGCATCAACCACCCTCCACAGAAGTCCTTTGCATACTAATCACTAATTGGCGGAGTCCGATATGGGATTTTTTGCAAAACAATACAACTTCACTAGAAGGCCCAGATTTATAAAGGCTGCAATCAAGGTTTCGAAATTATAAGCTTGTCAACGGATTGCTATATAAAGCCAAAGTTTGTTCCCCTCTACTTCGATGCATCTCACAACCTGAAGTCCATGATATACTCCGGGTAATCCATGAAGGCTTATGTCGTAGCCACCTAGCACCTCGGGCTTTAGCAGGGAAAACACTTCGCTAGGGGCTTTATTGGCCAACAATTGTAAGAGATGTAGAATCATTGGTTTGAACCTGTCAAGGGTGCCAATGGATGGGAAGACGAAGCCATCGTCCTCCAACACCCCTTCAAGTCATTACTCCGGTATGGTCGATGGCACGATGGGGAATGGATCTCATCGGCCCTTTCCCAATGGCGAAGGGTAGCTTGAGGTTCGTAGTGGTAGCAATTGAATACTTTTCTAAATGGTTCGAAGCTGAACCATTAACTGCTATCACTTTGAAAAATGTGCAGAAATTCTTCTGGCAGAATATTATTTGTAGGTTCGGAGTGCCTAGAGAGTTGACAGTCGACAATGCCATCCAATTCGAAGTAGAACCCTTTAAAGAATTATGTGAAGGGCTAGGCATTAAAATGTGCTTTGCAGTCGTCCGTCATCCCCAATCCAATGGAGCTGTCGAAAGAGCCAATGGAAATATTCTACCCGGCTTGAATCGGAGGATTGTAGGGTTGGCAAAGGGGCTGCGGACTAAAGAGTTTCCTAAGATTTTGTGGTCCATTCAGACCACTCAAGCCAGGTCTATAGGTTTTACCCCATTTACACTGTTGTTCGGAGACGAAGCTATGACTCAAACGGAGCTGAAAGGTGGATTCCTTCGCGCAATGGAGCCATAAGATAAAGACGAAAGAAACACTTCGCTTGACTTGTCTAAAGAAACAAGGCTTCGAGCTATCACCAATTTGACAAAGTACCAAGACCAAACGAAGGCATGGTATGAGACGAAAGTAAAAGTTAGTGAACCTAGACCGGGTCATTTGGTACTGCGAAGTGTGATTGCTCCAGGGAAATTAGGAAACAAATGGGAAGGACCATATATTATCCTACGCTCAGGGCGCCCCAGATCTTTTAAATTAGCTAATTTAGAAGGGGAAGAGTTAAAGCATGCATGGCATGCAAGGCACCTTAAACGTTATTATGCTTAGGGGCTCCTTGTAATGAATTGTAAATTACCTTTCTAAATAAATAAAGCTTGAGGTTTGAATTATGCTTACTCCTCAATGTTCGGTACCCCTTGTGGATGCATCAGAGGAACGAAGATGCTTGCGGAGGTAAGCATCTTTCATCAGAACCCAACAAACGGCCTTTGAACCATCGGTTCAGGGATTCCGTAAAAGAGCCGAAGGTGGCTAAAACCTACGGATTCAGTGCTTCGGCCTGATAGCATCCGTAGAAGAGTCTAAGGACTTTAAAAGAACAAATTTCTGATCCTCTGGGTTTGAAGCTTCTATAAAAGAGCCGAAGGTGGCCAAAGCCTACGGATTCCGGTCTTTGGCCTGATACCATCCGTAGAAGAGTCTAAGGACTTTAAAAGAACAGATTTCCGATCCACCGGATTCGAAGCATCTGTAAAAGAGCCGAAGGTGGCCAAAGCCTATGGATTCTGGGCTTCGGCCTGATAGCATCCGTACAAGAGTCTAAGGACTTTAAAAGAACATATTTCCAATCCTCCGGGTTCGAAGCATCTTTAAAAGAGCCGAAGGTTGGAAAAGCCTACGGATTCCAGGTTTTGGCCTGATAGCATCCGTAGAAGAGTCTAAGGACTTTAAAAGAGCAGATTTTTTATCCTCCGGGTTCGAATCATTTGTAAAAGAGTCAAAGATGACCAAGTAATAAGGTTTCAAGGCTCCGGCCAAATGAAACACATCAGGAGTCCTAAGTGATGAATTTCAGAGCTCTAATTTATAAATTCAAATCTCTAAGGTTATAAACATCATAATACGAACGTACAGTTCAAAGAACTCTAAGAAAGAGTCGAGTTCGTGGTTATCAAGTACTATTTGTGAAGCATAGATTTTATTATACCAAGCATTGTGTGCGACGAACCCTATTACATTGCATATGGTCCCCGACCCACAAAGAGGGGCAGAGGAGTGAGGCACAATCAAATAATGCTTCTCAAACAAATTATATTACTGGGTTAATCACATTACAACCATCGTAATCCGGAAAAACTTATTATCAAAGCCTAAATAAAAATAGAGACCTCTCCGACCTCTAGAGCTACCTCCGGGACTAGTTCGGTCTTCGGAGGCTGGAGTTCTCAAAACTTTTCTTTTGGTTCAATTACCCTTCTTCTTCGAAGCCCCCAGTTTTTTCTGCTCTTCTTGAAATTCGGCCCAGGTTAGAAGTCATTCGGAGCTAACCTCCATTGTGTCTTCAACTTGATACTCTGAGTCGGACCAATCTACATACTCTAAAGATGAATATGCCACTACCTTATCTTCTTCCTTAATATATGAAAGAATTTCGCTACAAACATCAGGTGTTATTTCCCCATGCTCCCCTCGAGGAACCAAAAATCACGAGCGCCTATAAGGCCTCAAGCTTTCAAGGATAGCCCATTGTTGGCGAAGCCCTTAATTAAGCTCTAATACTTTCAGATCAGGATCCGAAGCATGTAGCAAAACCTAAAAACAAACATTCAAGCGAAGACTTTTCATTTATAAACTTTTCATTCATTAAAATAAGAGAGTATTACAAGATCTCTTGTACATAATTAAGCGCCCTAGAAACTAGACCTTCAGGTCAGGAGGTGGACTAGTTGGTGGAGTTGGAGCTGGAGGCTTCATCTGAGCTTGCCTCTGTCGACGGGCTTGGTCGATCCAAGCCTTAGCTGCAACTTCGTTGTCTGCTTTCCAGGTCGCCCGGAAGGCTTCCCAAGCTGAAGCCATGTCCAATGATGGTCGCAACAAGCCTTCGTCAGTGAAGCTTGCCGGCGTCGAACCTTTCACCAGAGCAACAAAAACCTCGATGGCTTCGAGGTGTCGAAGGACTCCGATCCCGTCTACATGCCCAGAGTTCTCTCCATAGCGAGTACCGAAGCCTTTCATCATCTTGGCCGCCGCTTGGAACATCTTCAGTTTTTGGTCGAGAGGCTCATCCGCCGCAGCTGAAGAAGACGGGCACACCGTTCCGAAGTATTGCAAGACACCCCTAAAGGTGTCCATGGTCTGATCAGCTGCCAAGCCATACCTCTTTTCGGCCCTTGTCAATTCGGTAGCGACTGGAGGAGATTTCGGCTGTCTTTGACATTAATTAATTATTATGAGACAGTGCTTGCATAAGCGACCCTCGGAGCTCTATGATTTCACCTCCGGAAGTCACCTCCGCTGCTCGAAGCTTCTCAATTTTAGCCTTCAGCACCATACGCTCCGCTTGAAATTCTTCAATTGAAGAGGCAAGGTTGGCATGAGTTTGCTGCTCCGTTCGGAGCGCTTCTTCTGCCATAGCTTTTGTCCTCTGCTCTTCGAGGAGTTCTTCCTCCAGTCGTAGGGACTTGTCTTCGGAGCCTTTAAGGCCCTCTGAAGTGCTGTAACATTCCTTTTGAGTCGATTAGTCTCGAGCTCATTTGAAGTTACTGTAGCTCTAGCAAGAACAAATTGCTGCAAAAAGCAAAGAAAGTACGATGTAATTTCAATATGTTATAATGTGCTCTATTCACTCAAAACAGAGCTAGTTCGGAGCTACCAACCTCTTGGCTCTTTTCAGCCAAAGGTTCTAGGAGAGACGAGAGCACTGTCCGCTGCTCCAAGAACGGAGCCAGTAGCGGGAGCCAGGACAGAGCTCTCTGTTCATCTTTGGTGGGGTCTTCTTCCGAAGCACCTACCAAAGGGTCATTCGTTGATGGCGTAGTCATCAAAGAGGGGAGAGGCCCAGGCCTAGTTTTGCCTTTACCTCTCCCCGACACAAAAACCGAAGGAGCCACCGCTTCAGTCGGAGTGGATCCCTCTTCATGAGTTGCTCCCTCAGCCAAAGAAGCTCTGTCAGAAGTAACTCCCGTCACCGGATCTACTTCTATGACTAGAACCTCATCCCCAATTGGAGCCGAAGCTCCATCTTGGGCTGAAGCCATGCTGCTCCTCTAAGCATCTACAAACATAAGGTATTCATCAATTATCTATTAAGATATTACTAGTGCAATGAAATTATTTCAGGAATTTCAAAGAATAAAGATCGAAGGTTTACCTTGTCTAGATTCTGAGGGAGGATTTGGGGATCCCCCAGAAATTCATAAATTCCGAGGTATTCCTCGAAGCTCCTCCGCCGAGGTTTGTGCTGGAGTAGCAGATGTCGAAGCCTTGACCTCTATCACTACAACTTTGATCACGGGGGAGCTGGGATTTTCTAGCTCCGCTCCCTGGACCTCGGCAGGTTCGGGGTGGATCGCCACCACCTCTTCGGTAGTTGGAGTTAATCTAACTTCTACCCGAGGGGAATCTTCGGTCCCAACCCGAGAATCCTCTTCGTCTCCTTTCATCAAGAGGGCTTCAAGCTCCTTTCCCATGAGACCTCCAAAGTATCCTCCTCTTCAGACTCTTCCGAAGAAGAGGTTCAAATTTCGAATGAAGATGGTGATGCTGGAGGTGAAGGGAGCTTAGCCTTCCATGCCGCCTTCTTCACCAGAGTTCTCGCGGCCTTGGAGGTCCCAGTGGCAGCTTTCCTCTTTTGAGAGATTGCTCCTACTGCATCGAATCTTGGTAGAGAAGGAGCCCCCATTCCGAGCATGCTCCACACTCGGTTGGAGCGTTCCCAGCTCCTAACCAGCTCGATCCTTCCACTGCTTCTCCACTGCAGTAGGGGCTCTGAGCACCCATTATGCAGCCTAAGCTATCTACTATGGAGCCAGCGCTAATGGAGCCGCTGAAATAAGGTAACAATCTATTAAGAATACTGCAGTTATTCTCTATGACTAATTTAAATATAGGAGATGCTGAGGTATTACCTAGAGCTTGAAGCTCCGCCTCCGAAGTGCTTTGAAACTCAACAGGCCAGTCGACCCCAATTGGAGGTATCCACAGGGCGATGAACTCTTCCACCAAGTTTCGCATACTCATGTGCTTGGCCACTGAAGACAATAACCCAAGACGCATTGAAAGCAGACTTGGGTCCGGAGTCACCTCCGCCTCCCTCCGATACCATATTTCTTGCAGGGGACCCGCAAGGCTGGAGTCTTCTCCGACCTCAGCATAGAACCACCAGAGTATCTAGTCGGAATACCACCAGTCATTGATCGCCTTCGCTGGGAAATTCTTCAGGTGTCCTTTCCGGAGCTGAAAGTTGACGCTCCCGAAGGCCACTAGCAATTTGGAGTCCCTAGGCCCATCTTGCGACTTAGGCTGACACGAAGCATCGTGGGTAACCGCAAATACTTCGGACCACCCCTCACATCCTTCAGCTCGGAGGGCACAATCAAAGATCGCTAGCCTATCTATAGCATTTGGAGATAGCTACGATAGAGTGATGTGGAACATCTCCAGCACCTCTATCAAAAAGTCTATTGAAGGAAGTCCAAGTCTCGCTTCAAAGAAAGCTTCGAAGACAACCACTTCTCCTCTCCTCGGTGCCAGAGTCTCTTCTTCTTTGGGAACCTGAGTCCTCATCCCCGACCCCATCTTTCCACTCACCGCTTCCACGATAGACTCAGCCGAGCATGTTTATCTGCCATCGCCGCCACCGCACATGCGGCCCAATCTTGTCGCTGCGCTAAGGTCGTCGCTGCCATTGGCACTTTCTCACTGGTTCTCGCCATTGGAGGAGTGCTTGAGAGTCTCGGAGAGGAAGGTTGAAGATGGAAGTGTGGAAAAGTCGAAGCACGAAAGCTCTGTAAAAACTTTTCACCGCCGATCACTTTCCTCTTTTATAACCACTCCGTTCTCGCTCGACGCGATTCGTGTATGTTTTCACACTCGCAGATCCAACCCTCATCAATGACAGGTGAGGCCAAAAGGTGAAATAATGTGAACCCGCGGTAAAAATTTTGCGACTGTTGCTTTCTCGCAAGGTCTAACAGTTATTTGAGGAGTAACGGCACAAAAGTAATGGCTCTTTGTGATTCACTGCCATCATAACGGTTTATTTTCTTTGGGAGCCATCGTACGAAGGTTCAAGTTCGAAGCCTAGATTCGATACACCTTCGAATGCCAAAGATACTTCGAACGGTTATAATACTTTGAATTTTTTCTAAGTTCCTGAGCATGAAAATATTTCTTGCGTATACTGCTCTCCTTGTTGTACAGGCTATACGGAGAAGCGTATTCGAGGGGCTATTGTTGGGGAAAAATACTTCATCCTCATGATCCTCCAAGATTCCAAGCAAATACATTATGCGACGAAGATGAAGGCAAGTGTTAATTTCGGAGCCCAAGACTTGCCTCCGGGCTGAAGGGCTCGAAGCCAAAGGGTCCATCCAGCTTTCGGTCCGAAGAGACCCTCTAAAGGCTTCCCTTCCGGAGTGGAAAACAATCAGAAGGATGGGACGTCTACTTTATCAACATCCTTCGAGCATGTTTTACCATTCTAACCCTATAAGGGATACCGAAATAGTATCCACTATGTCGGTTGTAATTAAGGGGTAAAAAGGTCTTTTCCCTAAAGATTTTACTTATAAATGCCCCCTTCTCACCCTATAATACGCATCGAATATTCAGATATTCAATACATACTTCAAACTATTCTGAGCTATTATCCTATTCTAAGGCTTGAGATAGTCTGCATTCACAAACACTTTGTTTGTCAATTCTTTATCTTATAGAACTTGTTAGCATAATCCGTTGCGCCATCAGTCAACTTTCAACTCCGGAATGGAAACCTAAAGAATTTCCCAGCGAAGGTGATCAACGACCGATGTTATTCTGACTAGATAATCGGGTGGTTCTATGCTGAGGTCGGAGAAGTCTCCAGTCTTGCGGGGCCCCTCCAAGAAATATGGTACAGGAGGGAGGCGGAGGTGACTTCAGACTCAAGTTTGCTCTCAACGTGACTTGGGTTGTTGTCTTCAGTGGCCAAGCACATGATTATGTGAGACTTGATGGAGGATTTCATCGCTCTTCGGATACCTCTGCTCGGGGCCAATTGGCTTGTTGTGTTCTAGAGCGCTTCGGAGGGGGAGCTTCGAGCTCTAGGTAATACTTCAACATCTCCTGCATTCAGATTAGTCATAGAATATATGTAATTTTCTCAATAGATTGTTACCTTATTTCAGCAGCTCCATTGGCGATGGCTCTAGAGAAGATAGCTCAAGCTGTGGAACGGGTGCTCAGAGCCCCTACCAGAGTAGAGAAGTAGCAGAGGATCGAGCTGGTTGGGAGCTGGGAATGCTCCAACCGAGTGTGGAGCACGCTCGGAATGGGAGCTCCTCCTCTTCCAAGCTTCGACCCAGCATGTATGGTATCTCAAAAGAGGAAGGCTACTGCTGGGACCCCAAGACAACAATGACTGTAGTGAAGAAGATGGCACGGAAGGCCAAGCTCCCTTCACCTCCGGCATC
This sequence comes from Zizania palustris, assembly GCA_019279435.1. Taxonomy (NCBI): domain Eukaryota; kingdom Viridiplantae; phylum Streptophyta; class Magnoliopsida; order Poales; family Poaceae; genus Zizania; species Zizania palustris. Next base: position 50,354,551 of record JAAALK010000285.1, on the reverse strand, counting down.
TCCATCTTTGCTGGAAATTCGAAGCTCTTCTTCGGAGGAGTCTGAATAGGAGGATACTTCGGAGGTCTGAATGGGGAAGGAGCTTGAAGCTCTCTTGATGGAGGGTGGCGAAGGGGATTCTCGGGTTGGGACTGAGGATCCACCTCAGGTAGAAGTTGGAGCAACTCCGACTGCCGAAGAGGAGGCGACGATCTGCCCTGAACCTGTCGGGGTTCAGGGAGCAGAGCCAGAAGGTCCAAGTTCCCTAGTGATCGGAGTAGTAGTGATAGAGGTTAGGGCCTAAACATCTGCTACTCCGGCTCAAACTTCGGGGGAGGAAATCGAGGAATACCTCAGAATGTAAGAAATTCTGGGGGATCCCGTAATCCTCCCTCAAAATCTAGATGGAGGTAAGCCTTCGATCTTTCTCTCTTGATGTTCCTGAAATAATTTCATTGTACTAGTAATATCTTAATAGATAATTGACGAATACCTTATGTTTGTAGATGCTTCAGGGAGCAATATGGCCTCCGGCCTAAGACAGAGCTTCGACTCACATTGGGGATGATGTTCCGGCTATAGAGGTAGCTCTGGTGATGGAAGTTACTTCTAGCGGAGCAGCTTCGGCCGAGAGGGTCACTCTTGTAGGGGGATCTACTCCGACGGAGGTGGTGGCCCCTTTGGTCCTTGCGCTGGGGAGAGGTAAAGGCAAGACTTGGTCTAGGCCTCTTCGCTCTTTGACGATGACACCATCGATGACCGATCCTTCGGTGGATGCTTCGGAAGAAGATCCCGCTGAAGATGATCAAGGAGCCATGTCCGTGGCTCCCGTTATTGGCTCTGTTCTTGGAGCAGCAGACAGAGCTCTTGTCTCTCCTACAACCTTTGGCTTGAAAAGAGCCAAGAGGTTGGCAGCTCTGAGCTGGTCTCCGCATTGAGCGAGGCCAGTGGAACGGAACTAGACCTATCCCTTGAAAGGGCTACCCTCCAGGTATGCAATAAACATAAAGTATATTTAATTCATTAAATTAAATCGTACTTACTGTGCTTTTTCCAGCAATTTGTTCTTGCTAGAGCGGCATCGACTTCCAATGAGCTCCAGACTATTCGACTCAAAAGGAAGGTTACAACGCTTCAAAGGGCCCTTAAGGGCTCCGAAGATAAGTCCCTGTGGCTAGAGGAAGAACTCCTCAAAGAGCAGAAGACAAAGGCTACAGTGGAGGAAGCACTCCGAATGGAGCAGCAAGCTCATGCTAGTCTAGCTTCTTCAATAAAGGAGCTTCAAGCAGGAGCGCATGGTGTTGAGGGCTGAAGTTGATAAACTTCGAGCAGTGGAGGCATATTCCGGAGCTGAACTCATGCAGGCCCAAAAGGCGCTACAGCACACGCTGTCTCAGAAGAACTATTTAATGTCCCAAACAATTGAATTCTCCTCCATCGTTACCGAGAAGACAAGGGCTAAGACGAGGTACGGCTTGGTGGCTGATCAGACCATGGACACTATCAGGGGTGTCTTGGAATACTTCGGAACGGTGTGCTCGTCTTCTTTAGCTGCGGCGAACGAGCCTCTCGACCGAAAGATCAAGATGATCCAAGCGACGACCAAGATGATGAAAGGCTCTGGTACTTGCTATGGAGAGATCTCTGGGAAAGTAGCCGGGATCAGAGGCCTTCGACACCTCGAAGCCATCGGGGTCTCTGTTGCTTCAGTGAAGGATTCAACGCTGGCAAGCTTCGCTGAAGAAGGCTTGCTGCGACCATCATTGGACGTGGCTTCGGCTTGCGAAGCCTTCTGGGTGACCTGGAAAGCAGACAACAAAGCTGCGGCCAAGGCATGGATTGATGAAGCCCGTCGGCAGAGGCAAGCTCAGACGAGGCCTTCTGCTCCAACTTCGCCAACCGCTCCGCCTCTGGACCCGAAGGTCTAGCTTCTAGGGCGCTTTATTATGTTCAAGAGATCATATAATGCTCTCTTATTTCAATGAATGAAAAGTCTTCGCTTGAATGTTTGTTTTTAGGTTTTGCTACATGCTTCGAATCCTGATCTCGAAGTATTATAGCTTAATGAAGGGCTTCACCGATAATGGGCTATCCTCGAAAGCTTAAGGCCTTATAGGAGCTCGCGATTTTATGTTCGTCGAGGGGAGCATGGAGAAATAGCACCTGATTATTGTAGCGAAGTCCTTTCTTATATTAAAGAAGAAGATAAGGAAGTAGCATCTTCGTCTTCAGAATATGTAGAATGGTCCGACTTGGAGTACCGAGTTGAAGACCTAATGGAGGCTAGCTCTGAATGACTTCTAACATGGGCTGAACTTCAAGAAGAGCAGAAAAAGATGGGGGCTATAAAGAAGAAGGGTAATCGAACCAAAAGAAAGGTTTTGAGAACTCCAGGCTCTGAAGGCCGAACTAGTCCTGGAGGTAGCTCTAGAGGTCAGAGAGGTCTCCGCTTTAATTTAGGCTTAGATAATAATTTTTCCTGATTACGATGGTTGTAATGTGATTAACCAAGTAATATAATTTGTTTGAGAAGCATTGTTTGATTGTGCCTCACTCCCCTGGTCCTCTTTATGGGTAGGGGCCATATGCAATGCAATAGGGTCCGTCGCACATAATGCTCGGCATAGTAAAGTCGATGATTCACAAACAGTACTTGATAACCACGAATTCGACTCCTTTGTAGAGTTCTTCGAACTGTACGTTCATATTATGATGTCTACCATCTTAGAGCTTCGAATTTATAAATTAGACCTCCGAAATTGGTCACATAGGACTCTTGAAAATGACTTCGACCTTATTGGTTCGGAGTTCGAAAAAGGTAACTTAATACTCTTTTTCGAATATAACGGTCGATTTGGACTCTTTTTACGCACGTTTTTAAGCTAACTGCTCAAAGTTCGTATTGTTTGGTCTCTTTGGACTATTTTTATGGATGCTATCAAGCCGGTGGCTCGGAATCCGCTTTCTATGGTCATTTCGACTCTTTTTACGGATGCTTTCAACTAATTGCTTGGAATCCATAGAATTTGGTTTCTTTGGACTCTTTTTACTGATGCTATCAAGCCGGTGGCTTGGAATCCGCTTTCTGTTGTCTCCTTCAACTCCTTCTATGGATGCTTTCAAGCTAATTGCTTGGAATCCGTAGAATTTGGTTTCTTTGGATTCTTTTTATGGATGCTATCAAGCCGGTGGCTTGGAATCTGCTTATATGTAGATTTCACACCTTGACGGATACTTCGAACCGGTGGCTCGAAGTCTGTAAATTCGGTTTGAATGAATAATACTTACCTCCACAATCAGCTCCATGCTCCAAGTGCGTCCACTAGAAGTAGGAATCATCTTGAGAAGTATGCATTACTCGAACCATAAGCTTTATTGATTTAGAAAGTGTTTACAAATGATTACAAGGAGCCCCTATGCGAAGTATCGCTTAAGGTGCTCCGCATGCCATGCATGTTTTAGTTCTTCACCTTCTAAATTAGCTAATTTAAATGATCCGGGGTGTCCTTAACGAAGGATGATATATGGTCCTTCACACTTATTTCCTAATTTCCCGGAGCGATAATTCTTCGCAGCACCAAATGACCCTGTTTAAGTTCATTAAGCTTAATTTTCGGATCATACCAAGCCTTCGTCTGAAGTTGATACTTCGTCAAGTTTGCAATAGCTCGAAGCCTTGCTTCTTCAGTTAGGTCTAGTGAAGCCTGTCTTTCCTTTTTCGTTTTAGGTTCGATGGTGCGAAGGGATCCTCCTTTAAGCTCCGTCGGTGTAATGGCTTCATCTCCGAATAGTAACCTGAAAGGGGTGAAGCCTAGTGGGCCTTGCTTGAGTGGTTCGAATGGACTATAAGATCTTCAGGAGTTCTTCGATCCACAGCCCCTTTGCTAATCCTACTATCCTTCGATTCAGGCCTGATAAAATATTACCATTAGCTCGCTCGACGGCTCCGTTAGATTGAGGATGACGGACAGCTATAAAATACATTTCAATGCCAAGACCTTCACAAAACTCTCTGAAGGGGAGCATGGAGAAATATCACTTGATGTTTGTAGCGAAGTCCTTTCTTATATTAAAGAAGAAGATAAGGAAGTAGCATCTTTCGTCGTCTTCAGAATATGTAGTTTGGTCCGACTCGGAGTACCATGTTGAAGACCCCACAGAGGCTAGCTCCGAACGACTTCTAACCTGTGCCGAACTTCAAGAAGAGCAGAAAAAGCTGGGGGCTTCGAAGAAGAAGGGTAATCGAACCAAAATAAAGGTTTTGAGAACTCCAGGCTCTGAAGACCGAACTGGACCTGGAGGTAGCTATAGAGGTCGGAGAGGTCTCCGCTTTTATTTAGGCTTAGATAATAATTTTTCCTGATTACGATGGTTGTAATGTGATTAACCAAGTAATATAATTTGTTTGAGAAGCATTGTTTGATTGTGCCTCACTCCCCTGGTCCTCTTTATGGGTGGGGGCCATATGCAATGCAATAGGGTCCGTCGCACATAATGCTCGGCATAATAAAGTCGATGATTCACAAACAGTACTTGATAACCACGAATTTCGACTCCTTTGTAGAGTTCTTCGAACTGTACGTTCGTATTATGATGTCTACCATCTTAGAGCTTCGAATTTATAAATTAGACATCCGAAATTGGTCACTTAGGACTCTTGAAAATGACTTTGACCTTATTGGTTCGGAGTTCGAAAAAGGTAACTTAATACTCCTTTTCGAATATAACGGTCGATTTGGACTCTTTTTATGGACGTTTTTAAGCTAACTTCTTGAAGTGCGTATTGTTTGGTCTCTTTGCACTATTTTTACGGATGATATCAAGCCGGTGGCTCGGAATCCACTTTCTCTTGTCTGCTTCGACTCTTTTTACGAATGCTTTCAAGCTAATTGCTTGGAATGCATAGAATTTGGTCTCTTTGGACTCTTTTTATGGATGCTATCAAGCCGGTGTCTCGGAATCCGCTTTCTGTGGTCTCCTTCGACTCTTTTTACAGATGCTTTCATGATAATTGCTTGAATCCGCAGAATTTGGTCTCTTTAGACTCTTTTTACGGATGCTATCAAGCCGGTGGCTTGGATTCCGCTTATGTGTAGATTTCCGACCTTGACGGATACTTCGAACCGGTGGCTCAAAGTCCGTAAATTCGGTTTGAATGAATAATACTTACCTCCACAATCAGCTCCGCTCTCCCAGTGCGTCCACTAGAAGAAGGAATCATCTTCAGAAGTATGCATTACTCGAACCATAAGCTTTATTCTATTTAGAAAGTGTTTACAAATGATTACAAGGAGTCCCTATTCGAAGTATCTCTTAAAGTGCTCCGCATGCCATGCATGCTTTAATCCTCCACCTTCTAAATTAGCTAACTTAAATGATCCGGGCATCCTGAACAAATGATGATATATGGTCCTTCCCACTTATTTCCTAATTTCCCCAGAGCGATAATGCTTCGCAGTACTAAATGACCCGGTTTATTTTCATTAAACTTAATTTTCGGATCATACCAAGCCTTCATCTGAAGTTGATACTTCGTCAAATTAGCAACAACTCGAAGCCTTGTTTCTTCAGTTAGGTATTGCAAAGCTTGTATTTCATTTTCCATTTCAGGTTTGATGGTGCGAAGGGATCCTCCTTTAAGCTCCGTCGGTGTCATGGCTTCTGTTGACACGAAAATATGTCCCCCACTTGGGTCAGTTCGACGATCCAAAAGTGTGTGGATACTTAGGACAAGCCTAAGCATAACACAGCATCGACGTCGCATTCTGACTACCCTTAGCCATGGTAAGGGGGTGGAGTCGCCAAGTAATCAAATCACACAAAATAATCCAATTAGCCAAAGAAACATATTATATAGAACAAACCAGCAAACCGAGCGAATCCCGACTATTCGAAGTATGGTGCGAAGGGTGTCGCCGAAGTGTACCTTTGGCATCTGATGCGAAGTGTCCCGCCGAAGGGTACCTTCGGCGTTCGGACTAATCTGGCCGAAGATAAACTCCAAACAGACCTGGACGCGACAATCACCTCCAAACAGCGGGGTTCGGCATGAAGTCTCCGATACATCAGGATACAGAATTATGACTCAGGCGTAACACGCGCGCTACTTCGTCCGGAGCAGAGTATGAGCGTGGAGAAGCTTATCGTGATGAAGTCTGTTGGCGAAGCAGTGTTGGCGTGCAGGTCGAAGCAGCAGTCTCACCGAAGGGTGTTCTGGCAACCTTCAAAACCAATCCCTCAGCTCCGGACAACTCCGGTGGAGTAGCTCCGAACGTGGAAACCTGCAACAGAGTAAATTCGGAGTACCAATTCGTCTTGAGGACCGAATTCTACTAAGTGTTGCACTAGGAGCGAAGGTAGAATCTATTACGCAGATTAGCGGATACTTCAAAGGCGAAGTAACAAGGCGATAGCAATCTATTACGTAGATTAACAGATACTTCACAGGCGAAGTAACAAGGCTTACCATTATTCAAAAGTGGCCGTCGGAGGGCTTCCAGGCAAACCCACGAAGAGTACAAAAAAGAAAAGATAAAGTAAAGTACGATTCAAAGCTAGGGCATTGTGGTTGATTTTGTTGGGGGGGGGGCTCTGAACCAGCCTCACCCCTATACTTATAGGGGCTAGACTTCTAATCTCTAAGTCTAATCTGTTATGACTCAGCTGAATCACGCATAGAGATAAACACTTAGCCAGAATCGGATCTAACTCTATCTTTGCCCGAAGTGGGCCTTCGGCTAGGCCCACCGAAGTCTTCTCCTCGGGTTGAAGCTTCGGTGGAGTGGGCCTCTGAAGGCCTCCTGGCCAAAGGTTGTGGGCTGGCTAGACGCTTTCGGAGCCCGTAACCCAGTGGTCCTTTGGCCTTGTAGGGCTTCGGCCTAACCCAGGACATGTGCCTTTTCGGCCCAAATTACCAAAATTGATATTTTGACAATCTTAATCATTGATGCCATTTTTTGCTATCAACACATGCCCCCCTGCCTTTTAGTGAACTAAGTGAACTAAAAGCATAATGGGCTAAAGACGATACCTTCCATATCGGCCTTTCAACATCTTTTAAGCTGTTTGCCACACACTTGGGAAATACCTTTTCAAGTATCTACCATTCAAAGCTCTTCTAAACCGCTCTCCTTGCAGAGATTCTAACACATATGCATTGCCAGGAGCGATTTCTGCTATTTTGAAAGGGCCTTCCCAACTAGGCGACCACTTACCAAACTTGGGACTCTTAGTGCCTAAGGGTAAAATCGTCTTCCAAACCAAGTCACCTACTTGAAACGATTTTGATTTAACCTTCTTATTGTAGGCTTTAGCTACTCTCCTCTTGTCTATTTATATGGATTCTAATGCCCTCAATCTCTTATCGGTCACTTCTTCTAGATTGTCTTTCAAAAGAGTTTCATACTCATCGACCGATAAGCCATCTTGCTTTAACACTCTTAGAGAGCCAAGATCTACTTCGATAGGTAGAACGGCTTCTTGTCCATACACCAACTTATATGGACTAACTTTGGTAGCATCGTGCTTTGCAATTCTACAAGCCCATAGTGCCTAGGAGAGCACTTCATGCCACCTTTTAGGGAATTCCTCAATTTTCTTCCTAATGAGCTTAATCACGGTTTTATAACTAGACTCGACATGACCATTGGCTTGAGCATAGTCGGGCAAAGAGTTTATCAACTTAATACCATAATATTCGGCAAAGTCCCTCACTTCTTTAGAAACAAATGAACTACCTTGATCTGTAGTGAGAGTTTGAGGAATACCGAATCTATGTATAATGTGTTTTAAGATGAAGTCAAGTACCTCGGCGTAAGTCATGTTCTTGAGAGGTACGGCCTCGGTCCACTTGGTGAAGCAATCCATCGCCATCAACACGAACTGATGCCCTTTCGAGGAAGGAGGGTTAATTAATGAAGTAGGAGCTAATTGAAGTATTGCCAAACTTTTGACATGCTTCACACCCTCGATAATACTTAAAACAATCCTCAGTCATAGTCGGCCAGTAGAAGCCCGCTCTTTTGAGCATCCACCTCATTTTCTAGGCCGACTGATGAGTGCCACAAAGTCCTTCATGGACTTCTCCCGTAGCCACCTAGGATCGTTCGTAGTCTAGACACTTTAATAGTACTCCGTCAATGGTTCGGCGATACAGTGTGTCGTCTAGCAACACAAATTTAAACTGCTTGCCGCCGAACTTTCTGATCAACCCTTTGGCTAGGGTCTCTCAAATGCTGAACGATTGGAGTTCTCCAATCACCCCTATGGGCTTCTGAGGGTCTCGCTAGCTCACTCCCTGAAAAAAAATCAACGCTACTGATTTTGGGGTGCCCCCCGAGCCCATCCTTATTCTGCCAAAGCCTGGCTAGACTGGCCGCGCGGAGCACATCATGCCAAAGCCCCCTGCCGGAAGGTCTAGGCTCCCAGAAGCCCTCACTGTCCGGAGGACTTCGGCTCATGGTCTCTGGTGTGCCAGACCCTTCGGTGGGTGGAGTACTCCGGTCCCGGGACCTCGGCGCGCGGTAGTCTCCGGCAGCCAGAGGGGTCCGACCCGGAGGGTGCGCCTGTCCGAAGTCACTGGCTTTTGTAGTGAGAACAAACATTGGCTTCCCCCGTACAGAAAATTTTCCTCTCCTGACTTCTTAACCAGATGCTTGCTGAGCCAAATCATTTGCAACTGAATTGGCCTCTCTTGACACATGAGAAATTTTGAAGTTATCGAAAGTAGCAACTATGTCCAGGCACTTATCCAAGTAGTTGTTTAGCAAACCATTAAAACATTGAGCACTCTTAGCCACTGGTTGCACTACTAACAGGGAATCACCATGTGCATGAACATGTTTAACACCCATGGATTCTAACAATTCAAGCCCTAGTAGTAAAGCCTCATATTCAACATGGTTGTTGGTAGAGGGAAATTCTAAACGAGCCGAGGTCTCAAAGTGCGCTCCGCTAGGTGATATGAGAAACACTCCAATACCTTGGCCATTTTTGCAAGCTAAACCATCAAAGTAAAGTTTCCACATCATTACCTCAATCAAAGAAATATTGTTACTCCAACTGACGTCTATGTGGTGATCAACTATAAAGTTGGCTACGATATGGCCTTTCATAGCTCTTAGGGGTTCATAGGCCAAATTATATTCAATCAAAGCATAAGCCCACTTTTTGATTCTTCCACTTAGAATCGGCTTTTGCAACATATGTTTTATAACATCGGTTTGGCAAATGACAACACATGTTGTAGGGAGAAGATAGTGGCGCAATTTGGTACATGCGTAGTAAAGTGACAAACACAAACGTTCCACAAACGCGTACCTTGTCTCGGTGTCCAGCAGGCGGTGGCTCAAGAACGTGATGATGTACTATTTTCCTTTTACCTCCTGGGTTAGCACGGCCCTGCTCACACTATCTTCAGCAGCGATGTACAGCCGAAACGGAAACCCGGCTTTGGGTGCTCTTACCACGGGCGGCGAAGACACGCACTCCTTGATTTTCTCAAAGGACCTTTGGTGGCTTGCCCCCAAGTGAACTTGGCCTCGTTCTTTAGCCAGAGTATGGGGACAAAGGCATCAATCTTGCCAGACAAATTAGATATAAAGCGGCGCAAATAATTCATCTTGCCTAGCAACTTTTGCATATCTTTTTGCATGTCGGCGCCGTAACGTTTCTAATTTTCTCATTCCTCTTAGGATCAATCTCTATGCCTCTTTCATGAATCATGAAACCTAAGAACTTATCCGCCAACACGCCAAAAGCACATTTGAGTGGGTTCATTTTTAAACCATACTGTCGCATCCTATCAAAAGCAACTTTCAAAACCTTGTCCTAATTTCTCTACTTCTCTAAAGTCCTCGATGGCTTCGGCAATACCATCTTTAGTAGACCGATACTGCTCTACACGAGACTTTGGCCAATCCAGATTACTCTTGCTAGACATGACTACTAATATAAAAATAGCCATGCTACACCAACCGGATTTACAGACACTGGTACAAAACATCCTCTGGACACGCTGAAAAAATAGTAATCCGAAAGATCTCTACCCGACAGACACTCTACCTTGTTGTGAACGGCGTCAACTGACACATCGGCCAATGCCACTTGGGCCAAGTGTCTGCGGGTATGACTTCTACTTCATTGTCGTCCCACTGAATTAGGCACTGGTCCAGAGTAGAAGGAATGCAGTAATTTGCGTGAATCCAGTCGTGCCCAAGCAGCACGTGTAGTTACCTTATACTTCGACGACGAAGAATGCTATTGGCAATGTCTTGTTGCCTACTGTCAACTCCATGGAGAGCACGCCTTTGGCCTCAGAACTATCGCCGTTGAAGCCGTTGAGCATCAAGTTGGTCTTCTTCAGATCATCCTCATCCCTGCCAAGTTTCTTCCATAGCGAGTAAGGAATTAAGTTAACAGTGGTGCCACCATCAACAAGCATCCGGGAAGTCAGCTTCCCGTCAATGTGACCCCTGACGTAGAGATGCTTAAGATGGCGAGCCGAGTCCTCGAGCTTCTCAAAGATAGCATTGCACGGGCCGAGGTTCAACTGAGCGACCTCGGCCTCGTCCTGTGGCAGGGCGAAATCGGCGGGCAACATGACGATGTTGATGTCCATCGCCTGGGGTGCGGGCCCCTCAGAGACGGGCGAGTAGTCGTCGTCGAGCATGTCTTTCTTGTCGTCACTCGGACTAGGAGTCGGATTGGCTATGTCAATCGTCTTAACTCTCCATATCTGTCTCGTAGTTGGTTGAGGGCGGATTTCTTCAAAAATAGTGTCGCGCTCATCCTTGGCCTTCTTCTTGTGCATCTCCTGTGCCCGTAGTTGTTGTAGACGTCTCTTTTGTGATTTGGACATGCCTGGAGGTGCCCAAGATGGTTGTGGCTTGGTGCCAAGGTGCCACTACCTGGTTCCTATCAACTCTAGCCGAAGTGGTACTGCCCACCTCGGCCTCGTGCACTCTGTATTCGGATGAGCCTTTGCTGCGGACCTCGGTAGTCAGACCAGCCTTGTTCGGCCGATCGGACCAAACTCCAGAGTGGGCTTCGGCCGAAGCAGGGGACTTACCTCCGTCAGACTTAGGTGATGGGGCCTCCGGGATTGGGAATTCCTGAGACCCTACTCTTACTGTGATAGCTTCGGACTCCCTGTCCTTTTCCCCTTCATGCACGTACCCTTCGACTTCGCTGAGCCGACTCAGAGGTACTACAGATAGCCTGTGGATGATGCCTCCCTCCACTGTGTCTGTTTGTCCCTGCCATTCATAACACTCCGAAGGAAAACAAGGCATAGCGTTAAGTTGTGGAGGGTACTCCGGCTGTGATACATATGGAGCCCACAGAGTCCCCGCCCAGTTATACGGTGGAGGCATCAGTGGCTCTAGTGGCCTCGCCCACTGTGAGCTGAACCCATTACCCAGAGAGGGGTTCGGCAGAGTCAACGGTGTTCTGGACCATATCAGTGAGGGGTCCTACTAGGTCAAAGGTACGTTCGGCCAGTGTGGGCCGAAGCCTCTTGTCGAAGGGTTCGTCCAGAGTGGTGCGGGGTTCAGCCATTGGGGGCCGAACTCGCTCTGCATTGGGTTCGGCCATTGGGATCCGAAGTTACTGTATGGGGGGTTCAGCCACTAAGGTCTGAAGCCACTGTACGGAGCGTTAGGCCACTGTGGCCCGAAGTCACCATGTGGAGGGTTCGGCCATTGTGGTCCGAAGCCATCATGAGGAGGGCTCGGCCACTATGGTCCGAAGCCACCCTCCGGATGCCTTGGGCCCTTCGGCTGACTTAGTTTCTTATCGCGAGGGCCTGTTTCCTTGGCTTTTCGTTGGTGCTTGTTTAATAGCATCTTATACATTACCTTTGGCTTCTTGCGAGCCCTAGCCGAAGGAATGCTAACATTTTTCTTCCACACTCCCACCACGGGGTTCTTAGGACGAGTGTGCGTGTGCGCGACTCTCCAAAAATTACTGCCTCCCTTTAGTCAACTCGGCCTGTTCTGGCCGAATCAACACCTTCTTCTCACCGAGGTTAATGACGTTGATGGGGAAGGGATCTTTGTCCAGCTTCATTTTTGGATTGTGCTCTATTTTCAATCGTCCTTCTTCTATGGCCGATTGAACCTGCTGCCGAAAAACATTGCAGTCGTTAGTATTATGTGAATGCGAGTCATGCCACTTACAGTATGGATATTTCTTCAACTCATCAGTAGATGGAATGACTTAGCCTTTAGGCAACCTGAGAAGCTGGTTCTTTAAGAGAAAATCAAATATTTTATCACACTTACTTATGTTGAAATGAGTACTTGACCTCACTAGGCCGATTCTTCATGGGAGACGGTCGTAACACGAAGCAAGTGATAGGTTTACTCTTAGCGTTCCAAACCCACTCGACCATGTACATGTCGGACAATTCCTCCTCTTCTGATTCCTCATCATCGGAGTGTTCCATGACGTGGATTTCAGCCCTAGGCTTGTTAAACGTCTTAATAAACTTCTTATCTTTGGCTCGGCCTTCCTGGACCAGAGCCTGCTGCAAGACTTCACTAACTTCTAAGAAGTTATGGTTGTCTAGTCTTCTTTAATCTCAGAATGCAACCCACTAAAGGATAGGTCCACCAAATCTCTTTCTGAAATATTAAGACTAAAACATCGGTTTCTAGTGTCCTTAAAATGCTTGATATACTCAGAGACTCCCTCATTAGACCTCTGCCTAACCGATGTCAAGTGTGAGAGCCTAAGTTCTGTCTCACCCATATAGTAGTCATGGAATTTTTGTTCTAATTCGTCCCACGTTTGGACGGAGTTTGGCGGGAGCACCAAAAACCAAGTGAAAGCGGTGCCGAATAGCGAGAGAGAAAATAGTCTAAGTTTTAGAGTGTCTGACCCACTAGCGTCTCCACACTGTGCTAAAAATTGACTAGCATGTTCTAGTGTGGTTTTATTACCCTCGCCGTCGAACTTAGTAAATTCAGGGATTCTATAGCCGCGGGGGTAGGGTATTCTATCGAAATGATCGGGATATGGCTTCCGGTAAACCCTAGCCCGACCCCTAGGCACGAAACTAGCGCATTCCCTAAATAGTGTGCGGATTCGCTCCTCTAGGTCATCTTGGCCTACTGCCTGCGCACGTCTCTCTTACGGGGGCACGACACGCGGCGGGATATCGGCGTGTCAGCCATGGGCCTCTTCCCTATGCGCTAGCTGTATGACGTGCTCGTGCCTGGGCTCCTGTGCATGTGGTGGTGCGTTGTACATGGTGCTAGCTTGGCCGTAAGCATAATGAATAGTCTCGGCCACGGGTGTGGAGGCCGGAGATGCAACGGTCTTGCCAGTGCTACCGTCAGTTCTGTTGTGCACATGATTTACCGGAGGTATACTAGAAATAGGGGCTGATGGTACGGCCACAGTAAAGCCGAACCTTCTAAGTGTCGCCTCTACTTGGGAGCTTACTCTGAATCTAAACGGTTGGCTAGCAAAACGCTAATGGCCTGATCTACCGATGCTGCTATTTTTTACTCAATCTCTAAAGAAGATAAACGAGGCGATACAGGTGTTACCTGGATCCGAGCAAGGTCGGGGGTGATGATGTCACGCTTACTGAAGCTCGCACGTGTCTTGACGTAGCTCCCAAGCATCATGTCTTGGAGCGCCTTCAACTTTGCCTCGATCTCTGCCCGGTCTTCTGCGGGAATATCTTCAAGAGTAGGTGTTAGGATGTTGCGGTTGTTGATATCCGTGCCTCCTACGGCGTCCATCGGCGGTGTAGACGTAGTAGTCATTGTAGATGTACCGGCGTCCGATGTAGACGTACCTGTCATGTTGGCCTAGCTTTTCCCCAGTGGAGTCACCAAAAAGTGTGTTGACACGAAAACGTGCCCCCGCACTTGGGTCAGTTCGACGATCCAAAAGTGTGTGGATACTTAGGGACAAGCCTAAGCGTAACACAGCACCGACGTCGCGTTCCGACTACCCTTAGCCATGGTAAGGTGCGTGTTGTCGCCAGATAATCAGATCACATGAAATAATCCAATTAGTCAAAAGAAATATATTAAACAGAACAAACCAGCAAATCGAGCGAAGCCTGATTGTTCAAAGTATGGTGCGAAGGGTGTCGCCGAAGTGTACCTTCAGAGTCTGATGCTAATTGTCCCACCAAAAGGTACCTTCGGCGTTCGGACTGATCTAGCCAAAGATGAACTCCGAACGGATCTAGACGCGAAAATCACCTCCGAACAGCGGGGTTCGATGTCAAGTCTCTGATATAGCAGGATACAGAATGATGACTCAGGAGTAACGCACACGGGCGACTTCGTCCGGAGCAGGAGTACGAGTGTGGCGAAGCTTATCGTGACGAAGTCTGTTGGCGAAGTGTGTTGGCGTGCGGTCAAAGCAGCAGTCTCGCCGAAGGGTGTTCTAGCAACCTTCAAAACCAATCCCTCAGCTCCGAACACCTCCGACGGAGTAGCTCCGAACGTGGAAACATGCAACGGAGTAAATTCAGAGTACCAATTCGGCCTGAGGACCGAATTATGCTAAGTGTTGCACTAGGAGTGAAGGTAGCCATCTGTTACGCAGATTAGCGGATACTACACAGGCGAAGTAACAAGGCGATAGCAATCTATTACGTAGATTAATGGATACTTCACAGGCGAAGTAACAAGGCTTACCACTATTCTGAAGTGGCCATCGGAGGGCTTCTAAGCAAACCCATGGTGAGTACAGAAAAGTAAAGATAATGTAAAGTACGATTCAAAGCTAGAGCTTTGTGGTTGATTTTTTTGGGAGGCGGGCCTCTGAACCGGCCTCACCCCTATACCTATAGGGGCTAGACTTCTAATCTCTAAGTATAATCTATTATGACTCGACTGAATCACGTGTAGAGATAAACACTTAGCCAGAATCAGATCTAAGTCTATCTCTGCCCGAAGTGGGCCTTTGGCTAGGCCCACCGAAGTCTGCTCCTTGGGCCGAAGCTTCGGTGGAGTGGGCCTCTGAAGGCCTCCTGGCTGAAGGTTGTGGGCTGGCTAGAAGCTTCTAGAGCCCGTAGCCCAGTGGTTCCTTCGGCCTTGTAGGGCTTCGGCCTAACCCGGGACATGTGCATTTTTAGCCCAAATTACCAAAATTTATGTTTTGACAATCTTAATCATTGATGCCATTGTTTGTTATCAACAGCTTCATCTCTAAATAGTAACTGAAAGGGGTGAAGCCAGTGGACCTTGCTTGAGTGGTCCGAATGGACCATAAGATTTTCAGGAGTTCTTCAGTCCATAGCCCCTTTGCCAATCCTACTATCATTCGATTCAGGTCTGATAAAATATTACCATTAGCTCACTCGATGGCTTTATTAGAATGAGGATGGTGGACAACTGCAAAACACATTTCAATGCCAAGACCTTCGCAGAACTCTCTGAAGGGTTTGACATCAAATTGGGTGTCATTGTCGATTGTCAGCTGTCGAGGTACTCCGAACCTGCATATAATATTCTGCCAGAAAAAATTTTGTACATTTTTCGAAGTGATAGCTATGAGGGGTTCTGCTCCGACCCACTTAGAAAAATATTCAATTGCTACAAGTGCACATTTTAAACTTCCTTTTGCCATTCGGAAGGGTCCAATGAGATCAATACCCCATCGAGCCATTGGCCACACCGGAGCAATAACTTGAAGGGGTGTTGGCAGACGATGACTCCGTATTCCCATCCATTGACAACCTTAGCAAGTACGGACCAAAACCTCCGCATCAGCTACTATTGTAGCCCAATAAATCCCCTGGTGAAGTATTTTTTCTACTAAGGCTCGAGGGGCAAGATGGCTACCACAAAGGCCTTCATGAATTTCTCGGAGTATATCTTGGCCCTCAGGTTGGGAAATATATCGGAGTAGGGGAGAACATACTCTGGCTTTTTATAGAATACCGTTGATAATATGATAATTCTTGATTCTTAATTGCAATCTTGATAGCTTCGGGCCTTCGGGTAAATTAGCTTCGCCTTGCAATAATTCCATAATTGAACTCCGTAGTCGGTGTTCAGTATGCAAAAGTCCTCCGCAGGAGGGAGTTGGGGCACCGAAGGAGAAGCAAGCCTTCATAAAAAGCCCCTTCTGGAATATCTATGGCTCCGGCTGCAGCTTTTGCCATGATATCGGCTTGTGCATTGTCGGCTCTTGGGATGCTTCGTACAGAAATCCATTGAAATGCTGCTTCAATTTTGCAGATTTCTTATAGGTATTTAGCAAGTTGTGGATGTCGAACTTGGAAATTTTTATCAACGTGCCCTGCTACAATTTGGGAATCTGTTTTTATAACAAATCTTATAGCACCAAGGGCAGCGTGCCTTGCGAAGACCTAGCAAAATTCCTTCATACTCCGCAATATTATTGGTGGACATTAAGTGTGAGCCTTGCGGAGTACATTGCTTTCTGCCTTGAAGGTGAAATTATCACTGTTCCTGAGTCCTGCTCCGGATGCTTGAAAAGCTCCACGAAGTATATGGTCCATATTCCTTCACCTGATTCTTCCAGAGCCCATACTGTAGATGGAATCCATTATTCTACAAAATCAGCCACCACCTGTGACTTGATTGTTGTTCTTTCTACAAAGGAGATGCCGAAGGGTGCTAGCTTGACGTCCCATTTTCCAATTCTCCCTATAGAATCTTTGCTTAGAAGCATATCTCCCAGAGGATAAGAAGTTGGTGCAATTACATTATATGCTAGAAAATAATGTCGTAATTTCCTCGAAGCCATCACTACAGCATAAGTGAATTTTTCCAACTCGGAGTATCTGGTTTTTGCTCCGAATAAAGCTTCTGATACAAAATATACTGGATTTTGTACTAGCTTCCCATTGAAATCCATTTCTCAAACAAGGACCACACTGACAATGGAGCCCATAGCCGCAAGATAGAGGAGAAGAGTTTAATCTGCAATGGGCACGGTGAGTGTTGCAAGGTTGCTGAGATAATCTTTAATATCATCAAAACTCTTTTGGCACTTCGGTGTCCATGCAAAATCTTCGGACCCTTTCAAGGCTTTGAATATTGGGAGGCTCTGTTCTACGGACCTTGCCAGAAATCTGCTAAGGGCTGCAAGGCGTACGGTAAGCTTCTGAAACTAAATACCCTGACATTTTTTTGGGTTGAGGCAAACTCCACATGCTCGGAGGCTCTCAAAAGTTTCTGCTAAGTCTACACTATGTCGGTGCTTTAAAGCACTTCTTATTACAATGACATCCATATAGGCTTCGACATTATGACCTATTTGGTGACCTAGAGCTTTAGCAATTAATCTTGCAAATGTTGCCCTGGCATTTCTTAAGCCGAAGGGCATTCTTACATATCAAAAGACTCCCGAAGGAGTTACAAAGCTTGTCTTGGCTTCGTCTTCGCGTTTTAACCATATTTGATGATATCCGAAGTACGCGTCGAGAAAGTTCAAGAGCTCAGAGCCAGCAGTGGAGTTGACTAATTGGTCATTGCAGGGCATGGGGTAGGGGTCACGTGGGCATGCTTTATTTAGGGATGTGAAGTCAATGCACATGCGCCACTTTCAGGAGGACTTTTTCTTGACAAAGACTGGGTTGGCTAACCACTCCGTATGAGCCACTTCTCTAATGGTCCCGGCCTTCAACAATTTTTCCATGCTGCATTAGTAAGGCTTTCCCTCTCTGTTTATAATTTGGGGAGCTCCTGGCGAACAGGTCGAACCCTTGGGTTGACGAGTAGGCTATGCTCAATGATACTTCGGTCAACTCCTGGAATGTCTTCATCGGACCAGGCAAATACATCCAAATTTTCTCTAACTACTTCTTGTAACAAAGTAGTAATTTCCGGAGGCAATTTCTTGCCAAACTGGATAGGATAATATTTGTCATCCTTTACAATGATTTTCGTTACAATTTCTCCTTCGGGGCTTGGCCTAGGAGAGGACATCTTTGAGAATTCACTTGACACAGGAATATCAGCAGCTTGGTCAAGAGGTGGACCATGGCCATACTCTGCCCTTCGTGCTGCAGCTTGGTCACCGAAGACCATAAGCACTCCTCCTTGTGTTGGAATCTTGAGGCATAGATAATTATGATGTACCACGACTCTGAATTGATTTAACATGTCTCTTACAAAGATGACATTGTAAGCATATGGGGCATCAACTATGTCAAAAATCACCTCCTCCATTCTAGCCAGGAGCCCCTCTTCGAAGGCAACCTCGAGGACTATTTGGCTGAGGGCATCGAGAGAGGGTCCTGTGAAGCCTTGAAGCGGTCGAGATGCTGGGAGAAGATGTTTCCTCGCGATACAAAGCTGGTCGAAGGCTTGAACAAAGATAATATCTACGGAGCTTCCGCCATCAACCTGCACTCTTCGGACTTCCATTCCTGCAATATCAGCAGTGATATCAAGGGGGTCCGCATGAGGAAATTCTATATCCACTGCATCAGCTGAGGAGAAAGATAAAGGCACATGAGACCACTCGGGCATTTCAATAGTCGACGAAGAGGTCCCAATATGCCCTACTTCATGAACATACTCCCTCCTTTGCCTTTTTGACATGCTGCCCAGGGTCCCTTCTTGAGAGATGGGAAGAACCACTCTTTATCGTGGTCATGCGTATCTTCTTGCTTTAGAGGTTGCATAACACTGGCCACCGGAGGTTGTCTTAGGGTTTTGAAGCAGTCTACACGTCCGACGGTTTGTACCAGCTCTAGACGTGCCTCGGGAGGGGCTCGGTCAGTAGTGCCTCGACCAGAGCTTCTCTCGAGGTACTCACTCCTCAGGGCTAGTATAGAGTTAAATGCATCGGTAGCATGACTTCGGTTCTTGTCATGGACACAACAGAAAAAGGCCTGGCCTTTGCCAGCCGGCTTCCCTAGCGGCCTCCAGCCGCTAACCTTGCTTCCCAAAGCTTGTGGATTCTTATGGGGGAATTTCGATGAAGAGGGAGCAATGTTCAAGACTTCGGAGCAAGGATGCGTTCACCCTCTCCGGTATCATTGCGATTATTGTCGAAGAGGGAGACTTGTGAAGAACTTGGGGGCTTCGGCTCAACCTTGACTTTTTGGAGGAAAGTTGATGAAAGCGAAGTGGTTCTTCGAAGCAATCCTTCTTCAGATCTAGCATATTCTTCAAAATAAGCCATCAGTTGTGCTATTGAAGATATATGCTTCTGATGAAGTTTGTCGAGGAGGCCTGCATTCATAAATCCTTCGCGCGCCGCATCAACGACTGACGATGTGGACAACCCCTTTATCTGAGACTTCGTATGAGCGAACCACTTGAAAAATTGCCGTAAAGTTTCTCCAGGTTGCTGCTTTACCTGAAAAAGACTACCGGTGGACATAGGGGACACGAAGGTCCCTTGGAAGTTATTTATAAAATTCTTTCTCAACTGCTCCCAAGATTTAATTGATCATGGTTTCAAAGACCAAAACCAACGCAGAGCGACTCCTTCGAGAGCAAGAGGGAAGCATTTCACCATTGAATCTCGAAACCCTCTGCTAGCTTCGATTGCTAAAGCATATGAACGGGAAAATTCTCTTGGATCTCCCTCTCCGGAGTACATATAAATATTCAAAGTTCTAAACTTTGGGTAGAAGCGCACCTTCTACAAGTGGGGTGTAACGGAGATTCATCATCAAAAGAAGCATTCTCAGTGCTTCTTAGAATCTCAAAGGCTTTGGGATAAAAGGCGAGGTCATCATCTTGAGGCACCTCCGGAATGATGGGGGTAGCTTGAGGACGAAGCCTGTCCACAGCTTCTTGCCTCCACCTCATCACTTCGGCCTAAAGATGGGCCATCTTGGTCGCCACATCATTAGGACGGTCTTCATTTCTTCCGGAGGGGACCTCCGGGTCTTGGGAACTGAACACGTCAGTTTGGAGCATAGTCGGAGCCACAAGAGAGGCTCCGTTGGTTCGAAGCATAGACGAAGTCACGTGAGGGGCTTCATATGTTTGAGGAAGAGTATTTGTTTCAGGAGTCCGAGCTCGACAGTGTTCAAAGATTTCAACCTAGAGGTCCGAGAAGACCTCCTAAGGGGACTAGTGCCTAGGCTCAGCTTAGAAGGCATTGCTCTAGAAAAGGATTGGTAGAGAACGAAGTTTTTGTACTAAGTTCCCCACGTACGGTGCCAACTATTGGCGTAAAAGATTACGCTAACAGGTTTAGGAAACTAAGTGTGCAACAAACGAAGTGTTTGTTTAAGTAAACTATTCCAAGCCTCCGAAATGGATAATAGCCTGAGATAGTTCAAAGTGTGTATTGAATATCTGAATATTCGATGCCTCTTACGGGACGAGGAGGGTATTTATAGGTAAAACTCTCTAGAAAAAAGACATTTTACCCCTCAATTACATCCGACATAGTGGATACTATTTCGGTATCCCTTATAGGGTTAATTTGGTAAAACATGTCTGAAGGATGTTGATAAGGTAGACGTTCCATTCTCCTAGATATTTTTCTCTTCGGAGAGGAAGCCTTTCGGAGGGTCTCTTTGAACCGAAGCCTGGACAGATCCTTCGGCTTCGATCTCTTCAATCCGGAGGCAAGTCTTGGGTTCTAATATTAAGACTTGCCTTTATTTTGGAGTATCATGAGGATAAAATATTTTCCCTCCAACAGTCGTTGACCGGACTGTTGAACTACTGAAGTCGCTGTTTTTCTACCACTGGTTTTTCTCAGGGAGGTAGTGCTTCCCTCCGGTTCTCCTCCTGCGCATGGACTCAGCCCCCTGCTGCAGCTCGCCAAGAACAAGCCCCCGTGTGGTTCTGTTAGATTGGCTTGAAAGTTAATTGCCTTGGGTCTCGTGCTAATCCATGTGAAGCAATCTGTGCTCTTTCTAGCCACTACGTTTTCCCGTGATTTTATTTTGGTTGTGGAGTTCATCCAACATGGTAGGAGTAAATCAAGTTTTCAGTTTTCATTAAAAACAATTAATCTATAATCTTGATTTGTGTGCTTGAATCCTCCGCCGCTTCTGCAATTTGTTTTACATTTTCTACACCTTGTGAAGCATGCCCTACATTGGTTTTTATCGCATCTGCTTCTGGTTTCTCTCGATTCTCAGGTGCGCCGAACTTTGTTCTGCATCCCGAGCTAGAAACTTGAAGCTTCGAGGAGACTTTATGTGACTACACGGCTTGCTGCTTGATGATGGTGTTCATTAGGAATCGATCTGCATACATGCTGCTGCTTCCAGAGCTTTCTAGCTCTTCGATTCACTTGCATCCACAATCAGAATCGTACGGCAAGCAGGACTGCTTAAGGAAAGAATCAGGTACACTTCTATTTTCTTTTATGCAGGTTATATATTCAATGAACTAATTAGTTTAATAAATACAAGAGTTGTTTTAAGCATGCATTATATGACTAAACGCCTGTGATTTTTAGTGCGGATTCTTTCCTTGTCCTTGATTAAATTTTGTCTCCTTGTGTACTTGCTTGAAGTGAATGGATGAATATAAAAACTGAGCTCTTGACATGCATATGATTAAATTACTTGAGAAAATACATGTGAGTTGTTGGAATGATTGTTCATCCGTCGTTTGATCTGTGATTAATTTTAATCTACTTCCGAGTATTGTTGTGCTGTTTTATTAATTAGGACATTAGTTGATTTTTAGAGGATAGATTATTTTTAGTGCTTGTGATCTCTCAGTCTGTCGCATCGTTTCATATATGACAGGAGGGTGATAACACTAAGTTTATCTGGGTTTTTCACTGTGAAAATTTATTTGCTTCTGCTTGTTCATTTAGAGGTGTGTTGGGTGTTTAGAATAGGCCATCGATTCGAAAGAATCTATTGAGGTGCCTATTAACCCCCTCTAGTCGACTGTTCGGTCCTATAATTGGTATCAGAGAAGGTTAAGATCACCAGTTGACCTTCACCGGTTTTGTGATCCATAGGCAACTTGGACATTGTTAGCAAATCCTTCTGTTCGATGGGAGAGACTTTGCATACTGGAAGGTGCGCATGGAGGGTTATCTTCAAAGCCAAGGAAGTGCAATTTGGGAGATTGTGGACTCACAATACTCCATCCTTGAGACTCGCACTACTCACACTGAGAAAGATCAGTATTCTGCTAACTACAAAGCTAGAAATATATTGTTCATTGGCCAGAGTAGAAATGAGTTCGATAGGGTGCAACACCTTCTGACTGCTAGGGAGATTTGGTCCACACTCACAGTGTTTCATGAGGGCACAACTCAGATCAAGGACAGGCGCCAAAGGACTTATAACCAACAGTATCAAATGTTTGTGCAGAGTCCTATTGAATCTATTGATGCCATCTTTTCCCGTTTTGATGCCATGGTGAGTAATATTCGTTCCACAGGTGTGCTTGCTTATTCTGATCATGAGAGGGCTATCAAGCTTCTCTATGCTCTTGATCGTAGTATATGGGAAATAAAGATATCCAGCATTGAGGAATCCACAAGTTACGACACATTAACGTGTGATGAACTATTTAGCAAGCTTAAGTCCACTGAAATTGACAAGGCATCTCGCCAAGGTCTTGGCAAATCTTTGCCACCATCCATGGCACTAGTTTCTGGTTCTAGCAGTGACACCTCATCTAGAGGTATTGCATCGGGTTCTTATAAATCTTGTGTCTTTACTGCTGGCTTTGCCTTGTCTTCTCTAGTCTCTGTTACAAAAGAGCAGATGGACACTCTGGATGATGAGGAGTTTGCTCTCATTCTCAAGAAGTTCACCTAGTTCTATAATGATAGACATGATCAGAGGAGAGGATGCTCTCGGGGGTGTTTTGAGTGTGCGGATACATCGCATATTAAAGCTAACTACCCTAAACTTAAAATGTAAGATTAGAATAAGCATAGGTACTAGAAGAGGGATAAGAAGACATATTTCAAGAAGAACCACGATAAGCTTGCCAAGAGAGCAACCAATGCTGCTTCCAAAGATTTCATGGCGGCCCTTAGTGACATCGACTCATCGTCGAGTGAGGAGCCCAGCTCTGATGAGGAGCCTCCAATGGAGGAGAAGAAGGATAAGAAGATGAAAGACTTCATCGGCCTTTGCTTCATGGCCGACAACATCGATGGCAGCGGCGATGAGCTAGACTCATATGAGTTATATCAATCTCGTGACCAGCTTTTAGTCAAAAATGATGAATTGAATGATGCTTTGATTGGTCAAGATAGATTACTTAAACAAGCTGCTAAAGAAAGGAAAGAACTTAGACTTAGGCTTGATTTTGTATCAACTGAACTTGCCATGCTTAGGTCTAAGTCTGAGGATGTTGAATGTGAGTCTTGTTTGGGTGTTATGAGTGAGCTTGCCGAGCTACGTACTGTGCATGCTCAAACTATCGATATGCTTGAGAGTGCACAGAAACAACTCATTGTGGTGGAGTCTAGACCTATTTCTTCTGATGCTTGTTCAAATTGTCCTTTATTGATTGATAGCATTAATTTGAGAGACAAACATGTTAAGGAGTTAGAGGCTAGATTGGAGAGTGTTGAGTGTTCTAAGGATGTGCAGCCTACTTGTCCCACCTACATCACCCTTAAGGACCAACTCAGTTTTTCTAGAGGGCAAGTTGAAAATCTCATGACTGAAAACGAATACCTTCTTCTATGGTAAACAAATGCACTGATGGAAAGGGGAGTATGGATTTGCTCTTGACCAAGATCAGGATGAGTGCTGACAGGGCAGGGTAAGCTCTAGGGTTGGGTTTTCAGAGAACCTCTCTAGACATTGAGAGCAAAACAATATTTACTTCACCCACAACCCTAGAGGAAGAAAGAACCCAGTTAGACACTCCACAGAATGTCAAGAAACCCATCCATCCTACCAAGAAAACATCACCTCCACCAAAGAAAGCCGCTCAACAAAAGCCAAGAGAGCCTGTGAGGATTTCTCCCAAGTCCCATTCACCTACCCCCAAAAAACTATTTCATTGCTCATATTGCTAAAGGGTGGGACACTTGGTTGGTTTCTGTTTTCGTCGCATGAAGGATGAGCGACGTTCTTGGGATATGGGGACATGGGACATGTATCAGCCACTTGTTGGTATACATGAGCTGTTTCTCATTCTCGTTATCGCTTTCTTGAGGATCCTTGTGCTCACATGAGAGGATTTTCCCATCATGGGATACACCATGACTCATATGGTGCTAGACTACGTGTTAGTGGTTTTGGTCCTCGATAGGTAGGGAGAGCTCATAATTTTTATGGCTCTCGCCATTTAGGTAGACCTCACACTTTTTATCATGATTCATATCCTGTGCGTAGACAATTTACTACGGTTTTGCGTGCGGCTCGAGTTTCTTAGTGCTGGATACCACGATAGTTTTTCACTCACCCCAGCACTGAGCACCTGATATTTTCTCATTTTGTGTAGGTGATAGACGGAGGCCTAGAGAACAACTAGATCATGGATTCAGGTTGTTCGCTTTGGCAACAATTGGAGGAGCAGAGTGATAGGAAAAGGTATGATTAGAATTAATGAAAATTTCATTCTCAAAGATGTCGCTTTGGTTGAGGATTTGGGATACTATTTTCTTTTTGTATCTTAGTTGCTTGATGAGGGCTTGGAAGTGCGTTTCAGATGCGATACTTCACAAGTTCTCGATTCTTCTGGAACTTTGGTATGTAAGATTTCAAGAATAGGGAGATTCTTTGGAGCTTATTTTTCTGAGTTATTTGGTTCTTCTCATTGTCTTATTGCTGGACCATCTTCTGAGCTCTAGATGTGGCATAGGAGACTAGGGCATATGATCTTTAACTTGCTTGCTCGATTGAGTGCCCTAGGTCTAATTTGAGGATTGCCCAAGCTCAAGATTGAGAAGAATATTGTTTGTGCTCCTTGTCGACATGGAAATATGGTTGTCGCCTCTCATTCACCAATCAATGTGGTGATCATAGAACAACCCAGATTACTTATCCATATGGACACTTTAAGTCCGCCTCAAGTTAGTTCTTTAGGTGGCAAATGGTATGTCCTTGTCGTGGTGGATGACTACTCCCAGTATTCTTGGGTCGACTTTCTTACAAGCAAGGATAAAGTGTTTTCACACTTTTGGTGCTTAGCTTTGAGACTATTCACTGAACTTCCTAGTGCATTGAAAGCAATCAGAAGTGATAATGGCACTGAGTTCAAGAATGGTTTCTTTGTTGACTTTTTCCTTGAGCACGACATTGAACACCAATTTTCTGCTCAGCGGGATCCTCAACAAAATGGAGTTGTTGAGAGAAATAACCGCACTCTAGTGGAGATGGCTAGGGTGATGCTCGATGAGCATAAGACACCTAGAAGGTTTTCGGCTAAGGCCATAAACACTGCTTGTTACATCTCCAACCGGATCTTTCTGCGCTCACTTTTGAATTTGACTTCATATGAGCTACATTTTGGAGGAAAGCCCAAGGTTACTCATCTTCGAGTATTTGGTTGTCAGTGCTTTGTCCTAAAACATGGAAATTTGGACAAATTTGAGTCACGATCTTCAGATGGGATCTTTTTAGGTTATTCCACTCATGGTCATTCATATCGTTTGTTTAATCTTGAGACAAACACTATCATCGAGTCATGCGATGTAACTTTGATGAATCAACCATGTGTGTTAGTTCTTCTTTTGAGCTTGCTAGTGAAAAGGATATGAATGAGACCATATTTGAAGAAGAAGATCCTAAAGAGTATGAAGGCCTTGAGGATGATCCCCTACTTCCCTCGGCATCAACACCTAAAGCGGACCCGACATCGACTACTTCAACAAGAGGTCCCGAAGCATCTACTTTGACTTCGGTAATCTTCGACCACACCCCGACAAATGTTGAGGGGGAGGCTGCATCTCATCGAGTATCTCCACGGCACATTCAGAAGATGCATCCTCCAGAGAAGATCATCGGTGAGCTAGATGACAGGGTAACTCGATCTCATGCTCACTTTATTGATTCTGCATTTGTTGCCTCCTTTGAGCCCTTAGATGTTAGTCATGCTTTATCTGATTCGAGTTGGATCAATGCCATGCATGAGGAGTTAGAAAACTTTGATAGAAACCAAGTCTGGATTATTGTAGATCCACTCCCTAACATTCATATCATTGGCATAAAATGGGTTTTCAAAAACAAACAGGGAGAGGATAGGTCTGTTGTGAGAAACAAGGCTAGGCTTGTTGCTCAGACTTACTCTCAAGTCGAGGGGGTTGATTTTGGAGAGACCTTTGCTCCTGTAGCTCGACTTGAGGCCATTAGGATTTTTCTTGTTTTTGCATCTTCTCGCGGTTTCAAGCTTTATCAAATAGATATTAAAAGTGCTTTTCTTAATGGTTTCATAGGAGAGAATGTTTATGTTAGACAATCCCTAGGCCTTGAACATCCAGATTACCACCATATAGTCTTTAAACTTTTAAAAGCTTTGTATGGGCTCAAGCAAGCTCCTAGAGCCTGGTATGACTGACTTAGGAACTTTTTACTTGAGCATGGGTAAAAAATGGGCTCTATTGATAAAACCCTGTTTACTCTTAAGCTTGGCAAAGATTTCCTCCTTGTTAAGATTTATGTTGATGACATTATTTTTGGTGGCTCTTCTCATACACTTGTGGCCGAGTTTGCTGATTCTATGAGAAGGGAATTTGAGATATCGATGATGGGTGAGCTGACCTTCTTCCTTGGTTTGCAAATCAAGCAAAGCAAACAAGGTACTTTCGTGCATCAGACGAAGTACACCAAGGATCTACTGAAGCGCTATGACATGAGTGATGCGAAGTCGCTTGCCACTCCGATGGCTACCTCAGTAGCACTTGACCCGGCTGAAGATGGAGAAGAGGTGGATCAGAAGGAGTTCTGGAGCATGATCGGCTCCCTCCTCTACTTGATGGCTACGAGGCCGGTCATACACTTCGCAATATGTTTGTGTGCTCATTTTCAGGCTTCTCCAAGAGCGTCACATTGTCAAGCGGTAAACGCATACTGAGGTACCTAAAACACACTCTTGAATTCTACACTTGGTATTCTTCATCATCATCTTCATGCCTTCAAGCTTTCTCCAATGCTGATTTTGCTGGATGTAGAATTGATAGGAAAAGTACCTCTGGTACTTGTCATTTTTTGGGTTCCTCTCTTGTTTGTTGGTCCTCTCGCAAACAGTCTAGCGTTAAGCAGTCTACAGCCTAGGCTAAGTATGTAGCTACTGCTAGCTATTGCTCACAAATTTTGTGGATGGTCTCTACTTTGCGGGATTTTGGGTTGGATTTTAAGGGTATTCCACTTTTCCGTGATAACACTAGTGCCATTAGCTTAGCAAACAACCCAGTTCAACATTCTAGAACAAAACACATTGATGTGCGTTATCACTTTTTGAGAGACCACAATTAGAAGGGTGGTGATATTGGATTGAGATATGTTGATACCTAGAACCAGCTTGCAGACATTTTTACCAAGCCTCTTGATTCCTCTCGATTTGCATTTTTGAGAGGAGAGCTTGGTGTTTGTCATCCCTATGGCATCTTGTGAGAGGGAGTTGTGTGTCATTGCATAAGCTTATGTTATATGATTAACTGCTTTTACCTGTACTTGCATGGATATGTCTTTGAATTATTGTCTTTAATCATGATGATTTTACTATGTTGAATATGTCTGATATCTGTAATGAGCATGGCTTTTAATTCTGAAAATTAAATCATGATCACTGCTTATTCTGGTAACTAGCATGAGTAGGGTGAATGTTTTTTCTATCTTTTACATGACTGGTAGCTAAGTCTTTAACACTTGAATGCAAACATGCAACTTGAATACTTAAAAGCTTTACATGTAAATCTTGTGCTCAAAATTGATAAAAAAATCATGAATTTTTTATCCATGTCCTTTGTGCATACATTGAAAAGATCCAGGTGAGTTTGCTTTGTCGCACTGCCTTGTTCTAGACTGCTTACCATAGCACTTTAGTATGAACTAGGACACTACAGTGTATGCCATGAGTAATTTTTTAAGCTTCTGATGGTTGTTGCTTGACCTAGGCTTGTCTTAGTCGGTTACCATAAGGTTTACATACGAATAACCCCTGTCACAAAAATAAAAAAGGATAAAAAGTTTGAGAAAATTGCATAATTACAAGTTTGCTGAAGCTCCATGTTATTTGACTATGCTTGTCTGGGTAGTATTTGCTAGCTTTTGCATTCCATACTTTACCTTGTCTAGTATGCTAGTCTGAGTGGTGATGCTTTTATTTACTAAAATCTGAAAATGCTTGCTCTTTCTTTTCATTGGATATGATTCATATGAGCTTATCATGTAGTACTTTTAGACAATATTCAAGGCAAATGCTTGTTTTGTATTGTAATTGCTGCTAATCATGTTTCATAAGCTTGCATATACACTCACCCTCGTAGTTCATTTTGCATCATTTTTATCACCTTGATGCCTGCATTGCAAAGGGGGAGAACTAATTTCTTGCTTCTGTTGAAGGGGAGGATCATTTGTCAAGGGGGAGAATTTTTAAATCAAGTGACATGTTTTTCCTCTTTTTTGAGTTTTTATGGTCACTTGTGCGCTGAACTTCAACATTTATCTTTGAATCTTTTGGGAGTTGTCAATGCAATCATCAAGGGGGAGATTGAGAAACCACGTGTGGTTTGCGCTGTAGTTTTATCTTTGTGATGAGTGATTGAAAAGTTTGCCTGATTTAATGATCTGGATTTGTGATGGCTTATTGTGTTCATTGAAGGGGTCGGTGTGTGCTGAGATATGTGTTCTACGTGGAGATTCGTGTTTTGCTTGTATCATGTGTGCAAGGTTGAGATGTGAGTCAACTGTCAATGGCGGATGATCGAGACAAGCAGGGAGCTTGATGCCATACGATCAAGGAAGCCGGGTGAAGTTGAGGAAGATCTAAGGCGTACACGTGGATATAAAGCAAGACATGGACGAACGGATGATCAAGACACTGTGTTGACCAAGTCAGCAAAAGGAAGGCCAGTGCAAGTGACTAGGTAGCTTGATGGATCGAGAGCATGAGAGACTTGCTGGCGGTCGAGTCATGGATTGGTGACATGTGTCGAAGATCCAGAGAAGGCTTTGTCGGTTTCGACTGAAAACCATCGGATCAAGATCCATCGCTCCTGAGGTGAAGCCGTACTCGCTACGAATGCTTCGGATCAGGACGAAGTACCTTTAGATAGGTTTTTACTTTTTTAGCCCTGTGAGCCTTGCATCTGTAAGAAAACCCTAGGAGTAAATTTGTCTTTTTCTTTTTGAACTCACGCTATAAAAGCCCATGTAGCCCTCTAGGGTTTCTCACCCATTTCCAGAAATTACTTTACCAATCTCAAAATTACTAATCTCAAAAATTGGGTCACTTTCCCTTGTGTTTTTCCTGTCTTCTACGTCTGTTTCGCCGCTGGCGTCATTTTCTCCTATCGCCGTTGGCCGGATTATTGCACTGCTGAAGCAACTATTTTTCTACTGCTGGTTTTTCTCGGTGAGCCAGTGCTTCCCTCCGATTCTCATCCTGTGCGTGGACTCAGCCCCCTGCTGTAGCTCGCCAAGAACAAGCCCCGCGTGGTTCTGTTAGATTGGCTCGAAAGTTAATTGCCTTGGGTCTCGTGCTAATCCATGTGAAGCAATCTGTGCTCTTTCTAGCCACTACGTTTTCCCGTGATTTTATTTTTGTTATGGAGTTCATCCAACATGGTAGGAGTCAATAAAGTTTTCAGTTTTGATTAAAAAATAATCTATAATCTCGATTTGTGTGCTTGAAGCCTCCGCCACTTCTGCAATTTTGTTTTACATTTTCGGCAACTTGTGAAGCATGCCCTATATTGGTTTTTATTGCATCTGCTTCTGGTTTTCTTTGGATTCTCTAGCGCGCCGCACCTTGTTCTGCATCTCGATTTAGAAACTTGAAGCTTCGAGGAGACTTTATGTGACTGCACAGCTTGCTGCTTGATGCTAGTGTTCATTAGTATTCGATCTGCATAGATGCTGCTGCTTCCAGAGCCTTCTAGCTCTTCGATTCACTTGCATCCTCAATCAGAACGTACGGCAAGCCGGACTACTTAATGTAAGAATCAGGTACACTTCTATTTTCTTTTATGCAGGCTATATATTCAATGAACTGATTAGTTTAATCACTACAAGAGTTGTTTTAGCATGCATTATATGACTAAACGCTTGTGATTTTTAGTGCAGATTCTTTCCTGGTCTTTGATTAAATTTTGTCTCCTTGTGTACTTGCTTGAAGTGAATGGATGAATATAAAAACTGAGCTCTTGACTTGCGTATGATTAAATTACTTGAGAAAATACATGTGAGTTGTTGGAATGATTGTTGATCCATCGTTTGTTCTGTGATTAATTTTAATCTACTTCCGAGTATTGTTGTGGTGTTTTTTAATTAGGACATCAGTTGATTTTTAGAGGCTACATTATTTTTAGTGCTTGTGATCTCTTAGTCCGTCGCATCGTTTTATATATGACAGGAGAGTGATAGCACTAAATTTATCTAGGGTTTTCACTGTGAAAATTTATTTGCTTCTGCTTGTTCATTTAGAGCTGCATTGGATGTTTAGAAAAGGCCATCGATTCGAAAGAATTTGTTGAGGTGTTTCGTTCCTACAGTGGATCCACAGATATTTGCAATGTCGACAATCGAGGTCGATAGGAAGTCATGTGTCGACTACCTATATAGTTTACTCACCTCATGCATCGCAAGAGAGCGACATGTAGTGGGCATACACTATTTTAATGGACATTATGTCCTAGTACTCATCGCCCCGAAGTGGAAGACCGTATGGTACAATGACTCGGCAAGACCAAAGGGACCGAATGGCGACGCACCGAGAGGGACTTCTCGTTACTTTAAAATTTAATAGATGACTAAGGTTTTCTTTACTTCATTATAACTTCAACCTTCAACCTATTCTAGTTTAACTCAATCTTGTTCTACCTCGTTACAAAGCTTTGAAAGGTACTACCGATATGAACAAACTAAAAGCAACGCAATGCCTACCATTGGTTCATAAAACCGCGGTGCCTGTAAGTCTCTAAATGTTTACCTTTTCAAATTTAATGTGTCGTCCAAACTAATCGTGTATTTCCATAACAGTGCTACAGTCAACCTCCTGGAAACCAATGTGGGTTTTATGCCGCACACCATATAAGGCTGGCCATGAAGATAGTGGATCTTAAATCACCCGACGTGAGATATTATCATGACCTTTGTTGTTCTGTTTTATTTATTTTTCACTTAGGTAAATATTGACTGATGTCAAAAACTCAATTTACAAGAATTCAACCTACCTGAAGGTAGTCTTAGCGACACTGATTTGTCGGACATCCCTTCAAGACTAGCAATATTCCTCGTGGAAAACTCTTCATAAAGAATGGCACTTTCCATTGTAAGGGCCAGCATTAATTTTTCAATTTGTCATGTAACAGTTGCAAACATTCGGTGCAACATATGGAATACATTTTTTTATTGATGCTTTATTTGTGTAATGCAATCTGCGATGGTTGTATTTTGTGATGAATTATGTGTTGTATTTTCTGTGATGAATTCTGTGTTGTTTGATTCAGGATGCAGCCTAAAAATATATTTTTTTAATATGACCATAACATTAGTGACGGGTGACATTGGACACCCGTTCCTAAAGGTCACAATAGTGACGGGTGTAAAGTACTCCCAATCACTTAATATCACCTATTCAAGATGTAGCCTAAAAATAATTATTTTTTTAATATGACCATAACATTAGTGACGGGTGACATTGGTCACCCGTCTCTAAAGGTCACAATAGTGGCCGGTGTAAAGTACACCCCGTCACTAAGTATGACCTTTAGTGACAGGTAATCAATATTACCCGTCACTAAAAGGGGGCATGCCAGACGTGGAGGGGACATGGAGAGACCCTTTAGTGATGAGTATTTACCCGTCATGAATGATAGGGCTTTACTGACGCGATAAGGGTGAAGGGGGGTATGCTCGTAACTAATGTACGTTGTGACCCGTCACTAATGTATGTTTCTGTGGTAGTGCCCAGGAGTTGCATGAGTGCTTCAAAACTTCAGCAACATGAGGAACTACACAAGACGCAAAACAAGACAAAAAATCTAAGAAAAACAAATAAATAAGGTAATGAAATATTATTATTAGTTAAAGTGTGGATTAAGGATAATTATGAAACTTGAATGTATTGAATCTGAGGTAGGATGGGAAAGATATTGAATTTAGAAGGTCACATGAAATGATGAGACACTTCTTGCAAAATTCCTCTGAAATTGGATGAGATGACCTTGAAGTGTGTATGAGTGATATGGACCAAGTACACATTCAAGTAGAACACAAGTCTAGATGATTGTAGGAAGTTGAATGGATCGATTTGGAGGTAAAACAGAAAAGATATGAATTGTAGAATTTCTAGTTCTTTCACATGAAATGATAGAACTCTAAAAAAGAAAAGAAATAACCGCGAGATTATTCATTCGGATTAAATGAGGCAATCGACCTAAGACCAACACAATCACTTAGATAGGATGAAATATAATGATTGAACTTAAGTTGAGATAAGGGTAGATCGGTGGATTATAATTCAATTGAAAACAAAAGATTACTTGAATTGAATACAATGAACGGATCAAAACGAATGGGTATCAATGGAATTAGTCAAACGACCAGAATAGGTTGTGACCATTGGACAACCTAGTCCATTCGACTAAGGATAAAGAGACAATTGACTAAAGGTAGGCAGAAAGGCTTAACCAACCAAGCCTTAATGATACGGATAGCCTAGCATCAACAACATATCCTTCTCCTAATTATCAAAATATTCCAAATCATTTTGAAGTAGCAATAACTCGCGCTCGTGCAAAGCAAATAAATCAACAAGTGAACTCGCTCCTAAATAAGAATAGCATTACACATGAAAATTAGTTGCTGCCTAATGCCCGTAATTTAATTGTTCTTAGGTATGACAACGTTGAAGAGTGTCCAAAGGAGCAGCACGTCATCAATAGCCATCAATCAAGCAATGAATGCAATGAAGGCCATTTCGGATTCAAGTGACCAGTATGGAATAAAATGCTCATAGAAACCGCATATTAAATCCAGTAAATGTATTCAACCACAGCTTGGAACGCTTACCTCATAAGATTTCCAACGGATCTGGCCTCATCCAATAATTCTACCAGAACAGAGAGTTATCGCCGACTTAATGTGGTGACCAAAAACTGTCAACGTTTCATTTGCTTTAATTAGGGTGCTGTGCACCAATATTGGCTTAATGCCATGTAAAACATCCTAAACACCTCTCCATCTCTCTCTCAATTCCTTCTATATAATAGGACCTTTCTCAATGTGTTGAAGGGACAAAATTTTGAGAATGAAACAACTATGCTTTATGCATGTTCTTGAGTGTTCTAGCTAATAGCTGAATCATCTCTGAGAATTGTGCATTCCTTCCCGTTGTTCTTGCAAGCCCTTTGTGATTGCAATGAAGATTGTAATCTGCTTGACTTGGTTGAATGGACAACGTGAGGTTGGGCGAACTCCGTGCTATAGGTTGTTGCACTTGCAACGGTTGGATGCACAAGACTCATCAGGTTTCATGAGTATCTTTGATTCTACGCGATGAAGGTTGGGCCCATCGTCGTATCACTTAGTGACCATGTCGAAGGGTTTAGATTAAATCGACGAGACTCAATTAAGAATGGCAACGAATGACTACGAACAATCAACAATCGGTGACATCCATTGATGAATGTTGTAGGTCCGATTACCAAACATCAATCAAGTCATAATCGATGGATTATATTAAATAAAGGAGAGCAAGACGACATTCATCCATGATGAATGATGATGGATGACAACAGATATTAACTCTGGTATAGGAAATGGAGTGACGGCGAAGAACACCTCATGACAAATATGGCCTCCAGGATTGAACACAAAGGAACGAAGTGGAACACCAAATTAGTACATCGAAATGGGACCGCCGGATAAAAAGATAGGAACGGGATAGCTAGATCAATATATCAGAATGGGGTCGCAGGATTTCAACAACGACAAATCAAGATTAATTCAACCGATGACGATTGATCTAATCTAGATGAAGGAACATCGTCAGGATAATAGATTGGATTCGACATAGAGATAACACTGGGATAGGAGTTTAGATTGGAATATAAATGACCATGAAATAGGCGTGTGGCCGTGGTCATAGGCCCCATGGCTGATAGGCACATTTATTCCTTTTTATTCTATTCTCGCCACAGTCATCGGATGGATAGCTGATCGGCATCACTACTAACGTTGATATTTATGACCTTATCAGTTGGAGGGTCAAATTGATTGGCACGCTCAGAACCTTCTTTTTCTCAGATTATAGGACCTGCACTGAAGTTAAGCAGATCTCCCAGGCCACACGTGTGTTGACGCCAAGATTTGATAAAGACCACGGCCCACCAAGGATGTCGTACGGTCAGCAAAATTCAAAGAGAGTCTTGTCAAAGGTGAACAAAGAAGCCCGTCCGGTACAACATAGCCGGATATGAAGGATCCGATAATAAGAAGATGAAGATTATCCAGAATCGGTTAGGATAGACAACTTAGACGACAAGTCTCTGGACTATAAATATGTATCCCTTAGTTAGGTTAAACACACACAACTCTGTCAAACAACTACTCGGCGCATCGCCACCCTTGGCTTCCCAAGGATATTTTCGGCGTGATTCAGCACTCCGAGTTGGGCTGCATCATTCCAATCTCCGGCGAAGAGGTGAGTCCCGCCACCCCGACGACTTTATCAACTAAGTGTCCTAATGGATGCATCAATTTTATCTCTTGAGGCATCGGTTGGAACAGTACGGTCACCGGTTTATCTCAGTGTATTTGCTAGGTCTAAGGATGCATCAGTTTGATCTCTTAGATTGATGTGATTTAGATGTGATAGTTTGTGGCTACATCGGTTGAGTCGAACGTCTCTTTCTATTATATCTTCATGTTGTATACAGTTCATCTAAATAAAGGGTGCCCGGTATTTTGAAGTATTGTCAAGTTCATCGTGACTAGCTACTGTCTTGGTTAGGTCCAATCTTGTTATTATGATGATTTTGGTAATACAGATAAGTTATTTGACATGTTTTATTTATTTCTGTCGGAGTACGAGCCGATAGGTTATATTCAATTCAACGTTATATTCTATCCGCTATCGCAGAATGCTCATTGACCTATATGCATAAATTGCCTATATCATCAGCCGTTGGCGCATTCATCCTGATCACTCTGCCTTGGTCATCGTCCTTGTGTCCGGTTGGCATTATTCACTCACGATTGTTTTATCCTTATAACAGTCAT
The DNA here is from genome assembly GCA_019279435.1 of Zizania palustris. NCBI lineage: Eukaryota > Viridiplantae > Streptophyta > Magnoliopsida > Poales > Poaceae > Zizania > Zizania palustris. The sequence continues at coordinate 50,319,273 of JAAALK010000285.1, read as the reverse complement.
CGGCTTGGCAACCGATCGACTTTGCTATTAATGATAGTTTCTTTATTTTTTTATCAGTTGCATGGTCAAACTAATTGGCACACCTTGAACCCTTTTCTAAGATTGTAGGACCTGCACTGGAGTTAAGAAGATCTCCCAGGCCACGCGTGTGTAAAAGTGTGACCAAAAAGACACCAACATGCTTTTTGGCACGCTCGGTGGGACACTTCAAAGACTCAGCCATGGCGGGCGAGATCATTGATGACAACATCATCCCAGTCACTCTAGACATGCTGAATGAAGATGAAAGGGTAGAGGTGCAGAGGCATGTGAATGATTTCTAGAAGTTGTGCCTGTAAGCCTACGATATGACTCAGTTAGGTCCTATCCAGCGGGACCCGCTGCCAAGATCGGCTCCGATCATAGGAACTAGTTAGCTAATAGAAAGCCCTTAGGCCAGTTTCCAAGATATCATTGATTAGGCAATTCATCACATGTTGGTAAATCAATCTGGGACATTGGTCAAGAAGACTATTGATGGCACTATAGCCCACGAGCCACTACAAGGTCCAACGTTTTTCCCTAAAGGCCAGACAAGACTATAGAAGAATCAATAACATACCCGCCTAGAACCACAACCGCAACAACCGATGAGGCAGAGCAGATGGGTGCCTCATTCGGACATGAGGAAAACAAGACAACCAAGTCGCTGGCGCCTGTAGGACCGAAAGTAGCCACCAGAGGGGGGGGGGTGAATGGGCGCCTAAAAATTTCTTGCTAAACTAATGGCCTAACCCCAACACCCAACGCACCTCGACACACAAACCGCAGAAGCAAAACAAATCACTGGTATTAAAGTTGTCTAGCCTAAAATGACTAGTGTCCTAATTAAAAAGACATCAACAACGATTTTTAAAGCAAATTTAAACTAAACAAAATAACTACAGTAAATAAAAATTTGTTCTCAGATGATTTAACAAATACTTGATGTGCACTGGAAAACACCTAGATATATCAATAAATATTCAGATAAACTTAAAAGCACATGAGTAATGATGCCCACTGATGATTTAGAAAGATGCTACAGAAACAATGGACACCAATAATCAATTCAAAGCCAATCTACAAATTTATTTTTGTTGTAGATGATTTTATCTCAGATGAAGCAGTAAATTACTAGCATGACGCGGTAAAAATTGAAATTAATGCGCACAGAGAAACTTCCTGTATATGAGATAAATAATAGGCACTGTCCAAAACCAAAAATAATCACAACACTAACTTAATTAATTAGCATGACAATCAATAAACAAACTACTACTTGTTTTGATGGATGCTATGATGTAAAGGGCAAAGAAACGTACTCTATTAATGTGTTCCCTAGGCATCAGCAGCACCTTCTTCTATGCATGTGGGACCCACGCCGTATATGTATGTGCTGCCAATGGTTGATTCTTGGCTTCTCCGCCCGAACGTCCAGTCTTCAGCAAAAAAATTCTGATGCGTGCAGAGCTGGACATGGCCTCCACGCCGCTGCTTGCTTGCACGCGCCTGGCTTGTGCGTTGCCGCTGGACGCTAGGCTCTGCAGCACGCAACTGCTAGCTTCTGCCTTGCCGCTGTAGCCGCAGGCGCTAGCTAGCCTAGCCGTTGTAGATGCAATAGCTGGCCAGGAAAAAAAAACTACACGCCGCCCGAGAGTGGAATCCCGCCGATTGCATGCACTGCTCTGCGTCTCGCGCGTGCTGTTCCTAGCCAGAGCCTGTGATCACACTGCTCCAAGAAGTCAGCCGCACGCGCCGCGCGCTACTGCCCGTGGCCGTAGCTGCCAATGCCTACGCGTGGGACATAAACCCGAACAGCGATAAAGAAAAAGAATATCGGTGGCGGCGGCGAAATTTTTTATTCGCGGTTGAGAAAACACCGGCGGCGAAGATTACCAGATTAGATGAACATGGACTGCAGATTGATCTTGTAAAAAAAACAGTCATCTATCCCCAACGGGATAGGGGTCTATTTATAGGCGACTCCTAATACATGAAAAGAATAATTTACCCCTAGGGTAAATTAACACTGACTCTAAAATAAATTCCGAAAATTACTAAAATATTCTTAGAAAATCATCTTACTCAAATAAAAATATTCTGAACTCAAAAACTAAATATTAATATCCTAAAAACAAAATAATCATAGGTTGTCAGTTTTGCGCCGAAACTGACAAATCGTCCACCGTCTTCGCACCGGGTACCCGGATTGGGCCGACCCGACCCCGCAGCTTCCTCAACCCGGCAATCGCTCGCCGTCGATGTACCTGAGTCAAACCTAGTCAACAGACCTGTGGATCATCTGCCGCTCCTAGCCCATGTACCCGGATTGGGCCAGCCCGACTCCGTGGCTCCTCTACCCGGCTGTCGCTCGCTGCCCGGGTACCTGAGACACACGCGCCTCAGACTTGGCAGGTCTTTATTTCTCAATCTCCCCCTTGATGAGTGCATTGTCAACGCCCTCTTCAGCTCATCTTCAGAACCTGCAAAACATGTGGAAACAGGAAAACAAAGACAAAAGAAAATAGAAGAAAGAAAATAAAAGTTTAACCCTAATGACCAAAAGCCAAACAGAAGCAAAAAAATGGTCATTATGGTTAACCAAAAAATAAGGACTCAAAAACAAGTGCAATCTCAAAATTACCAACAAGGAACTCCCCTGAAATAAATCCCAAGGAACTCCCCCTGAAATAAATCCCAGAGAAAGCTAAAAATGTTACCTAAACACCAAAATTTCTCCCACTTGTTGACAATTGGACTCATCAAGTGAGACTAAATGCACTCTAAAGATACATAGACACAAACTCCCCCTGAAATGCAGCCCCCCCTCAAAATATGCCATGAATGCAAATGGGGTGCATGTGTAGTGTGAAAAGCATGCTTCTTAGATATGATTGACTGCAATTACAACATCTAACATGTATAGCAAAAGATATACTGTCTAAGATACATGACATGATCAATGCAACAGATGATATCTAAAGAGAGTCATTCGCACGCATTTTTCGATTTTTGCAAACAAAAGCATCACCACATTTTCTAGTTGACAAGCAAAGTAAAGCATGAGATGCAAAAGCTAACTGATATCTACCAAGATAAGCATTGTCCAAATCAAAGTGCTTCAGCAAACTTATCATCTTTTTAATTTTTCAGACCTTTATTATATTTTATTTTTTCATTTCTGCCAGGGGTTATTTGCATATCAAACCTTATGCTAACCAACCAAGTCAAGCCTAGGCCAGAACTGGACCATTAGAAGCTTAAGACATTGGTCTTGGCACACATTACACCGTCCTAGTTCATACCAAAGTGCTATGGTAAGCAGTCCAGAACAATGCAATGCGACAAAGCAAACCCACCTGGATCTTTTCTAATAATCATAAAAATGCATAAATTTTTGATTTTTCTGAATTTTTATCATTTTTATAACACATTTTTCATATTTAAAATATATGGATGTCCAAGTTGAATATCTGCATCTAAGTAAGGATCTAGTTACCAAGCATGTAAAAGATAGCGAAAGCATTCAGCCTACACATGCTAGTTACCAGAAGCAATGGTGATCATTTTTCAATTTTAAAAACATAAAAGCCATGCATAAGACAAGTATCAGATATATCATGTGAACTGAAATAGAACATGATCATCGACAAGTAATCAAAAACATATACTAGCTAGAGAAAGTAAAGCAGATTAATCATATAACAGAAGCAAGCTCAAAATGTGATTGATGATTATGCATGATATGAACACACACAAAAAGACTCAATAAAAATAAAGAAGAAAGAAAAACTGACTCAAAGTATCCCAAAAAGGATACATAACTCCCAAATGAAGATTAATAATCATGAGTAGGAGCAAACGGTCCAATGCCAGGTTTAGCAAAAGTGCTAAACCAGTGTCGAGCCATCTGCTCGTATGTAGGAAAGCAGAAGGAATCATATGAGTCTGCAACAAAACGCGGCTCAAAGCACAGTCCTCTGCTCTCCCTAAAATCACGGCCACGAGGTCCAAAACCGTATCCATAACGATCTGGAACTCTGCCGGAATGAAAACCACCCTCAGAGCACGGTCATAAAAACCGTCTCCTCTACTACCACCTACACGACCTGGCCTGGCCTCTAGCCTCTCTCTACATCGAGGAATTCTCTGTCTACCACCCTGCTGGTAGAACTGCTCCTGCCCACCACGAGCTCTCTGTGCTCGCTCAACCTGCTTCCTCCTGAAGGAAAACTCCTCAAGATGCCCGTCTCTCTAACAAAACTCCCAGTGATAGGTAGGCTTCTTGGGATGTGGTTGAGGCTTGGGATTCTTAGGCTTGGTGCTGTTGGGTATAACATCTTTGGTGTGAGAGGGTCCAGGTAAAGAATCAAGAGAAGTGTGGAGAGTTTTAGTCTTTGGGACCCAGATTTGCTTTTTAGGTGGAGCTTTAGGTTTTTCTTGGAACACTCCATCCTTAGGCAGACTATCTTTAAAGGACTCAGTGGAGTGAGTCTTGGGATATCTTTGTTCAGGGTGTCATCTTACTCCACTCCACTGCTTAGCTAATGGCACTCTTAAAATCAGCCTTGGTATAGGTGTAACCTACCCCAAACCCATACTGTCTCTTGAACTGCTGGATCATCGTGCCGAGATGTGGCTCTCTGGCACTAATCCAACTCAGGATCTGACGGAGGTAAAAGTTCTCGTTCTGAACATCAGCTAGCTTCTCTCTCAACGAAGCTAACACCTCCACCTAAGACAAACAGATCTCACACCCTCTATCAACATCGACAGACTTCTCTTCTTTTAGCTTGATCAACTCCATTCTCATGGACAAACAGTTCTCACAAACAGTGGGTGGAACTGTCAAGGTCTCAAGCTCTAGCTTAGTCTGCTCCAACTCAGCTCTCACTCCAGCTAACTCGCTCAACTGCTCATCACTCTTGGCTCTCAGCTCACCTATACTAGCTAAATGGGATGGGCAGTCTGCACAAGGTACGACGATAGTGCCATGAGCATTTTTCAGCTCCTGCTGAGCGCTCTCAAGCTTAGTGGCCAAGGCGTCTCTCTCATCTACTCTCTCTGTGTACCTGGACTTAAGAGTCGTCAGGTCACACAACAACACCTCACAGTTAGGGCACTCACCACTATCACCCAAACAAGGGAAGACGATAGACTCTCAATCTTTCCATTCGCCATGGCAAGCTCACTCTTGAGCTCATCTATCCTCTTCTTAGCCCCTCTAAGCAATTTCTCCCGATACTTCAACTCCTGACGGTTCTGTTCTAGTAAATTAAAAAACTCTTATTCATAAGAATATGCCTTCTCATCGTTGTCGTCGTCGGAGTCATGGGAGGAGTCCTTTTCTTTCTTATCCCCAAGAGCCATTTAGCAGAAACTCTTGTGGGGTCTTCGTCTATGACACGAACGACTCTTCGTCTTGTCCGCGAAGGACATGAAATAGAGGCCTGCCGGATTGTCCATGTCCTTCCTCTTCCTGATCATGATCTCTTCATCACTTGAACTTGAAGACGAGGAGGAAGACGAGGATCTCTTGGAGTATCTTTTCTCCATCTCGGTGAAGAAGGTCTTGTCTCGCTTCTTATTCTCACGCCTGTAATCCTTCATAGCCTTTCAAAAGAATCTTGTCTTGGGCTTGCCCTTTGTGGAAGTGGAGTGTTGTCATACTTGCCAGAGTTGTAGGAGTTGCCGCCGATTCCCTTCTTGTAATTCTTCTGCTTGGGGCAGTCGGCGATGAAATGACCTAGGTCACCACACTCAAAGCATATGGATTTTGTGTCGTGTGTTCTAAACATTCGCTTATCATAGACACGTCGCACCCGGTTGTTAAAAAACACAGATCATCATATCCTAGCGAATCAAGTTGTTCCTTGGAGATAGCCATCAAGGAAAAAGTAGTACAGTCATGGCAGTAGGATCAGCAGACGGTGTCGCAAGTGCTAGAGTCTTGGAGCCAGAATCAGTGAGATTTGATCTCAACTGTATATCGACCTCTGAGGCCTTGAGCTTACTAAAAAGCTCTGCGATAGTCAAGGTATCATAAGACGCGCTCTCAACAATAGAAGAAACCTTGATCTCCCAGATCTTAGGGTCCAAGGTATGGAGTACCTTAAGCGCCTGTTCATGATCCGAGACCAGCTGCTGATCACGCTCGGCCTTATTGACGCAAAGCTTGTAAATGATCGATTGAAAACAACCAAACAAAGCCTCAACAGTCTCACCCGGCTTCTGTGAGAAATTTTCATATTCACACCAGTAGGTCTGGTAGAGCCTAGCCTTGACCTAAGCATTCCACTCATGGTGTGCCTGGAGGGTAGCCGAGATCTCTCGAGCAGTGGTGAGATGGATAACACGCTCAAACTCACTAGGACCAAGACCAAAAAATAAAATGTTCACCGCTTTACTATTATTTTGATGCTCGGTAACTACATCTGCAGCAGTATCCACAACAATAGTCACTATGGTGAAAGTAGGATGAACACAAATCTCTCATATGTCCGAGCTCTGGCTCATAAGGTATGCTCGCATGCGAGTCTTCCAATAAGTGTAGCCAAAAGCTTCTAAGGACGGGATTTTACCAGAAGACTGTCATGGTCACTACCTAGGTTTAGAATCGGTTAAGATATGAGAAAACCCTAACCTCGCTCTGATACCACTTGTAGGACCGAAAGTAGCGACCAGAGGGGGGGTGAATGGGCGCCTAAAATTTCTTGCTAAACTAATGGCCTAACCCCAACACCCAACTGCACCTCGACACACAAACCGCAGAAGAAAAACAAATCACTGGTATTAAAGTTGTCTAGCCTAAAAATGACTGGTGTCCTAATTAAAAGGCATCAACAACGATTTTTAAAGCAAATTTAAACTAAACAAAATAACTACAGTAAATAAAAAATTTGTTCTCAGATGATTTAACAAATACTTGATGTGCACAGGAAAACACCTAGATATATCAATAAATATTCAGATAAACTTAAAAGCACATGAGTAATGATGCCCACGGATGATTTAGAAAGATGCTACAGAAACAATGTACACCAATAATCAATTCAAAACCAATCTACAAATTTATTTTTGTTGTAGATGATTTTATCTCAGATGAAGCAGTAAATTACTACATGACGCGATAAAAATTGAAATTAATGCGCACAGCGAAACTTCCTGTATCTGAGATAAATAATAGGCACTGTCCAAAACCAAAAATAATCATAGCACTAACTTAATTAATTAGCATGGCAATCAATAAACAAACTACTACTTGTTGTGATGTATGCTATGATGTAAAGGGCAAAGAAATGTACTCTAGTAATGTGTTCCCTAGGCATCAGAAGCACCTTCTACTCTGCATGTGGGACCCACGCCGTACATGTATGTGCTGCCAATGGTTGATTCTTGGCTTCTCCGCCCGAACGTCCAGCTTTCAGCAAAAAAAATTTTGACGCGTGCAGAGCTAGACTTGGCCTCCACGCCGCTGCTTGCTTGCATGCGCCTGGCTTGTGCGCTGCCGCTGGACACTAGGCTCTGCAGCACGCAAGAGCTAGCTTCTGCCTTGCCATTGTAGCCGCAGGCGCTAGCTAGCCTAGCCGCTGTAGATGCAATAGCTGGCCAGGAAAAAAAATTGCACGCCGCCCGAGACTGGAATCTTGCCGATTGCATGCACTGCTCTGCGTCTCGTGCGTGCTGTTCCTGGCCAGAGCATGTGATCGCACTGCTCCAAGAAGTCAGCTGCACGCGTCACGCTGCTACTGTCCGTGGCCGTAGCTGACAATGCCTGCGCGTGGGAGCTAAACCCGAACGACGGCAGAGAAAAAGAATATCGACGGCTGGCGGCGAAATTTTTTATTCGCAGATGATAAAACATCGGCGGCGAAGATTACCAAATCAGATGAACATGGACTACAGATTGATCTTGCAAAAAAACAGTCATCTATCCCCAAGGGGATAGGGGCCTATTTATAGGCGACTCCTAATACATGAAAAGACTAATTTACCCCTAGGGTAAATTAAGACCGACTCTAAAATAAATTCCGAAAATTACTAAAATATTCTTAGAAAAATCATCTGACTCAAATAAAAATATTCTGAACTCAAAAACTAAATATTAATATCCTAAAAACAAAATAATCATAGGTTGTCAGTTTTGCGCCAAAACTGACAAAGCGTCCACCGTCTTCGCACCGGGTACCCAGATTGGCCCGACCCGACCCCACAGCTTCCTCAGCCCGGCAATCGCTTGCCGCCCGTGTACCTGAGTCAAACCCATTCAACAGACCAGTGGATCATATGCCGCTCCTAGCACATGTACCCGGATTGGGCCAGCACGACTCCGCGGATCCTCTGCCCGACTGTCGCCCGCTGCCCGTGTACCTGAGTCACACGTGCCTCAGACTCGACAGGTCTTCATTTCTCTTCCTTTGACTTCCGTTGACAATCACTCATCACATCTGGAGTATCAAACCCATGTTTTTAAACATGGTTTCTCAGCGCCCGCACATGGTTCACCACACAGCATGCCATATGGCCTCAAAAGAGGTGTGCGGTGCCACTTTCGGCATCTGACCCTAGGTTGCCAAGACAAGAGATGCCTTATGTGACGTATGACATCGCAAGGAATGTACTACCAAACCTAGTGCCACCAAGGGGGGCACCCGACAGTATTCCTCTAGGGTATCATCAGACCACATACTATGGAGCACCACCATACAGTGATGGACAACACATGCATAATGTTGTTCGGCCAGACCAATATTAGTAGGCCCCAATACCTGATCGACACCCTATGCCGGGACAACAAGAAGATGACTGGGTGAATGGGATAACATAGGTTATTCGAGACCAATTTGGGTTCAAGCCCAATGAATAGACATACATGTATCAGCGGTCGTATCCACAATGGTTTGATCGAGTACCACTGCCAGGCCGATACAAGGTACCCGACATTCACCAAGTTCTCGGGATAAGACTCAGTCTCCATGATCAAGCATATTATTCGTTTCCTCGCCCAGTGTGGGGAGGCATCGGCTGACAAAGCGCTAAGGTTCAATTCTTCTTGCTTTCTTTATCGGGATTAACCTTCACATGGTTTTCTTCACTGCCAGCGGATTCCATCAGTGGATGGGAGGACTTAGAGATGAAGTTTCATAAATACTTCTTCGCCGACATTAATGAGATGAAGCTCACTGACTTGATAGCCATGAGGCAGAGGATGGATGAGTCGGTACAAGATTATGTCTAGAGGTTCCGGGATGTATGGAGCATGTATTATAGTTTGAGCCTCAGTGATGCCCAGTTGGCGGAGTTGACATTCCAAGGACTCCTAAACCCAATTAAGGAGAAATTTTCATCACACAAGTTTGAGATCATTTCACAACTGGTGTAAAGGGTATCAGCACATGAGAGTCGATTCCAAGAAGGAAGAAAAGATAGGTATCAGAAAAAGGTGGCATATAATCAGGCCTACTATCCAGGCTCCGACGAAGATAGTGCCTCTGATGCAGAAGTCGGGTTGGCCGAAGGGTCCAAGAACAAGAAACAGGTTGCATGCCCTTGGGTGAAACCGATCGAAAAAGAAGAGAAGTACGACTTTGAGTCCGATAAGATATTTGATCTATTCCTCAAGGAGAAGCAAATCCACTTGCCACCTAACCATGTGATACCGACTGCCAATGAACTAAAGAAAAGAAAATACTGTAAGTGGCACAATTCTCCATCACACCACACTAATGAATGCAAAGTATTTGGACAAAAGATCAAGTCGGCTGTGGAGCAAGGCCGAATCAAGTTCGATGACCAGAAGAAGCCGATGAATATCGATGGTCATCCATTCCTAGTAAACATGGTGCACTCGCACTACACTGATGATCAACGTGCAAAGAAAAGAAGGCGGACCAGCAGCAACGTCACTTATTCATACTTCATCAAGAAGTACCAAAGGAAGCCGAAGTAGAGGGTGGACAACGAAGACAGCCACGAATACTCACATTTCAACCACCATTGGAACTGTGAGTTCCTTACGCTATGCTGGAATGAGGGGCTACGTCTGTCATCAATGGACGACTACTCGGGGTGTGGCATCGAAGGCAGAGCACAAGATAATCATCGGCCACACAACATCAAGCCAAGGACACATGGTGATGAGGACATCGACACCAGCGATACATCCACACCAATACATAATAAGATTTCTGGTCCGATCACTCGGGCCCATGCACGCCAACTAAACTATCAAGTAACCTCTTTCCTACCTTCTTATTTCCCTTATGTAGATAATGGAAATGTGTGCTCTCTCTTGTTGCTTAGGAACGATGGACATGAAGAAAGCAAAGTTGGTTTCGCACGGATGACATTTGGATTCTAGAACAACAACTTGTGACGGCCGTCCCAACCACAAATGGACTTGGATTCTAGCGTGCGGATACTTTATGGAAAGTCCTTGGAGTCTAATTTCATATGCATCAAACCTCAAGTCCATATCACATCGGAGCCGACCACAATATTCTTTTTAGTGCATGGACCTTTTCTGCCAATGGTGCTACGACACCTTGTTTTGGCCCATTGGGTCATGTATCATGTTGAGTCCCATTGGGACACGTCCTAGGGCCAGAGTATGACCCAGCCTCCCTGAGGTTGCCCTTCCACTCCTATAAAACCTAGCCACCATCATTTGGAACACTTGGGTTTTGTAGATTAGATTTAGCTCTTGCTACTTCGGCCAATGACGCGTTGTTGGCTAAACTGCCCATATCCGGTTTCCTGAACCCCAACCATATTGTGTTTTAGATCGTAATTCTCATATTCATCTTGGAATTCAATGCTTGTTCTACTTGTTCTTGCTGGTTCTTCGATTGCTAGCAAGACAAGTGCCCTCGTGACTGGGTTGTCATGCTCTAGAAGATCACGTCGACCACAAAGGTTGGTGTATCGATTGCTAAGGCGCAGCATCTCTAGAAGGTTATAGTCAGGACTGTGAGGAGCCATGTTGAAGATCATGGGCCTCATGGCTCCAGAAGTGATGAGTGATTGTCAACGGAAGTCAATAGAGAGACGCGAAGAGGAGACTTGTCGTGTCTTGCGCCGCATGTGAGTCAAGTACACGGGCGACGAGTGACTGCTAGGAAGAGGGGCCATAGAGTCAAGCCGGCCCAATCTAGGTACATGGGCCAGCAACAACAGGGATCCAATGGTCTGTTGACCGGGTTTGTCCTAGGTAAATGGGCGGCGAGCGATTGCTGGGATGAGCGAGCTACGGAATCAGGCCGGCCCAATCTGGGTGTCTGGTGTGAAGACAACAGACGCCTTGTCGGTTTCGGAGATAAACTGATGATACTATCGAGACCGCTCATCGGAGATCTGATGGTCCTGAAGCGAAACCGTAGCTGCTACGAAAGCTCCGCATCAAGACAAGTTACCTTTAGTTAGGATTTTACTATTTTGCCTGTTGGGCCCGTAGTTTTATTTTTGTGTCTGTGTAAGTTACCCTAGGGGTAAATTTGTATTTTCCATTTAATGGGCTACCTATAAATGGGCTTGTATCCCCCTAGGGTTTCTAACTCATTCACTTTGAAAATCTGAGTTCACCTTTTTGTTACGTTCTTCTACTTCTGAAATTCTGGCCGCCACACTATTCTCTTTCACCAGAAATGTCCCCAGCGATTGTACTGCTACTAGCTCTAGTTTTTAGTTGTCGCGGTGTGCTTAGCGCTCGGTTTTTCTCCTGCCACCAGCCACCGAAGTTCACCCAGGCGTTCCCGCTGCTATTCTCTCTAGCGGTTTTTCTAGAAAACTGACGAGCGTCGTAGCTTCTCTTCTCCTGGATCTCCGCCGAGCGCCAGAACTTCAGTTTTCAACGCCGTACGACTTGCGGAGAAGGACAGAGCATGCTGTGAGCCGTGGTGGTGGAGTGGGTGGCGTGGGATCTGATGTAAACTAGGGTTCCCAATATTTCAAAAGGTTCTGACATTTCTCGATTTGGTGGAGTCGCTACACAAATCGACCCGGCTTCTAGACGACACGTCTTGAGCCCGCAATCACAGCACAACGTCTCCTCTGGTTATCAACCGAATGGTGCTCGGTCGACCACGCCAAGAAGCCTAATCCTTGCCTGCGAATCGAAGAACACAAGCAAGAACCAAGAAGAATGCAATTGAATTGCAGATGTATGTTTAAACTCACAAATTGGGGTTCTACAAACTGATATGACGGCAAAACTATTCTGGACATAATAATCTAAGCAAAACCCATGAGAGACAGCGGCGGCTGATGTTTATATAGGCTAATAATCATGGTTTAACCCTAAAACGCATCCTTAAGGGACTCCATCTTGGTACATGGGCCAAAGGCCCAAACTGGTGATGCAGCACCAAAACGTTTCTGGAAATCGGTATTGTTTTGACAATTTCTGATGACTCCGATTTTATCTTGATGTGAGGTTAGTCTCATTGGAAAGGTTATCTTCTCATCTTTCCAACCATATATGGAACGTCCAAATCGGAGGTCGTATGCATCTTGAGCGTCCATTTTACTATCAGGTGGTCCTGGAGTCCGAATTGGACTCAGCTCGAAGTCAATTTGGATCGGATCTCCAACTTGGCTTGCACTCCCTTGCTGTACCTCCACGCCTCCAAGTCCTTCTCCATGAATCTCCTGGTCCTCTTCTTGGTTCCTAATCACAATATAATCATTAGGTAGCAATCTATTCTCAAATTCATATTTTGAAATGCTTAGGAACAAGCTCACCTCTAAATTCATGTGTCGTACACGAGCTCTAGTGATCGGACCTTGAATGTCCAGCATAGAAGTGATGTCCTCATCAGGATCTGCTGAAGGCTGCCGGTTTTCTTCGATCATCGCAGCACTGGAAGCACAGGCGCTAGGTGGAGCTCTCGGCTGAGCTAGTCAACTTTAGCGCATGAGTCCAATTGAAACAGGAGCAGCAGAGGATTAAGCACAGTAATCTCATTTCATTTCTCGTTTTGTGTGCACCTGCATTTATATTGGTTGTGATTATTCTGTGGTTATTTTAATTGCAACAAGCATTATTATTACAGCTCACTCTATGAATGTTCATTGATATATCCTACATGTGTATGATGAATCATCTGTGATTTCATGAGATTTTTGTGGAGATTACGTTTGCTCTGTTAATGATGTTTAATATTCCTTTAAGCACTTTGTGGTTTCTTTTCGGTTAGGACACCGGTCATTTTTAGGCTAGATTATTTTTAGTTCTTATGATCTCTCAGACTACGCATCACATCATATTTGACAAGAGAGTGATAGCGCTATTTTCATCTGTGTTTTTGGTCTGAGTTCTTAGTTAACTCTTTAGGTGCGTTGGGTGTTGGGAGAAGGCCATCGATTAGAAAGAATTTTTAGGCGCCCATTCACCCCGCTCTGGTCGCTACTCTCGGTCCTACAGACCGAACCCTCATGGGTCTCCATCAAGTGGTATCAATAGCAAGGTTGATCGGTGAGAGACTTCCTGTTTTTTACGTAATTTTTTTATATAGTAGATTAGATCAGTCCTATATTCCAAAACAGTTTGAGCCTTTTACTAGTACTGCTTAGTTAGGGCTTGTTGAGTTTTTGGTTGCATCATCATGTGAAGTTGTTGGTCTTAGCGTTTAGTTCGTTTAGAGTTTTAAGTTCTTGTCACGTTTTTTTATCACCGTGTTTGTTCTGTTTATCAAGTGTTTAGGGTGTTTTTATCCCTTAGTTTTCGAGTATAGATCAAATTGGGGTCGGATTGGTTTATTGGAGTCCGAGTAGGATTCGGGCAGGCTCTGCAGTTGTTAATCAAACTATCATATCTCGCACATGCCAACTCGGATTAGAGAGTTTTGATATTTTTTGGAAATCTTACAACAAGATCTTTAATTTTCTGTTTAGAGTCATCTTCAGATCCAGTCATTTATAATCTGATTTAGATCGTACAAAGACTGCTAATCCTGGATTGAGTTTTGGTGTATACTAGTAAGACATTATTAATTGCAGTTCTTGAAAAAAAGGAAGAAAGGTGCTAAAAAAAGAGAAGAGCCGCACCAAAAAAGAGTGAAAAAGTGGAGAAATAAAACTTGTGAGAAAGAGGACGAAAGCTTTTTCTACCTTTTGTTGGTTTGGTTGTATCGTTTGTGTCTATGCTCACGTCTCTAATTTGTTATAGCCTAGGACCAGCATACTACCACCATTGAACGATTTCTCAACTTGCTTTCTTTGCTAACGTGGTGTTAGTACTTCCTTGTCAATTACTTTCAGCCACCTATAGCTCTACGTGTGCCCCTACTACAACTTTCAGCCACCTATAGCCACCTATAGCACAGATACACCCTCTTCAAGGTTGCTGACTTGTTGGTTGCCTTCTCTATCCTATGGAGCAAGGTAAGAACTGGTAAGAGCTCGTATGAGCAAGTGGAGTGGGAGTGCATTGCGGTAGCTACACCCTATTAGTGCTAGGTCTTTTTATTCTTCACTTGCTTTCTTCTTTGTTTTCTTTTTGTGAGCACCTTGCCATGACAGATACGACGGACGAGCACACACCACCATAGTCCCCTCGCACGAAGAAAGTCATTCATCAGTTGGTACGTAGGCTGAAGTTGCACATGAAGGGACTTGAAGCTGATGTGCTGGTAGCAAATGAGAAGATTGGTGTGTTGGAAGCCACACAACTTGCCACCAACACCAAGCTTGGGACAATGGAAGCGTCTGTTGCCCGTATCGATACCAGCCTTGCTGCTTTGTTGAGACGTTTTGATGACCTCATGACAAGAGACCACGAACGACAACACGAAAACAACAACAACGACACTAGCACCAACACCAACAACAACACCAATTGTTTTGCTGAACAGGTTGAAGACGATTGAGACGAGTATTCTGCTGATTTGGAACATGATAACAGTAATGCTCTCCATCCAGCTCAACACAATCACCGTGTCATGGGTGGCCATCGATGATGTGAGGTACGCAACAATGACGATGCTTTTCATAAACTGAAGTTTAAGATACCACCTTTTGATGGCAAATATGATCTTGCTGCTTATATTTCTTGGGAATTGGCTGTTGAACAAAAATTTACTTGTTTTGAATTTCCTGAAAATGCTAGAGTTAGGGCAGCCACTAGAGAATTCTCTGATTTTGCTTTTGTTTGGTGGGTAGAATATGGCATGCAACATCCTCATAACATACCACAAAGTTGGGTTGCTTTAAAGCGGGTGATGCGATCTAGATTTGTTCCTTCATATTATGCACGTGATCTAATAAATAAGCTCCAACAATAAAAACAAGGAGCTAAAAGTGTAGAAGAATATTATCAAGAATTACAAATGGGCATGTTGCGTTGTAATTTGGAGGAAAGAGAGGATGCTGCTATGGCTCGATTTGTGGCTGGTTTGAATCGTGAAATTCATGACATTCTTGCGTATAAAAAATACACAAATATGACTCGATTGTTTCATTTTGCTTGTAAAGCTGAACGGGAAGTGTAGGGTCACAACACAAGTGCCAAGACTATTTTTTCTACAGGATGAGCTACCTCATGGTAGCACAACAATGGACTTACAACCCCACCATCTTCTTCACCAAGTCGGGTGGTGTCGTCTCCATCCAATAATAATAGCAAGCCCCCATCCCTTCTCACAAATTTAGCAACTCGTATGCCTTTAGTGACGTCTACAGCGACAAAGCGTGCCCCACCACCCGTTAAGTCTGTTGCATCTTCAAGTAGCGCACGAGACATACAGTGTCACCGGTGCAAAGGGTTATGACATGTTATGCATGACTGCCCCTCCAAGTGTGTTTTGGTCATTAAAGATGATGGCGAGTACTCTTCTGCTAGTGATTTCAATGAAGATACACTTGCTTTGCTTGCAGCGGAATATGTAGGAAATGACGACCACCCCGAGGAGCATATTGGTACTAGTGACGCAGATAGATCACTATGAGAGCCTAATTGTGCAATGCGTGCTTAGTACACAAATGGAGAGAGTGGAGCAAAATCAGTGACACACATTGTTTCAAACAAAGTGTGTCATCAAAGAACGGTCTTGTCGCACGATCATTGATGGTGGAAGCTGCAACAACTTATCCAGTAGCGACATGGTGGATAAATTTCCACTCACCACAAAACCACACCCATGTCCATATCACATCCAATGGCTCAACAATAGTGGTAAGGCCAAGGTAATGAAAATGGTGCAAATTAATTTTGATATTGGGTCATATCATGATGTTGTTGAATGTGATGTTGTAATTATGCAAGCATGTCATATTCTGCTAGGTAGACCTCGGCAATTTGATAAAGACTCCACACATCATGGTAGGTTAAATCAATTTTCATTTCTACACCATGATAAGAAACTTGTGTTACATCCTATGTCTCCTGAATCTATTTTGCATGATGATATTGCTGCTGCTACGAAAACAAAATCTCATGACCATGCTCACATTGCCAACCACATTGCTGCTAAAGATGATGTAAAACATGAAAAGACACAACGAAACGTTGTCGCTAGCAAGAAAAATGAGATCACTTTGAAAGGAGGGTGTTTGCTTAGTACCAAATCTGAAATTAATGAATTACTAGCTTCCAACTATGTTGCCTATGCCTTGATATGCAAAGATGCCTTTATTTCATTACACGATATGCAAAAATTGTTTCCTCCTATTATGGATAACATTTTGTAGGAATATGCTGATGTCTTGCAAAGTGAAGTTCCATCGGGGCTGCCACCACTCCGTGGCATTGAACACTAGATTGACCTTATTCTAGGCGCTGCCTTGCTGAACCGCGCACCATACAGGACCATCCCTGAAGAAACAAAATAAATTCAGTGCCAAGTACACGACCTACTTGACAAGGGGTATGTGCGTGAGTCTCTTAGTCCTTGTGTTGTTCCGGTTATTTTAGTTCATAAGAAAGATGGTTCATGGCACATGTGTGTCGACTGTAGAGCAATTAACAATATCACCATTCGCTATCGTCACCCTATTCCATGTTTAGATGTTATGCTTGATGAGTTGAGCGGTGTTGTTGTAGTTTCTAAAGTTGATTTATGTAGTGGGTACCACCAAATTCGCATGAAATTAGGGGGATGAGTGGAAAACAACTTTCAAGACTAAGTTTGGTTTATATGAGTGGTTAGTAATGCCTTTTGGATTAACTAATGCACCTAGCACATTTATGAGACTAATGAATGAAGTTTTGCGTGCTTTCATTGGAAAATTTGTGGTGGTTTACTTTGATGATATTCTGATTTATAGCAAGACCATAAATGAGCATATTGATCATTTACGTGATGTTTTTAATGCTCTACGTGATGCACGTCTATTTGGTAACCTTGATAAGTGCACCTTTTGCACAGACCGAGTCTCATTTCTTGGATATGTTGTCACTCCGCAGGGAATTGAAGTTGATCATGCTAAGGTGGATGCTATACACAACTGGCCTATCCCAAAAACCCTCTCACAGGTACGAAGTTTCTTAGGACTTGCGGGATTCTATCGCCGTTTTGTGAAGCATTTCAGCACCATTGCTGGACCACTAAATGAGCTTACAAAGAAGGATGTGCCTTTCTCTCGGGGCACACAACAAGAGAATGCCTTCACTATGCTAAAAGATAAGTTGAATAATGCACCTCTCCTCCAACTTCCTAATTTTAATAACACTTTTGAACTCGAATGTGAGGCTAGTGGGATTGGATTGGGTCGTGTCTTGCTGCAAGAAAGAAAACCTGTTGCATATTTTAGTGAAAAACTTAGTGGTCCTGTTCTGAATTATTCTACATATGACAAGGAATTGTATGCTCTTGTGAGGTTCTTAGAAACATGGTAACATTATTTATGGCCCAAAGAATTTGTTATACATTCTGTTCATGAATCTTTGAAACATATTTGTAGTCAAGGAAAATTGAACCGTAGACATGCAAAGTGGGTTGAATTCATTGAATCTTTCCCTTATGTTATCAAACACAAGAAATGGAAGGAGAATGTTATTGCTGATGCTTTGTCTAGGAGATATGCCTTATTGACACAACTTGACTATAAAATCTTTGGATTAGAAGCAATTAAAGCTCAATATGTGCATGATGCTGATTTCAAAGATGTATTTCTACATTGTAAAGATGGCTAAACATGGAATAAATTTGTCTTCAATGATGGGTTTGTGTTTCAAGCTAACAAAATATGCATTTCAACTGGCTCTGTTCGCTTATTGTTGTTACCGGAAGCACATGGAGGTTGGCTGATGGGACACTTTGGTGTTAAGAAGATGGAGGACATTCTTGCTGCTCATTTCTTTTGGCCAAAGATGAGAAGAGATGTGGTGCGATTTGTTTCTCGCTGCATTACATGTCAAAAGGCTAAGTCGCGCCTAAATCCACATTGTATGTATATGCCTCTAGCTGTTCCTAGCATTCTTTGGGAAGATATGTCTATGGATTTTGTGTTGGGTTTACCTACAACTAAAATAGGATGTCATAGAATTTTTGTGGTGGTGGATAGATTCTCTAAAATGGCTCACTTCATACCATGTCATAAAATAGATGATGCTTCTCATATTACTGATTTGTTCTTTAAAGAAATTATTCGTTTGCATGACGTACCAGACACAATTGTTTCTGATCATGACGCTAAATTTCTTAGCCATTTTTGGAGAACTTTGTGGGATAAATTGGGGACTAAGATGCTTTTCTATACTACTTGTCATGCTCAAACTGATGGACAAACCGAAGTTGTGAATAGGACGCTATCTACCATTAAGATGTCGGAAGAATGTTTGCCTCATGTTGAATTTGCTTATAATCGTTCATTGCATTCTACTACAAAGATGTGTCCATTTGAAATTGTTTATGGTTTCTTCCCTCATGCTCCAATTGATTTAATGCCTTTTCCATAATCTGAAAAGATAAATTTTGATGCTAACCGACGTGCTAAGTTGATGCTTAAACTGCATGAAACCATAAAAGAAAACATAGAGCGCATGAATGCTAAGTAAAAAATTAGTGTTGATAAAGGTAGGAAGAAATTAGATTTTGAACCTGGTGATTTGGTTTGGTTGCATTTGAGAAAAGAACGGTTTCCAGATTTGAGAAAGTCCAAATTGATGCCTAGAGGTGATGGTCCGTTCAAAGTCCTCGAAAAGATTAATGAAAATGCATATAAGCTTGATTTGTCTGTAGATTTTGGGGTTAGTCCCACATTTAACATAGCAGATTTGAAGCCATATTTGGGAGAAGAAGATGAGCTTGAGTCGCAGACAACTCAAATGCAAGATAATGAGGATAATGTGGACATCAACACCAGCGATACATCCACACCAACAAATAATATGATTTCTGGCCCGATCACTCAGGCCCGTGCACACCAACTAAACTATCAAGTAACCTCATTCCTAGCTTCTTATTTCCCTTATGTAGATAATGGAAATGTGCGCTCTCTCTTGCCGCTTAGGAACGATGGACAGGAGGAAAGTGGAGTTGGTTTCGCACGGATGACATTTAGATTCCAAAATAGTAGCAACTTGTGACAATCGTCTCGACCACATATGGACTTGGATTCTAGTGTGCAGATACTTTATGGAAAGCCCTTGGAGTCTACTTTCATATGCATCAAACCTAAAGTCCATATCACGTCGGAGCTGAATGCAATCTTCTTTTTAGTGCATGGACCTTTTCTGCCAATGGTGCTGCGACACCTTGTTTTGGCCCATTGGCCGTGTATCATGTTGAGTCCCATTGGGACACGTCCTAGGGTCGGAGTACGAGCCAACCTCCCTGAGGTCGCCCTTCCACTCCTATAAAACCTAGCCACCATCATTAGGAACACTTGGGTTTTGTAGATTAGATTTAGCTCTTGCTACTTCGGCCAAAGACACGTTGTTGGCTAAACTACCCGTCTCCAATTTCTAGAACCCAAACCATATTGTGTTCCAGATCGTAATCCTCATATTTATCTTGTAATTCAGTGCTTGTTCTACTTGTTCTTGCTGGTTCTTCGATTGCTCGCAAGATTGGTGCCCTCGTGGCTAGGTTGTTGTGGGATCGGAATGGCGACTAGAGGGGTGAATAGACGCCTCAACAAACTCTCGCGAATATGATGGCCTTTTCAAATCACCCAACGCACCTCTAAAAGGAACAAAAACGGAAGCTAATAATCTTTCACAACAAAATCCCGAATAAAAAAAGTGCTATCACTCTCGTGTCGGATATAACGTGATATAACAGTTTGAGAGATCACAAGCACTACTCTTATATCCAATAGACAAATCACCAAACATTTCAACAATTCTTAGGCATTTCATCATGTTCATGGTAAGTATACAGATTTCACACATATTTAATCATAGCACAATGATCAAGCTAGATTAGACAGGCTCATAGATGAATTATAGTGAACATCACACATTCATAGGTATATTATCAAAAGGACCACAAGTAAAGTGCATGAAGCAATTTAATCTATCACAAAGTAATCATCCAGAAATAATTCATGTGCATGAGGATTGAAAATACTATACAGTTCTTAATCAAATACAGAAACAATTTATTGGGAGTCTTTGAAAATACACTGAAGAAAATCACCTGAGTCTATCCGCAGTGGTACAACTTCCAGATATAGTAGAAATTTTTGTTCCAAAATTCTCAGCTGAAATCTCAATTTTTCATAATCAGTTAAGAATATTGTTGGACAGAAAAATATATGTAGCAGTGGTCAAAACCTTTTGCAAATTTCAAACATGGAACCATTGCAACTTGGACAACAAAAGTTATGTAGAACTCAGGTCTAAAATCAGTACCAAAACAGATCAAAAATCGCCTCAAAGATTGAATCCAGATTGAAAACAGAGAACTGTTCAGCTGAAATCTCAAGTTTTTAGAATCAGTTAAGCACTCTGTTTGATAGAAAAATATATGTAGAAGTGGTCAAAAACTCTTACAAATTCACAAAATAGAACCCTGGAAACTTGATGTTCAAAGGCTATGAAGAACTTGGATCCAAAAATAGTACCAAAATAGATTAAACATTTCCTCAAAGATTGAATCCACACTGAAAACAGAACACTGTACTCAACAGTATTAAAGACAATACTACAAAGGCATAACAAAGCATATACTTGTAAAAGCAATTAATCATATGACAGAAGCTCATGCAATGCTACACAGCTCCCCCTCAAAACATGCTAGTATCTCTCGAATGCTCAGTGAGAGGGTGAGTTAAAAACTGTTTTGGAATCCAGCATCGCAAAACTCGTAAACCAAGCAAAGTAGTAGACTGACCATGCACAGGAGATAAGCCATGATAAAAAGTGTGTGGTCTACCTATAAAGCACGAACCTGGAAAATGACAAGGTCTCCCAACCTATCAAGCATCAAAGCCTCTTACATGTGATTTATCACCATATGAAGCATGGTGTACACCATGAGGGGCAAAATCACTCTCAAAACCATGTGGGGCCTCAAAATCAGGAAAAGATCGGAAAACATACTCATGCAAATCAAGTGAAGAATAATCATGAAAGTCCAAAGCATGAGCACGACGTTCATCTTTCATGCGTCGATAGCAAAAACCAATCAAATGCCCTACATGATGACAATAAGAGCAATGAAACACTTTCTTGGGTGTAGGTTTATAGGTTTCTAGCGTGAACCTCATAGTTTTCCTAGGTTTTTGCTTGGAGTCTGTCTTGAGTGGTGGAATGATTATCTTTTTGGGTTGAGTAGGATTTTTGGCTTTTTGAGGTGTATCTAACTGGGCTCTCTCTTTCTCAAGGTTAGTAGGTAGAGTGAACATAGTTTGACTTGGGGTATTAGATGAAGTCCTCTCATAACCTAACCCAAAAGCTAACTCTGCCCTGTCAGCGCACATTTTTGTTTTATCCAAAAGCAAATCCATTTTCCCTTTCCCTTCAGTGCATTTGTCTACCATGGAAAGTAGATAATCATTCTCACACTTTAGTTTTTCTACTTGCTCTCTAGCAAAGATGAGTTGGTCCTTAAGGGTGACGGAGGTGGGACACATCGGCTGCACATCATTAGAACACTCAACACTCTCCAATCTAGCCTTAAGCTCATCGATATGCTTATCTATCAAACTAATGCTTTCAATTAGTAAAATGCAATTTAAGCAAGCATCGATGACACAAGGACTAGACTCCACCACCAAAAGTTGCTTCTGAACATTTTCAAGTTTTTCAATGTTTTGAGCATGAATCAGACGCAACTGAGCAAGTTCATCCATAACGATAAGACAAGACTCACATTCAGCAATTTTAGACTCAGACTTCATCACATCAAGTTTAGTAGAAAGTGACTCAATTTTAAGCTTTAGTTTCTTTTGTTCTTTAGCAGCAAGTTTAAGTAGTCTATCTTGTGAAATAATTACATCATGTAATTCATCATTTTGAACAAGTAATTGATCATGTGATAGACTAACCTCAGATGAGTCAAGCTCATCGCTGTTGTACTTGTCATTTGTCATGAAGCAGAGGCTGTGGAAGTCCTTCGTCTTTTTCTTATTTTTTTTCACTCTTGTAAAATTCTTCTTCATCAGAGTTTGGATCTTTACTCGAGGTATTGTCGATGTCACTGAGTGCAGCCACGAAAGCTCTAGCCATCCTTTTTGCCACGTTTCCTCTTTTGCCTGTGAAGAAGGATTTTTTGTGTTTTTTTGTGTTTGAGTTCATGTTCATTCTTTGTGTTCAGTTTTGGACAATTTGCTTTAATATGATTAAGATCACCACACTCAAAACACCCTCGAGATCCTCCTCTTCTTTGATCTATTGTATCATTGTAGAACCTAGTGAACTTTTTGACTATTAGAGAAAGCTCTTCATCGTCTAATGTGTCCACTTGTTCTTTTATGATAGAGACCAATGAAGATAAGGAAAAACCCTCAGATAAAGCGCAAACTCTAGACGCACTGCCTCCTGATGAGGTTCCACTACCAGGACTAGAAAACAAAGCAATTGAAGGCAACAAAGCTTTTCCAGCTCCTGGTCGAGACGCCTTGGCGATCTAGGTGGACTTAAGCTTACTAAAGGGTTCGTTGCAAGTCAGAGTGTCAAAGCTTGTCGACTCTTCAATACTGGAGATCTTCACCTCCCATATGCTACGATCAAGAGCATAGAGAAGTTTGATCGCCCTATCGTGGTCAGAGTAATCCCAAGTACCAGTGGTGCACAAATTACTCACAATTCCATCAAAACGCACAAATATGGCATCTACAGATTCGCCAGGGTCTTGCACAAACATTTGGTACTCTTGATTATATGTGCTTTGCCTCCTAGCCTTAACCTGGGTAGTTCACTCATGAAAAGTACTCAAGGTCATCCAGATTTCTCATGCAGTCCGAAGGTGCTGGACCCTGTCAAACTCGTTGCGACTCGGACTGATAAAAAGAATGTTTCTAGCCTTGCTCTTACATTCATATTTTGTCTTCTCAGTCTCTGAGGTATGAGTGTCAGGTATCACATATTGAGATGCAACCATGTCCCAAACCGCACTTCCTTTGCTCAGCAAATAAGCCTCCATGCGAACCATCCAATAAGCATAATCTCGACCATCAAACATTGAGATCTTGGTGTTCCTTTCCATGTCGCCAAAACAAGGATCACAAACTGGTTAAGGTCAACTGGTGATCTAACCGGCTCTGATACCAATTGTGGGATCGGAATGCCGACTAGAGAGGGGTGAATAGACACCTCAACAAATTCTCGCAAATATGATGGCCTTTTCAAATCACCCAACGCACCTCTAAAAGGAATAAAAATGGAAGCTAATAATCTTTTACAACAAAATCCCGAATAAAGCAAGTGCTATCACTCTACTATCAGATATGATGTGATATAACAGTTTGAGTGATCACAAGCACTACTCTTATATCAAATAGACAAATCACCAAACATTTCAAACATTCTTAGGCATTTCAACATGTTCATGGCAAAAATATGGATTTCACACATATTTAATCATAGCACAATGATCAAGCTAGATTAGATAGGCTCACAGATGAATTATACTGAACATCACGCATTCATAGGTATATTATCAAAAGGACCACAAGTAAAGTGCATGAAGCAATTTAATATATCACAAAGTAATCATTCAGAAATAATTCATGTGCATAAGGATTGAAAATACTATACAGTTTTTAATCAATTATATCAACAAAAACCCAACAGAGAGGTAATCAAATAAAGAAACAATTTATTTGGAGTTTTTGAAAATACACTGAAGAAAATCACTTGAGTCTGCTGGCAGTGGTACAACTTCCAGATATTGCAGAAACTTCTGTTCCAAAATTCTCAGTTGAAATCTCAATTTTTCATAATCAGTTAAACATATTGTTGAATAGAAAAATATATGTAGTATTGGTCAAAACCTTTTGGAAATTTCAAACATTGAACCCTTGCAACTTGGACAATAAAAGTTATGTAGAACTCAGGTCCAAAAGCAGTACCAAAACAGATCAAAAATCGCCTAAAAAATTGAATCCAGACTGAAAACAGAGAACTGTATTCAGGTGAAATCTCAAGTTTTCAGAATCAGTTAAGCACTTTGTTGGACAGAAAAATATATGTAGTAGTGGTCAAAAACTCTTGCAAATTCACCAAATGGAACCCTGGAAACCTTTTCTTCAAAGGCTATGAAGAACTTGGATCCAAAAACAGTACCAAATCAGATCAAACATTTCCTCAAAGATTAAATCTAGAGTGAAAACAGAACACTGTACTCAGCAGAATCATTTAGGTACATTGTTGGGAAGACAAATACATGCAGAATTGATCAAAAACTTTTGAGAACTTCACAAATGGAACCCTAGAAACTTTAACATCAAAAGCTATGAAGAACTCATATCCAAAATCGGCACAAAAACTGCTCAAAAATCATATTCAAAAGTGATCACACAAAATAATCTGGTATCAGAACTCTCTGCAGGAACAAAACAAAATGGTAGAAAGGATTAATTCTCAATTTCTGCAAAAAGGCTTATGGAATACCTTTGAATCCCTTCAACCATGATATTACTAAAGAAACAATCTAAGAATCAGCCAAGATGCTGATGAAAAGTTGAAGCAACAATTCATCAAACATGTAGAGGGCTACACAAACACTTAACCATTTCAGCCAGAGTTAAATTCCAGAACTGTGATGCCTTGTTTGATCAGCAAAAGAATTAAGAAGGAATCACAAATATCACTTGCAACTTTCAAAAATGGATCATTCAAATCATGCACAACAAAAAATGTATAAACATCAATATCAACGGTTTCACTAGATTCACCAGAAATTGCTGCATAAAATCGATCTTAGTTCAGATTCATACCCATGCCCAAGAAACTCTGATCCAGTGCAGTACTATAGATTTTGTAGGTTACCATAGATTTTGTAGGTTTTTGAACACGAAAGCAGGAATGAAGCAAATCAGCAAAGCAGTAGCAATTTTGATGTATTTGATATTTTAGTTCATCCAAATGAACAGCCAAAAGTCCTCTACCTGCCCATGGATATGGTCCCCTATTTATAGGCCAACCATGAGGGGTATTTTCTAAAAAGAACCCTCTAGAATTGAAAATTACACAAAAATCCTATTCTTTGTAATATATATTTTCAGAATTAGAAAATTCTGAAAATTATACCAAAGGAGTGCACTAACACTAGACTCACAAACTTTTATTACACAATGACTCAAAGTAAAAAGACTCCAAACTATTAAAATTAACAAAACTAGATATGCGACGGTTTTCAGCAAAACCCGACAAAGCCTCTCAACCCTTCAACTCGTGACACCGCTTCGCGACTCCTAGCGCTAGCAAACCACTTCCGCTCTCGATCTCCTCGTGCCACCTGAATGCTTACCATGGCCTCCCTTTCGCAAACCCGGTCGTCACACCGTCATAGTCAGCTGTCTATCCAAGTCTTGCTCAGTCTCTTCGTGCACTCTTGAGATCTTCTCCGACTTCACCCGGCCTCCCTGATCCTCCAGCATCGAGTTCCCCGCTTGACCCTTGATCACTCGCTATCGACAGTCGGTCAGCATCTCCACCCTACACATCCAAGACAAGCCAAAACATGAATGCGGCGCACCACCGAAACTCTCGGCACACACTCCTCCACTTTTCATCGAAACCCTCAATGCACTCAACCAACCTCACCCGCTCAACTATTTTAATGCTCATCCTTATCAATCACTCATCATCCAGACCAAAACCACCCTTGGTTTCACCGTTGTCGTGCTCCGCAAGATCACGTCAACCATGGAGGTTGGTGTATCAGTTGCTAAGGCACAACATCTCTAGACGGTTGTAGTCGGGCCATGAATGTCGACTCTCCTCCCCAATCGAGTTATCTTTTGTTTCCACCGAAAGATTAGAACTGAAACCTCACGGGTCTCCATCACATTGTCAAGAAGCCATTCACCGAAGGTGGTCACCGCCAAGAGTATCCGTGCTTGAGAGGCTCAGCGCCGTCAGTCCCATAGAAATTAGCCAGACGGCTCATAGTAACAAAACTGCACTAGAGGAGCCTCAATGGTCCGCCATCAGGATTTTCATGAAAAACCAAAAGAGAAGGGTACAACACCTGTGGCAGAGATAATTAAAGGCACAAAGGTACAACGAGGAAGATGATCGGCCTCCAAGATCAAAAGTGAATGGTGAGTGAAAGACAAGGCCGATCACGATGACAAGAGGGACATAGGGGTAACAATGGTTTTCTTTCTCACTGTAGAATATCGGGCATCTTTTGAAGACAACATAGATCAGGCAGATATGGTTCCTCAACTTGTGTTGGCTCCATAGCCAGCAGTGTTTGACAAACCAGAAGACCCTAGGCATCGGAACCTAAGTCCTCTGTATGTTAAAGGCCTAGTTAACGAGAAGCTGATATCCAAAATGATGTTAGATGGGGGAGCCTATCAACTTAATGCCTTATTCCACTTTCCGTAAGCTAGGAAAAATGCCAGAAGACCTCATCAGAACTAATATGGTCTTAAGGGATTTCGACGGCAACTCGCTAGACATGATGGGAGTACTAAATGAAGAACTGACGATTGGAAGCAAGACGATGCCAACTACCTTTTTGTTATAGAAGGAAAAGGATATTACAGCTTGTTGTTGTGTTGTGATTAGATACACACGAATTGCTACATCCCCTCGACAATGCACCAAAGCTTGGTTCAGTGGGTCAGCGATCAAGTGGAAATTGTTCCCGCTGATAAATCAGATAACATAGCAATAGCCGATTTATCAGTGTGGGAGGCGGAAGGAGTCATCTGCCTATCAGGAACGGCTTGGGATGGCAATTTTCTTGAAGTTTCAGACGATGGAGTCAATCCTGTCATCGAAGAACTAATCCTAGCTCATCCTGTGAGGGCGGTATCGATGAAACAAAGGACGGACTCGGTCAAGGTTTCACTACTACTGATGAACTACGAGAGGCAAACATCAGACCTAGTGATAGAACGAGGCCAACCTTCGTGAGTACATAGAATCTCCAATGAAATAGAAAATGGATCGATCATGCGATGTCAAGGATGTCGAGAAAGTTCGGATGAGAAGTGCTTAATTGTTCGGACGAAAACACATAAAGATCTACACATAAATACAAGCCGATACTAATGGTATCACCTTCAGATGGCCAATGCGAAGGCATCACCCTTAGACACAAAGGAACACAAGCTCAGGACAAAGAAATCAATGACACTATATTACAATAAGGGACAAATGTTTCAAATATCACTGATTTTACATAAGGTTAAAGTAGTGCTCGATGAATTGCTTCAATTGCCCGTGACCTAACTACACCCTCGCCCGCAAAGACAACCAGACCTTCGACGGATGCAACTTCGGTGGATTACATCGGTGAGACAACACTTGTTCACCCCTGTAGGAACGAAAGTAGCGACTAGAGGTGGGGGTGAATGGGCGCCTAAAATATTCTTCTGTATCAAAGACCTAATCCCAACACCCAACGCACCTCGACAGACAAATAACAGTAGCAAAGAAGATCTCAGGAACTAAAGTTATCAAGCCAAAAATAATCGGTGTCCTAATTAAAATGATATTTAAAAATAAACTAAACTAAATAAAATAACTGCAGTAAATAAAAATGTGTTCTAAAAATTATTTAATGGCATAGGGAAAAATACCTAAATATATCAATAATAATTCAGATTGCAGTCTAAAAATAAAATACTAATCAAATGAATAGATCCTAGATCATTCAGAAATAAAACTGATATATTGCACGTAAATCTAGAATAAAAATATTACTGCGACTAATTTATTTTTTTTCCTTTTTATACGAGCAGACTAAAAATATTTAAATAAATAATATGTGAGTACTAATAAGATTTTAGCAGATTTGCATGCTAATTAAAAATAGATAATTATTGAATTACTTGACCTAACTGAAAAAAAGGATATCAAAAACAACTTACCTGCGTTCGCTCGTCGCCGTTCGCTGCATGCATCTGTTGCCTGCTGCGATGCTGCGTGCGCTAAAGAACATGTCTTGTAGCCTGCCTTGAGCCACATCACAAGCAAAACCACGCCTGCTGCCTCCTATCGCTGACGCTTGATGATGTGTGGTCCGTGCGTCGTGCCTCCGCGTGAAAACCATGCAGCAACGACTGCTGCTGCGTTGCCGTGGAAGACCGAGGTAAATCCCCTGCCGCTGCACACCAGACGCTCCCATGGAAAGAAACAATGTGTGGACTGTCGTGCCCAAAATGCTCCCGCGCGTGATGATTTCCCTGGTGTGCCGCCTGTAGTCTACCTGTCGTGTGCCAAGTACCAAGCCGGCTGCTGCTCCTCCTCCTTGGACACCGTCCGCACCAATCTGGCTGATAAAATTGCTGCTGCTGGATGGACGCCCGCTGTTTCTTGAAACCCCATGCTGCGCAGAAAACTGCTGGCCCCCACAAGTCACAACTAGCCGCAGCTAGGTGCGGTGTCCTGCCGCGCTGCCAGTCTCCGGCGTGCCTGCTATGCAGAAATCTGCATGCGCCAATTGAAAACTGTGATTGTTGCCCCTGCGCATGGATGTTGTTGCTCGCAATATCTGAATCCCTGCAGCACTGCTTCGTTTCCTGGTAGATTTGATCGGCGACGAAAAACAACGAAAGCAATGGTGGCGGAGATGAAAACACACTTGCGACGGATTGAAGATAACAAACTACAGATTGATCTTAAGAAAAATAACAGTCAACCCTAACCCAAGGGGGTTGGGGCCTATTTATAGGCAGCCAACTAATAAATGGTAAAGACTAATTTACCCCTAGGGTAAATTACACTGACTCTAAAATAAAATTCGAAATTACTAAAATACCCTTAGAATATTCAACTGACTCGAATAACAAATATTGTGGACTTAAATACTAAATATTAAAATCCTAAATAAAGATAATCATCGGTTGTCAGTTTTGTGCCGAAACTGACAAAGCGTCTACCGTCTTCGCACCGGGTACCCGGATTGGGCCGACCCGATTCTGCAGCTTCCTCAGCCCGGCAATCGCTCGCCGCCCGTGTACCTGAGTCAAACCCCGGTCAATATACTAGTTGATCCTCTACCGCTCCTAGCCCATGTACTCGGATTGGGCCAGCCCGACTCCGCGGCTCCTCTTCCCGGCTGTCGCTCATTGCCCGTGTACGTGAGTCACACGCGCCCCAGACACGACAGGTCTTCACGTCTCCTCTTTGACTTCCGTTGACAATTACTCATCACATCTGGAGCCATAAGACACATGCTCTTCAACATGGTTCCTCAAACTCCCCCTTGATGAGTGCATTGTCAACACCCTCATCAGCAATTCTTCAGAACCTGTAAAACATGTGGAAACACGAAAACAAAAACAAAAGAAAATAGAAAGAAGAAAATAAAAGTTTAACCCTAATGACCAAAAGCCAAACAGAAGCAAGAAAATGGTCATTATGGTTAACCAAAAATAAAGACTCAACAAATGCAATCTCACAACTATCAACAAGGATATCTAAAGAGTTAAGGCAAAAGAGACTAAAAACTCCCCCTGAAATAAATCCCAGAGAAAGACAAAAACTCCCCCCTAAACTCTTTTAAAAGATCGAATAACCCAAAATTTCTCCCCCTTGTTGACAATTGAACTCATCAAGTGAGACTAAATGCACTCGAAAGAGACACAAACACAAACTACCCCTGAAATGCAGCTCCCCCTCAGAATATGCCATGAATGTAAATGGGGTGCAGGTGGAGTGTAAAAAGCATGCTTCTTAGATATGATTGACTACAATTACAACATTTAACAGGTATATCAAAAGATATACTATCTAAGATACATGATATGATCAGTGCAACAGATGATATCTAAAGAGAGTCATTAGCACACATTTTTCGATTTTTGCAAATAAAAGCATCACGAAATTTTCTAGTTGACAAGCAAAGTAAAGCATGAGATGCAAAAGCTAACTGATATCTACCAAGATAAGCATTGTCCAGAACAAAGTGCTTCAGCAAACTTGTCATCTTTTTAAACTTTTTTAGACTTTTTTCTTTTTCCTTTTTCATTTTTGCCAGGGGTTATTTGCATGTCAACCTTATGCTAATCGACCAAGTCAAGCCTAGGCTAGAACTGGACCATCAGAAGCTTAAGACATTGGTCTTGGCATACATTACACCATCCTAGTTCATACCAAAGTGCTATGGTAAGCAGTCTAGAACAATGCAATGCGACAAAGCAAACCCACCTGGATCTTTTCAAATAATCATAAAATGCATGAATTTTTCATTTTTTTGAATTTTTATCATTTTTATAGCACATTTTTCATGTTTAAAGCATATAGATGTCCAAGTTGCATATTTGCATCTAAGTAAGGATCTAGCTACCAGGCATGTAAAAGATAGCGAAAGCATTCAACCTACATATGCTAGTTATCAGAAGCAATGGTGATCATTTTTCAATTTTAAAACATAAAAGTCATGCATATGACAAATATCAGACATATCATGTAAACTGAAACAGAACATGATCATCGACAAGTAATCAAAAGCATATACTAGCTAGAGCAAGTAAAGCAGATCAATCATATAACAGAAGCAAGCTCAAAGTGTGATATATGATAATGCATGATATGAACTCAGACAAAAAGACTCAATAAATAAAAAAATAAAGAAGAAAGAAAAACTGACTCAAAATATCCTAAAAAGGATACATGACTCCCAAATCCCCTCGCAAACTCTCAAAAGTAGACTAATCTAGGAGTTTGGTAAAAATGTCAGCCAACTGCTGATGGGTATCAACATGAACAAGATCAATGACCCCTTTCTCATATTGATCCCTCAGAAAATGAAAACGCACATCAATATGTTTGGTTTTTGAATGAAGACATGAGTTTTTCCCTACACGGATTGCACTAGTGCTATCACAAAACAAAGGAACTCTGGAAGGGAAGAACAACCCAAAATCCCGCAAAGTAGAAATCATCCAAACCAACTGTTAGAAGCAGCTAGCAGCAGCTACATACTCAGCCTCAGTAGTAGAAAGCGCAACTCCAGATTGTTTTCGAGAAGACCAAGAAACAAGCGAAGAACCGAGAAGCTGGCAAGTACTAGAAGTTGACTTGCGATCCAACCAGCACCCACCGAAATCAGCGTTCGAAAAATGAGATAAATCAAGAGCCGATGATGCTGAATAGTAAAGACCTAGATCAGGAGCATAAGTAAGATACCTGAAAATACGTTTGATAGCCTGCCAGTGAGATGCGTGTGGTGAAGACTAACAACGCGGGCACACACCCATGACAACTGAATGTCCGGTCTCATCGCAGTCAAGTATAGCAGCGATCCGATAATCCCTCGATACTCTCTCTCGTTGACCTTGACGCCATTCTCGTCCTTGTCCAGGCCTCCAGATGTACCCATTGGGGTCATCTGAGGCTTCAGCTCTCCACCGAAGTCAAACTTTTTCAGCATGTCCCGTGTGTACTTACCCTGGTGGATGAAAATGCCATCCTTGGTCTGCTTGATCTGGAGCCCTAAGAAGTACTTGAGCTCACCCATGAGACTCATCTCAAACTCGCTGTGCATCTGCTCAGAAAACTTGGACACAAGCTCATTAGTAGAACCACCAAAAATAATATCGTCCACGTAAATCTGAGGAACCAATAAGTCTGAGCCAACTGTGAGCAAGAAAAGAGTCTTGTCCACAGAACCCATCACAAAACCTTTCCGTAACAAAAACTGCTTTAGGCGATCATACCAAGCCCTGGGGGCTTGCTTCAGACCGTATAGAGCCTTCTGCAACTTGAAAACATGTCGAGGAAACTTAGGGTTCTCAAAACCGGGGGGCTGCTTAACATAAACCTCCTCCTTTATATACCCGTTCAGAAAAGCACTCTTGACATCCATTTGAAAAAGCTTAAAACCTTTAGAAGCAGCAAAGGCCAAAAGAATACGAATGGACTCAAGACGGGCAACACGGGCGAAGGTCTCCTCAAAATCAATACCTTCTTTCTGGCAAAAACCCTGGGCAACTAGTCGAGCCTTGTTGCGCACCACAACCCCATCTTCACCTTGTTTGTTCTTAAACACCCACTTGGTGCCTATGGTGTTGCGTCCAGGTGGCAGCTCAACTAGTGTCCAAACCCGATTGCGAACAAAGTTTTCAAGCTCTTCTTGCATAGCGTTTATCCAATTTGAATCAGAAAGAGCACGAGAAACGTCTTTGGGCTCAAAAGTGGTGACAAACACAGACTCAACAAACACAACAAGAAAACCAACTGAGGAACGTAAGGATCTCTCAATAAGATCACCGATGATAAGCTCTGAGGGGTGATCATGCTGAACTGCTTGGGATCCTAGGTGATCTGAAGTCACCTCACTAGAGTCAGCACCTGGCACCTCTGTACTCAGCTGAGAAGTCACCTCACCAGAGTCAGCAACTAGAACCTCTGGACTCGGCTGAGGAGGGTCAATCGAAGTAGAAGGAGTGATCAGAGGTCTGTCCTCATCCTCAGTCGAAGTCTCAGAAGGTGTGGGGTCTGCAGGCTGTGCAGAGGGTACACCCTCATCAACAGCAGGAGCGTCATCATCTTCCTCGAAAATGGACTCTCCAAGCTCATCATCTCCAAAAGCTCAAAAGAAGGAGTCAGCGAAGGCATGGACTCATCAAAAGAAGCCTCACAAGTCTCGACAAGTAGCTGAGAATCTAGGTTCCAAACACGAAAGCCTCGAGAATGCAAAGCATAATAACCAAGAAAGACTCCATCCCAGCAACGAGACTCAAACTTGTCCAAATGCCCTCCCTTCTTGTGCACAAAACACTTGCAGCCAAACGCACGCAAGTGGCTCAACTTGGGCTGTCTGCCAAACCGCAACTCATATGACGTCTTACCTAAGTAAGCTCTAAGAAAAATGTGGTTGGCTAAATAGCAACCAATGTTCATTGCTTCAGCCCAAAAGCGCCTAAGAGTCCTATGCTCATCGAGCATCGTCCTGGCCATCTCGACTAGCGTGCGGTTCTTTCATTCCACAACGCTGTTCTGTGGAGGAGTGTAAGGGGCAGAGAACTGATGATCAAGACCCTAATCACTACAGAAGCTGACGAACTGAGAGTTCTTGAACTCAGAGCTGTTGTCCGAATGAATTGCTCACATCCTACCATTGTTCTCGTTCTTCAGCTTCAAAATCAAGTTATGAACAAACTGAAAAGCCTCATCCTTAGACTCTAGAAAGTAAACCCACAAGAATCGAGAAAAATCGTCTACTATCACAAGCGTGTAACACTTCCCACTGAGTGAGCATACTCGAGCTGGACCAACTGTATCCATGTGTAACAGCTCTCTTGGGTACGAAGTCATCACCTGAGTCACAGGTGCGTGAGAAGAGACAACCATTTTCCCATGATGACAGGGATGGCAAACTAGATCCTTCTCCATCTTAAGATTGGGCAATCCTCAGATAAGGTCCATAGAACTCAATCTGACAAGCACATCAAAGCTCAAATGGCCTAACCTCCTATGCCACTTCTAGAGCTCAGAGGAGGATCCAGCAATCAGACAGCGCGAAGGGCCAGAAGAACTAGAGAAATCAATACGAAAAACCTTACCGAAGGGTAAGATCTGGCAAACTAAAGATCCTCTAGAATCAAAAACAGAAGACATGTCCTTCTTAAAGCGAACCTCTAAACCATCCTCAAGAAGTTGCGAAACCAAAATTAAATTAATATTTAAGTTTCCAACCAAAGTGACATTGTTCAAAGTGAAATAATTAGAGATGCAAATCGACCCAATACCTTGTACCTTCCCTTGTCAACTGTTCCCGAAAGTGATGTATTCCTTGGAGCTCGGGGGAAAGAGGCTGGAGAACCATCTATGGTGTCCCGTCATATGGCGAGAACATCCTGAATCCATGATCCACACGTCCTCCAGTCCTCAATCTTGCAAGATCAATGGTCATGAGTGGGAGCAAACGATCCGATGCCAGGTTTAGCAAAGGAGCTATGCCAGTGTCGAGCCATCTGCTCATAAGTAGGAAAGCAGAAGAAATCATATGAGTCTGGACTGAAATGCGGCTCAAAGTGCGGTCCTCTTTTCTGCCTAAAATCATGGCAACGAGGTCCAAAGCCGTATCCAGAACGACCTGGTGCTCTGCCGGAACGAAATCCACCCTCTGGAGCATGATCATGAAAGCCGTCTCCTCTACAACTACATACACAATGTGGCCTAGCCTCTAGCCTCTCTCCATGTCGAGGGACTCTCTGTCTACCACCCTGTTGGTAGAACTACTCCTGCCCACCTCGAGCTCTCTCTGCTCTCTCAACCCACTTCCTCCTGAAGCAAAACTCCTCAAGATGCCCGTCTCTCTAACAAAACTCACAGTGATAGGTAGGCTTCTTGGGATGTGGTTGAGGCTTGGGATTCATAGGCTTGGTGTGTTGGGTGTAGAATCTTTGGTGTGAGAGGGTCCAGGTAAAGAGTCAAGAGAAGTGTGGAGGGAGAGGTTTAGGCTTTGGGACCCAGATTTGCTTCTTGGGTGGAGCTCTAGGTTGTTCATGGAACACTCCATCCTTGGGTTGACTAACCTGAAAAGACTTAGTGGAGTGAGTCTTGGGATATCTCTGCTCTGGAGTCATCTTTCTTCACTCCACTGCACGACTAATGGCACTCTCAAAATCAGCCTTGGTATAGGTGTAACCTACCACAAACCCATCCTGCCTCTTGAACTGCTGGATCATCATGCCGAGCTGTGGCTCTCTAGCACTAATCCAACTCAGAATCTGACGGAGGTAAAAGTTCTCGTTCTAAACATCAGCTAGCTCCTCTCTCAAGGAAGCTAACACCTCCCACTGAGACAAGAAGATCTCACACTCTCTATCAACTTCGACAGACTTCTCAGCTTTTAGCTTGATCAACTCCAATCTTTGGGACAAGAAGTTCTCACAAATAGTGGGTGGAACTGACAAGGTCTCAAGCTCTAGCTTAGTCTGCTCTAGCTCAGCTCTCACTCTAGGTAACTCGCCCAACTTCTCATCACTCTTAGCTCTCAGCTCAGCTATACTAGCTAAATGGGATGGGCAGTCTACACAGGGCACGACGACTGTGGCATGAACATCTTTCTGCTCTAGCTGAGCGCTTTCAAGCTCAGTGGCCATAATGTCTCTCTCATCTACTCTCTCTGTGTACCTGGACTTAAGAGTCGTCAGGTCACACAACAACACCTCACAGTTAGGGCACTCACTACTACCACCCAAGCAAGGGGAAGAAGACAGACTCTCAATCTTATCATTTGCCATGGCAAGCTCACTCTCAAGCTCATCTATCCTCTTTTTAGCCCCTCTAAGCAGTTTCTCCCGATACTTCAACTCCTGACGATTCTTTTCTAGTAAATTAACAACTTCTTGTTCATAGGAAGATACTTTTTCATCGTCATCATCACCGGAGTTGTCGGAGGAGCCCTTTTCTTCCTTATCTCCAAGAGCAATTGATCAGAAGCTCTTACGGGGTCTTCGACTGTGACGCAAGCGACTCTTCGGCTTGTCCCCAAAGGCAATCAAGTAGAGTCCCACCGGATCATCCCAATCCTTCCCCTTCCTGATCACGATCTCTTCATCACTTGAACTTGAAGACGAGGAGGAAGACGAAGATCTCTTGGAGTAGCTTTTCTCCATCTCAACGAAGAAGGCCTTGTCCCGCTTCTTGTTCTCACGCTTGTAGTCCTTCAGAGCCTTTCGAAAGAATCTTGTCTTGGGTTTGCCCTTTGTGAAAGTATAGTTGTCGTGCTTTACGGAGTCATAGGAGCTACCGTCGGTTCCCTTCTTGGAACTCTTCTGCTTGGGGCAGTCGGCGATGAAATGACCTGGATCACCACATTCAAAGCATCCGGATTTTGTGCCATGTCTTTTAAGCATTCATTTATCATAGACACGTCGCACCCGGTTGTTAAACAAACATAGATCATCTCCTAGCGAATCAAGCTGATCCTCGAAGATAGACATCAAAGAAAATGCAGTACAACTCAAAGAAGTCGGATCAGCAGATGGTGTCACAAGGGCCAGAGTTTTTGAGCTAGAACCAGTGAGATTTGATCTCAACTGGATATCAACCTCTGAAGCCTTGAGCTTACTAAAAAGCTCTGCAACAGTCAAGGTATCATAGGAAGCGCTCTCAACAATAGAAGAAACCTTGATCTCCCAGATCTTAGGATCCAAGGTATGAAG
The DNA here is from genome assembly GCA_019279435.1 of Zizania palustris. Classification (NCBI taxonomy): domain Eukaryota; kingdom Viridiplantae; phylum Streptophyta; class Magnoliopsida; order Poales; family Poaceae; genus Zizania; species Zizania palustris. The sequence goes on along the minus strand of JAAALK010000285.1, from coordinate 50,282,568 downwards.
AACCTTGAGCGCCTGTTCATGATCTGAGACCAGCTGATCGCGCTCGGCCTTGTTGGCCCGAAGCTTGTTAATGATCGTTTGAAAATGACCAAACAAAGCCTCAACAGTCTCGCCCGGTTTCTGTGAGAAATTTTCATACTCACGCCGGTAGGTCTGATAGAGCCTAGCCTTGACCTGAGTTGTCCCCTCATGGTGTGCCTAGAGGGTAGCCCAGATCTCTCGAGCAGTATCGAGATGGCTAACACGCTCAAACTCACTAGGACCTAGACCAGAAAATAAAATGTTCACCGCTTTGCTATTGTTATGATGCTGGGTGATTATATCAGGAGAATTGCGCTCAGCTACAGGAAGTATAGTAAAAGTAGCGTGAGCACAAATATCCCAAATATCCGAGCTCTGCTCATGAGATAGGCTCGCATGCGAGTCTTCCAATAAGTGTAGCCAAAAGCTTCAAGGGATGGGATTTTACCAGAGGAAGTCATGATCACTACCTGGGTTTAGAACCGGTTAAGGTATGAGAAAACCCTAACCTCAATCTGATACCGGTTGTAGGACCAAAAGTAGCGACCAGAGGGGGGTGAATGGGCGCCTAGAAAATTCTTCCGAATCAAAGACCTAATCCCAACACCCAACACACCTTGACAAACAAATAACAGTAGCAAAGCAGATCTCAGTAACTAAAGTTATCTAGCCTAAAAATGACCGGTGTCATAATTAAAATGATATTTAAAAATAAACTAAACTAAATAAAATAATTGCAATAAATAAAAATGTGTTATAAAAATTATTTAATGGCATAGGGAAAAATACCTAAATATATCAATAATAATTCAGATTGCAGTCTAAAAATAAAATACTAATCAAATGAATAAATCCTAAATGATTCAAAAATAAAACTAATATATTGCACGTAAATCTAGAATAAAAATATTACTGCAACTAATTTATTGTTTTTTCTTTTTATACGAGCAGACTAAAAATATTTAAATAAATAATATGTGAGCACTAATAAGATTTTAGCAGATAAAAAAAATTACCTACAAAATTACTAACCAGATTTGCATGCTAATTAAAAATAGATAATTATTGAATTACTTGACCTAACTGAAAAATAGGAGATCAAAAACAACTTACTTGCGTTCGCTTGTCGCCGTTCGCTGCATGCATCTGCTGCCTGTTGTGATGCTGCATGCGCCGAAGAACACGTCTTGTAGCCTGCCTCGAGCCACGTCACAAGCAAAACCACGCCCGCTGCCTCCTGTCGCTAACGCTTGATGATGCGTGCTCCATGTGTCCTGCCTCCGCGTGAAAAACCATGCAGCAACGACTGCTCCTGCATTGCCATGGAAGACCGAGGTAAAACCCCTGCCGCTGCACACCAGACGCTCCCGTGGAACGAAACAATGCGTGGACTTCCATGCCCAAAAAGCTCCCGCGCATGATGATTTCCCTGGTGTGCCGCCTGCAGTCTACCTGTTGTGCGCCAAGTACCAAGTCGGTTGCTGCTCCTCCTCCTTGGACGTCGTGCGCACAAATACAGCCGATAAAACTGTTGCTGCTACACGGACGCCCGCTATTTCTTGAAACCCCGAGCTGCGCAGAAAACTGTTGGCCCCCACAAGTCACAACTAGCCGCAGCTAGGTGCTGCGTCCTGCCGCGCTGCCAGTCTCGAGCGCGCCTACTATGCAGAAATCTGCATGCACCAATTGAAAATTACGCTTGCTACCCCTGCGCTTGGCTACTGTTGCTGGCAATCTCTGAATCCCTGCAACACTGCTTCGTTTCCTTGTAGATTCGATCGGTGGCAAAAAACAACGAAAGCAATGGCGACGGAAAAATTTGCAGATGAAAACACACTTGCGACGGAGAGAAGATAACAGACTGCAGATTGATCTCGAGAAAAATAACAGTCAACCCTAACCCTAGGGGGTTCGGGCCTATTTATAGGCAGCCCACTAATAAATGGAAAAGACTAATTTACCCCTAGGGTAAATTACAGTGACTCTAAAATAAAATTTGAAATTACTAAAATACCCTTAGAATATTCAACTGACTTAAATAAGAAATATTGTGGACATAAATACTGAATATTAAAATCCTAAATAAAGATAATCATTGGTTGTCAGTTTTGCACCGAAACTGACAAAGCGTCCACCGTATTCGCACCGGGTACCCAGATCGGGCCGACCCGATTCCGCAGCTTCCTCAGCCCGGCAATCACTCGCCTCCCATGTACCAGAGTCAAACCATGGTCAACAGACCAGTGGATCCTCTGCCGCTCCTATCCCATATTCTCGGATTGGGCCAGCCCGACTCCGCGGCTCCTCTACCCGGCTGTCGCTCGCTGCCCGTGTACCTGAGTCACACATGCCCCAGACACGGCAGGTCTTCACGTCTCCTCTTTGACTTCCATTGACAATCACTCATCACATCTCGAGCCATAATACCCATGCTCTTCAACATCGGTTCCTCAACCCGACCAAGGCTGAGTAAGAGGTCACAACACCTGCCTTCTCGGTCATCTTCACCTGAACTACTACAAACCGTCACTGTAGTGGCGTTGGGCAAAAACACTGTAGTGGCGGGCCATTAGATACCCACCACTACAGTTGCTGGTGCTGACGACAGCACCAGCGCCCGCCACTACTATTGGTAAAGTAGTGGTGGTCGGTGCTGACGTCATCCCGGACCGCCACTACTTTACCAATAGTAGTGGCGGGCGCTGGTGCTCCCCGCCGCTGCTACGCTGTCCGCCACTAAAGTATTGATGACATCACATGCGACCACCACTACTATTCTCGCTATAAATGCTACCTTCTTCCTCCCCGAGCTCTACCTGAGTTCGCATTTAATTTTGTCCGTACAATGGCGACAAAAATCTAGATAAAGAGGGGGAGGCTTTGTTTTTGTTTCTTTTGAAGGATTTTATTCTAGGAGGTAAATCCATGCCGAATCTCTCATTTATTTTGTATTTAATCATGTATATAATGAGTTATTAGCGTTTTACTAATTTAGGATTTGTGAATAGAAATTTTCAAATAATCTTCCATTACAGTGTTTCCTTCTCCCAAATGAACAAATATGAACATTCTCACAATTATTCATCACTTGTATATTGATTTATGTCATTTTAATATCTTTTTTAATTTGATTTATGATTATAGATCTAGAGTTATGTTGTTTGGAGAGAGAGAAACCAATGTAGTTAATTATTTAATAATTTTTTTCTGCTTAATACATAGTTTGAATTAAAGCATTTTTAATTAATGTTATTATGAGCGATAATAAATAAATATATTTTCAATTTGTAAATTACTAAAATTAACAGTAATGAATTTATTAATATTTTTTCAAATAATATATGTTTTAGATGGAGCACAGCTCCTGGATGTACTCGTCCAACGACGAAGATGTGGTGGCATATTTTAACAGAGTAACTGAATTTACTGAAGTTGCCGCACAATATGCTTCCCGTCAGAGTGAAGAGGCAATATATTGTCCTTGTAAAGTTTGTAAAAACGAAGCGATGTATCCGTGTTCAGATCGTGAAACCATACGATTTCACTTTTTGAAAAATGGTTTCGTGAAGAACTATTATATATGGACGAAACACGGTGAGATGGGCCAAAACCCTCCTGAAGATTCTGATGTGCCGCAAGATGCTCATCAACATAGAAGAGGTTGTGATCATACATCCGACATAACACATGATGATGTTGATCAACATGATGATGTTGATCAACATGATGATGTTGATCAACATGATGATGATGATGCCTTTGATGTCGAGGAACTGATGCGAAATGTTGCTCCTGAGGTGCTGTTGTAGAGAACTACAAACAAAGGATACGATAACTTTGAAGCACTTGACAAAGCATAAAAAACCTTCTTTACGAGGAATGACACGGATGTGATAAGCAGTATACTGTGTTGTACACAATTCTTGAGCTTATGAAAGTGAAGGCCGGCAATGGATGGTCTAACACTAGTTTTTTAGATCTTTTACAACTCCTAAAAAAGGTTTTGCCGAAACCCATTGGTCTGCCATCTGATACGTACCAAGCAAAGAAGATGATTTGTCCGTTAACTTTGGGAGTTCAGAAGATTCATGCATGCCTGAACCACTGTATCCTATATCAAAAAGAGTATGGATTGTTAGAGAGATGTCCGCAGTGCAACGCAAGTCGATACAAACGTCCAAATGACTGTGTGGAGGACTACAATGACCACCAGAAGAAGAATAAGAGGTTGCAGAAGAGGAATAAAAATGTTATTGCAGACCATCATGGAAAAAAGACAGAGAGGAAAGTTCTATCCTTAGTAATGTGGTACCTACCAGTGATTGATCGCTTAAAACGTATGTTCTCCAATCCCAGAGATGCTGAACTATTAATCTGGCATTTCGCTGGGCGAAAGAAGGACGAAAAACTTCGGCACCCCTGCGGATGCTAGGCAGTGGAAATTATTTGACCTGGCCCATCCAGATTTCTCGAACGATCCCCAAATATCAGGATGGGGTCTTAGCACGAATGGAATGAATCCCTTCGGTGAGATGAGGAACCCACACAGTACATGGCCGGTCTTTCTATGCTTGTTCAACATTCCATCATGGTTGTGCCATAAAATAAAATACCTTATGCTCACTACTCTAATTTCCAGTCCAAAACAACCTGGCAATGACATTGATATCTTTCTAGAACCTTTGATGGAGGATATGAAACGTCTATGGGAACATGGTGTCTGAGTGTGGGATGAGCACAAGAAAGAGCACTTCAATCTAAGAGCCATGATCTTTTGCACCATAGCTGACAACCCAGGACGTATGTCCCTAACAGGACAGGTTAAAGGAAAGACAGCATGTGTAGTGTGTGTGGACCAGACAAAATATATGCATCTTCCATCATTCGTTAAGACGATATATATGCAACACCGCAGATTTTTACCAAAAAACCACAAATATCGAAGAAATAGGAACCATTTTAATGGTACAATCGAGCTTGGACAGCCTCCACTGACATCGAGATGGTAAATTTCTATTCGAAATGGTAAAGAATATCAAAGTTGTTTTCGGAAAGAAGAGGAAGAAATCTGAAAATTTTTCAAAGGACGCTCCATTTAAAAAGCAGTCAATCTTCTTTAGATATTAGCCCTATTGGAAGGAGTTGGAGATTGGTGATGCTATCGATACAATGCACATTGAGAAGAATTTCTTCGAAAGCACCATCGGTATTTTGTTAGACATACTGGGCAAATCAAAAGATGGACTCAAAGTAGGAAGGGACCTTCAAACTCTCGGAATTAGACCCAAGCTTCACCCACAGGAAAGGGCCAATGGAAAATTTTTCCTTCCGGCTGCTAGCTATAACCTCACAATTGACGAGAAAAGATCAATCTGCAGGTGTTTACATGGAATTAGAGTTCCAACAGGATTCTCAACGAATATAAAGAATATTGTCTCCATAGCAGATTTGAGGATGAGCGGCTACAACACTCATGATTGTCATGTTATGCTTGGGCTATTCCTCGCCATCGCAGTAAGAGGAATCAAACATTCATTTCTGAAGATGGTGATAACACGCATGTGTCACTTCTTCAATGTCATATCAAAGAAGGTGATCGACACTGAAGAGTTAAATGAATTACGTAAACAAATGAGGGAGACTATGTGTCAGCTTGAGATGTGTTTTCCTCCTTCATATTTTGATATTATGTAGCAATATATGATACATATAGCAGACCAAATCTTTGTTCTCGGTCCAACGTACCTGCACAATATGTATGCGTACGAGCGTCTAATGGTTATCTTCAAGGGTTACGTACGAAATCATGATTATCTAGAGGGTTCCATGATAGAGGGCTACACGACTTAGGAAGTCATTGAGTGTTATGCAGATTACATAAGAGATGGAAGACCAATAGGAGTTCCCGTGTCCCGGGACCATGGAAGACTCACCAGTAAAGAAACTAAATGCAGGAAAATCATACGAGAGAATAGCTACCAAACAATAAGAGAATCACATTACAGTGTAATGCATCAGTTGGCGATTATGAGACCATATGTTGAACAACACCTGCAAGAGCTTCGTGAAAAGAATGAAGATCACGATGAACAATGGATTATGAAAGAACACAAAATTCATTTCACATCATGGTTGAGGGATCTAAACCTGTCAATTGGAGAAACCGACAAAGAGATTATGATAAATAAATTGTCTTACGGTCCATTGATCATGGTTAAAACATGGCAAGCATATGACATCAATGGTTTCACATTCTATACCGAAGCAAAGGATCAAAAGAGTCAGCGCCAAAATAGTGGTGTCAAAGCAGATGCAGAAGACAGCACTGGACAAAAGAATGCTTACTATGGATACATCGAAGAAATATGGGAACTTAACTACGGGAACTCTATAGAAATCCTGTATTTAAGTGCCACTGGGTCAGACATCCAGAAGGTGTGGAGGTGGATGATTATAGGTTTACGATAGTTGACCTTAATAAGGTGGCTTATAAAGATGAACCTTGGATACTCGCTCAATCCGTGGCACAAGTATTTTACATATTTGATCCGAAAGATGAGAAAAAATACATCGTTGATCCAGGAAAACAAAGAATTGTTGGAGTTGATGGTGTCGAAGATGAAGAAGAATACAATCAGTTTGATGAGGTGTCATTTTTCATTGACATATCAAGGATCAATGTGGTTGAAGCAAAACTGTCATTTGGCAGTGTGATTCCTTATCTACACACCAATGGCGATGGAAAATTAGTGCAAAGCTAGATCATTTATGTTTAGCGTGCGTATTTGTAAAATCAATTATGTCATTTTGTTTAAGATATTGGTAATATAGGTTATTATTTATTTATAGTTAATACATGTATTTTTATGATGTATTTTTATTGTTAAAACATATTCAAATTCAAACGAGGATTTAATTAAACATCAACAGAAAAGTTTTGAAAAATTTTATTGTTTGGGGCCAACAGCAAGGTTCAAACCTCAAACCGCCTGCCGGCAGAGAGGTTCGAACCTCGAACTGCATGGCCCCAAGTGAGCACCCCGCACCACTGCGCTACCAAGTGTTTCTCGACATTGTAGGAAGTGTATTATATGCTAGAAATATAATCCCTACCTCTATTAGTAGTGGTCGTCGGATTAGTAGTGGCGGGCTAGTGACATCATCGCCCGCCACTACTAAGAGAAAATAGCAGTAGCGGGCATGGATGACGTCAGCATGCCCGCCACTGCTAATACCACCTATATATACTTTCCACTCCCGCCGTCCGAAAACCTAGTTTCATTTTCTAAACACTAAACTCTCGTGTCGCCCCCCTCCACCCGTCGCCGCCGTCCCGGAGGACGTCGCCAGCCACCCTCCGCCTGTCGCCGCCATCCTCGGAGCCCGTCGGCGCCGCCCCCAAAGCCCATCCTCACCGCCCTTCACCGCTAGTCAGTAAATGATTATTAACCTAGCTTTGGTCTTATTTTATCCGAGCTTAGGGTTAAAATGATTTCTGATTTTTATATTAATTTATGCATGGTAATATAATTTAGTATAATATTACTAGTAGAATGCACTATAACAATAATGTTTTTAATGTACTATAAAAACATAATCAATGTGACAAACAAATTGCAGATGCATATATGTTGCCATATATTCACGAGATTAATTAACCAAAGTATATATGCTGCCCACAAATTTCCCACTATCTATTCTCGACCCCCAACCTCGACGACAGCGCCCTCCTCGCCGGTTCACGATGGCTCCTCCTAAGATTGAACCAAACAGTGGATCCTCAGACTCTACATCAAGTGGTGTGTGTGAGGTTTTCAAATGCGGTAAACTTAAGGTACGTGGTGTAGTTTGCAGTTGTTTGGCGAAGAAAGTGATTCTCATAATGGACTCCGACTCGGAGGACGACTCGCGATCGCCGCAACCAGATAGGGTAAGTGTTGGCAGACGGAAGAATGATGAGACAACCGGTGGTAGAGGGAAACATGTCGAGGCTAGCGGTGGAAAAGGGAAGCATGCAGAGCAATGCGGCAGCAAGAGGAGGCAGGACGGCAAGATCCTCTTTTTATGCAAATTTTATATTTTTATCAGCCAATTCAATCATTCATAAGTTGTTCTCACTATCGCTGTCGCGTGTATTTTCTTGTTCAGGAACATGGAGAGAAGTTCAGACTGCCTGATGATGCTGAGTTGGTTGAGGATTGGCAAGTTGAGGCTTTTCATCTATTTAACCAGAAATAGGTTGGGTTTGTGTCGAGGAAGAAGAAGAAGCTCCAAACCATATCTTTCTTTTGGGTTTGACCAGTAGTGCGTTTTGATGTGTAAGCTGGTTTCCCTAGCCCGGACTTGTGTTTGTTTACTTGCTTTCAAATAAACGTGATGTGTCAAGCGAGTGTTTTGGCAACCTACATTTTTTATGATGGTTTTAAATTTATTGGATAATAACTAATAATAGAGTCAAAAACATTAATATGGTTTTTCTATAAATTTTGGTTAATTATTTCATGTCTTCTAGTTCAAATTTAACTTATTTTGACTTTGATCATAAAAACACGCTTAGTGAAATAAAAAACAGTAAACTGAGAAAGAAAAATACCAATTTTTTTAATAAATGTCTAACGTAAACCAAGGCAGAAAATGCCAATTTTTTTAAAATTTATAAGTTATGATGTATTTTTATTGTTAAAAAAATTCAAGTTTAAATGATGATTTAAACATCAATAAAAAATGTGCTAAGAATTAGAACAGAAATGAAAAAATGTTTGGAAGCCTGGGCAAGGTTCAAACCTCAAACCGCCTACCGGTAGCAAGGTTCGAACCTCGAACCGCATGGCACCAAAGCAACCCCTCACACCACTGCGCATGCTAGATAATCCCTACTACCCATATTAGTAGTGGCGGGCACGTGTAACCAGTGGCAGGCCTGCTGACGTCACCAGCCTGCCACTGCTATTCCTTTTAGTAGTGGCAGCGCATGATGTCATCGGCCCGCCACCACTAAGTCGAGTGGCATAGCAGAAAAATACCAATTTTTTAAATTTTATAAGTTATAATGTATTATTATTGTTAAAAAAATTCAAGTTCAAACGAGGATTTAAACATCAATAAAAAAGTACTGAAAATTTAAAAAAGTACATTAACAGAAAAAAATGTTGTTTGGGCGACAGCAGCAAGGTTCGAACCTCAAACCGCCTGCTGGCAGCAAGGTTCGAACCTCGAACCGCATGGCACCAAAGCAACCCCCCAACACCACTATGCTACAAAGTCTTTCCTGGCAATGTGGACAGTGTATGCTAGATAATCCCTACCACTACCTGGACTTATTTGCATTTAAATACCAATTTTTGTTAATGAAAAATACCAATTTTTGCAATTAGAATATTGGTGTTGTATTTTTATTGTAAAAAAGTTTCAAGTTCGAAGGAAGAATCAACTATAGGTTTTGCTTTCAAACCTAAGTCATTTCATCTCTAAACCCTAATTCATCCCGAGAGAATCTCATGTTTCTTAACGCCCTACATGATTATTTTCTCGAAACAATTTTATTTTTTATGACAACATCTATGGATCGATCATATCATAACAACATGACAAGTCTAATCTTTTTTAGACTTTATTTTATTTTTTGAGGATTAAAAAACTATAAAATACAAGTTGTCGATCGAGTGTTGTGGAAACCTACATTTTTTATGATGGTTTTAAATTTATTGGATAATAACTAATAATAGAGTCAAAAACTTGAATATGATTTTTCTATAAATTTTGGTTAATTATTTCATGTCTTGTAGTTCAAATTGAACTTATTTTTGACTTTGATCATAAAAACACACTTAATGAAATAAAAACAGTAAACTGAGGAAGAAAAAAATACCAATTTTTGCAATTAGAATATTGGTGTTGTATTTTTATTGTACAAAAAGTTTCAAGTTCAAACGAAGAAACAACTATAGGTTTTGCTTTCAAACCACAGTCATTTAATATCTAAACCCTAATTCATCCCCGGAGAATCTCAGGTTTCTTAATGAAATAAAAAAAGTAAAGTGAGGCAGAAAAATACCAATTTTTTAAATTTGATAAGTTATGATGTATTTTTATTGTTAAAAAAATCAAGTTCAAACTAGAATTTAAACATCAATAAAAAAAGTGATGAAAATTAGAACAGAAATAAAAAAATGTTTGGATGCCAGCAGCAAGGTTCAAACCTCAAACCGCCTGCCGGCAGAAAGGTTCGAACCTCAAACCGCATGGCACCAAAGCAACCCCCGCACCACTGCGCTACAAAGTATTTGTTGAAATGTAAGCACAACGTATATTAGATAATCTCTACCTCTCTTAGTAGTGGCGGTCGGGTGTAATCAGTGGCGGGCATGCTGACGTCACCAGCCCGCCACTGCTATTCCTTTTAGTAGTGGCGGTCGGTGACGTCAGCGGCCCGCCACTACTAAGTCGAGCACCAGCGGCGGGCGGATTAGTAGTGGCGGGGTGGTGACGTCATCGCCCACCACTACTAAGAGAAAATGGCAGTGGTGGGCAGGATGACATTAGCAGGCCCGCCACTGCTAATCCGCCTATATAAATTTTTTGCTCCCGCCGTCTGAAAAATACTTTTCATTTCTAAACCATAAACTTCTCCTACCAGTTGCTGCCGCTCCCGGAGCCCACGCCGACGCCCTCGGAGCCCGTCGCTGTCATTCCCGAAGCCTGTCGCCGCCGTCTCGGAGCCGTTGGTGTCCTCGGACCCCTCGCCGCCGCCTCGGAGCCGTCGCAGTCGTCTCTGAAGCCCGTAACCAGAGCCCGCATTGGTGTCCCTGGACCCCTCGTCGCAGCCTCGGAGCCATCGCCGTCATCCCCAGTCCCTGAGCGCACGCCGCTGTCCCCGTCCCGGAGCCCGCGGTGCCGCCCTCGGAGCCCGTCACCGTCGTCCCTGAAGCTCGTCGCCGCGCCCTGAACTCCGCCCGTCATCGGAGTCCGCGTCGCTGTCCCCGGACCATGCGACGCTGTCTTGGAGCCGTCGCCGCCGTCCCCGTCCCCGAGAGCATGCCGCCGTCCCTGTCCCGGAGCCCGCGCCGCTGCCCTCGGAGCCATTTGTCGTCGTCCCTGAAGCCCGTCGCCGCCGTCGCCCTGAACTCCGCTCGTCACTGGAGCCCAGCGTCGCTGTCCCCAGACCCCGCGCCACCGTCTTGGAGCCATCGCCGCCGTCCCCATCCCCGAGCGCACGCCGCCATCCCCGTTCAGGTTACTAAAAATTTCCCCTTTTCAATCCTTTTTTAGTACTAGTTTGATGGACGTGCGTTGCTACGGATTAAAACATCATCATAATATTTTAAAAATATATACATATAAATATATGACAGTCGATGATGACCGACGGAATGTACATCAATTGTAGTTGTGACCATGATAAACTTGACCTTCATGTTTGTAAGTAGCCATACATATACATAATAGATTTTCATAGACTATTAGTTTGTTAGCGGAATATCAAAAAACTGAAGGAAGTATTTCAACATCAATAATAGACTATTAGTATATTAAAACAAGCCATCACCTATCATTGAAAGACATGTTAGAATTTTTGTTTATAGGCTAGAAATCTTGATGTGTATCAGGATCAACAGCTACTCCTATTGAACTCGAGTCCCATTTACATTAGAATAACCAATTTATGAAGAGTAGTTCACAAACTGTTGGAAAACATCAAAATAATGTTGGTTCTTGATTAAAACTCCAAATTGTTTTGACAAAATAAGGGTGCACACATTGTGGCAGATTTCATATGCCAAGATATGACAAGATGTTAACAACATAAATTAATGGCTAAGAGTCTAAGAATAATGATTATATAACAATGGTGCTATAAATTAAATAAACAGAACAAACATATCATTGAAACTTTGAATTTATTTGGAATATATCAAATATAAAAAAGAACTATAAATCCAAATAAAGTCAAGTGATCGCTACTTTGGGAGCAGCTGCCTTAGAATTCTACTTTGAGATGCTCTTACATTTGTGGATAGTTATCATTTGTAGAACCACTATATACTACTTTGTTACACCTGTTTTGGCATTGATTAATGGAAATGTACCATTCACCCAATATATATTAGTCTAATTTTGGGTGAAGTTTTCTATATCTAAGTTATGCGATGAGAAATATTGCATACCACATTACCACTTTTTTAGAACAACTTTTAGAGGCCTATGATGCAAATTGTAATTTAGTTATCTCATGTATGTCATCAAGCCGTATGACACGTCCATTCCCATCATCAACTTCTTTCTCGTGTTGCTGGCAGGGAATGGATGTGCACACGGTTCCATGGCTGTCATGAACATATTTGAAAAACAACACAAAATATGCTGAGGCCTCAACAACACTAGAGAGAGAACAACACAATCTCCTAACCTTAGAATTAAAATAGTAGGTTCAGAAGTAATAGCTGACTATTGTAGCCAAGAAGAGTTTTCATACATTTCCCACCTTTGACACTGTGATCAGTTTACTACTGCTATTACTTCTAAGGCTACTATACTAATCCTCAAGTTCATCCGGCTAGCTAAAGACCAACATTAGATTCTGCAATTCCTTTTAGAGGCCTATGATGCAAATTGTTATTGAGTTATCTCATGTATGTCATCAAGCCATGGGACACATCCATTCTCTTCAATAGCTTCTTCTTTCTTGTGCTGCTGGCAGGGAATGGATGTGCTCATTGTTCCATGGCAGCCATGAACATATTTGAAAAACAACACAAAATATGTTGAGGCCTCAATAACACTAGAGAAGAGAACAACACAATCTCCTAACTTGAGGATTAATATAATAGATTCAGAAGTAATAGCTGACTACTGTAGCCAAGAAGAGTTTTCATACATTTCCCACCTTTGACACTGTGATAAGTTTACTACTGCTATTACTTTTGAGGCTACTATATTAATCATCAAGTTCATTCGGCTGAAGACCAACATTAGTTTCTGCAATTCCTTTTAGAGGCCTATGATGCAAATTGTTAATGAGTTATCTCATGTATGTCATCAAGCCATGTGACACATCCATTCCCTTCAACATCTTCTTCTTTCTTGTGCTGCTGGCAGGGAATGGATGTGCTCATGGTTCCATGGAAGCCATGAACATATTTGAAAAACAACACAAAATATGATGAGGCCTCAACAACACTAAAGAGAGAACAACACAATCTCCTAACTTGAGGATTAATATAGTAGCTTTAGAAGTAATAGCTGACTATTTTGTGCATTGTTTCGTACATGAAAATATGACAGCAGACCTTTTTTGCATAACCAAAATTCTCATACATTAGCCTCTTAACTATGAATAGTTCATCTATGGCAGAAGAAGGACGTCCCGTCGAGGATCTCATCTACGAGTCTCCCTCAAAAACAAATAAAGAGGGTTCATCTAAAGGATCCTTCGATAGCGAATCTTCGTACCACTCTCCGGAGAATGAACATCCAATGGAGCCTAGGAAGAAGAGAACGAGAGAAGACGATGATGAGGATTACATTCCTGAAGCTCAAGAGGAGGTAATTTTTGCGTTAGTAACAAGTCATATCAGCTTCTAACCGAGGATTACATTCCTGAAGCTCACATTATCTATCATCATAGGATCGTCCAAAGCGAGGAAGCAAGCGTCGATTATTCTAAGTCGAGAAAATAACAACTATTGTCCCAGCTGTTGAGTCATCTAAGCCAACAGATGTTGAGCCCGCTGCCACTACATCCTCTGCAAATGCGAAGAGGAGAGGGAAATGGGAGAAGAACAAGCTGCATACAGCTATCTATGAGGTTGAAGAAGTGCATGTTGATGGGGCTCCAAAGAAGCCGAAAGAAATCACAACTAAGTGGTGTAACGACTGTGGATGTCTCGCCAGGGAGCGTTGTAAGATAGTTTGGAAAAATTGGAAGAGTGTCCCTGAAGCTACAAAGAACAAATTATGGCAGCATATAAAAGCGCATTATAAATTCCCGAAAGACCGCTTAGAAGATGCTAAAGTTGCCACATTGAAGACTATCGGGAAGGCTCTCCGTACATTTAGGACTAAACTGAACACATAGTACCTTAGAAAGGAGAGTCGCCGCTCAACGACTACGGCTTTATAACGCCAAATGAATGGAACAAATTCAAAATGCAGCATTGCTCGGAAGAAGCAAAACAAGAGAGCATCATGTTCAAAGAACTTAATAAGAAGAATAAGTTCCCACATAAACTTGGGCCAGGTGGATATAAGGCCAAGGAGGATGATTGGAGTAGAAAGGAGGAGGAGGACCATGTGGCTGGGTTACCTGAACAGTTTTTAGGTGTTGATCAGTGCACTAAGAGATGGCTCCTAGGTCGAGCTAAAAAAACACCTGAGGGTCAATATATGCTCTCTGACTCATGGACTAGTGAAGTATTTCAGAAAGCACAGGAAATCACTGAGTTGGAGAAGACTGGAAAGTTCAAGCCCGAGGGATGTAATGATCAGCTTACATCTGCTCTCAGAAATGAGGAACATCGAGGGCGCACCCGAGGTGTCTCTTCTATAGCACCCTGGAAAAATACTTTCAAGAAACAGGACGGTGCCACATACAAGAAGCGGCAAGCACGCACAGACGATGCCGCAGAGCACCGTGTAGAGTGAGAGTGACACTTTTTTGAATTTATTAATGACAATCCAAACATAATGCAGGTTGCAGCGGGACAAATAATTGTGCCAGAGGTACGACTTGAAGTACCAAGCAGTGTTGGCTCAGTACAAGAAAAATTTCCTGTAAATTATATTAAAGAGGACACACCATGCAGCCTGCATGTACCGATAGGGCGCAAAGGGCATTCCCAAGAGGCTGCATGAGGCATTGCTATGCCTGAGGATTTATTTCACAATCGGCCTATTCCTGCTTAGTATACCAAGGTTCAGGTCAATGAGATCACCAACGACAGATTTATTAATGACCCTTTGGATCTTCCAATGCCTGATGAGGGGATTGAGACAATCGGAGATGCGCTGAATAACTTTGTCCTATGGGTGAGCCGAGATATCAAATTACTACAGACAAGTTCTCAGAGTAAATCGCCTATTGTCTCATCACAATCCCCCACATATCTTTCCTCTCAGGATGTGCAAAATATAGGATCTTTATCACCTGTTGATGAGCGTGAGATAGAGGAAGAGGTAGAGAAAGAGTCAGTGCCCGATAAAGTGGCAGAAGTGACAGAATCGAAAGTGACTGAGCCTGATCAAGTGACAGAGCCAGTGCAGTGCTTGAGCCCACTGATGAGCCCAACACAAAAGTGCCAGAGCCTGATCAAATGCCAGTGCCAGTGCTCACTTTCTGTTAATAAATGGACCTACAGAGACGAAGATTATATCGAATACGAACCAGACAAACCATTATTACCCCAATGAGTACTTAACAGTATGCCTTGTTAGAGAAAAACATTTCATGACTGGTACCTCGAAGTGTCTTCGTTAGGAGTTACACAAATAGAAGTGAAGGTTCCAAAAGAAATATTCAACTCCACAGAGTTTAAGCTTGCACTATTTTTCGACGACTTCCATCAGATGTTTCGTCTGCAGCGAACCAACATCACAAGCATGATGCTCTGGTGCATGTAAGTACTTTATACTTTGTCAATACAAAGCAAAAATCAATCATGTCTTATATTGACTATTGTTTCATAACATATGCAGTTTGAATTAATGTTGTGACACTTCTAATAAATATGGGTACTTGAACCAGTCATTCATAAGCCAAAGTACACTGAACCCGGCACTAAACCAGAACAATGGCAAGTACTGGACTGCGGGTTAGAAAAAATTTCAAAGGAAGATGTTCAATAAAGACCAAGACACACATAAGAAGAATAAAAGGAGTTGTGCCGCGTTGTATATTGCGCGGTGCATGTATCAATGGAAGGATAGAGAAATGATAAGTTGGGCATATAACTTTAAGTAAGTATACCCACTATATCCACTTAATCACGTTTTATCGATTATGAAACTAACATAATCATATATTACTTATTTCAATAGTGATCATTGGATTGCACTTCTGATATACACGTAGTACTCAAGGGTTTATGTGCTCAACTCTCTCGACAAACCCAAAAAGAATATCAAGATATATTAAATGTTATTCAGAGTGCATACATATACTACGTGGAAAAGTTAGGTGCCCCACATGATCCACAGAGGCCGAAAGATATGCTTATCAGAACCAACTATCTGGTAATATTATATTTTTAAATTTATTAATTCAATTGATAAAGACAAACTATATATCGTTCTAACTTTATCTATTTTGAAGTGTCACAAACAATCTCCTGGTTCGATGCATTGCGGCTATTATACTTGTGATTTCATGAGCAATAACTTAGGAAAGTTTTACGTATGCAGGCGTCAGGTCCATCAACCATTGCCAAGAAGAGCCAACTCTCAGAATCAAAATGTACGAAATCGTATCAAGGATGTGCCGCTTCACGATGCATGAGGTTCTTCATGAGCGTGGAGTATTCTTCGATCCTGAGGGTGAAGTGGTCAAGCATCCAACTCTGTATGATTGGGCCGGAAGAATGAAAAGGCAAGTACAACAAATTGATAAGAATTTTGAAGCTGAGAAGCAAAAAGAAGATGCGCAAGATATGAGTTGGCCTTCCAAGAAAACATAAACCGCATGAGCATGTATTTGTGAAACAATGATTAATTTTGAAATTTTGATAGATGTAAACTTTTTAAACTTGATGTGTGATGAAATGTAAACTTTGTAAATTTGTAAATTAATGAGATGAGTTGTTGTTGTGTTGATGTGTTGTTGTTGTGGATGTGTATGTGGATATGTGGATGTTTTGTTGCTGTGTATGTAGATGGATGTGTGAAGCATATAATGTAAACATTGTAAATTTATAAATTGATGAGATGGGTTGTTGTTGTTTTGATGTGTTGCGGTTGTGGATGTGTATGTGGATATGTGGATGTTTTGCTGCTGTGTATGTGAATGACTATGTGAAGCATATAATTTCTGTGTTTTGGTTTGTGGGACTGTGTGAATTAAGGTTTGCAACATTCTGTGTAATGGGGTATACACAGCAGTGGCAGGCAGATGATGTCAGCGCGCCCGTTACTACTGTTGACACAGTGGTGGCGGGCTCACTGACATCATCTATCCGCCACTGCTATTGCTAACAACAGTGGCGGGAAGATGAGGTCAGCGTGCCCGTTACTGCTGTTGACACAGTGGTGGCGTGCTCGCTGACATCATCTGCCCGCCACTTCCATTGCTAACAGTAGTGGTGGGCAGATGATGTCAGTGAGCCCGCCACTGCTATTGACACAGCGGTGGCGGGCACTCTGCCCGCCACTGCTAACCAGGGTTAGCAGTGGCGTTAGAGTAGTGGCGGACTAGATGCCCGCCACTACAGGTTGTTTTTGCCCGCCGCTACAGTGTCGCTTTGTAGTAGTGTCACCACCATCGCTAGATTAGTTTCCTCCGCCCATCGCCAATCAAACTCCAATGTCATGACGATGACCTCAAGACCACCATCCATTTAGCCACGCCATGGGGTAGGAGCACCGACACCAAAGTTCGTGGTGACCGATACCAGTTCGTACCGTATGAGCTGACTACTAGAACTCATGAGGGGAGCATCAAGGTCGTCTTCCTATAAAAGGCAAAATTAAGTCAGATAAAGGAAGGCAATGAAAATAAGAAAGAAGATGAGTCAAAGTATCTACCTCAGTCCACACGTCAGCATCGCCGCGGTAAAGCCATTTCCGATAAGTCAGTGAGGAACAATTTAAGATGTGCTGCTTCACTTCACTCCACCATTGGCAAAAGACGGTGGACGATGCCCGGCAGGTTGTCTAGGAGACGATGTTAACAACAACCATCCCATCAGTCATATGGGAGAGGTGGTCCCACTCCAAGGCACTCTTTATTTTCCCACAAGATCGAATTTGACTGATGAAGAAGAGATGAGGTGGGAGCTGACCAAAACCTAGTTGCCTTGTGAAGATCGGTGGATGGTAGAACTCATAGGAGCACTGCCGAAGAGGCTCATCGGTAAAGTTAATGGGGAGCAAGCAAGGAAGGATCGCAGATGAAGAGATACGAAGGAATTCCTCATCTCAGGTCACATCAGGCAGAACTAACCGATGAGGGTGCTCATACTCCGAGTAATATCCGAAGGGAAACTAGGTGGTATGATTGGAAAACCTGAGGTAGAAGCTCTTGAAGAAAGTGGCTAAATCCATAGGGGATAAAGAAAATTAGGAAAAAATGCCGCCACCTCGCCCAAAGAAGAGGAGCAACGATAGGTGGGAACAACCGATTCTGGAAAATCGGCGAAAAAATACGATCGAGTAAGAGGAGTCCCTCCAATAAAATCGATCGTGTAGACATTAATCCAATGCTAGAAGAACCACCAAGGACCTTTAGATCGGCCGATGAAATTGTCGGTCGATAGGTCGGCCAATACAATATGAAGGAGGCAATAGGGAGCTCCTATGATGAAATGGCCAAGGGGGATCTGCACATGGGCGGCAAGCTATTCGGCTAAAAACTAAAATTACAAGGTAAAACCTCTAGGGAAAAGACCTTTTTACCCCTTAATTACAACAGACATAGTGGATACTATTTCGGTATCCTGCATAGGGTTAGTATGGTAAAATATGCTCGAAGGATGTCGATAAAGTAGACGTCCCATCCTTTTGGTTGTTTTCCACTTCGGAGGGGAAGCCTTTCGGAGAGTCTCTTCGGACCAGAGCCTGGATGGACCTTTCTACTTCGAGCCCTTCAATCCAGAGGCAAGTCTTGGGCTCCGAGATTATGACTTGTAATTATCTTGGAATCTTGGGGATCATGAGGATAAAGTATTTTCCCTCAACAACGAGGTTGTCAAAGATAATGCTCAGAGGTTTTGCGACGTTAGGAGTAGGTGCTATAGACTGAACCTTAGTGATGCGCAACTGACTGAGCTAGCATTCTAGGGGCTCCCAAACCCAATAAAGGAAAGGTTTCCATTACAGGAGTTTGAGATCCTATCACACATGGTACAATGGGTATCGACCCATGAGAGCTGATTCTAGGAAGCAAAAAGGGACAGGTATCCGAAGAAGGTGGCATATGCGTATGGATCCAATTTGGATTCCGATGAAGACAACGGGTCCGACGCGGAGGTCGGTTTGGCCGAATGGACAAGAACAAGAAGCAGATCGCGTGTCCGTGGGTGAAGCCAGCTGACAAAGAAGAAAAGTATGATTTTGACATCAGCAAGGCTGATAGGATATTTGATCTATTCCTCAAATAAAAGCAAATCAAGTTGCCACCTAACCACGTGATACCACCCATCGATGAATTAGATTATAAGATATACTATAAGTGGTTGTTGGTGTATTTTTTGGGCACATGCATGGCTTGGGAGATCTTCTTAAGTCCGGTGCAGGTCCTATAATCTTAGATAAAAAGAAGGTTCTGAGTGTACCAATCAGTTTGACCCTACAACTAATAATTACGTTAGTAGCAATGCCGATCTGCTGTCAAGCCGATGAGTCTGGTGAGAATAGAATAAATAGGAATGAACGCGCCTATCAGCCATGGGGCCGATGACCACTCCCACGCTATTGGGCTGAACAATCTATCGGCTGATAGGATAGCTGTTGGGGGAAAATATTTCATCCTCTAGAGGTCAAGGAAGCCTCCACATCAATACAAGGAGAAGAAATGAAGTCAGAAGCTTTGGTCTCCGAGAATGGCTACTTGGCCAGAGATCTCTTCGTACCGACTACCCGAAGTCTTCATCGTCTTCGCTATTGCTTGGATCATCTTCATTTTCTGTAGCAAGGAATTGTTGGCTGATGATGAGGAAGCGCAAGAAGTCCCGAAATACTCCAGGACACCAAGAAGGACATTGATGGTTTTAGAGGCCACACTGTCACACTTCGTTTTCTCCATGGCCAATGCCTCGCTCGAGACATTCATGTCGTGGATTAAAGTGGAGAGCTCAGCCGTCTTCGTCATAAGGATAGTTTTTTGCCCGAGCAACTTCCTCGCATCTTTAGCAAAGCGTTGCCGCTCTTCCCGAAGTTTTACAAGCTCGGCTCCTGATGCTTCCTACTCCCCTCGAAGCCTTTTGACTTCGGCTCGGAGCACCACCTGTCAGGCCTCAAGCTCCTGCTTCACAGCCTCTAGTTTGGCTTTGGCATTCCGCTCTGCGAGAGCCATTTCCTCCAATCTCGAAGCCCGGTTCTCGGAGTCATCAAGACTCCCTTGAAGAGCCATCACCTTCTCCTTCAGCCAGTTGTAACGCCCTCATTTTCGTCAGGTGTTAAAAATAAAATAAAGTAATTAATAAATAAATTTCAAGAAAAGGGTTCAGTATAAATTGATAAATAGGAAAGCTAAAATATGAGCTTAAAAATTTTCATATAAAAATAAATCACAGCTAGTGTATTTTTTCCAAAATTCTCCTACCCTTAAATTGCGTCCAAAAAATTTTCCGAAATTTTTGGCGCAAAGGAATTAAATATAATCAATATCATTTCATCGTAAAACTGTAACACTAATTAATAAATATATTTAAACAATAATGTGGTGTGAATAAAATATATGATAAATCATTTCAATTAAAAATAATATAAAACCAAATAAAATTCGGCTAGAGAAATTTCTAGTAAATTTCTTCCACATCAAATCAATTTAGGTTTTTATTAAGGATTTTGTAACTATAATAGTAACCCATAATATTTCAAAAAATAAATTTGATTAAAAAATTAATTAAATCACCCTATTTCCAATCGAATTTGAATCATCATTTCCGACTATCTATATCTTTTCCTAATCAAAAATCCGGAGGAATCAACATTCTATTTTCGTTCGCGAAATTAAAATCTCATTTTAAATGCGTATTTAAATTCCATTAAAAATAACTTTAAAAATTATTTTTATATTCCCAAAAATGAATTAAAAACCTTGGTTTGGTGTTGATGTTTGCAATTTATAATTTCGACGTTAATACAAAATTTATTGATTTTCCAAACCGCCATTTATTCACGCACTATTTCTTTGAAACCCAAAATTTCTAAATTTATTTTAAATTTCAAACTTTCTAAAAACTTTTCACTTTTTCTCAAAACAACCCCTTTTTACCACAAGCTTTTAATAATATGGACGTGATCTGTCATTAAAGAAGTATGGTATGCTATTGCCCCTACTCGAAGAGAAGTATTAAGGACAAGAAAAGATAAGGAAGAAAGTAAGCACTAATATTGCAGGTATTCTGGGGGCGAGGGCTCCCTCCTGCTGCCGGAGAAGTAGTTATCAGCCTTAAACTTGTTTATTCCAAATTGAATTCTCCGTCAGCAGGAGGTACGTTTTGTTTCGATTTTTGGAATGGGATATTTACGGAATCCAGAGGCTGGATACGAATTCGATGAAGCTCTTGTTATAGGTTCTTTTAGCCCTAAGCTTTCTTTCCTTCCCTGTTTGACTTTCCTTATTCGAAATGTAAGGCAGAGTTGGGTTTTTTGGGGTTGATAGTGGAAAAGTCGACAGATAAGTCACCCTTACTGTCTCTCTACAGAACCGTACATGAGGTTTTCATCTCATACGGCTCCTCGTTCAATTCTTTCGAAGGGATCCTTTTCCTCGTTCGAGAGTCTCCGCCCTTCTTCCTCCCGGGGCCCGCACCAGTCGCAGGCGGACTTTATTAAACCTGCTCCTTCCCGGTCTGCGGGCTTACTTGGACTTTCCCTAGTTTTTAAACCAGTTCGCCAGTTCGTTTGCCCTACGGGGCAGCTGTCCTTTTGGTTTTTATCCAGCTTATCCCCTTTGCTTTAAAACCTACTTCGCCTACCGGGTTATTCTATTCCACTTCTAGATAGAGAAAAAAACTAAAGGAGAATACTTAATAATACGGCGAAACATTTATACAAAACACCTATCCCGAGTAGGCCAACACTTCTATTGGCAAATAGGAGGTTTCCAAATTCATGCCCAAGTACTCATCACGAGAACAGCGAGCGCCTCCTGCTCAACATAAAGTGGCCTACGAAGACAAGTGTGAGGAAATGCTTCTTTTTCAAGAGTTGGGGTTGAGCAAGCACACTACTTGAAAGCGAGCAGGGAGATGTCCGACTACTGTTCTTAACCCAAATCAAAGAAAACAACAGAAATACTCGACCTGGAGAGGAGACCACTGACCAATCTCCGTCCATTTTCCCGCACGCGCATCTGTTTTCTTGCTCCTTAGTTTAGTCAAGTAGGCGAGGGCATTTCCATCGCGAAGGATTCAATCCAGCCATAATAGATCCTGGATTCCCCATTGAATTCGGAGAAAAAAATGTTTTTTTGTTCATGGAACATTGATAGAGAAAAAAGCCGACTATCGGATTTGAATCGATGACCCTCGCATTACAAATGCGATGCTCTAACCTCTGAGCTAAGTGGGCTTACATAACAGAAATAGTGTAACAAATAGAAATATGTATAGTATAGGAAATCCTGTTTTAAATGAGATGCGCCAGCCAATGAACAGCGATCATCGTTTGCCGCGAGACTTTCATTAAAGTGGTTGAGCGCCCGCACTCCAGATGTTTGTTTAGCAGTAGAAGATGGAATTAGCGATATTTTTTTGTTTATAAACTCCCCGGGCGGGTGGCTAATCTCAGGAATGGGGGTTTTTGATACGATGCAAACGGTGACACCAGATATATATACAATATGCCTCGGAATGGCTGCGTCTATGGCGTCCTTCATTCTGCTTGGAGGAGAACCCACCAAGCGTATAGCATTCCCTCACGCGAGGATTATGATTCACCAACCTGCTAGTGCTTATTATCGGACAAGAACACCTGAATTCATAAAATAGAGGTAAAAGGATTACCACAGGCTCATTCATCGAAAATTATAGGGACAGGAAAAGAAAAACAAATTTCTATCAAGTGTGCAGTGATAGATCTTTAGAGATAGCCATACTGAAGTCGGCCCAAGCAATGCCCAAAGAATCCCATTTCTTTCTTGGTTGGACTAACCCAACCGGCAATTTCCACAAGTTTTAATTTTCAGAAAAACATTTTTCCTTTTTTTCCTATTTTATTTTCTTTCTTTTTTCCTTTTTTCTCTTTCCTTCTTTTCTCTTTCTTCCTTCTCCTTTCTCTTTCCCCCTTTTTCCTGTGTGTGCGCATGTGCGCATGGCAAGTCCTCTTTCTTTTTTTCTCTTTCTTCCTTTCCTTTTTCCCTTCTCTTTCCTCCTTTCTTTTCTCTTTCCTTCTCTCTCCCCTTCCTTTCTTTCCTATTTCCTTTCTTTCCTAGCCGAACCCTCCTCCTTCCTTCCTCTCCCTCTATTTCCTTTCTTCTGCTTTCCTTTATTCCTCCTCTCTTTCCTTCTACACATGTCCTTCCATCTGATGTCCATGGTTTCCATTTATTCAGGTGCCTCCTCCCCCTATATAAGACATGCCCTCTTCTCTCTTCTCCTCCACAAGCCCACACCTCTCCCACTTCCTCCATCGGAGCACCTCTCCTCTTCTCTGTTGCCTCCGTCGAGTGTTGTCGCTGCATCACTGCACCACTACTCCGGCGAGCCACCACCATGCCTCCCCCTCGCCGAAGCACCACACCACCGCTACCTCACTATTATGGGCAAGCCCATCTCCTCCTCCACTAGCCATGTTGCCTCCGTTCTGATTTCATGCGGTAATAATCATCTCTTTCTTGTTTACATTTCATTAATCATTGATTTATCCTGGTTGCGTTAGGTGGCGTTCAATCTAAATAGTTCATTAACATGTCCTGATGTCATTCGTTTAATCTAATCCATTTTATATTTTTCATTGATTTGTTTCGTTCATGTATACCTTAATCGCCAAGGTCTATTAATATCCATTGGATCCAATCTATGCAATAGATTATTTTGTATGATATCTTAGCCATGGATATAATTCAATCATCACTTGTCGTCAAATTGTTCTTTGGATTCGTTTCATGCCATTGTCCCTTTTTGTATCCATCTAAAGTATATCAATTATTATCGGTTGAATAATCTCAATCAAGATTTATTATGACAATATTCGGCAAACCCGCTCCAATATATTAACCCGACATTATCCCAATGTTCCATCCCGGAGGTCATATTTGTCATGAGGAGTTCTTCATAGTCATTCTGTTTCTTAAACCGGAGATAATGCTCGTTGTTCGCCATCGACCCCCGCTCGGCATGTCCCCTTGATCCAATCCATCGATTATGACTTGATTGATGTTCGTTAATTGGACTTGCAACGTCTATCGATGGTCATCGCCGATTGTCGATCGTTCATAGTCGTTCATTACAATCCATCATTGAGTATCATTGATTTAATCTAAACCCATCGACATGGTCGCTAAGGCTCGATCAGTTAAGCCTTTACACATACCTTTAGTCGATCGTCTCTTGAATGGACTAGGTTGTCCAATGTTCGCAACCTATTCAAATCATTCGACTAAATCCATTTGTACCCTTTTATTTCTAATCGATCAACACATTCAATTCAACCCTTCCTTATTTTCAATCAAATCATAACCCGTCGATCTACCCTTGTCTCAACTCAAGTTTAATCATTATATTTCATTCTATCTAAGTGAGTGTGTTGATCACATGTCGACCCTCTCATTTAACCAGAAAGAGTAATATTGTGATTATTTCCTTTCTTTTTAGCGTTCTATCATTTCATGTGAATGAATCCGAACTTCCATAATTCATATCTTCTGTGTTTTGACTTCAAATTTTACCATTCAAATTCCAGAAATTCCCTCTTTTAATTCTCTATAACTTGAACTAATTTAATTGAAATGTTTGTACTGTTTATTTTATTTATTTTAATTGTTTATTGTTGTCGTTTTGTGTGCCGAGAAGATTTCAATGTTGAAGAGCCGGAATATTTCCCTGAGGTTTCCCCTTAGCCATTTGCAGACCAAGGCAAGTCACCAAACTAATTTTGGAGCATATTGAACCTAGTTTTCTTAAAATATCGCTAAAACCCATAGGTTATAAATGCATTAGTCAAATTGAAAGCCTTACATTATATTTATTTAGATCCCCAACCTTGAAGTGCAAACTCAACCATGCTATTGAGCCAACAACTCCTTGTCACCATAATAGTATTATTATTAGATAGTGTCCAATGTATCGACACAACTATTATAGGATAAAAACGAGTCGTAGTGATTTGGATTCTATTATATGATCCCCGTTACTTTCTCATCCCTAGAATTCTCTTGGTCTATGGAGTTTTGGTTTAGTATGTTAGCATGGTGGGTTCTGGGTGCAAGAGAGGGCATTGGTTAGTCACACCCGGGGCACTATAAGGACAAGTCTGTGGGATCCGTTGTAATACACTTCCATACTAACCACAAGTCTAATGGGTAAGTATTAACTGGAGGTATGGGGCGTTCGAACTTAAAGCACCATAGTGGAGCGGGCAAGCGATACGTGCGGGTGGCTTGAACTAACGAGGCTCAAGGGGGGTACATCGTTGGCCCAACGCATTGGGGCGCCGTATGAAACCTATAAGAGGGTGTTATTGGGTTGGAGCATCTCATACTAAAGGTTTTGGCACGAGTTCCCGTGGTATGGGTCATCTCGTTACACTTTGGTGTGCGGGGATGAGTGTGTGCCTTGTGGGTACAGTAGTACACCTCTGATCAGAGTTTAAATCTTTTCGAAAAGCCGAGCCCATTGTCAAGGGTGAATTGCGTGACATCTCGTAGTTAGTTTACATTTATGAGTGTTGCATGATGGAATGGCATGTAAGGACTGTTGAACGAGGAGGGCTGACTGTACTCCTTGAGTTAGAAGATGTTGCATTATTCATGTTTATTATTCTATACAATTAAACTTGACTACATTAAACGCAATATAAAAATGTACTTTTCCGCACTTTGAACCATTATCCCTCCTTTGTTATTACCTTGCATTATTATTGCATTCTCGGTGGCTTGTTGTGTACTTTTGTACTCATACCCATTGACTAAATCTTTTAGACGATGAGTTCTACAAAAACGGAGGTCTGGAGTAGCGACCCAGTCAAGGATGCGAGTCCTGAAGCAAGATGTTCATCGCCAGGATTTTCTTTTATTTATTTAGTATAATAAAATAGCCTACGAGCTATATTTTTTATGTCGTAAGACGATGTCGTGTGATGAACATTTTGTATTATTGATTTTCTTAAGGAAATTCAATAAAGTCCTGATTTTGTTAAATCCGGGGCGTTACATCAGTTGCACTCCCGCTTGTTGGAAACCGCAGCTGCTCGAGCTAGAACGACGTGCTGCAAAGAAAAAGAAAAGCAATGTAAGTGAATTATATATATGCTTCGGTTAAAACTGACTTTTGCAGGTGCTTCCAACCTGGTAAGCTGCCCGTTCGAGGGTGACGTCGAGCTCTGACCCTTCGGCCTCACTAAGGGTGGGGACTAATTCAGTCTCTCCTACTTCGCGACTAGCCCGAGCCAGAGGCTATAGCAATGTCCGAAGCCCTGTCCACCTTTCAAGAAAGGGGGCCAGGAGTGGGAGCCTTATCAAGGCGCTTTGATCATCGTCGCTAGGAGAAGGGCTGGAGCGCAGTGAAGCATCTTCAGAAGCTTCTGTCAACTGGCCTCCATCAATCGACTCCGATGGAGTCCACCCTCGAGCAGGAGCAGGCATGGTCCAACCTTTGCCTTTTCCCTTTCCAGGACCCGTTGCTTGCTTCGGAGCCACCTCTAGTGCTGGAGCCACCTCCTACGCCACAGTCGACAATGGCGCCGAAGCTGCCTCAGGCTCCGAGACCACCTTTGTAACAAAGATCACCTCTACTAGAGCTTATTCTGTGAAACCAAAGGTATATGATATTATTTAAATGATGTAGGTAAAGGAAAAGTATTTATGTTCAGTCGAGGCTTACCTCTAGCACCTTGTTGCTGGGTGAGCACCAGACTGCTCGGAGGCTCAAACATCTGGCCAAAGTCCTCTTCGGACTCCAGGGTTCGAACCGAAGGAATAGCTGCTGGGATTTCTTCAGCCACAACAACTATCACTTCGTCCAGAGCCGAGACCTCCACATATAGGGCTTGAACCCCTTCGGTCTCGACTCCGCCTTCCTCCAAAACAGGGATGACCATCTGGCTAGAAGGAGCGGTTTCAGCATCTGTCTACCCAGGATCGCCATCAACCATCGGCGCCTCCTTCGTGCCATCTTTGACTAAGGTCTCACTTCCCATCCGAGACTCTTCGTCCTCCCCCAAAAGAAGAGCTTCAAACTCCTCCGCCATCTGCATGTGCACGTCGTCTTCCTCTTCGGATTGCTTCGGAGATGAGAGAAGAGACTTTGAAGGAGTAAGTGACTGCGGTTTGCAGGCCACCTTCTTTGCAGGTGTCTTCACCAGGCCCAAAGACCCAATCTCAGCCTTGCTCTTCTTCGGAGCTTGGAATGTTGCGCACCAGTCTGGAAGGGTCGGGGCTCAACTCCGAGTACACTCCATACTCGGTTGAACCGCTCCCAAGTCCCCACCAGCTTCATCCTCCTCTCCTTTTCTATGGGTGTAGGTGCTCCGAGGACCTTCTCCTCAGCCTGGACAATTTGTTCTGGAGTAAAAGTCATGCTCGAGGCTGAAAGATAATATATCATTTGATTAAGTTATTAAAATAAAATCAATATTTGTGTGTGAAACACCTTGATGCAGGATATGCGGAGAGCTTACCTGCGGAGTTCGAAGGAATTTCTCGAAGTCCCCCCTTCGGGTTCTCTTCAAAGTTGATCGGGTAGGCAACTATCACAGGAGGAATCCGAAGACCGATGAACTCCTACGCTAAGTCACGCATGCTCAAGCGATGACTTATGGAGTGTAGAAGCCCAAGGTGGACGTGAAGTTGGCTCAGATCAGGATGGACCTCCGCCTCCATCCGTTACAAAATCTCTTTCAAGGGTCCAGCCAAGGCACAAGTCATCCCCACCTCCACGTAGAACCAACGGAGGATCTAGTCAGAGTACCACATATCGTTGATGGCCTTCGCTAGGAACCGATCTTCAAACTCATCGCATAGTTGAAAATTTATGCTCCCGAAGGCAATCACCATATTCTCCCCTCTGAGTCTGGTGAATGTCTTCAGCTAGCATGAAGCTTTGTGAAAGATAGCGAAGATCTCTCCCCTCCCCGCACACCCTTCGGCCCACATGGCCCACTCGAAAATAACTAGACGGGCGATCGCGTTGGGAGAAAGCCGAGGGAGAGTTACATGGAACAAGTCCAGTACCTCCGCCAGGAAATCCACCGTCGGAAGTCCCAGTCCAGCTTCAAAAAAAGCTTCGAACACCACCACCTCTCCCGCATGTGGTACTGGAATCACCTCCTTCCCGGGTTGGTGCACCCTCACTCTAGGACCCATCTTCCCAGCGACTGTCGTGGTAATCATCTTCGTTGAGCAAGATGACGCCCCCAAGATATACGATTGGTCCGTATACTTGGTGGACGCTAGACAGAGATCACGAGGACCAGCCGGACGAGGGTTCTCTAAAAGCCCCACCGCCACAGCAGCCGCCATCGCCTGCTGCCGAGCCAAGGTCGAAGCAGGAACAGGGACCTTGTTGCTAGTCTTTGCTATCAGGGGAAAAAAGAGGATGGGAGTATGTGCTCAGGAAGAAGAAAGGCGATGTGTGAAAACAATCGGTAAAGTGTCCAAAGTTCACTTTTACTTTCCTATTTATAGTACTCGAAATTTCTTTTACTATACATTACAGAGTGCCCTTTGGTTGATTTGTTTCGGTTTCGATGTCGTCATAACTTACAGGATTGCCTGATGAAGAGTTATAACCGTCAGAGATAGTGCGACCATTAGCTTTCTCAAAGAGTAACGGCTCTATTTCTGAGACTAATGGCTCTGAAGACTAACGGCTATATTGGCTCCGAAAGAAATCTATCTCTGAAGCCGCCCTCTTGGATGCCTGTGAAAAGGATTCGGTCCAGAGATCTTTTACTTTCGAATATTTCTAAGGATTGTAAAGGTTTTTAGGTTTCTTTCTTCCAAATTCTAAGCATGAAATTATTTCTTGCATATACTGCCCTCTTCACTACACGGGTAATTCGGAGAGAAGTATTTAAGGGGCTACTCCCCTCTTCACTACAAGCAGAAGAAATGAAGCCAGAAGTTTTGGTCTCGCGCTACGTAACTCTCTTCCCCACGTGTGTGTACAGCCCGCTACGCAACTTCCTCCCTCACTATGCGTGCGCAGCGCAACCATCGCAGACACCTTTACCCACGTCGCACACAGCGCAACCACTCCCCCGCATTCTTCTCTGGCGTCCCCTCCTCCTTTGCTGCATACCCTAGCCTCCACGCCCTCCTCAACATCCTCCCATCTCTCATCCGCCCCGCCACATCTATCCTTGTCCTCCTCCGTGCTCATGGCAACGACGAGCTTGCCTTCGAGATCGACAAGAACCTCGCAGTGGCAAGCATAAGAGGCACAGACACCCCTCTCCATTCCTACGGAGGTTGATTCACCTCTCATTTTATCTAGCCAGGTGTGTGTAGTCGCTGTTTTCGAGTCTTTTTTTTTGTATTTTTTATGTTTTTTAGGGTTGTTTGTGGTCAGAAATGGTGATTTGTTTGTACTGGGGCAGATCTGGATGGTGGGCAATTTTTGGTGGTGGCTGGTTCTAGGGTTTGTGAGTTTGAGTTCTTCACTAGAGATTGGAGCAGAAATGGAAGATGGACGGTAGTTAGTTCAACAAAAAAAGAGACAAAACTTTGTTTGCACTGAAGTAGAAGAAATCCCATGAAGGGCTGCTTAAACAAGTCGACACATAGCAAATGAATGTTGAACAAATGGTTCGTAATTAATCGGATAGATTCTGGCTCCTTAAGAATTTAAAATCATTGCACAGGGAATAGTATGTCATTTTCGATTATAATTGATCAGCATGAAATATCCAGTTAAGATGCATGATTTGACATTATAATTTCGTTTTCTTAATGTAGCTGGCAGATATTGAACTGGCATGTAAACAAAAGGTTGTATTTGGCAACCTAAAAAATGGAAATGCTGCTCTTAAGTCTATTCCGAGTGAGATAAATATTGATGATGTCCAAAAGTTGATGGATGGCACAACTGAGGCTAAGGCTTATCAAGATGTGAGTTTTTTCAACTTTACATGTACACTCATTACTGGTTAATATATTTACAGTAGTGTTATCCCCTGTTTGTTTGGAAGTCGTGGTCTCAAACTGTTTTACTATATCCTTAGTTATCACCTCTTGTATCACCTTAGGTTTCTAGAAAGATTATTTGATCCAATTATATATTATGCCAAACTACTCATACTATGTAGGTGTTGTGAATGATTATTTTGGTCTGGAACTCTGGATTTTAGAATAGTGGCATTACTGTTTACACCCAAATGCTTCTTGGATACATAAGTTTCTCCTGATTTTATTCAAGATGTGCTTTGTTTCTGTACCATAATTGGATTTCATCAAAAGTACTCGTGCATGATACAACATTGGTCTATGTAATAAAAAACTTAAATATGAATAGATCTTCAAAGCACTACATGCCTACATAGGGGGATGAAGCTGAGCCGAACAGAAAAATATGTGTCTTCTAATCTGCAGGAGTTGTAAATCATCTGCCATTTTATTGGGTTTCAATATTTCAGAGTTTTGGTGCAAACGTAATTTGTTTCCTCTTTCATATATTAGTTTCATATATTAGTTGGTTATACGAATATATTATATACCATGCATAGAGCTAGCACATGATATCCCAGTTATCCTTTACCATTCAGAAGTTTGAACCTTGAAATTTACACACTATATATTCCTTAACTATTTCATTATTATAATGGACTAATGGTTAATTGAGTATGAAAGTTCAACATTTGATCATCTGTGATGAATGAAGTCCATACCCTATTAAGC
Organism: Zizania palustris; assembly: GCA_019279435.1. Lineage (NCBI taxonomy): Eukaryota > Viridiplantae > Streptophyta > Magnoliopsida > Poales > Poaceae > Zizania > Zizania palustris. The sequence goes on along the minus strand of JAAALK010000285.1, from coordinate 50,251,622 downwards.
TTATAAGAAGGAATGTTGTACTGATCTGAATTTACTTTATTATTGATAGAGCATTGCTTTTTCGCAGCTTGTTGACAGAGCCACTAATAGGAGATATCCAGGCAATTTCGGTGATCAAAATGGAGCCTTTTTAGAGTACCAGGATTCTGAGCATGCTCTTGATCCTGGGAGAACTCCTACCATGCCAGCTTCACAATGGCAGCAGACTATTTGTTAGCCATATCAGTTTCTAAATAGACTGTCGTTGGCTACTGATAGTGAAATGCTAAGAAAGAGGTTGGCCACTAGTGGTACTGGTACATATGATGCACTGATTGTAGATATGTCATTGTTGGAGAAGCACAGATCCTCACTTGGGAACAGGAGGTGCAATAGATAGTCTAGATATTAGGTCATTTATTAGCCAAGGATCCAATTCATATGTATTTGTTCCACAACATTAATATGATACCATGGATAGAAAAACAGCAAGTACTGGTGATTTAGCTAACACACCATATCAGTGCCCAGATTTGTTGTCATCAACACAACAGAATCAGGGCACAATTGTAATTAGTAGAGATGGATATTATACATTTTTATGAGTTACATAATTGAATCTTTTTCTATGATTTGTTTTGCATGAGAATATATCATATTGTTTCTTATCATACTTGTGACATTATTAAATATGTTTCAATAAATATCATATTCTAAATATGTCTTTACCATTAAAAATAAAATTCTGCTGCAAAGCACAGGCACCTAACTAGTATAACATATGTCATTCCATAGAAAATTTTTGTATTTTTCTATATCCATTTGCTATTTTTAACTCATTAATTGTGTTTCTAGGATTTAAATTGGAATATGTGAAATTTGAACTGCAAGTACCTAAAATAATGCACTAAAATTTATAGAAAAATCATATTAACTATTTTGTTTCCATTTTTAGTTATTATCCACTAAATTTAAAAAATGTTAAAAAATTTATGTTAGGACACTTCATCGGTAATGTGGAGCTTAAGGAATTTTTAATTATAAAAAATTCAAATAAAGTGTGAAAAATACAAGACTTGTCACGGTGTTATAATATTATACGTAGATATTATGATAAAATTTTGAAAATGTTTCAAGAAAGTTATCATATATAATGTTAAGAAATATGAGATTCTCTTTAGATGCATTAGAGTTTTTAGAAGTAATAGGCTATGGTTTAAAGTAAATTGATGTTTAAATGTTTTTTGAACTTGAAAAGTTTTTTTGTAATCCAAATACAACATACCTCATTCCATATAAAATATTTGTATTTTTCTAGATCCATTAGTTATTTTTAACTCATTAATTGCTTTTCTAGGATTTAAATTGGAATATGTGAAATTTGAACTGCAAGTACCAAAAATAATGCACTAAAAATTATAAAAAATCATATTCACTATTTTGTGTTAATTTTTAGTTCTTATCTACTAAATTTAAAGAAATTGTAAAAAATCTATGTTACGACACTTCATTGATAATGTGGAGTTTAATGGTTTTTTAATTATAACAAAATCAAATAAAGTTTGAAACATACGAGACTAGTCATGGTGCTATAATATTATACATAAATAATATGATAAATTTTTGAAAATGTTTCAAGAAAGTTATCATATAGGATGTCAAGAAACTTGAGATTCTCTTTAGAGGAATTAAAGTTTTGAGAAGTAATAGGCTATGGTTTAAAGTAAATTCATGTTTAAATGTTTGTTTGAACTTGAAACTTTTTTTAATCAACATACAAAATATCTCATTCCATATAAAGTTTTTATATTTTTATAAATTTATTTTCTATTTTTAACTCATTAATTGTGTTTCTACGATTTAAATTGGAATATGTGAAATTTGAACTGCAAGTACTTAAAATAATGCACTAAAATTTATAGAAAAATAATATTCACTTTTTTGTGTCCATTTTTAGTTCTTATACACTAAATTTAAAGAAATGTTAAGAAATTATGTTACAACACTTCATTGGTAATGTGGAGATTAAGGGTTTTTTAATTATAAAAAATCAAATAAATACTAAAAAATACGAGACTTGTAATGGTGTTATAATATTATACTTAGATCTAATATCAAGTTGTTTGCTCTCATTAGTTGTCGTCTCGATATCATTTTTAACAATTTCATCAGAAGTTGAAAGTAACAAAGTAGATTTCACATCCTCATGCACAATGGTATAGTTATTAGTCCTATCATGGTGAAGTGCATCATTATCAAATCGCAATGGGTATTCTATTATTTCAGCCGATGAAGCAACCTCAACGGGTACCTGTAAGGACTTTTAACCTAACACCTCAACTCATGTAGAAATAGAAGGCCATATGCTTGTTGATGTTGGTACAGGTACATGTGGAGGTACATGACGAACACTTAAAGAAGAGAAATGCTTGGTTAGTGCTGGTGTGCTCGTCACTCCTGGTGGATAGGAGTCTCTTGCCTTGTATTGTCATTTCCGCAATTCTTTCTCTATAATGATGGCAAGATGGAATAAACGACTAAGACTACTAAATTCTTTATAATAAACAATATCTTGAATCGCATGCCTCAATCCATCATAGAAGTGCCACATCGTGTCCTCCGAGTGCTCCACAACACCACAACGGGTCATGCTCTCTCGAGGCTCAGCATAATACTCTCTCACAGACATGTTACCTTGAACTAAGCATTGTAGTTTCATACATAATTCACGATGATAAGAAGGAGAGACAAATTTACAATGCATAGCTCTTTTTAAATGACCCCATGTATCAGGTTGTAATTGAAGTTCACTTATATCTTCCCACCAGATTAAAGCATGATTTTTAAACATACCAGTTGCTTATTTAACTCTATGTTGTTCAGGAACTAGATATAAGTTAAATTTATGCTCTACGTTCATCTCCCAATCTAGGTATTCTTCAGCATCATATTCACCATAAAAAGATGGGATGGTAAACTTAATTTTGATAGAAGAAATATTGTTACGATGATTATGATTTGTCATACCTCCCATACATGCCATGGTTAGTAGAAAAGGAAAAAAACAATAGGAAAAAATATTAGCTCTATCAACTATTAGGTAGTGGAAGGTGCTCTTGCTCACACTCAAGCGTTTTACCACAATCTTATAAGGTTCTTACCATCGTAGGGTAGTGGATGGCACAATCTTGGCCGTGGCACAATTCTTGACTAGTTGGTGACTTCTAAAGAGAGTTGTATACGATTGCAAAGACTCAAGCTGCACCGATCAGAAATATATATGTGGAGTCTAGGTGGTTAAACAAGAGTAATCTACATGGTGGAACACGATTCAGAAACAGATAGTAATATTAAATAAGTATCCAAAATACCTGTACTAATTGCTGGTCTGAATGTGATCCCTATGACAACAAGGCTTAAAGAAGAGAGTGGTTGAGGCTCAAAGGATGGCTTATAAATTGATAAAATCAGCACAAAATAGTACTAAAAACAGCACCACACAAAACTAATATCTTCCAAGCTTATCCCTAAGTTCTCCTCTTTTTTTGATATTTTTCTCTTTTTTTCGATATTTTAACTCTTTTTTTAACTATTTTTTAAAATTTTTTACACTTCTTTTTTTATTAGGGGCACAAAGAAGACAAACCAAGAAGATGTGATACAATTTTGCTACAAAGAAATGCTATGTAGGTAAATAAAGATGAGTTGAAAAATCTGTACAAGAAACTTCAGGGCTAGAAAACTCGATCTTTCCGGCCGAATTTGGGAAAACTAAAATCGGCGAACCTAGCTTGTTAGGAAAACTTAGATCTATTTTTTTGTAGATTTTGAAAATGTATTTATTTGCCTTATTTGGAGTCTGTATGCAAAAGATATGACTGTTTTGTCAAAGGTAGTCTGAATTAGGGTTTTGAGGTTCTAGTTTGGACGCGAATTGCAAATCAAAGGGGATTTATGGGTGATGGCTAGTATAATGGATTTAGAAAAAGGGATCACAATACTAACCAGCAATTGGACTTGACCAAGGACACAAACTCAATACTACGGACTCTGAAATCAAAACGTGCAAAGGCTAGGGATGGTCTTTGATTGGGGAAACCTACGATTATAAATTTTGTGTTGGCTTTTTCGTGGACTATGGGATGAATATGAAATAAATCTAATCTATGATACATGAACCTGATGGTAAACTAAGCTCTGATACCACTTGATGGAGGAGGGGGTGTCCGATCTTCCGTTAGGTGGGGGATAAACAACGATTTGTGGAGAACTCGACGTTGACGACCTGGCTTCCGATCCAAGAGACTGGCCCTTGCAATCGCTACAATAGTGCTCCGTTGGTTATCAACCAAGAACAACCTGATTGACCTCACCAAGAAGGCTAATCCTTGCATGTGAATCGAAGAACACAAGCAAGAATGCAAAAAACGCAATCGAATTGAAATTCTATTGGAATCTGCGAGTTGGGGTTCACTTACAAATCCGGCAAAGCGGCAGCTATCAAATCAACGTGTAAACTAAAACCCAAAAACCCTAGATGGCTGTAGAAACACCTTATATAGTAGTTTGGGACACACCCCTAATGGGCTCAACTGGATACACGGCACAAGTTCTGGACTCTATCTTGTTTTGATGATTCCCGTTGATCTAAAAGGAATTTTGAGATTAAACTAGTGGCATTGGAAATGTTTTGAAGTTATATTTCCGTGGCTGGGTGGAACGTCAAAAACGGAGTCCGTATGTTGCCTAGGCGATTATTTTAGTGCACGCTGCTCCTAGAATCCGAGTTGGACATGAATTGTAGTTGGATTGGACTCTCAAATTGGCTTGGATGTCCTTCCTGGTTCTTCTCCAACTCTTTGTTTATCACCAAGTGATTTTCATCATATCCATAGTTCCTAACAATAATAATAATAGGTAGTAATTTATTCCCAAGATAATATACTAAGATACTTAGAAACGACTTGACATGAAGATTTAATCGTCGTGCTCGAATAATTGGATCTTGGTATTCATGTATGGTTGTATCATTGGTAGGGATGTCCTAAACATCCTACCCTTCTTGATTTGGAGTCATCCTCGACTCAACGTCTATTGATCCCCAATCAACTTCCTTGATAATACAAGAGTTCCATATACATGCATCTCTTCTATTGATCCAAGAAAGTATTTCTGAAATTGAAAATGAACTCATCTCATGGTGTAGCATCTGAAGTTCAAATATATAAAAATTAAATCTAACAAAGAAAGCATGCACCTTAACTTGTTTTCTCACAATCAAGAACCTATTCCAACTGGTGATATTCTCATCATATTCATCCAATAAAATTTATATGTTTATAGTAAAATTTTATATTGTTTTAATTACAGTTTAAATAAAATTTGAAAATAATCATTTCAAACTTTGAATTCTTAACTCCAGGAATTAACTCTAAAATTTACCATTCAAACTTCAGAACATTTATGTTCTTGTCTTCTACATTTTTAATCAATTTAATTGATACACTTGCACTCTTTATTATTCAAAATAAAACCGAGAAAATTATTCTTAAACTTTACAATTTCTTAACTTTCCCATTTTTACTCCAAAATCCACCATTTTCAGTTCCAAACAATCCCTTCTTTCATTCTCTACAACTTTAACCAATTTAATTAAAATGCTTGTACTGTTTGTTTTATTGTTTCTCTCAATTGTTTATTAGTCTCACTTTGCGTGTCTCGAAGATTACGACACCGTCAAGGAGTCGGACTATTTTCCCCAAGGTTCATCCATCTGCATTTACAAATCCAGGCAAGCCACCACACTAAATTTTGAGGATATTGAACCTAGTTTTCTTAAAATATCGCTAAAACCCATAGGTTATAAATACATTAGTCAAATTGAAAGCCTTACATTATTTTTATTTAGATCCCCGACCTTGAAGTGCAAACCCAAGTCATGCTATTGAGCCAAAAACTCCTTGTCACCATAATAGTATTATTATTAGATAGTGTCTCAGAGTTTTTGTTCATTATGTTAGCATGGTGAGTTCCGTGTGCAAGTGAGGGCATTGGTTAGTCACACCCAAGGCACTATAAGGACCGGTGTGTAGGATTCATTGCAAAGCACTTCCGTGTTAACCATAAGTCTAATGGGTAAGTCCTAACTAGAGGTATGGGATGTTCTAACTTGAGGCACCATTTGGAGATGGGTAAAGTAGCACCCGTTGGTGACTTGTACCGACGAGGCGCAAAAGGGGTGCGACGTTGTCTAGTGCACTGGCGCGCCGGGAAACCTAGAGTGGGTGTTATCGAATTGGAGCTCCTCATGTTAAAGGTTTTTGCATGACTTTCTGTGACTTGGGTCATCCAAACACACTGCGGTGTGTAGAGATGAGTGCCTTGTGGGTACAGTAGTACACCTCTGATGAGAGTTTAAAATCTTTTCGAAAAGTTGAGCCCATGGTCAAGGGTGGGTTGCATGACATCTCGCAGTTAGTTTATATTTATGTATGTTGCATGATGGAATGGCATGTAAGGACTGTTGAGCGAGGAGGGCTGACTGTACTCCTCGAGTTAGAAGATGTTGCATTGTTCATGCTTATTATTTGGTACAATTAAATTTGACGACATTAAATGCCGCAACTTGAAAATATACTTTTCTGCACTTTAAACCCTTAGCATTTGTTTATAGCAAAAATGACATTAATGGTCAAACTAGGCAAATACTGAAAAATAGTATTTTTGACCAAAAATATGTCAACCTGGAAAAGGCCGGTCTGACCGGCTATGGTAGGCCGGTCTAACCGGCCAGGTCCGGTCAGACCAGATCCATGGGCTCGGTCAGACCGACTAGGGTCTGGATTTCAGATCAAAGTAGGATTCGAGGTATTTTCACCTAAAACTTATCTCAACAGAGTTTTAGGACGCATCTAACTCTATCTCTAGCCAGGGATAACTAGCCCACCCCCCTATAAATACTAGGGGGAAGGCCGATTCAAAGGGCTCCCCCCCAACATACCAATCCAAAGCCCTAGCTTTGAATCGTATTTACTTTCTTTACTTTTCCGCATCTTCGTTGGTTTGCTTGAAAGCCTTTCGTCTGTTGTGTCCGTAATCACGGTAACCCTTGCTGGTTCGCTTGTGAACCTCCCATTAATCCACGTAATGGATTGTTATCCCTTTTATCGGTTCTATCCCCCCCTACCTGGCAATTCGGCCCTCCGGGCGAATTGTGTTTGATCTATTACTGTTTTTGCAGATTAATCGTTCCCCTAAACATCACTGCGAAGTTTGGGAGCAATTGGAGGTTGTTTGCTACGTTTACCGAAGTTTAACAGATCGGATCTGTTACTTCGGTCTGACCAGTGTTGAGGTACCGGTCTGACCGGAGCCCCTCGTCACGCCATTGTCGGCAACAGCCGGTTCGACCGACGGTACTCCACCGGTCTGACCGAGCACTTTGCATCGGGTGCGCCGAAGCCGAAGTCCAAGCCCTCCGAAGCCCTGCGCGCTGGAGCTTCGCGCGGTCAAAGGCCAACATTTGGAGGTCCCTTCGCCCGGTGTGACCGGGGTAGCACGGTCGGTCTGACGGACGAAGCCTCGCTGGTCTGATTGCTGGAGTTACGCTTCGCATCTGCCTTCGAGAGACCGCCCAAAGCCCCTTCGCAGCTTTTCGGTCTGACCGGGGTGGTACCTCCGGTCTGACCGGGATTGAGGCCAAAGGTGTTCCAAGGACCCTTCGGACCAGACTCCGCTATATCTCCGAATCGGCCTCTGAATTGGCCGATTCCAGGTATTTTGGTCATTCTTATTGTTCACATTGCTACTTATACTTTTCGGCCAATTGGATTGAAATATTAATTATTTATCTGATTGCCCAGCGACTCCAAATCCCTTGTCACTATCCAGGGTAGTCGGAACGCGGCGTCGGTATTGTTGCGATACTTTTGGACGTCGAACCGGCCCAAGTGCAGGGGCGCATTTCTGCGTCAACACACTTTCTGGCGACTCCGCTGGGGACAACGCCAACCATGACTACTACCTCTACGTCAGCGGCAGGTATGACTACTACGTCTACCTCCACTTCATCGCCGATGAACATTGTGTGAAGCACGGACATCGACGACCGCAACATTATAACACCCACCATGGCGGACATATCTGAGGAATACCGAGCAAAGATCGAAGCGAAAAAGAGAGAACTCGAAGAACTGATGCTCAGACATTGCATAAAAATGCCCTCGGGCTTCGTCATGTGCGACAACCTCAACATGACCCAGGTACGCCTGTCATCACCCCCTTTATCCGCCTCACAGGTAGACTGTAGGATAGCTGCATCTGTTGATCAAGCGGTTAGCGCCTCGCTAGCCAATAAACTAGAACCCATAGTTGTCTCGCAAGTGGCGGCAGTGTTTAGAAGATTCGGTTTTACTGAGGCCGATTCGCCAGCACCGATTACTAGTATGCCGCCAACACATCATATCTATAGCAGAACCGACGGTAATACCGAAAAAACCATCACGTTTCCGGCTACTTCCTCCACAGCCAAAATGCATAACTACTCTTATGGACAGGCAAACCCAGCTTACCAGGTACCACCACCGCCTGCACCCATGCCTTCTCTGCCGCCGCCGCTTCCACTGCATACTCCTACTCCACAGCATAGGCCAGAGCATGTCGATATACCACCACGCATCCCACCACCACATGAAAGGTGCGCGCAAGCATTAGATCACGACGATATCGAGGAGCATATTCGCGCACTATTTCGGGAATGCACCGGCTTTGCACCTCGGGATAGAGCTAGGGTTTATCGAAAACCATATCCCGACCACTTTGACACTATTCCGTATCCTCGCGGTTATAGAGTCCTAGATTTCACGAAATTTGATGGCGAGGGTAGTAAATCCACATTAGAACACATTAGCCAGTTTCTAGCACAATGTGGCGAAGCTAGTGGATCGGATGCATTAAAACTCAGATTATTCTCCCTGTCCTTGTCCGGCACTACATTTACTTGGTTTTCGGCGCTTCCACCAAACTCCGTACAGACATGGGCTCAACTAGAGCAGAAGTTTCATGATTATTTCTACACAGGCGAGACCGAGCTTAGGCTATCACACCTCACAGCGGTTAGGCAAAAATCCGGCGAAAGTGTTTCTGAGTATGTTAAACGCTTTAGAGATAGCAAGAACAAATGTTTTAGCCTAAACATATCGGAAAGGGATCTAGCAGATCTAGTATGCAATGGCCTACGGGCAGAAATTAAGGAGCGTATGGACAATCAAAACCTCTTGGACGTTAGCCAGGTATTGCAGCAGGCTCTGGTCCAGGAAGGCCGGGCCAAAGATAGGAAATTCGTCAAAACTTTTAACAACCAAGGGCTGAGATCCACACTATGGAGCACTCCGACGAGGAATGATCCAAGGAAGAAGAAGATCCGGCCGACACCTACATGGCCGAATGGACTTGGAGCACAAAGTCTAGGCCCGTCACCTGCTCTGAATTGCAGCCATCTCCCTCTAAAAGTCGGCCTATGAAGTTAGATATTCGTTCGACATAACTAAATGTGATAAGATATTTGATTTCCTATTGAAAAATCAACTTCTACGGCTGCCGAAAGGGCAAGTCATGCCATCCGCCGACGAGTTAAAAAAGCATCCCTACTGCAAGTGGCATGATTTGCATTCTCACTACACTAACGATTGCAACATTTTTCGTCGACAGGTACAATCAGCCATAGAGGAAGGACAATTGAAAATAGAAGAAAATCCAAAAATGAAATTAGACAGAGACCCTTTCCCCATGAACAATGTTGATCTAGAAGGGAAGAAGGTGTTGATTCAGCCAAAGCAGGTCGAGTCGGCTAAGGGAAAGGCGATCGTCATAGGAGACGCTCGCACACGCACAATTGTACCAAAGAATCCGGAGGTAGGAGTGTGGAAAGAAAATATTAAGTCATCGGCCAAACATCGCAGAAGGCCGAAGGTGATGTACAAAATGCTCTTGGACAAGCACCAGCGAAGGTCCGAGAGAAAAGTTGTTCCCCCACGAGCTTCGGGACGGTCGAAGCCTCTTAGGAGGACGAGCCTCATGAGTGATGAGTTTGGACCTCAAGGTCCGAACACTCCCTCGGAGTGGATGCAGCAGCCAGCAGGGTTCGGACCTTAGTGGCCGAACCCCCCTCCGGGTTGGTCCTGACCTCCGGCAGGGTTCGGGCCTCATTGGCCGAACCCTCCCCCGGCTTGGCCCCTGTTTCCGGGAGGCTTCGAGCCTCAGTGGCCAAGCCCACCTCCTTCGGAGGGTTTCCAGCCTCTGGTGGGTCCGGGCCTCGGTGGCTGAACCCACCCCCTTCGAGCGGTTTGCAGTTTCTAGAGGGATTCGGCCTCTAGTGGCCGGACCCACCTCCGCCAGGGGCTAATGTACCTCCAGCTTGACAGGACCCCTCGCTGGTCTGGTCCGAGGTACCATCGATGTGGCCAGAGCCCCAACTAGCCAACGGGGTCGGCACTCGGTGGGTGAGGCCGCTAGAGCCCCCGATGTCACCGCCCTACTGCTAGACGATGTCTCTAGTTTGGCCTCCGCCACCGGAGAACTTTGTGCAATGTTCGGCTACGAACACTTACACTCCGGCATAGGATAACAACATTGTTCATCGCTTGTCCGTGTCCCCTAGAACCGGGCTCCGCGAGATATCACCGAAAGGGGTGAATATGGAGACACCTCGGAGGTTATAGTCATCAGGGTTGGATCCCAGGAGGTCCCAATCCCGAAGGATACCCCGACGGGAATACGCAAAGACTCGGCCGAAGCTCGGTCTGACCGGCCTACTGGGGCCAGTCCGACCGGCCTTACAATAGTTTTCGGCTCAGCCTGATCTGACCGGCCCGGCATGGCCGGTCTGACCGATCAGGGGCAGGAGACTTTTCATGGCAAACGCAAGACGCTCAAGGCCGATACAAGCAAGTCCCCTTCGGCTAAGAATGTTAGAAGCAAGACCGTGGCTCCCGGCACCCGTCCTCAGCCATCATGGGTGCCCTCAGGGATGTCCAAGTCACAAAATAGGAGGTTGCAATGCTTGCGTGCACAGGAGATACGAGAAGAGAAGGCCGAGGAGGCACGAGACACACTTTTTGAGGAAATCCGTCCTCGGCCCACCATGAAGAAAGTCTGTAGACCCAGGCCGGTCACAGTCAATGACTCGGACCCTATTGTTAGCTCCGATGAATACGATTTACTCAACGACGACTACACTCCCATCTTCGAGGGGCCTACTCCTTAGGCGATGGAAGTCGATGTTGTCATGTTGCCTTTCGAGTTCGCTCCACTGCAGGAGGAGACCGGGGTCACTCAACTAGACCTCGGCCCACGAGACACCGTATTCGAGAAGACCGGAGATACGAACCGTCACCTGAGACCCCTCTACATAAGGGGACACATCGACAGGAAGTCTATCTCGAGGATGCTTGTCGATGGCGGTGCCACCATGAACCTAATGCCGTACTCCCTTCTAAGGAAGCTCGACAAAGATGAAGACGACCTAAAGAAGACCAATGCCACCCTCAACAGCTTCAACGGTGACACGACGGAAGCCAAGGGGGTACTGTCCCTGGAACTGACGGTGGGAAACAAGACGTTGAATACCGCTTTCTTCGTCGTTGACGTATAGGGTAACTATAATGTATTGCTTGGGCATGACTGGATCCACGCATATCAGTGCGTACCATCCACCGTGCATCAGCGCCTCATACAATGGGATGGTGACGAAGTTTATATAGTGTACGCCGATACATCGGCCCATGTTAGTTTGGCCGATGCATCCAGCGATGCCACCCATGATGAGATAGAGTGTTTGTCGGTATGGGATCTCTCGGATTATGACTTTGTCAGCGTATCAGAGGGGAGGTTTGTTCCTATTTCCGTGAAGCCGGCCGGTGTGGCTCGGTTGTATCTAAGATAGGAGAATGTCTAGCGCTAATCTTGATTGGTTAAAGTCTCGCGTGGAGCAGTATCGGTCTTCTCAAGACGGTATCGCCGAAGCCATCGAAGACTTTAGCTAGGTAGAGAAATTAGGTCAGGGATTCTCGTTGGCCGACCCTTTGGAACAAGTATACATAGGAGGTGGTAGTGTTCCAAGGCCGACGTTTGTAAATCAGAATCTGAATAATGATGTAAAGGCCGAAGTAATAAAGTTGGTTCGAGCGTATGTTGATTGCTTCGCATGGGATTACAGTGAGATGCCAGGGCTAAGCCGAGAGCTTGTTGAGCATCGGCTCCCCATTAAACCTGGATTTAGGCCTTATAAACAGCCGCTGCGCCGCTTCAATTTGGCCATCTATGACCGATTTAAAGAGGAGATCGAACGTCTATTAGCAGCAAGTTTTATTAAGCCATGCTGGTACGCGGAGTGGGTCGCTAACATCATGCCCGTCGAGAAGAAGGAGAGTGGCAAGATCCGCATCTGCGTCGATTTCAGGGATTTGAATAAGGCTACTCCGAAAGACGAGTATCCCATGCCGATAGCCGACATGTTGATCAACGATGCCTCGGGACATAAGGTACTAAGTTTTCTTGACGGCAACGCTGGTTATAATCAAATCTTTATGGCCAAAGAAGACGTTTTTAGGACGGCTTTTCGCTGCCTAGGTTTTGTCAGTTTGTTGGAGTGGGTAGTAATGACGTTTGGTTTAAAAAATGCTGGCGCCACATACCAACGTGCCATGAACTTAATATTTCATGACTTGCTAGGGGTTATGTTAGAAGTTTATATAGATGATGTTGTGGTCAAATCAGACGCTATGGAGAACCACCTCGCCGATTTGAAAGTTGCTTTCGAAAGAATGCGTCGGTATGGCTTGAAAATGAACCCGCTCAAATGTGCTTTTGGTGTGTCAGCGGGTAAGTTCTTGGGATTCATGATTCATGAAAGAGGCATCAAAATTGATCCCAAGAGGCTTGAGAAAATTAGGGGATGCATAGCGCCTACATGTAAGAAAGATGTACAGAAATTGCTAGGCAAGGTTAATTATTTGCAGCGCTTTATATCCAACCTGTCTGGAAAAATTGATGCTTTCGTCCCAATACTCCGGCTAAAAAATGAAGCCGAGTTCACTTGGGGGGCAAGCCAGCAACGTGCGTTCGAGAAAATCAAAGAGTGCTTATCGACGCCGCCAGTGGTAAGGGCGCCGAAGGCTGGGATCCCATTTTGGCTTTATATTGCCGCGGAGGAGAGCGTGATTGGGGCCGTGTTGACTCAAGACGTCGAAGGAAAAGAGTACATCATCACCTTCTTGAGTCGTCGACTTCTAGATGCTGAGACAAGGTACGTGTTTGTGGAGTGTTTATGTTTATCCCTCTATTATGCATGTACCAAATTACATCATTACCTTCTCCCTAGCACATGTATTGTCACTTGCCAAACGGATGTCATAAAATACATGTTGCAAAAGCCGATTCTAAGTGGTAGAATCGGCAAGTGAGCGTATGCGTTAATCAAATATGATTTGGCTTATGAACCATTGAAATCTATGAAAGGTCAAGTCGTTGCTAATTTTATAGCGAATCACCACGTAGATGTCAACTGGGGCGATGAAGTCGCCTTGATTGAAGTATTACCATGGAAACTTTACTTCGATGGTTCGGCTTGCAAAAATGGCCAAGGTGTTAGAGTGGTACTCATATCACCGAGTGGTATGTGCTTTGAGACCTCGACCCGTTTGGAATTTCATTCAACTAATAATCAAGCCGAATACGAAGCCCTGTTGCTAGGTCTTGAGTTGTTAAACTCCATGGGTGTGAAGTATGTTCATGCATACGGTGATTCATTATTAGTCGTACAACAAGTAGCCAAGCTCGCTCAATGTTTTAATGGTTTGCTAAATAGCTACTTGGACAAGTGTTTAGACTTAATTTCTACCTTTTATGATTTTGAGATTACTCATGTGTCTAGAGAGGCCAACTCACTTGAAAATGACTTGGCTCAACAAGCATCAGGCTATCAAATTAGGAGGGGAAAATTCTGCACGCGGGAAAAGCCAATGTTTGGAGATGATGTAACACCTGAGGGTCCTACTGTCGGTCTAACCAGCTTTGTGGGCATGGTCCAGCTGCCCTTGCGTACCCGGTCTAACCGACCATGTCAGGACGGTCAGATAGAATTGTGCTAGACAACTGGCAATAGCCGGTTGAACCAAACCAATAGGGCCAGTCCGACCGACCGTTGTCGGGAAGGTTTAGTGCTCGGGGGGCAGGTCCAAATGGTAAATCTTGAGGCTAGTTCTAGTGGGAATTTGGCCAGTGGTCCTCTAGTTAGTGAGGATGATTGGAGGACCCCAATCGTCCAATATTTGAGAAACCCGAGCCAAAAGGTTGATCGGAAAGTTCGGCGACAGGCTTTCAAATTTGTTTTGCTCGACGATGTGTTGTATAACCGAACTATTGATGGGGTGCTTTTGAAGTGTTTGGACCCCGATCAGGCTAGAGTTGCTGCAGGTGAAGTACATGAAGGGCTTTGCGGTACTCATCAGTCGGCCCCAAAGATGAGTTGGATGCTCAAAAGGGCAGGTTTTTATTGGCCGACTATGACTGAAGACTGTTTTAGGTACTATAGAGGGTGTGAAGCTTGTCAGAAGTTTGGGAATATTCAGCTAGCGCCCGCATCAGCACTTAATCCTATTATCAAACCATGGCCGTTCAGAGGTTGGAGTTTAGACTTCATCGGCCAAATTCATCCTCTGTCCTCGAAAGGGCATCGGTTCGTGTTAATGGCAATAGATTACTTCACCAAATAGACCGAGGCCATGCCGCTCGAGAACATGAATCGCAACGAGGTGATTGATTTCATATTGAAACACATTATACATAGATTCGGCATTCCCCAAACTCTCACTACAAACCAAGGTACTTCATTTGTCGCTAAAGAGGTGAGGGACTTTGCCGAATACTATGGGGTCAAATTGGTAAATTCTTCCCCGTATTATGCTCAGGCCAATGGTCAGGCCGAGTCTAGTAACAAAACTGTAATTAAATTGATCAAGAAAAAGATTGAGGAGTTTCCAAAAAGGTGGCACGAGGTACTCTCTGAAGCTCTATGGGCTAGTAGAGTTGCAAAGCATGGTGCCACTAAAGTCAGTCCTTATGAGTTAGTATATGGACAACAAGCCGTTCTACCGGTAGAGGTGGATCTTGGTTCACTTAGATTTCTTAAGCAAGATGGTTTATCGGTCAACGAATATGAGACATTTCTAAAGGATAATCTAGAAGAGGTGACCGATAAGAGGTTGAAGGCTCTAGAGGCAATAGAGAGAGATAAAAGAAGAGTAGCCAGGGCCTACAACAAGAAGGTCAAGGCAAAATCGTTTCAAATCAACGATTTGGTGTGGAAGACAATTTTTCCATTAGGCACTAGTAGTTCAAAATTCGGTAAATGGTCACCTAGTTGGGAAGGACCTTTTAAGGTAGTCGGAATCGCTCCGGGCAATGCATATGTCCTAGAATCTTTACAAGGAGAGCGATTTCGAAGGGCTTTGAATGGTAGATATTTAAAAAAGTACTTCCCAAGTGTGTGGCAAAACACTTGAAGTGTTAAAAGGCCGATATTGCAGGTATTGCCCAAGGCCCGTCGTGCTTTTAGCTCACTAAGTTTGCTAAAAGGCAGGGGGCATGTGTTTATAGCAAAAAATGGCATTAATGGTCAAACTAGGCAAATACTGAAAAATAGTATTTTTATGTCAACCTAGCAAAGGCCGGTCTGACCGGCTATGGTAGGCTGGTCTAACCGGCTAGGTCCGATCAGACCGAATCCATGGGCTCGGTCAGACCGGCTAGTGTCTGGATTTTGGATCAAAGTAGGATTCGAGGTATTTTCGCCCAAAACTTATCTCAACAGAGTTTTGGACACATCTAACTCTATCTCTAGCCAGGGATAACTAGCCCACCCCCTATAAATACTAGGGGGAAGGTCGATTCAAAGGGCTCTCCCCCAACATACCAATCCAAAGCCCTAGCTTTGAATCGTATTTACTTTCTTTACTTTTCCACATCTTCGTGGGTTTGCTTGAAAGCCCTCCGTCTGCCACGTCTGTAACCATGGTAACCCTTGCTTGTTCGCTTGTGAACCTCCCGTTAATCCACGTAACGGATTGTTATCCTTTTTATCTGTTCTATCCCCTCTACCTAGCAATTCGACCCTCCGGCCGAATTGTGTTTGATCTATTACTGTTTTTGCAGATTAATCATTCCCCTAAACATTCCTGCGAAGTTTGGGAGCAATTTGAGGTTGTTTGCTACGTTTACCGAAGTTTGCATATCGGATCTGCGTCAACACATTCCCTTGTTATTACCCAACATTATTATTGCATTCTAGGTGGCTTGTTGAGTACTTTTGTACCCACCCCCATTGATTAAAATTTTTAGACGATGAGTTCTATGAAGACGGAGGTCTGGTGTAGCTATCCTAGTCAAGGATGCGAGTCCTAGAGAAAGATGTTCATTGCCAAGATTTTCCTCTTTATTATTAAATTCAGTGTGATAAAATAGCTTGTGAGCTATACTTTGTTTGTCGTATGTACGAGGTCGTATGATGAACGTCTTGTTTTTATTGTTTTCTTGGGAAATTCAATAAAGTTCCGGTTTTATGTAAAATCGGGGCGTGCCAAGATGGTATCAGAGCTGACTTGATTATAGGAAGCTAAACAGACCTACCCGATGCCTAGCGTTATTAAATTTATTTCATAAACTATACTTCATATTTTTCTCCTCTCCCTTAC
Source organism: Zizania palustris (assembly GCA_019279435.1). Lineage (NCBI taxonomy): Eukaryota > Viridiplantae > Streptophyta > Magnoliopsida > Poales > Poaceae > Zizania > Zizania palustris. The sequence goes on along the minus strand of JAAALK010000285.1, from coordinate 50,234,895 downwards.
TCTTCAAACTTTGTTTTCTTTGTAGATGCCGACCCACGTTCGTAGTTTTCTGCCGGGAGGCCATCGGTTTCGTCCAAGAGCTCAGTGTGTTGGCAGCTTTCCTACTATACACCCAAGAGCTAGAATACTGTGGGATCTACCAGGTCGGAGAAAGTGGCCCATGCCAAGTAACCCTAATGCTCATCGCCTCAGACCAGGAGCTGACTTCCTTCGTCACCTCAGCCAAAGCTCCAAATTTTGAGGTTGGTTGCCAAGATACTGCACTGCAAGCACTTGGAGAGCTTCGTCAGATCTATGATGACCGCCTCGATGGCACCACCTTCCACTATCTCGGGGGCTGCGATCCTCTCGTAGCTCACCGGACACATCTCCTATCGGCCATGGACACCCTTCACACCGAGGCCCTTCTACACGCCGACGAGACACAAGCTTGGGTCAATTACTACCGTCAGGAGGCCGACGAACTTCAGTAATGGGTACCCAGCTCCTTAGCCAGAACAAGGAGCTCAAGGAGGATATTGCCGAACTGACCCCCATAGATCCCCTTAGGAGGAGGAGCCGTCGGAAGACCATTCGCCAACCAAAGAAGTCAACCAGGAAAAATTCAACCCTACCCAGCCCAAGTGAAGCCGAAGCATCAGAGGGGCTGATGGCCGACGATGAAGCTGAACCTAGCACCGCAGCGGGCTCAACCCAAAGATCCGAGAGCACATCCAGCGATGCCCCCGACAACCACTAGATGGTTGTAGTATGCGCTAGATTCCGCTTGGTTATTTTCTTTGTTTGTGATCTTGCTCCATAGAAACTTGTGCTATGGAAAAGTTAAAAACAAGAACTATAATAGACAACCCTATCTTCACCACAGCAATAAAAAGAACTATCATTAATTGGCAAAATTTATTCTAAGTCCCTTCGTCTTCTCTTGGGGTGTTGCGTCCTCCAATAGAATAACCGCCAATCAGAGCAGCATCACCAACAACACCAGGGAAGCAGAAGGCAACCCTACAGATAGCCTTCTCGGAAGCCTTTTTCCCACCTAGGATGCATCGGGACATCGTCAAGAGAATCCATCAACAGCTCTAGATCAACCAACTCTTACTGAAGCCATGACCAGTCAAAACCAGCTCATCTCTTCCCTTCTCGCACAACTACTGCTATAGCAAGCCCAGCTCCAACAGCATCAAAAACAACTTCATCAGCTTCAGCTAGCACAAGGGATTAATGTTCCTAAAAGACCACCAACACTGACACCAGCTCATGCAATTCAGCTATCAGAATTCCTTTGTATCAAGCCCATGACCCTCTCACACACCACCAACCGCCTAAATGCAAATGATTGGCTTCATAGAATCACAAAAAGCTTAAGCTTCTCCCCTGCACAGATCGTGAACGTGTGGCCTTCGCCACCCATCAGCTGCATGGGCCAGCCACCGAATGGTGGGACTAGTATCAGTAAACTCAAACCGTGAACTTTGAGAATAGTTGGGTCGAGTTCACTGCTGCTTTCAAAGTCTCCCACCTCCCTCCAAGGATGATTGTGTTAAAGAAGAGAGAGATTCAAGAACTCCAACGGGGAAATAATGATGAACAATCAACTGAATTCATTCTAACAAAGACATTGAGGCATGTTTTGTCAACCCGGAAAAAGCAAGCCGAGATTCAAGCTTGTCCCCGCTCACTCAGGAATCAAAAGATAAAAACAAGGTATAACCTAAAGGAAGATGTGAGTGATATGGAAATTGTCGAAGGACAGTGGCCCCCAGAAGGGATTATTGGAAAGTCGTGCTATCATTGTGGTCAATTTGGACATATCGCACGATAATGCAAGAAAAGTATGTACTAGGACCCTATGATTATATCCTCGGGTGAAGACTCAAGTCAGGATGAAGCCACTGCACATGAGCAATCATTATTCAAGGCTTGTAGAAGTTGTGGAGAAGTCAGACACCATGCTAGTGAATGCAATGTCGGTTATCCAAGATGTATAGAAGATCATCAACCCAGATGATGCCCCACCAGTGGGACCACTTGCTACTTGTGGCAAGGAAGGGATCATGTCCCCAGGGACCACCCCCTGAGTTTGCTTTTAACTAAGGTCACTAAAGTTCATCGGATATGTTTTCACCTCACCCATCCACCCACGAGGCATGGTAATGTAAGTAGCAAGAGTAAACCATCTGATTTCAACCAAGGTCTTGCTTCGGATCAGATCGATCAGATATTGAAGAAGGATACCATGGAAACCCAGTGGTTTGCTTCCACTGCCATGAAGAGGGGCATTACATCAATAAATGTCCAAAGCGTAGGAGTGTCTCTAAGAAAAATCTAACCAAGTCAAGTTCAATCACCGAAGATGCAGTCTTGAGGCTATCAGTTTGAAGAAGTAATTCAAGAAAAGTTGAGGCCTATCCATAACCTTCTACTTCTAGCCTTTCCGAATCTCGGGGCGAGATTCTTGCTAAGGTGGTTAGATTTGTAACGCCCTGAATTTTCTAAATTAAATAAATTGAAGAAAATAGAAATTTTGAAATGAATAAATTAAGTTTGGATAATAAAATGGTTGAATTAATTGGAAAAACCTTAAGGAAGAATGAAATAAAGTAATAAAAAAATTTACTTGGCTGAAGTCAACTAATTAGGTTTGAACCCAAAGAGGCATATAAATAAAAATTTTGAGAAAATTTATTTTTATAGGAAAAGGATTATTTTTGATTTTTGAACAAACTGAAAATGTCCAAATAAATAAAAACGTGAAGGAATAATTCGAATTTTGAGATGAGAAAATTATGATAGGTTCAGAAGACCAAAATATATTTTTGAGAGTTTTTATAAATTTTTGGAACCTTTGCTGATAGCTCTTATTTTATGAATGAATTTCTGTAATTAGTTTATTCAAAAAAGAATTTTATTTAAGCTTGGGCCGCACCCCTCCTTTCCCTCTCTCCAAGCCAGCCCAGTCCATCCCCTCTCTCATGCCCCACTAACATCCGGCCCCCACCTGTCCGGATCCAACGCTAAACTCCCACACGCGCCCTCGCCCTCCCTCTCTCTTTCCCTCACTAATGCCGGGCCCCACCTATCGGCACCGAGCCCCGCACCTGTGCCCTCCTCTTCCTACTGCCTGGTGGCCCCTGCCTATCAGCGCCAACGGTTATCCCCGCCCGCCCGATGACAACCACGACCCACTTGTAGGAACCATCTTCCCCGTGAAGACCGCCGCTAACCCGAGCGTCGGCCGAAACCCTAGCAACCGCTTCTGCCTCTGCCTGACCCCTTCTGCTGAATTGTCCCCAAAATTGCGCCCCCCGTGATCCGGCGATGAATTCCACCATTAAATCTCGCCCGATTCCATCCCAGTTCGATGTATCACCATGCAACCCGAGCTCGCCGGCGTTAATGAGCCATTCCTCTCGGCGTTCCCCCGATTGCGCCCCATTTGGTCCCGCCGGTGACCCATATAAACCCCCTACCTCCTGCGTTACACCGCGTCTGGAAACGCTCAGCCCCCGCAATCCCAAGCCCCGCATAGCCCAAAGTCATCGTCGACCCCCAATTTCGGTACCATCCCGCTCCTTACCATATTATCCTCCCATTTTCGCTCCTGGATCATGCTCTAGGCCATCGCCATCGTCGGTAGCTGCCCTGCCATCTCCTGTCGTCGCCGAAGAAGACGGGGGTCTCGTGTCGTTGCCTTGCGCATGCCGGATCCCATCTGCGTCATCTGATCCATAGCGAAGGGCCCAGATTAGATCGCTAATGGAGCGCTATGATTTGTTTGACCCAGCACTAACCGGTATCGGGAAATCGCAGTCGTCCATAGCCACTTAAGCACCCGCCTCCATCCTGGCTATTGATCTGTACCGGTTCGGATGTTTTAATCTCAGCCGTCCATTTCTCTTTAAATCCCCGTGTCAGTCCTTGTTGCCCATGCGTACCCCTTCATCCAGATATAATCATAGCCATCCATTTTCATTTAAAAATCCCTCGCACGCCCCGCCTCGCTGTCAGCCATCGGATATAGATTCGAGGGCCTTGATTGCTCCAGTGCACGCTCACAGTGTGCTGGTTCAAGGTGGACCTGGCTCACCGTGGACCAGAGGCCGTTTTATTTTAAATAAAAACTCTAGAAAATTGTTTTAAACTTCAAAAATTCATATCTTCTTCAAATTAACCAAAAATTTGACCATTCAAATTTTCGAGAGCTTAACTTTTTATTCTCTTCATATTCATCCAATAAAATTTATATGTTTATAGTAAACTTTTATATTGTTTTAATTAGAGTTTAAATAAAATTTGAGAATAATCATTTCAAACTTCAAATTCTTAACTCCTTGGAATTAACTCTAAAATTTACCATTCAAACTTCAGAACATTTATCTTCTTGTCTTCTACATTTTTAACCAATTTAATTGATACACTTGTACTCTTTATTATTCAAAATAAAACCGAGAAAATTATTCTTAAACTTTACAATTTCTTAACTTCCCCATTTTTACTCCAAAATCCACCTTTTTCAGTTCCATGCAATCCATTCTTTCATTCTCTACAACTTTAATCAATTTAATTAAAATGCTTGTATTGTTTGTTTTATTGTTTCTCTCAATTGTTTATTAGTCTCGCTTTGCGTGTCTCGAAGATTACGACATCATCAAGGAGCCGGACTATTTTCCCTGAGGTTCCTTCATCTGCATTTACAAATCTAGGCAAGTCACCACACTAAATTTTGAGCATATTGAACCTAGTTTTCTTAAAATATAGCTAAAACCCATAGGTTATAAATGCATTAGTCAAATTGAAAACCTTACATTATATTTATTTAGATCCCGACCTTGAAGTGAAAACCCAAGCCATGCTATTGAGTCAAAAACTCGTTGTCACCATAATAGTATTATTATTAGATAGTGTCCAATGTATCACCATGCAACCCGAGCTCGCCGACGTTAATGAGACATTCCTCTCAGCGTTCCCCCGATTGCGCCCCATTTGGTCCCGCCGGTGACCCCTATAAACCCCCTACGTCCCGCGTTACACCGCGTCTAGAAAACGCTCAGCCCCCGCAATCCCAAGCCCCGCATAGCCCAAAGTCATCGTCGACCCCCAATTTCGGTACCATCCCGCTCCTTACCATATTATCCTCCCATTTTCGCTCCTGGATCTTGCTCTAGGCCATCGCCATCGTCGGTAGCCGCCCTGCCATCTCCTGTCGTCGCCGAAGAAGACGGGGGTCTCGTGTTGTTGCCTTGCGCGTGCCGGATCCCATCTGCGTCATCTGATCCATAGCGAAGGGCCCAGATTAGATCGCTAATGGAGAGCTCTGATTTGTTTGACCCAGCACTAACCGGTATCGGGAAATCGCAGTCGTCCATAGCCACTTAAGCACCCGCCTCCATCCTGGCTATTGATCTATACCGGTCCGAATGTTTTAATCTCAGCCGTCCATTTCTCTTTAAATCCCCGTGTCAGTCCTTGTTGCCCATGTGTACCCCTTCATCCAGATCTAATCATAGCCGTCCATTTTCATTTAAAAATCCCTCGCACGCCCCGCCTCGCCGTCAGCCATCGGATATAGATTCGAGGGCCTTGATTTCTCCAGTGCACGCTCACAGTGTGCTGGTTCAAGGTGGACCTGGCTCACCGTGGACCAGAGGCCGTTTTATTTTAAATAAAAATTCTAGAAAATTGTTTTAAACTTCAAAAATTCATATCTTCTTCAAATTAACCCAAAATTTGACCATTCAAATTTTAGAGAGCTTATCTTTTTATTCTCTTCATATTCATCCAATAAAATTTATATGTTTATAGTAAAATTTTATATTGTTTTAATTAGAGTTTAAATAAAATTTGAGAATAATCATTTCAAACTTCAAATTCTTAACTCCTTGGAATTAACTCTAAAATTTACCATTCAAACTTCAGAACATTTATCTTCTTGTCTTCTACATTTTTAACCAATTTAATTGATACACTTGTACTCTTTATTATTCAAAATAAAACCGAGAAAATTATTCTTAAACTTTACAATTTCTTAACTTCCCCATTTTTACTCCAAAATCCACCATTTTCAGTTCCATACAATCCATTCTTTCATTCTCTACAACTTTAACCAATTTAATTAAAATGCTTGTACTGTTTGTTTTATTGTTTCTCTCAATTGTTTATTAGACTCGCTTTGCGTGTCTCGAAGATTACGACACCATTAAGGAGCCGAACAATTTTCCCTGAGGTTCCTCCATCTGCATTTACAAATCCAGGCAAGTCACCACACTAAATTTTGAGCATATTGAACCTAGTTTTCTTAAAATATCGCTAAAACCCATAGGTTATAAATGCATTAGTCAAATTGAAAACCTTACATTATATTTATTTAGATCCCGACCTTGAGGTGAAAACCCAAGCCATGCTATTGAGTCAAAAACTCGTTGTCACCATAATAGTATTATTATTATTAGATAGTGTCCAATGTATCAACACAACCGCTATTGGATTAAAACGAGTCGTAGATACTTGGAATTCTGTTATATGATCCTTGTTATTCCTCTCATCTCTAGTATTCTGTTGGTCTCGGAGTTTTGGTTAATTATGTTAGCATGGTGGGTTTCGGGTGCAAGCGAGGGCGTTGGTTAGTTGCACTCGGGGCACTATAAGGACTGGTCTGCATGATCTGTTGCAAAGCACTTCCGTACTAACCATAAGTCTAATGGGTAAGTCCTAACTAGAGGTATGGGATGTTCCAACTTGAGGCACCATTTGCAGATGGGTCAAGTAGCACCTGCGGGTGACTTGTACCGATGAGGCGCCAAAGGTGGTGCGACGTTGTCCAGTTCGCAGCGTGCCGACAAAACCTAGAGTGGGTGTTATCGAATGAGAGCGCCTCAAGCTAAAGGTTTTGGCGCGAGTTTCTATAACTTGGGTCATCTAAACACACTGCGGTGTGTAGAGATGAGTGCCTTGTGGGTACAATAGTACACCTCTGATAAGAGTTTAAAATCTTTTCAAAAATCCGACCCCACGGTCAAGGGAAGATTGTGTGACATATCGCAGTTAGTTTACATTTATGTATGTTGCATGATGGAATGGCATGTAAGTACCGTTGAGTGAGGAGGGCTGGCGGCACTCCTCGAGTTAGAAGATGTTGCATTGTTCATGCTTATTATTCGATACAATTTAATTTGATGACATTAAATGCTGCAACTTGAAAATGTACTTTTTCGCACTTTAAACCCTTATTATTCCCTTGTTATTACCCTGCATTATTATTGCTTTCTGGGTGGCTTGTTTACTACTTTTGTACTCACCCCCATTGATTAAAATTTTTAGATGATGAGTTCTATGAAGACGGGGGTCTAGAGTAGTTGTCCCAGTCAAGGATGCGAGTCTTGGAGCAAGATGTTCATCGCCAAGATTTTTCTCTTTATTATTAAATTTAGTGTGATAAAATAGTTTGTGAGCTATACTTTGTTTGTCGTATATACGAGGTCATGTGATGAACATCTTGTATTTATTGTTTTTTCTGTAAATTCAATAAAGTTTCGGTTTTATGTAAAATTAGGGAGTGACATTCGCAACACATCTCTTGTCAAGGGTGTTAAACCCTCGGGTAGCTGGACCTCGACTACGTAGTTCGTAGTCTCGATCCGTCTTCTCCGGTGGGGATAGATCCTTGGTCGTAGGCTTAGAGAGTGAGAGAGGATTTGAGGGATAACATCTTTATTGATTTCTGCCAATCCTCCATTACAGAATATATAGCCTTGGCCTCAGCCAATCAGAGCAATCTGCTCCTTTTATTTAGGAACTACTAATAGAAGGCTATCTCACTAATCAGAGCAATCTGCTCCTTTTATTTAGGAACTAATAATAGAAGGCTATCTCCTTAATCAGAGCAATCTGCTCCATTTATCTAGGAACTAGTAATAGAAAGCTATCTTTACTTTCCCTCTCAACCACTTGTTGTGTTTGCGCCCAACGCGTCTCCATGGGTGCCGCCTGCCTGCTGTGGGCGCTCCTGGTCATGGCGCACATCACGAGCCAAACGATGCCTAGAATACGTGCGCCCTACCATGAAATCTCTTCCCCCGTCAAGGAGCAGCTCATCCTTGAGCTGAAATTACGGATACTTGATGCAGAACGACTCGATGTCTTCCCAAGTAGCCGATGCGGTGGACTGACCCTTCCACTAGATAAGAACCTGATGCACCCCGTGAGCTAGGCGAAAACACATGGCGCATTCTTGCTCAGGGGCTATTGCGCCATGATGCATAGGAGGAAGAACACATCGTGAATGGGTGCGAGAGGCGGCAAGGCGAGGCGAACGGCGATGTTGTTGATCAGCTTGGTGACGCGGTATGGCCCGACGAAGCATGGCTTGAGCTTGCCGGTGACAACCTGTGGAAGTGACTACGACGTGTGCAGTCGCAGCCGAAGGAGCACCCAGTCGCCCACCTTGCACGCGATGTGGCGGTGCACCTTGTCGTAGTGCATCTTCTGTGTCGCTTGAGCCAATTCCAGCCGGTAACAAACATCGGCCAGGAACTCTTCACGCTCCTCCATGATCTTGGCGATGGCAGCCACCCTTGTGTCCCCTGGTTCGTATGACCGGATGGATGGCGGATTGCGCCCATAGACAACACGGAAAGGTGTGTCCCGTAGTGAAGTTTGGTAGGTGGTGTTGAAGACAAACTCTGCCCAGGGCAGCCAGCGTATCCACTGTCGTGGCCTCTCCCCTGTGAGGCACCGCAAGTACATGATGATGACACGGTTGGCCGTCTCCGATTGTCCATCCAACTGAGGGTGGAACACCATGGTCATGTGCAGCTTGATACCCATCAGGCGCATGAGCTCACACCAAAATGTTGATGTCAAGACCAGGTCCCTGTCCGACACCATGGACTGAGGCATGCTGTGTAGTCGAACTATGTCGGTGAAGAATGCTTGAGCAACAGACTCAGCGGAGTACGGGTGCACCAGTGGAATGAAATGGCAATACTTGCTGAACCTGTCCACCATGGTTAGGATAACTGACTTGCCACGCACATGGGGCAACACTTCAACGAAGTCGAGGACAATATTAGTTCAAATTCTCTGAGGTACTGGTAGGGGAAGTAGGAGGCTAGCCGGATGCAAGTGCTCAGACTTGTACCACTAACTGACGTCGCATGTGCGCGCCTAGTCCTGCACGAATTGTTTCATGTTAGGAAAATGGAAGTCGCATCGTAGATGGTGCAGCGTGCACTGAACCCCCTCGTGGCCATCCACGTGGACTGCCGCCATGATCTCCTGGACCAAGGGTGAGGACGGTGGGATGTAGAGCCACCCGCTGAACTGGATCATGCCATCAACGTCCGACCAGGGCACCCAGCGGGAGCTGGTGCTGATATCCTCAAGAATGGTGACGAGAGCTGGATCAGTGTGATGTGTGTGGTGAAGGCAGTCAATGAAGTCAAAACGCGGTGTAGAGAGTGCGAGGAGCACCCCCTTCTCTGTGTCATGCTGGGATAGGGCATCGGCCACAGCGTTTTCCACACCCGACTTGTACTCGACATTGAAGTCGAAGCCTAGAAGCTTCCCTACCTAGTGGTGTTGCGGGATAGTGGCCAAGCACTGGTCCAACAAGAACTTCAAGCTGTAGTGGTATGTCTTGACGAGGAAGCGACGACCCCATAGGTATGGATGCTAGTGGTGGATAGCGTGGACTAAGCCGATGAGCTCCCATTCTTAAGCGGCTAGAGCGTGGTGGCGGGGTGCCACAGGGTGACTGAAGAAGGCGATCAGGTGCCCTTATTGAATCAGCACCACAACAAATCCATGCGACGAGGTGTCGCACTCGATGACGACGGTCTTGGTGAAGTCCGGTATGGCTAGGACGGGGGCCTCGGTGACCACGGATTTTAGCACGACAAAAGCCACGACTGCTTCCTCGCCTCAGGAGAAGCCGTCCTTCTTGAGGAGAGCGGTCAACGGCGCTGTGATGGAGCTGTAGTTGTGGACAAACTTACGGTAATAGCCCGCCATCCTGAGGAACCCGCGCACCGCTGAGCGAGGTACTGGCCAGTCGTGAATGGCATGCACCTTGGCTGGGTTCATGGTGATGCCAGCCTCCGAGATGATGTGGCCTAGGTAGGAGACAGAGGTGACGCTGAACACTCACTTGGATCACTTGACGAAGAGTCTGTGTTGGCGAAGCTCGGTGAGGATGGCGTGTAGATGATGAAGGTGATCCGCCCAGGACTTGTTGTATATCAATATGTCATCAAAGAAAACGAGCACAAAGCGACAAAGAAAGGAGCAGAGGACATCATTCATGAGAGACTGGAAGGTGGCCGGGGAATTGCACAACCCTAACGGCATGACCAGAAACTCATAGAGATCGTCGTGGGTGCGAAATGCTGTCTTGTGGATGTCCTCCGGGCGCATGTGCACCTAATGGTACCCCTAGCGCAAGTCGAGCTTGGAGAATAACCGTGCACCGTGGAGTTCGTCTAGCAGCTCATCGACGTCCGGAATTGGGAACGCGTCCTTGAATGTGAGCGCGTTCAACGCGCGGTTGTCGACGCAGAATCTCCATGACCTGTCTGGCTTCTTGACAAGGAGAACTAGGGAGGAGAACACCGAGTCGCTGCGGCGGACGATGCCCTGCTCGATCATGGTGGTGCACTGACGCTCAAGTTTGTCTTTGTGAGCCGTCGAGTACCTGTATGGCCGCACAACCACCGGAGGTGCAACCTGCTTGAGGACGATGTGGTGGTTGTGGGTGCGCATAGGGGGCAGGCCGGTCAGCTTGGCGAAGATGTCGGTGAAGGAACCCAGCAGCCTGTCGAGGAGGGAGTCGTCGGCCGTGGTGGCATGGAGGCTAGGTGCGGTCGGTGGTGCCACGACGCGCTAGCATATGGCGCGCCCCTCCTACTGGAACTACATGGTCCAAGCGGTGAAGTCCCCGATGATGGGCCCCAGTGTGGCCATCCAATGCGTGCTGAGAACCACATCATACCCGGCTAGGAGTATCATGAAGAGGTCTACGTCGAAAGCCATGCTGTCGATGATTACTAGGGCCTGGCGAAGGACGCCATTTGCCACCGTCGCCGTGAGCTTTTGGCGCGGCTCGATGCGGAGTCCTGTGCGCCTTGCCGCCGCCTCCCCATTGAAGCTGTGGGTCGATCCTGTGTCGATGAGCGCGATGATAGTGGCTTCGCCCAGAACCACCTGGAGTTGTACTGTGTTGCTGATGGGGACCCCTGCTACTGCATGCAAGGAGAAAACTAGAGCTTCTATGTCTGGCCTAGCCCCGGCCTCGGCGTCGTCGGTGGTGTAGATTTCGACGCCGTTGATGTAGAAGATACATTTGCAGGTGTGGATGTGCCCCTCGTGTACTTTTCATTTCAGTTGAAGTAGAAGCCCAGTCGACGGCGCTCCTCTTGCTCCGACAGGGATAAGCACTTTGTCTGCCGGCCATTCACCATGACCATGGTTTTCGAAGCTTTTTTTCGAAGCCGGTTTCACGCTCCCGTCCGTAGACTTCTTGGTGGAGGTACTGGACTTGTTCCATGTGAAGCTCCCTCAACTTTCCCCGAATGCCATCGCTCGCTTGGCCATATTCGAATGGGCCTTACAGGCCAAAGGGTGTGCAGGGAGAGCTGAGATCTTCGTGGCCCTACACAAAGCTTCCTGCCAGCCAAAGACGTATACAGGACCTGGCGGAGAGAAGATGGTGGTGGCCTTTAGAAGCATTAATTTCTAGCTTTGGGAGGAGTTCCAAGACAAGTTCCCAGCGAAGGCCATCAATGACCGATGGTACTCGGATTGGATCCTCCGCTGATTTTATGTGGAGGCAGGCGTGACCTCCATCTTGGCGGGTCCCCTAGAAGAAATCATGTACCGGAGGGAGGCAGACATTAATCCGAACCCGAGCCAGCTTCAGGTATGCCTCCGGCTGCTGTACACCATAAGTCAGCGCATGAGTATGCATGATTTGGTGGAGGAATTCATAGCCCTCTGAATTCCTCCTCTGATGGCCAAGTGGGATATCATCTTCGAAGAGAACCTAGAGGGGGACTTCAGGAAATGTCCTCAAACTCCACAGGTAAGCTTACTGCGCATCCTACATCAAACTGTTCCGTACAGGCATTGGTTTAATTTCATTAAACTAACAGACGATATCTTATCTTTTTAGCTCTACGGATGACGCTAACTCCAGAATAGATAGTCAGTGCAGCAAAGAAGGTTCTCGAAGATCCTATACTAGTGGAGAAGGAGCAGAGGGTGAAGCTGGTTGGGAACTGGGAGTGGTTCAACCGAGTATGGAGTGCACTCAGAGTTGAGCCCCCAGCCCTTCTAGATTGGTATACAGCAGAGCCGGTGCTGAGGAAGAGGAAAGCCGAGGCTGGGGTCTCCGGCCCGGTGAAGACTCCGAAGAAGAAGGTGGTACGCAAGCCAAAGGCTCATACTCCTCCGAAGTCTCCAACTTTGTTGTCGGAGCGGTCCGAGGAGGATGAGGATGCGGATGCGCAGATGGTGGAGGAGTTCGAGGCTTTGCTTGCGGGGGATGATGAAGGGGGTTCTCGGTCGGGAACCGAGACTCTCGTCCGAGATGGCACGAAAATGGTGTTGAACGTATAGGGGGGCTAACTCAGGCAAGAGGATGCCAAAGTGACTCCATCGAGCTGGACGGAGGTCCTGGTTCATGAGGAAGGCAGAGTTGACGCCGAAGGGGTTCATACCCTAGAAACGAAGGGTCCCGCCCTAGATGAAGTGGTGGTTTCCGCGGACGAGGGGACCCCTGCGATCATTGATTCGGTCCAATCTCCTAAGGAGTCCAACGAGGACTTCACTCGGATGTTCGAACATCCGAGTAGTCCGATACTCGTTCGGCAGCAAGGTGGTGGAGGTACACCTTTACCAATTGATCTTGGCTTTATTTTTTACCTACATCATTTAAATAATGGTACTGTCACGCCCCAATTTTCCATAAAACCGGAACTTTACTGAATTTATAGAGAAAAATAATAAATACAAGACGTTCATCACACGACCTCGTACATACGACAAACAAAGTATAGCTCACAAGCTATTTTATCACACTGAATTTAATAATAAAGAGAAAAATCTTGGCGATGGACATCTTGCTCTAGAACTCACATCCTTGACTAGGACAGCTACTCTAGACCTCATCGGTACAAGCCACCCACAGGTGTTGCTTGACCCATCTCCAAATGGTGCTTCAAGTTGTAACACCCCATACCTCTAGTTAGGACTTACCCATTAGACTTGTGGTTAGCACAGAAGTGTATTGCAACGGATCCCGCAGGTCGGTCCTTATAGTGTCCCGGGTGCGACTAACCAATGCCCTTGCTTGCACCCAGAACCCACCATGCTAACATACTTAACCAAAACTCCGAGACCAATAGAATACCAGAGATGAGAGGAATAATGAGGATCATATAACAGAATTCCAAGTATCTACGACTCGTTTTATCCTATAGCAGTTGTGTCGATACATTGGACACTATCTAATAATAATACTATTATAGTGACAAGGAGTTTTTGGCTCAATAGCATGGCTTGGGTTTGCACTTCAAGGTCAGGGATCTAAACAAATATAATGTAAGTCTTTCAATTTGACTAATGCATTTATAACCTATGTGTTTTAGCGATATTTTAAGAAAAATAGGTTCAATATGCTCAAAATTTAGTGTGGTGACTTGCCTAGATTTGTAAATGGAGATGGAGGAACCTCAGGGAAAATAGTATGGCTCCTTGACGGTGTCGTAATCTTCGAGACACGCAAAGCGAGACTAATAAACAATTGAGAGAAACAATAAAACAAACAGTACAAGCATTTTAATTAAATTGGTTAAATTTGTAGAGAATGAAAGAAGGGATTGTCTGGAACTGAAAATGGTGGATTTTGGAGTAAAATTGGGGAAGTTATGAAATTGTAAAGTTTAAGAATAATTTTCTCAGTTTTATTTTGAATAATAAAGAGTGCAGGCATATCAATTAAATTGGTTAAAAATGTAGAAGACAAGAAGATAAATGTTCTGAGGTTTGAATGGTAAATTTTAGAGTTAATTCCAAGGAGTTAAGAATTTGAAGTTTGAAATGATTATTCTCAAATTTTATTTAATCTCTAATTAAAACAATATAAAAGTTTACTAGAAACATATAAATTTTATTGGATGAATATGAAGAGAATAAAAAGATAATGTTGGATCGGAAACGGCGACCAGAGGGGGGGTGAATGGGAGCTATTAAAATTTCGGGCTAAAAACATAGCCTTTGGTTCTGTTCTGTCTTCTGCGGAACAGGCTTCGAACAACAACCTTCGAAGGTCTAGTTCGGAGGTACTTCGACAGCTCCGAACACAGGCTTCGCAGGAGCAAAAGTTCGAAGCCAAGAAGACTTCGCTCCACTAACAACCCTCGAAAATCTACTCTGCTAAGTCAGTGCAGGCTCCGCACACAAGGTGCTTCGAGCAGGCTTCGCACTTCACCCTTCGCACGAGTGGACAGCCCCCTGAGGACTTCGACCAAGTACTTGGCGACAGCAACTGGTGCTGGGCTTCGTACGCGAAGGTCTACACGCACACAAACGGACCACGCTAAGGGCTTCGACACAAGAAGCACTACGGGAAAAGATCAGGGCTTCGCTAGTAAGCAGCGAGGTCTTGCCTCGTGTTACACAGAGCGACAGCACACTGAAAAACACACTTCGCGATAGAAACACCCTTCGCCAGAACAAGCTTCGGTGCACTAAGACTAGCGAGGTGTGAAAAGCGAGCTCAAGCAAATGCACAAAGAAGCAGGGCTTCGCCGCTTGAACAAGGAACACTAAATATATTGAACTCTGGATGAAAACCAGCGAGGTATGTGTACAGGAGCTCAACAGTAAATGCTCAAAGTGTTAAATGTTACCTACTGAGCCCCCATATTTATAGCCCATGGCTTCATCCTAAGGAAGTGACTACTTTACCCCTAGGGTTTACAACAGATTTGTCTCTACAGAACTAAGGGGTACAAAAGATAGTCCACCTTTATTTTGGAGGCTTCTCTGTCAGCTGCAGAGGGGACAGTGTCAGGCTTTTCAGAACAGACAGTGTCAGCCTTTACAGTGTTGACTTCTGGAACCTCCCTTCGCACGCGAGGGGTGCGGAAGCTTCGGCGAGAAGCCTGCAGCCTGTTGGCCTTCGCTCCGCCGAAGAAGTCCTTCGATACAGTGACGGTTTTAAGCCGAAGCCGTCAAAGCCCTTGGGCCTTCGCACCACCACCTCCGGAGTGGATCACCACGGCTTCGCAGCTACTCCGAGCTCGAGCACCGTCCGTCCGTGTACCGAAGCCATGCATGGCCGAAGCACCACAAGTCATCCTTACTCCGAAGCCCCACCTTCGGAGTACCACCCTTCGAAGTCCCTCCTTCGTCCAAGGCCTCCGCATGAAGCATTCCATGAGCACTCCGTCGCAGTGCCTCTTCCCGAGCACACTCCTCGACGAGCCTCACCCGGACCATGCCTTCGATGCGCCTCGACTTCTGAGACCTTCGTCGGGCCAACTTCGAGTGTCTCCCTCCGGAGCACACTTCGAACACCTTGCCTCCGCAGAGGACTTGATCCACCAACTCCGAAGTCACTCCATTCGGAGTACCTTCGAAGTGCCTCACTTCCGAGGACTTTGTCTCGGAGTACCTTCAGCCGGAGCCACGCTCCGCACTCTCTGCCTTCACCTGGCACGCCTCGACCGAGGACCGACCCGGACCACCTTCGCAGCCACCGTGACGGAGCTCCCCGCTCCCCTGGCATCAAGCCTCCCGCTTGACCCAGGTTCACCTGGCTCGAACCCTGTCCGTCGCCTTCGAAGTCCCTGCGCACCACAGACAAGCAGACAAGTGTATCCAGTACTCCGGAGACCTCTCCGGGTTAGCAACCTCTGGTACACACTCCGGTGTACCGCCCAAAGTACCGAAGCCATCGGTACGATCCCTGTCATCGTGTACTGCGCGACCCCTCCGACAGGTACACTCCGCTGCAACAGCTGGCAGCAAGCAAACACCGAACACACTCCGGTGACCACCTCCGAACACCCTTCGGAGGTACCACCTCCGAAGCCCCTCCGGAGGTACCCTTCGAACAGAGGGTAAAACCTGTCAATCACTCATCACAAACACCGAAACCCACCCCTTGGTTTCTCAATCTCCCTTGATGATGCATTGACAACCAAATCCAATTTCAGGAAAAACGAAAAGCTTTCAGCACACAATGGACCATAAAAACTCAGAAAAGAGCCAAAGCATGTCATTGAAAAAAGAAATTTTCTCCCCCTTTGTAAAGGAGTAAAACCCTTTGGCAAATTTCCCTTTGATAAAAACTTCCCCTGAGTTGAGCAAATTTTTCTCCCTCTTTATG
>JAAALK010000285.1:50177394-50217508 GCA_019279435.1 Zizania palustris | reverse complement strand
TTCTGACAATCTAACGAAGCTGTCTTCTTCTTCGATGTCTGGTTCGGTGCTGCGAAATGACCCTCCTTGAGCTCCGTTGGAGTCATAGCTTCATCTCCGAATAGTAGTCTGAATGGAGTAAAACCTGTGGACCTTGTTTGCGTAGTCCGAATGGACCACAGAATCTTCGGAAGCTCTTCGGTCCACAGTCCCTTTGATAATTCTACTATTCTTCGATTTAGCCCTAATAAATATTTCCATTGGCTCGCTCTACGGCTCCATTCGACTGAGGATGTCTCACTGCAGCAAAACATAGTTGAATGCCTAGGTCTTCGCAAAACTTCCTGAAGGGTTCTGCGTCGAACTGTGTTCCATTATCAACTGTGAGATATCTAGGCACTCCGAACCGGCAAATAATGTTCTTCCAGAAGAATTTCTGTACATTGTTCGAAGTGATAGCTGTTAAGGGCTCTGCTTCTACCCACTTAGAAAATATTCAATAGCTACCACTGCGAACTTCAGATTTCCCTTTGCTACCGGAAAGGGACCAATTAGATCCATACCCCATCTGGCCATAGGCATACCGGAGCAATGACTTGAAGAGCTGTTGGCTGGCGATGACTCCGTCGACCCATCCACTGGCATCCTTGACAAGTGCGGACCAGCTCTCCGCATCAGCTGTTATTGTGGGCCAATAAAGCCCCTGGCGAAGTGTTTTTCCTGCCAGAGCTCTAGGGGCTAAATGGCTTCCACAAAGGCCTTCGTGAATTTCTCGAAGAATTTCTTGGCCTTCGGCTTGAGATATACATCGGAGTAGAGGGGAACATACTCCGGCCTTGTATAATATACCGTTTGATTAACTGATAGTTTTCTTGCTCTGAGCTTTAATCTTGACAATTGGGGTTCTTCGGGCAAATTTGTTCCTCCTTGCAAGAGTTCTATGATCGAATCTTTCCAATCTGCACTAGGAATGCAAAGAATCTCCGCAGAGGCAATTTGTGGCACCGAAGGGTACATTGAGCTCCTCATAGAAAGCTTCGTCAGGCACATCCACAGCTCCGGCTGCAGCCTTCGCTAAAATGTCCGCTTGCACGTTTCAGCTCTTGGTATACTCCGAACGGAAATACCCTTGAAGTGCGCTTCGATCTTGCGGATTTCTTCTAAGTACTTTGCAGCTGTGGATGTCGGACTTGACAACTTTTGTCTACGTGCCCTGCTACTATCTGAGAATCTGTTTTTATAATTATCCTTGTAGCCCTAGAGCACGTGCTTTCCGGAGTCCAATAAAATCCCTTCGTACTCCGCTATATTATTGGTAGACTTAAAGTTGAGTCTTGCGGAGTACATTGCTCTTTGCCCTGACGGTGAAATCAATACTGCCCCAATGCCCTGCTCCGGATGCTTGGAAAGCCCCATCGAAGTAAAAATCCAAACTCCGTCATCTGATTTCTCCGGAGTTAACTTCGCAGGTGGAGTCCACTCTGCTACGAAGTTGCCTAGGACTTGGGATTTAATAGCTGTCCTTGCCAGGAAAGATATGCCGAAGGGTGCTAGCTCGACTGCCCACTTTCCAATCCTTCCAGTGGAGTCTTTGCTTCGGAGCATATCTCCTAAAGGATACGAAGTTGGTACAATTACATTATGAGCCAAAAAATAATGTCTTAGCTTCCTCGAAGCCATTATCAGAGCATAAACGAACTTCTCAAGTTCGGAGTATCTTGTCTTCGCTCCTGACAATGCTTCGGATACAAATAGACAGGATTTTGGACCAACTTCCCATTGATATCCGCTTCTCTGACAAGGACTGCGCTGACAGCTGAACCTGTAGCTGCAAGATACAGGAGTAGGGTTTCATCCGCAATAGGCACCGTAAGTGTAGCAAGATTGCTGAGATAATCTTTAATATCTTCGAAGCTTTTCTGACACTCCGGTGTCCATGCAAAATCTTGGAACCTTTCAAGGCTTTAAAAATTGGCAAGCTCCTCTCCGCAGACCTTGATAAAAACCTGCTAAGTGCGGCTAGACGTCCAGTCAGCTTTTGCACTTGCTTTAAATTCTCCGGAGGAGCCATCTTCTGCAGCGCAGTTATTTGAGTAGGGCTAGCTTCAATTCCCCTGCTTGAAACTAAGTACCCTAACAACTTTCCAGCCTTAGCTCCGAATATACATTTTTCGGGGTTAAGACGGATCCCACATGCCCGAAGGCTATTGAATGTTTCTGCTAAGTCTAGGCTATGTTGGTGCTTTAAAGCACTCTTTATTACAATATCATCCATATAGGCCTCCACATTGCGGCCTAGTTGATGACCTAGAGCCTTAGCAACTAATCTTGAAAAGTAGCCCCGGCATTTCTTATGCCGAAGGGCATTCTTACATAGCAGAAGACTCCCGAAGGAGTTACAAAGCTCGTCTTGATTTCATCTTCGCGCTTCAACCATATTTGATGATAACCAGAATACGCGTCAAGGAAGCTTAGTAACTCCGAACCTGCAGTGGAGTCAACTAGTTGATCAATTCGGGACATGGGGTAGGGGTCACGTGGGCACGCTTTATTCAGAGATGTGAAATCAATGCACATGCGCCACTTCCCGGAAGACTTCTTCCTGACGAAGACTGGGTTGGCTAACCATTCTGTATGGGCCACTTCTCTGATAATCCCAGCCTTCAACAGTTTTTCAACTTCGTCCCTTAGCTAGAGCAGCTCTCTCTGCGGACATCTTCCGGAGCCCTTGTCGAACAGGCCGGGCCTTCGGGTTTACAAGTAAACTGTGCTCAATAATATCCCGATCAACTCCGGTGATATCTTCGTCAGACCAAGCGAAGACATCCAAATTTTCTTCCACGACTTTTTCCAAGGAGGTTGCAACTTCAGGAGGTAAATCTTACCAAATTGAAAAGTGTATTCTTACCATCTTTAACAATGATCTTTGTTGCAATCTCTCCTTCGGGACTTGGTCTTGGAAACGACTTCTTTGAGCTTCGGAGGAGGCTGAAAAAAATTTCTTCATTATCTTGGACACTATTCACTTGCCTCGGATCAAGAGGAGGACCGTGACCATATTCTGCCCTCCGAGCCATGGCTTGATCTCCGAAGATTGTCAGGACTCCTGCTTGTGTGGGCATCTTCATGCACAAGTAGTTGTGATGCGCCACAGCTTTGAACTGATTTAACATGCCTCGTCCGAAGATGACATTATAAGCATACGGGGCATCTACCACATCAAAGATAACTTCTTCAGTTCGGGCTAGTAAACCGTCTCCGAAGGTTACTTCCAAGCCTATCTGGCTGAGTGCATCAAGCGGAGGTCCTGCGAAGCCTTGCAGAGGACGAGCCGCTGGAAGGAGATGCTTTCGGGAAATGCATAACTGATCGAAGGCTTGAACAAAGATAATATCTGCTGAACTACCTCCGTCATTAGCACCCTTCGAACTTCAGTCCCTGCAATATCAGCAGTAATAACCAATGGATCTGCATGCGGGAACTTAATACCAACTGCATCCTCCGTAGAGAAAGATATTGGAACATGAGACCACTCCGGCATTGCAGCTGCAGATGACGAAGTCCCAATATGGCCTACTTCTCGACGTACTCTCTTCGCTGTCTCTTGGACATGCTTCCGAGGGTACCATCCTCCGGAGATAGGGAGAACTACTCTCTTTCCCTCTATCTTGCCCTTCCTCTTGCTTCGGAGGTGGCATAACATTGGCCACCGGAGGGTGCCTTGCAGCATCAAAATTTCTATCCGCGCCACAGCCTGGACCGGTCTGGGCGCGCTGCTGCTGGACTTCGGTCGGTACTACCTCGACCCGAAGTTCTTTCCAAGTATTCTCCCCTTAGGGTAAGGATAGCCTTGCAAGTGTCAGTTGCATGGCTTCGATTCTCTCCAGAATACAGCAAAAAAGGGTCTGGCCCTTGCCAGCCGTTTTCCCTGGCGGCCTCCAGCCGCTGGACTTGTTCCCCGCAGACTGTGGAGCTCTTGGTGCAAACTTCTGTGGGGGTGCAATGTTCAATACTTCAGAGCGAGGGTGCTTTTGCCCTCTTCTTCGATCATGCTGCGCTTCGAAGACTGGTTCTTGCGGCTGTGCCGAAGTCTTCACCTCTGCTTTAACTTCTTGCAATACTGTCGAAGTAGCAGCAGACCTCTGAAGCCAACCCTCTTCTGACCTTGCATACTCCTCGAAGTATGACATCAGCTGTGATACTGTGGTGATGCTCTTCCGATGCAGTTTATCCAGAAGGCATTTATGACTGACGCCTTCCCGAGCCGCATCAACCACCGAGGATGTGGACAACCCCCGAATTTGCGACTTCGTGTGAGCGAAGCGCTTGAAGTACTGCCTCAATGTTTCTCCGGGGAGCTGTTTCACTTGGAAAAGGCTTCCTGTTGACATGGGAGGCACGAAGGTGCCCTGAAAGTTACTTATAAACTTTCTCTTCAACTGTGACCACGAATTGATTGTTCCTGGCTTTAAAGACCAGAACCATCTCAACGCCACTCCTTGAAGAGCTAACGGGAAGCACTTCGCCATCGTGTCTCTGTCTCCGCCGCTAGCCTCAATCGCTAGGGCATAAGAACACGCGAACTCTCTGGGATCTTCATCTCCGGCATACTTGCAGAGCTTCGAGGTTTTAAACTTCGGATCAAAGCGAACCTTCTGCAGCTCAGGATGCAACGGAGATTCATTGTCGTAAGAGGCGTTCTCCGGGGCTTCGGGATAACCAAGATCGTCGTCTTCGGGCCCTTCGGGGATAGCTGGGGTGGCTTGAGAGCGAAGCCTGTTCGCAGCCTCTTGTCGCCACCTTGCTACCTCAGCTTGAAGGTTGGCCATTTGAGTGGCCATGTCTCCAAGGCTATCTTCATCTCCTCCGGAAGGACCTTCCGGGTCTTGAGAACTGGTATGATCAGTTCGAATCGGAATGGAGGGTGGCGGAGTGGCTCCGGGCGGTCGGAGTATGGAAGGGGTTGGCGGAGAGGTTTCGTATCCTCGAGGGATAGAAGCCCCTTGCGGAGTTTGAGGTGGAGGGATAGTCGAAGACCCTCCGACTTCGACTGTGTCGAAGGGTATCTCTCCGGAGATCCGAGAGGACCTCCGAGTGGGATTGCGAGGTGCGCTCCGCTTAGGAGGCATGATGTAAGAAGTTGGTAGAGAACGAAGTTTTTTGGACTAGGTTCCCCACGGACGGCGCCAACTGTTGGCGTAAAAGATTACGCTAACAGGTTTCTGTAGAAAAGAAACTAACAAACGAAGTGTTTGTGAAGCAAACTGTTCTAAGCCTCCGAAAGGATAATAGCTTAGAATAGTTCGAAAGTGTGTATTGAATCACTTGTATTCGGTCCTTCTTACAGGGTGAAATGGGGGGTATTTATAGGCCTAAACATTAAGGAAAAGACCTGTTTACCCCTCTATTACAACCGACATTAAGGAAACTATTCGGTTTCCTTAATAGGGCTAAAATGGTAAAAGACTAATCTAATAGGATAGAAGATAAGTCTTCCATCTTAGCTGGCAGAAAAAGATCCTGAAGGGCTTTGGTTCGAAGACATACTTCGAACCAGTGTCTGTCTTCGGGCTTCGAACGAGGTTCTGGGCATCTTCGAAGATGGTCTTCGGACAATCTTCGAACTGGTTGACTGTCTTTATGCTGCTTTGGCCTTAACCCCGAAGATGAGATATTTTCCCCCAACACGGTCTAACCGACCATGTCAGGACAGTTAGATAGAATTGTGCTAGACAACTGGCAATAGCCGGTTGAACCAAACCAATAGGGCCAGTCCGACCGACCGTTGTCGGGAAGGTTTAGTGCTCGGGGGGCAGGTCCAAATGGTAAATATTGAGGCCAGTTCTAGTGGGAATTTGGCCATTGCTCCTCTAGTTAGTGAGGATGATTGGAGGACCCCAATCGTCCAATATTTGAGAAACCCGAGCCAAAAGGTTGATCGGAAAGTTCGGCGACAGGCTTTCAAATTTGTTTTGCTCGACGATGTGTTGTATAACCGAACTATTGATGGGGTGCTTTTGAAGTGTTTGGACCCCGATCAGGCTAGAGTTGCTGCAGGTGAAGTACATGAAGGGCTTTGCGGTACTCATCAGTCGGCCCCAAAGATGAGTTGGATGCTCAAAAGGGCAGGTTTTTATTGGCCGACTATGACTGAAGACTGTTTTAGGTACTATAGAGGGTGCGAAGCTTGTCAGAAGTTTGGGAATATTCAGCTAGCGCCCGCATCAGCACTTAATCCTATTATCAAACCATGGCCGTTCAGAGGTTGGAGTTTAGACTTCATCGGCCAAATTCATCCTCTGTCCTCGAAAGGGCATCGGTTCGTGTTAATGGCAATAGATTACTTCACCAAATAGACCGAGGCCATGCCGCTCAAGAACATGAATCGCAACGAGGTGATTGATTTCATATTGAAACACATTATACATAGATTCGGCATTCCCCAAACTCTCACTACAGACCAAGGTACTTCATTTGTCGCTAAAGAGGTGAGGGACTTTGCCGAATACTATGGGGTCAATTGGTAAATTCTTCCCCGTATTATGCTCAGGCCAATGGTCAGGCCGAGTCTAGTAACAAAACTGTAATTAAATTGATCAAGAAAAAGATTGAGGAGTTTCCAAAAAGGTGGCACGAGGTACTCTCTGAAGCTCTATGGGCTAGTAGAGTTGCAAAGCATGGTGCCACTAAAGTCAGTCCTTATGACTTAGTATATGGACAACAAGCCGTTCTACCGGTAGAGGTGGATCTTGGTTCACTTAGATTTCTTAAGCAAGATGGTTTATCGGTCAACGAATATGAGACACTTCTAAAGGATAATCTAGAAGAGGTGACCGATAAGAGGTTGAAGTCTCTAGAGGCAATAGAGAGAGATAAAGAAGAGTAGCTAGGGCCTACAACAAGAAGGTCAAGGCAAAATCGTTTCAAATCAACGATTTGGTGTGGAAGACAATTTTTCCATTAGGCACTAGTAGTTCAAAATTCGGTAAATGGTCACCTAGTTGGGAAGGACCTTTTAAGGTAGTCGGAATCGCTCCGGGCAATGCATATGTCCTAGAATCTTTACAAGGAGAGCGATTTCGAAGGGCTTTGAATGGTAGATATTTAAAAAAGTACTTCCCAAGTGTGTGGCAAAACTCTTGAAGTGTTAAAAGGCCGATATTGCAGGTATTGCCTGTAACACCCCAAAAATTAAAAGGAATAAAATAAAAATAAAACATTATTTCTGGATTTATTAATAAAGGAAAATCACAAAAGAACCTAAATAAGGCCAAACAGGGAGAAATACTCAAAATCTGAACCTGAAATTTTTATGAGATGAACTAGAGCCCAAGATATAATTTTAGGAATTTTTACAAATTTTTATCAACAGTGATTCAACCCTTAATTAAATAAATGAATTACTGGAATTATTTTAAATCGAAAATCAAATTTAAATCCTTAACGGGCCTCAACCCAGAAACTACCCCCAACGGCCTTTTTGGCCCAGCCCATCGCCTCCCTCTCGCTGACAGGCAGGCCCCGCCTGTCGGCGCCGCCCTCCTCTCGCTCCTCCCGCCCGCGCCCCGCCCGGACCCACTCGTCAGCCCCCTTGCGCCCACTGTCCGCCCGGCCCCGCCTGTCGGCCCTTTCCTTTCTCGTTCGCTCGCTGACAGGTGGGGGCCACCTGTCAGATCCTTCGTCTTCGATGGAAGGGGATCGCTCCCCTTCCCTCTCCGGCGATAGCCTTCTGTTTCCACGCCGCCGGCCGCCCGATCACGCTCGATCGCCCTCGGATCACTTTCCCCAAGCGCCACCGCTCCCCTTCCATCTACGGCCGACGCGTTTTCCGCGCTTAAGGAAGCTAGCCCGCGCCTTTGGAAGCCTCGCCGGAATTGGAAGGAGATCACCGGAGCTCTCGGGATCCTTCGGTTCCTTGCCATCCCGACGCCGGAAATCACCTATAAAAACCCCTCCGGTCGCCGCCCTCATCCCTCACCACCTAGAGCCCTAACCGGAGCCCTCCAGAGCGCCCCGGCTGTTTTTGCGAGCTCCTCCCCTACTTCAACTCCGGCGAGCGATCGCCGTCGATCCCGACCCCCTTCGCCCTAGCCACTGCCACCATCTAGACCGACGTCGACCGCCCATCCCCGGCCACCACTCCGTTGGCTTTGGAACCCGCCGGATCACCATCGCCGTCGAGCTCCCGAACCTTCTTCGCCGTCTACCCTCGCCGTCGTCGTCATCCGTCGCCCAGCTTCGCCACCGAAGGTACCATCGTGACCCCCTTGCTCCCCGCGTTCCATTTCTGGCCCTAACTAGGCACGTAGACCCTCGCCGCCGCCGTCACGGGCGCACCCGAGGTCGCCGTCGCCGGAGACGAAGGGTAAACTACCCTCGTCACCACGTGCCGTGCCGGAACTCATCCGAGCCGCACGATCCCGCACGGACGATCCAGATTAGATCCTACAGGATCTAATCTGAGCCCTCAGATCCGGTCAAACCGGTATCTTTTAATCTGGACCGTCGATCTCTATTTAAGAGTTTGACTCAATCCCGTGCGTCCACGTATACCCCTTCGTCACGTTTTAATCTGAGCCGTCCGATTTCATTTAAAACCCCCGCCTCGCATCTGGCCGCCAGATCCAGATCCAACGGCCCAGATCGGCCGGTCCACGCGCATGGTCACGGGTTCACGGTGAACCTGGTTCACCGTGGACCAGAGACTGAATTTAGTTTAAATAAAATTCCAGAAAAATTGTTTAAACTTCAAAAATTCATATCTTGCTCATTTTAACTCCAAATTTCACCATTCAAATTTTGTTAGAACCAGAATATTATTCTCTACACATTAATACAATAAAAACAGTATGTTTCTGTTACTTAAAATATTATTAATAAATAAATGAATAAAAATCCCTTAGGGTTGAAATTAAAAATACAGAAAATAAATAGGGAAAATTCTAAAATATTAAACTTTACTATTTTGAACAAAACCTTGAACTATTAAAAATATTACTTCACATAAGCAAACCTACAAATGTGTATGTTTAATATTTGGTGAATTTTATCTGTTTATTGAATGTATTGTTTATTTTCCGTATCGAGAAGACTACGAGTTCGTCGAGGAGCAGGAGTTCTACCCCGAGGTTCCTCCATCCCCATTTGCTGAGCAAGGCAAGTCATCGACCACCCCTGTGGAAACAGTTGATCATATTGAGCCCATGTTTCAATAAATTATCGCTATAACCCATAGGTTAATATTGCATTAGTCAAATATTCAAGCCTTACACTTATATTTATTAGATCCCCGTCCTTGTGTGCAAACCCAAGCCATGCTTATTGAGCCTTAACTCCTTGTCACTCTACTATAAAAATATTAGCTAGTGCCCAATGTACCGGCACAACTGCTATAGGTTAAAAAGAACGAGTCGTAGATAGCTGGATTCTGTATATGAATTTCCCTGTTATTCTCGTCTCTGGACTCTGTTGGAGTTGGCTAGGTTATAAGTATGGTGGGTTCCGGGTGCAAGCTCGGGCACTGGTTTGTCGCACCCGGGGCACTATAAGGACCGGTCTGCGGGATCTGTTGCAAAGCACTTCCGTACCAACCACAAGTCTAATGGGTAAGTCCTAACTGGAAGTATGGAATACTCCGGCTTGATGCACCATAGAGGAGGGGGCAAGGGGCTAGCCTGCGGGCGACTTGTACCGACGAGGCTCAAGGGGGGGTATGGTGGGGCTCCGATGCGTCGGGACACCATATGAAACCCATAAGAGGGTGCTATTGAGTCGGGGAGGACTATATGGAAGGTTTTGGCACGAGTTCCCGTGTGATGGGTCATCTCGTTACACTTCGGTGTAGGTGATGAGTGCGTGCCTTGTGGGTACAGTGGTACATCTCTGATCAGAGTAATTTAATCTTTTCGAAAAGCCGAGCCCACGGTCAAGGGCGGGTTGTGTGACTACTCGCAGTTAGTTTACAATTGATTGAATGTTCAAGTTATTCATGGCACGTAAGGACTGTTGAGCGAGGTGGGGCTGACTGTACCCCTCGAGTTAGAAGATGATGATACACATGCACATGTTTACTTTTCCGTACCAATAAACTGCTCACATTATTTAAGGCTTTACACATATGCTGCTTCCGCTAAATTAGCCACTATCTCCCTTGTTATTATCTTGCATTATATTTGCATTCGGTGGCTTGCTGAGTACATCTGTACTCACCCCGTTGACTTACAACATCAGAGCCAGTCTACTACGAGGAGGATGAAGGTCTGGAGTAGCGACCCAGTCAAGGCGAGACTGGAAGGAGGCGTTCATCTAGGACCCTTGTTTTATTAGTTTCTCTTCACCTTTATTCACTTTTGTATTAATGCGGTCTACGAACCGTGAATGATTGTCCGTATTGTACGTGGTCGCATGATGAACGTCTTGTTTTATTGATTTTCTATGGAATTTCAATAAAGTCCTGATTTATTAAATCGGGGCGCGACAAGATGGTATCAGAGCCGACTTGACTGTAGGAAGCCAAACAGACCTGACCTTAGGACTTATATATATATTCACTATATTTTACAAAAGATTACTTATCCTCTCATCTTCTAAGATTTTCACAAAAATTTTCTCTCTTTTGTAGATGCCGGTTCACACCATGAGCGGGACTCTTCGTGACGAGGCCGGATTCATCCGCGAGCTTCGCGTGCTCGTCGACTTTTTGGGATTTTCCCATGAGCCTGCGTTCCACGGGATTTTTCCCGATGCGAACGAGAGCTACTGCGAGGTCACGGTTGTGATCCGCCCCTCTTCCACGCAGCCACCCTTCTACACCCATGGAGTTGGAGGACCTTCATTCGTGGTGGCCAGTCAGAGAGCCGCTCTCCAGTCCCTCGCTGAGCTTCGCCTGGTCTACGACTGCCACCTCCGCGACACCGTCTACCGCTTCATGCCCATGCGCACACCCGGGAGTCACCGCAGCATCTACATCAGCCCCCTCACCCAGAGCAACTCCGCCATCACCCGCACGATGAGACTTTTGGAGGCCATGGATAACCTCCACACAGAGGCCGTCCTCGACGCAGACAGCCAGCACGACACCATCGACTTCTACCGCCACACTTCGGAGAACCTGACCAGAGAGAACGCCGAGCTCCGTCGACAGCTAGAGCAGAACCCGCTGTTGACCCTTGAGGTAGAGGAGTTGAGACGACAGAACGAGCTTCTGCGCCAGGGCGCCATGGTCCATACCCAGCTTCGTCAGCAGCTCAGAGAGTTGAAGAAGGACCTAGAGGAGATCGCACCTCTTCCGCCTCGCCGGAAGAAACCCATCCAGACTCCCACAGTGAGGCCCAAGAGGATCTCCCGCAGTGCACCACCCGCCGGACCGTCCAGTTCCTCGACCCCACCCGTCTCCCACGAGCCCGAGATCGAGCCGTCCCCCGAGCTGCCTTAGACGTAGTATTAACGATTGATTGTTTATCTTTTTATTTTGATTGCTTGTATTTAGCATTCATGTCAAAATATAAGGCATGAATGAGAGAATAAATAAATGTAACCGCAAGAACGGTACCCTTTTGAAATAAATAAGTTCACCCAAAATAAATATGTGTACATTGGAAATTCCAGGATGACCAACACCCAGGGATCAGACGCTCCTCAGAACGGAGGGGAGAGTGGCAACCTGCCACAATGGGGAGCCACCGGGCAGAGGCAGGCCCCGGTCGCCAACCACCCCACCTTGGCTGAAATGATGGCCACGCAAAACCAGTTGGTCTCAGCCCTTCTGCACCAGATGCAGCAACAGCAGCAGCAAATGCAAGAGCAGCAGGCTCACTTCTTCCGCCTCCACCAACAGCCCGAGCTGCCCCGACCCGCCACACCAGCTCCCGCTCCCACAACTCAGCTTTCGGAGTTCCTCCGAGTCCGCCCACCGACCTTCTCGAGCACCACCAACCCCATGGAGGCTGGGGATTGGTTGCGGGCGATCGAGAAGAAACTCGATCTCCTGACCTGCACTGAGCAGGAGAGGGTGGCCTTCGCCACCCACCAGCTACATGGTCCCGCCGCTGAGTGGTGGGACAACCACCGCGAGACTCTGCCCGAGGGCCACGCCCACACTTGGGCAGAGTTCTCGGCTGCCTTCCGTGCCGCTCACATCCCCGACGGCATCGTTGCTCAGAAGCAACAGGAGTTTAGGGACCTGCAGCAGGGGAGCAGGTCCGTAACTGAATATCTGCACGAGTTCAACAGATTGGCCAGGTACGCACCTGAGGAGGTTCGTACGGATGCGGCCAGGCAGGCTAAGTTCCTCCGGGGACTGAAGGATGAGCTGTCTCTACAGCTTATCTCCGGAGATTTCGCCAACTTCCAGAAGTTGGTGAATAAGGCTATCATGCAGGAGACCCAGCAAAATAAGGTCGACCTGAAAAAGAAGCGCATGATTGCCTTCAGACAGAACCAGGGAATGGCCCAAAGACCCCGCTTTGCTCCACCTCCACCAGCACCACAATACCACCCCCGACCAGTGTATCGCCCGGCGCCACCAGCTGCCAACGCCGGAGCCAGTCAACCTCGCACCGCTCCCGTCGCACCGACCGCTCCAGTTGCCCCGGCCAAGAAGCCGGAGGTCTTGAGAGACAGGCATGGCAAGCCTGTGATATGCTTCAACTGCCGCCAAGAGGGACACTACTCCCACCAGTGCCCCCACCCCAAGAGAGCTCAAGGAGTCACCTCCAACCCCGCCGTCCGCGCCAAAGTGAACCACGTCTCCGCCGAAGAAGCCCAGGCTGCACCAGAGATTGTCATGGGTAAGTTTATGGTTCATTCATCACATGCAGTGGTATTATTTGACACCGGAGCTACCCACTCCTTTATATCAACTGCTTTTGTGGAAAATAATGCACTGGACATAAGTGAACTACCCAGGCCAGTACTAATAGCAACCCCAGGAAAGCAAACCCTCGCTTGTTCCTTTAGTCCAAGGATATGGGTAGATATCCAAGGCACGATATTTTGGGCCGACCCCATCCTAATAGAATGTCAAGGTTTGGACCTCATTCTAGGGATGGATTGGCTAAACAAACATCAAGGTGTGATAGAATGTGCCCAGAGAAAAGTAACGGTGACTAATGAAGAAGGGATTATAGTCACGTTCCAGATGCCCAGCATGAAGGCCGGAAGAACAAGACTACATCAGATTACCTTGGAGGAGATACCAGTAGTCAGTGAGTACCCAGATGTATTCCCAGAGGATCTACCAGGGATGCCACCTAAGAGGGACATCGAGTTCAGGATTGACTTGGTGCCCGGAACAACTCCTATTTATAAGCGACCATACCGGATGGCCGCCAATGAGTTAGCTGAGATGAAGCAACAGTTGGAGGATCTTGAAAGGAAAGGTTATATCAGACCAAGCACATCACCATGGGGTGCTCCCGTCATCTTCGTCGAGAAGAAAGAAGACAAGGCCAAGCGTATGTGC
Organism: Zizania palustris; assembly: GCA_019279435.1. NCBI lineage: Eukaryota > Viridiplantae > Streptophyta > Magnoliopsida > Poales > Poaceae > Zizania > Zizania palustris. Next base: position 50,204,067 of record JAAALK010000285.1, on the reverse strand, counting down.
GTGGATTACCGCGCTTTGAATGAAGTAACCATCAAGAATAAGTACCCGTTGCCTCGGATCGATGACCTCTTCGACCAGCTCAAAGGAGCCACGGTATTCTCGAAGATCGACCTACGGTCTGGTTACCATCAGTTGAGGATTCGAGAAGAAGATATACCCAAGACGGCCTTCACTACCCGTTATGGTTTATATGAGTGTACAGTTATGTCCTTTGGATTAACCAACGCCCCTGCATTCTTCATGAATATGATGAATAAGGTATTCATGGAATATTTGGACAAGTTCATCGTAGTCTTCATAGACGACATCCTTATTTATTCCAAGGACCAGAAGGAGCACGAGACTCACCTCCGGTTAACCTTAGGAAAGTTAAGGGAACACCAATTGTATGCCAAGTACAGTAAGTGCAAGTTTTGGACGGCAGAAGTAAAGTTCCTTGGACACATCATCTCTGCGCAAGGAATCGCAGTAGACCCTGCCACCGTAGAAGCAGTCACGGATTGGTTGCCACCCACGAACGTATCTGAGATACGAAGTTTTCTGGGATTGGCCGGATATTATCGGAGATTTATCGAGAATTTTTCGAAGATAGCCAAGCCAATGACCAGATTGTTGCAGAAAGGAGAAAAGTTCGAATGGACTCCTGAATGCGAGGAAAGTTTCCGCACCCTCAAGACTCGTTTGGTATCTGCACCTATACTGACCCTACCGGATATCCGCAAAGACTTCCATGTCTATTGCGACGCATCTCGCCAAGGATTGGGATGTGTTCTTATGCAGGATGGGAAAGTTATCTCTTATGCCTCCCGTCAGTTGCGACCTCATGAGTTAAATTATCCGACCCATGACCTGGAATTAGCCGCCGTAGTGCACGCCCTCAAGATTTGGAGGCACTATTTGGTTGGAAATCGCTGTGAGATCTTTACGGATCACAAGAGCCTGAAGTATATCTTCACACAGCCAGACCTTAACTTGAGGCAAAGACGATGGCTGGAATTGATTAAGGACTATGACTTGGGTATTCACTACCACCCAGGAAAAGCCAATGTGGTAGCTGATGCCTTAAGTCGCAAAGGATATTGCACAGCCATGATGATTCAAGAACACGCACCCTTGTTATGTAAGGAGATGGAAAACTTAAATCTTGGATTGACCACCAGAGCGTATCTAGCCACCTTGGAGACCCAACCGGTATTGTTTGAGCAGATACGTGAAGCTCAGTCAGAGGACCCGGATATAGCTGCCATTAAGAAGAATATGAGACAAGGAAAGGCCCCCGGATTTTCAGAAGACGAGAATGGCACCATATGGTTTGGAACTCGGATATGTGTGCCGGATAAACCTGAAATAAAGACTCTTATCCTAAGAGAAGCCCACGAGACGTTGTACTCCATCCATCCCGGCAGTACCAAGATGTACCAAGATCTGAAGGAACGATATTGGTGGGTTAGCATGAAAAGAGAGATTGCCCAGTTCGTCGCCGAATGTGACACCTGCAGAAGAGTAAAAGCCGAACATCAGAGACCTGCAGGATTGTTGCAGCCACTTAAAGTGCCGGAATGGAAGTGGGAAGAGATCGGTATGGATTTTATCACCGGATTACCAAAGACCCAACTCGGGTATGATTCTATTTGGGTGATCATTGATCGGCTTACAAAAGTAGCTCATTTCATAGCCGTCAAGACGACCTTCAGTGGCCCTAAGCTAGCAGAGCTATACATGGCCAGGATAGTATGTCTTCATGGAGTGCCCAAGAAGATAGTGTCTGACCGAGGAAGTCAGTTCACCTCTCGCTTTTGGAAGAACCTCCAAGAAGAGATGGGCACGAGATTAAATTTCAGTACCGCCTACCATCCTCAGACAGATGGACAAACCGAAAGAGTAAATCAGATACTAGAGGATATGCTTCGAGCATGTGTTTTGGATTTTGGAGCCACTTGGGACAAGAGCTTGCCATATGCAGAATTTTCATACAACAATAGCTACCAAGCCAGTCTTCAGATGTCTCCTTTTGAAGCCCTATATGGACGTAAGTGCAGAACACCTCTCCTTTGGGACCAAACTGGTGAATCCCAAGTATTCGGAACCGACATTCTCCGTGAAGCCGAAGAGAAAGTACGGATCATCAGAGACAGACTCAAGACGGCCCAATCGCGACAGAAGAGCTACGCCGACAATCGTCGTCGAGATCTAGCCTTTGAAGAAGGAGACCATGTATACCTTCGGGTTACACCTCTTCGTGGGACTCAACGGTTTAACATGAGAGGAAAGTTGGCCCCTCGATATGTTGGACCATTTCCCGTTATTCGACGCCAAGGCGAAGTAGCTTATCAGTTGGAACTACCACCTTCATTGGCTGGAGTGCATGACGTATTTCATGTGTCTCAACTCAAGAAATGTCTCCGCGTCCCCACGGAGCAAGTGGATCTTCAGCAATTGGATGTCCAAGAGGATCTGACTTATGTGGAAAAGCCGGTCAAGATATTGGAAGTCAAAGAAAGAACCACCAGGAGTCGAGTAATCCGCTTCTGCAAAGTGCAGTGGAGCAATCATCCAGTAGAAGAAGCCACATGGGAAAAAGAAGATGAACTCAAGGCACAGCATCCTGAGCTATTCGAGGATTGATCCGAATCTCGAGGACGAGATTCTCTGTAAGGGGGATAGGATTGTAACACCCCAAAAATTAAAAGGAATAAAATAAAAATAAAACATTATTTCTGGATTTATTAATAAAGGAAAATCACAAAAGAACCTAAATAAGGCCAAACAGGGAGAAATACTCAAAATCTGAACCTGAAATTTTTATGAGATGAACTAGAGCCCAAGATATAATTTTAGGAATTTTTACAAATTTTTATCAACAGTGATTCAACCCTTAATTAAATAAATGAATTACTGGAATTATTTTAAATCGAAAATCAAATTTAAATCCTTAACGGGCCTCAACCCAGAAACTACCCCCAACGGCCTTTTTGGCCCAGCCCATCGCCTCCCTCTTGCTGACAGGCAGGCCCCGCCTGTCGGCGCCGCCCTCCTCTCGCTCCTCCCGCCCGCGCCCCGCCCGGACCCACTCGTCAGCCCCCTTGCGCCCACTGTCCGCCCGGCCCCGCCTGTCGGCCCTTTCCTTTCTCGTTCGCTCGCTGACAGGTGGGGGCCACCTGTCAGATCCTTCGTCTTCGATGGAAGGGGATCGCTCCCCTTCCCTCTCCGGCGATAGCCTTCTGTTTCCACGCCGCCGGCCGCCCGATCACGCTCGATCGCCCTCGGATCACTTTCCCCAAGCGCCACCGCTCCCCTTCCATCTACGGCCGACGCGTTTTCGCGCTTAAGGAAGCTAGCCCGCGCCTTTGGAAGCCTCGCCGGAATTGGAAGGAGATCACCGGAGCTCTCGGGATCCTTCGGTTCCCTGCCATCCCGACGCCGGAAATCACCTATAAAAACCCCTCCGGTCGCCGCCCTCATCCCTCACCACCTAGAGCCCTAACCGGAGCCCTCCAGAGCGCCCCGGCTGTTTTTGCGAGCTCCTCCCCTACTTCAACTCCGGCGAGCGATCGCCGTCGATCCCGACCCCCTTCGCCCTAGCCACTGCCACCATCTAGACCGACGTCGACCGCCCATCCCCGGCCACCACTCCGTTGGCTTTGGAACCCGCCGGATCACCATCGCCGTCGAGCTCCCGAACCTTCTTCGCCGTCTACCCTCGCCGTCGTCGTCATCCGTCGCCCAGCTTCGCCACCGAAGGTACCATCGTGACCCCCTTGCTCCCCGCGTTCCATTTCTGGCCCTAACTAGGCACGTAGACCCTCGCCGCCGCCGTCACGGGCGCACCCGAGGTCGCCGTCGCCGGAGACGAAGGGTAAACTACCCTCGTCACCACGTGCCGTGCCGGAACTCATCCGAGCCGCACGATCCCGCACGGACAATCCAGATTAGATCCTACAGGATCTAATCTGAGCCCTCAGATCCGGTCAAACCGGTATCTTTTAATCTGGACCGTCGATCTCTATTTAAGAGTTTGACTCAATCCCGTGCGTCCACGTATACCCCTTCGTCACGTTTTAATCTGAGCCGTCCGATTTCATTTAAAACCCCCGCCTCGCATCTGGCCGCCAGATCCAGATCCAACGGCCCAGATCGGCCGGTCCACGCGCATGGTCACGGGTTCACGGTGAACCTGGTTCACCGTGGACCAGAGACTGAATTTAGTTTAAATAAAATTCCAGAAAAATTGTTTAAACTTCAAAAATTCATATCTTGCTCATTTTAACTCCAAATTTCACCATTCAAATTTTGTTAGAACCAGAATATTATTCTCTACACATTAATACAATAAAAACAGTATGTTTCTGTTACTTAAAATATTATTAATAAATAAATGAATAAAAATCCCTTAGGGTTGAAATTAAAAATACAGAAAATAAAATAGGGAAAATTCTAAAATATTAAACTTTACTATTTTGAACAAAACCTTGAACTATTAAAAATATTACTTCACATAAGCAAACCTACAAATGTGTATGTTTAATATTTGGTGAATTTTATCTGTTTATTGAATGTATTGTTTATTTTCCGTATCGAGAAGACTACGAGTTCGTCGAGGAGCAGGAGTTCTACCCCGAGGTTCCTCCATCCCCATTTGCTGAGCAAGGCAAGTCATCGACCACCCCTGTGGAAACAGTTGATCATATTGAGCCCATGTTTCAATAAATTATCGCTATAACCCATAGGTTAATATTGCATTAGTCAAATATTCAAGCCTTACACTTATATTTATTAGATCCCCGTCCTTGTGTGCAAACCCAAGCCATGCTTATTGAGCCTTAACTCCTTGTCACTCTACTATAAAAATATTAGCTAGTGCCCAATGTACCGGCACAACTGCTATAGGTTAAAAAGAACGAGTCGTAGATAGCTGGATTCTGTATATGAATTTCCCTGTTATTCTCGTCTCTGGACTCTGTTGGAGTTGGCTAGGTTATAAGTATGGTGGGTTCCGGGTGCAAGCTCGGGCACTGGTTTGTCGCACCCGGGGCACTATAAGGACCGGTCTGCGGGATCTGTTGCAAAGCACTTCCGTACCAACCACAAGTCTAATGGGTAAGTCCTAACTGGAAGTATGGAATACTCCGGCTTGATGCACCATAGAGGAGGGGGCAAGGGGCTAGCCTGCGGGCGACTTGTACCGACGAGGCTCAAGGGGGGGTATGGTGGGGCTCCGATGCGTCGGGACACCATATGAAACCCATAAGAGGGTGCTATTGAGTCGGGGAGGACTATATGGAAGGTTTTGGCACGAGTTCCCGTGTGATGGGTCATCTCGTTACACTTCGGTGTAGGTGATGAGTGCGTGCCTTGTGGGTACAGTGGTACATCTCTGATCAGAGTAATTTAATCTTTTCGAAAAGCCGAGCCCACGGTCAAGGGCGGGTTGTGTGACTACTCGCAGTTAGTTTACAATTGATTGAATGTTCAAGTTATTCATGGCACGTAAGGACTGTTGAGCGAGGTGGGGCTGACTGTACCCCTCGAGTTAGAAGATGATGATACACATGCACATGTTTACTTTTCCGTACCAATAAACTGCTCACATTTAAGGCTTTACACATATGCTGCTTCCGCTAAATTAGCCACTATCTCCCTTGTTATTATCTTGCATTATATTTGCATTCGGTGGCTTGCTGAGTACATCTGTACTCACCCCGTTGACTTACAACATCAGAGCCAGTCTACTACGAGGAGGATGAAGGTCTGGAGTAGCGACCCAGTCAAGGCGAGACTGGAAGGAGGCGTTCATCTAGGACCCTTGTTTTATTAGTTTCTCTTCACCTTTATTCACTTTTGTATTAATGCGGTCTACGAACCGTGAATGATTGTCCGTATTGTACGTGGTCGCATGATGAACGTCTTGTTTTATTGATTTTCTATGGAATTTCAATAAAGTCCTGATTTATTAAATCGGGGCGCGACATTGCCCAAGGCCCGTCGTGCTTTTAGCTCACTAAGTTTGCTAAAAGGCAGGGGGCATGTGTTTATAGCAAAAAATGGCATTAATGGTCAAACTAGGCAAATACTGAAAAATAGTATTTTTATGTCAACCTAGCAAAGGCCGGTCTGACCGGCTATGGTAGGCTGGTCTAACCGGCCATGTCCGGTCAGACCGGATCCATGGGCTCGGTCAGACCGGCTAGTGTCTGGATTTCAGATCCAAGTAGGATTCGAGGTATTTTCGCCCAAAACTTATCTCAACAGAGTTTTGGACACATCTAACTCTATCTCTAGCCAGGGATAACTAGCCCACCCCCTATAAATACTAGGGGGAAGGTCGATTCAAAGGGCTCTCCCCCAACATAACAATCCAAAGCCCTAGCTTTGAATCGTATTTACTTTCTTTACTTTTCCACATCTTCGTGGGTTTGCTTGAAAGCCCTCCGTCTGCCGCGTCTGTAACCATGGTAACCCTTGCTTGTTCGCTTGTGAACCTCCCGTTAATCCACGTAACGGATTGTTATCCTTTTTATCTGTTCTATCCCCTCTACCTACCAATTCGGCCCTCCGGCCGAATTGTGTTTGATCTATTACTGTTTTTGCAGATTAATCATTCCCCTAAACATCCCTGCGAAGTTTGGGAGCAATTTGAGGTTGTTTGCTACGTTTACCGAAGTTTGCATATCGGATCTGCGTCAACACATTCCCTTGTTATTACCCAACATTATTATTGCATTCTAGGTGGCTTGTTGAGTACTTATGTACCCACCCCCATTGATTAAAATTTTTAGACGATGAGTTCTATGAAGACGGAGGTTTGGTGTAGCTATCCTAGTCAAGGATGCGAGTCCTAGAGAAAGATGTTCATTGCCAAGATTTTCCTCTTTATTATTAAATTCAGTGTGATAAAATAGCTTGTGAGCTATACTTTGTTTGTCGTATGTACGAGGTCGTATGATGAACGTCTTGTTTTTATTGTTTTCTTGGGAAATTCAATAAAGTTCCGGTTTTATGTAAAATCGGGGCGTGCCAAGATGGTATCAGAGCCGACTTGATTATAGGAAGCTAAACAGACCTACCCGATGCCTAGCGTTATTAAAATTTATTTCATAAACTATACTTCATATTTTTCTCCTCTCCCTTACTCTTCAAACTTTGTTTTCTTTGTAGATGCCGACCCACGTTCGTAGTTTTCTGCCGGGAGGCCATCGGTTTCGTCCAAGAGCTCAGTGTGTTGGCAGCTTTCCTACTATACACCCAAGAGCTAGAATACTGTGGGATCTACCAGGTCGGAGAAAGTGGCCCATGCCAAGTAACCCTAATGCTCATCGCCTCAGACCAGGAGCTGACTTCCTTCGCCACCTCAGCCAAAGCTCCAAATTTTGAGGTTGGTTGCCAAGATACTGCACTGCAAGCACTTGGAGAGCTTCGTCAGATCTATGATGACCGCCTCGATGGCACCACCTTCCACTATCTCGGGGGCTGCGATCCTCTCGTAGCTCACCGGACACATCTCCTATCGGCCATGGACACCCTTCACAACGAGGCCCTTCTACACGCCGACGAGACACAAGCTTGGGTCAATTACTACCGTCAGGAGGCCGACGAACTTCAGTAATGGGTACCCAGCTCCTTAGCCAGAACAAGGATCTCAAGGAGGATATTGTCGAACTGACCCCCATAGCTCCCCCTAGGAGGAGGAGCCGTCGGAAGACCATTCGCCGACCAAAGAAGTCAACCAGGAAAAATTCAACCCTACCCAGCCCAAGTGAAGCCGAAGCATCAGAGGGGCTGATGGCCGACGATGAAGCTGAACCTAGCACCGCAGCGGGCTCAACCCAAAGATCCGAGAGCACATCCAGCGATGCCCCCGACAACCACTAGATGGTTGTAGTATGCGCTAGATTCCGCTTGGTTATTTTCTTTGTTTGTGATCTTGCTCCATAGAAACTTGTGCTATGGAAAAGTTAAAAACAAGAACTATAATAGACAACCCTATCTTCACCACAGCAATAAAAAGAACTATCATTAATTGGCAAAATTTATTCTAAGTCCCTTCGTCTTCTCTTGGGGTGTTGCGTCCTCCAATAGAATAACCGCCAATCAGAGCAGCATCACCAACAACACCAGGGAAGCAGAAGGCAACCCTACAGATAGCCTTCTCGGAAGCCTTTTTCCCACCTAGGATGCATCGGGACATCGTCAAGAGAATCCATCAACAGCTCTAGATCAACCAACTCTTACTGAAGCCATGACCAGTCAAAACCAGCTCATCTCTTCCCTTCTCGCACAACTACTGCTATAGCAAGCCCAGCTCCAACAGCATCAAAAACAACTTCATCAGCTTCAGCTAGCACAAGGGATTAATGTTCCTAAAAGACCACCAACACTGACACCAGCTCATGCAATTCAGCTATCAGAATTCCTTTGTATCAAGCCCCTGACCCTCTCACACACCACCAACCGCCTAAATGCAAATGATTGGCTTCGTAGAATCACAAAAAAGCTTAAGCTTCTCCCCTGCACAGATCGTGAACGTGTGGCCTTCGCCACCCATCAGCTGCATGGGCCAGCCACCGAATGGTGGGACCAGTATCAGTAAACTCACACCGTGAACTTTGAGAATAGTTGGGTCGAGTTCACTGCTGCTTTCAAAGTCTCCCACCTCCCTCCAAGGATGATTGTGTTAAAGAAGAGTGAGATTCAAGAACTCCAACGGGGAAATAATGATGAACAATCAACTGAATTCATTCTAACAAAGACATTGAGGCATGTTTTGTCAACCCGGAAAAAGCAAGCCGAGATTCAAGCTTGTCCTCGCTCACTCAGGAATCAAAAGATAAAAACAAGGTATAACCTAAAGGAAGATGTGAGTGATATGGAAATTGTCGAAGGACAGTGGCCCCCAGAAGGGATTATTGGAAAGTCATGCTATCATTGTGGTCAATTTGGACATATCGCACGATAATGCAGGAAAAGTATGTACTAGGACCCTATGATTATATCCTCGGGTGAAGACTCAAGTCAGGATGAAGCCACTGCACATGAGCAATCATTATTCAAGGCTTGTAGAAGTTGTGGAGAAGTCGGACACCATGCTAGTGAATGCAATGTCTGTTATCCAAGATGTATAGAAGATCATCAACCCGGATGATGCCCCACCAGTGGGACCACTTGCTACTTGTGTCAAGGAAGGGATCATGTCCCCAGGGACCACCCCCTGAGTTTGCTTTTAACTAAGGTCACTAAAGTTCATCGGATATGTTTTCACCTCACCCATCCACCCACGAGGCATGGTAATGTAAGTAGCAAGAGTAAACCATCTGATTTCAACCAAGGTCTTGCTCCGGATCAGATCGATCAGATATTGAAGAAGGATACCATGGAAACCCAGTGGTTTGCTTCCACTGCCATGAAGAGGGGCATTACATCAATAAATGTCCAAAGCGTATGAGTGTCTCTAAGAAAAATCTAACCAAGTCAAGTTCAATCACCGAAGATGCAGTCTTGAGGCTATCAGTTTGAAGAAGTAATTCAAGAAAAGTTGAGGCCTATCCATAACCTTCTACTTCTAGCCTTTCCGAATCTCGGGGCGAGATTCTTGCTAAGGTGGTTAGATTTGTAACGCCCTGAATTTTCTAAATTAAATAAATTGAAGAAAATAGAAATTTTGAAATGAATAAATTAAGTTTGGATAATAAAATGGTTGAATTAATTGGAAAAACCTTAAGGAAGAATGAAATAAAGTAATAAAAAAATTTACTTGGCTGAAGTCAACTAATTAGGTTTGAACCCAAAGAGGCATATAAATAAAAATTTTGAGAAAATTTATTTTTATAGGAAAAGGATTATTTTTGATTTTTGAACAAACTGAAAATGTCCAAATAAATAAAAACGTGAAGGAATAATTCGAATTTTGAGATGAGAAAATTATGATAGGTTCAGAAGACCAAAATATATTTTTGAGAGTTTTTATAAATTTTTGGAACCTTTGCTGATAGCTCTTATTTTATGAATGAATTTCTGTAATTAGTTTATTCAAAAAAGAATTTTATTTAAGCTTGGGCCGCACCCCTCCTTTCCCTCTCTCCAAGCCAGCCCAGTCCATCCCCTCTCTCATGCCCCACTAACATCCGGCCCCCACCTGTCCGGATCCAACGCTAAACTCCCACACGCGCCCTCGCCCTCCCTCTCTCTTTCCCTCACTAATGCCGGGCCCCACCTATCGGCACCGAGCCCCGCACCTGCGCCCTCCTCTTCCTACTGCCTGGTGGCCCCTGCCTATCAGCGCCAACGGTTATCCCCGCCCGCCCGATGACAACCACGACCCACTTGTAGGAACCATCTTCCCCGTGAAGACCGCCGCTAACCCGAGCGTCGGCCGAAACCCTAGCAACAGCTTCTGCCTCTGCCTGCCCCCTTCTGCTGAATTGTCCCCAAAATTGCGCCCCCCGTGATCCGGCGATGAATTACACCATTAAATCTCGCCCGATTCCATCCCGGTTCGATGTATCACCATGCAACCCGAGCTCGCCGGCGTTAATGAGCCATTCCTCTCGGCGTTCCCCCGATTGCGCCCCATTTGGTCCCGCCGGTGACCCATATAAACCCCCTACCTCCAGCGTTACACCGCGTCTGGAAAACGCTCAGCCCCCGCAATCCCAAGCCCCGCATAGCCCAAAGTCATCGTCGACCACCAATTTCGGTACCATCCCGCTCCTTACCATATTATCCTCCCATTTTCGCTCCTGGATCATGCTCTAGGCCATCGCCATCGTCGGTAGCTGCCCTGCCATCTCCTGTCATCGCCGAAGAAGATGGGGGTCTCGTGTCGTTGCCTTGCGCGTGCCGGATCCCATCTGCGTCATCTGATCCATAGCGAAGGGCCCAGATTAGATCGCTAATGGAGCGCTATGATTTGTTTGACCCAGCACTAACCGGTATCGGGAAATCGCAGTCGTCCATAGCCACTTAAGCACCCGCCTCCATCCTGGCTATTGATCTGTACCGGCTCGGATGTTTTAATCTCAGCCGTCCATTTCTCTTTAAATCCCCGTGTCAGTCCTTGTTGCCCATGCGTACCCCTTCATCCAGATATAATCATAGCCATCCATTTTCATTTAAAAATCCCTCGCACGCCCCGCCTCGCTGTCAGCCATCGGATATAGATTCGAGGGCCTTTATTGCTCCAGTGCACGCTCACAGTGTGCTGGTTCAAGGTGGACCTGGCTCACCGTGGACCAGAGGCCGTTTTATTTTAAATAAAATTCTAGAAAATTGTTTTAAACTTCAAAAATTCATATCTTCTTCAAATTAACCCAAAATTTGACCATTCAAATTTCGAGAGCTTATCTTTTTATTCTCTTCATATTCATCCAATAAAATTTATATGTTTATAGTAAACTTTTATATTGTTTTAATTAGAGTTTAAATAAAATTTGAGAATAATCATTTCAAACTTCAAATTCTTAACTCCTTGGAATTAACTCTAAAATTTACCATTCAAACTTCAGAACATTTATCTTCTTGTCTTCTACATTTTTAACCAATTTAATTGATACACTTGTACTCTTTATTATTCAAAATAAAACCGAGAAAATTATTCTTAAACTTTACAATTTCTTAACTTCCCCATTTTTACTCCAAAATCCACCTTTTTCAGTTCCATACAATCCATTCTTTCATTCTCTACAACTTTAATCAATTTAATTAAAATGCTTGTATTGTTTGTTTTATTGTTTCTCTCAATTGTTTATTAGTCTCGCTTTGCGTGTCTCGAAGATTACGACACCATCAAGGAGCCGGACTATTTTCCCTGAGGTTCCTTCATCTGCATTTACAAATCTAGGCAAGTCACCACAATAAATTTTGAGCATATTGAACCTAGTTTTCTTAAAATATAGCTAAAACCCATAGGTTATAAATGCATTAGTCAAATTGAAAACCTTACATTATATTTATTTAGATCCCGACCTTGAAGTGAAAACCCAAGCCATGCTATTGAGTCAAAAACTCGTTGTCACCATAATAGTATTATTATTAGATAGTGTCCAATGTATCACCATGCAACCCGAGCTCGCCGACGTTAATGAGCCATTCCTCTCAGTGTTCCCCCGATTGCGCCCCATTTGGTCCCGCCGGTGACCCCTATAAACCCCCTACGTCCTGCGTTACACCGCGTCTAGAAAACGCTCAGCCCCCGCAATCCCAAGCCCCGCATAGCCCAAAGTCATCGTCGACCCCCAATTTCGGTACCATCCCGCTCCTTACCATATTATCCTCCCATTTTCGCTCCTGGATCTTGCTCTAGGCCATCACCATCGTCGGTAGCCGCCCTGCCATCTCCTGTCGTCGCCGAAGAAGATGGGGGTCTCGTGTTGTTGCCTTGCGCGTGCCGGATCCCATCTGCGTCATCTGATCCATAGCGAAGGGCCCAAATTAGATCGCTAATGGAGAGCTCTGATTTGTTTGACCCAGCACTAACCGGTATCGGGAAATTGCAGTCGTCCATAGCCACTTAAGCACCCGCCTCCATCCTGGCCATTGATCTGTACCGGTCCGAATGTTTTAATCTCAGCCGTCCATTTCTCTTTAAATCCCCGTGTCAGTCCTTGTTGCCCATGCGTACCCCTTCATCCAGATCTAATCATAGCCGTCCATTTTCATTTAAAAATCCCTCGCACGCCCTGCCTCGCTGTCAGCCATCGGATACAGATTCGAGGGCCTTGATTTCTCCAGTGCACGCTCACAGTGTGCTGGTTCAAGGTGGACCTGGCTCACCGTGGACCAGAGGCCGTTTTATTTTAAATAAAATTCTAGAAAATTGTTTTAAACTTCAAAAATTCATATCTTCTTCAAATTAACCCAAAATTTGACCATTCAATTTTAGAGAGCTTATCTTTTTATTCTCTTCATATTCATCCAATAAAATTTATATGTTTATAGTAAAATTTTATATTGTTTTAATTAGAGTTTAAATAAAATTTGAGAATAATCATTTCAAACTTCAAATTCTTAACTCCTTGGAATTAACTCTAAAATTTACCATTCAAACTTTAGAACATTTATCTTCTTGTCTTCTACATTTTTAACCAATTTAATTGATACACTTGTACTCTTTATTATTCAAAATAAAACCGAGAAAATTATTCTTAAACTTTACAATTTCTTAACTTCCCCATTTTTACTCCAAAATCCACCATTTTCAGTTCCATACAATCCATTCTTTCATTCTCTACAACTTTAACCAATTTAATTAAAATGCTTGTACTGTTTGTTTTATTGTTTCTCTCAATTGTTTATTAGTCTCGCTTTGCGTGTCTCGAAGATTACGACACCATCAAGGAGCCGAACAATTTTCCCTGAGGTTCCTCCATCTGCATTTACAAATCCAGGCAAGTCACCACACTAAATTTTGAGCATATTGAACCTAGTTTTCTTAAAATATCGCTAAAACCCATAGGTTATAAATGCATTAGTCAAATTGAAAACCTTACATTATATTTATTTAGATCCCGACCTTGAGGTGAAAACCCAAGCCATGCTATTGAGTCAAAAACTCGTTGTCACCATAATAGTATTATTATTATTAGATAGTGTCCAATGTATCAACACAACCGCTATTGGATTAAAACGAGTCGTAGATACTTGGAATTATGTTATATGATCCTTGTTATTCCTCTCATCTCTAGTATTCTATTGGTCTCGGAGTTTTGGTTAATTATGTTAGCATGGTGGGTTCCGGGTGCAAGCGAGGGCGTTGGTTAGTCGCACTCGGGCACTATAAGGACTGGTCTGCATGATCTGTTGCAAAGCACTTCCGTACTAACCATAAGTCTAATGGGTAAGTCCTAACTAGAGGTATGGGATGTTCCAACTTGAGGCACCATTTGCAGATGGGTCAAGTAGCACCTGCGGGTGACTTGTATCGATGAGGCGCCAAAGGTGGTGCGACGTTGTCCAGTTCGCAGCGTGCCGACAAAACCTAGAGTGGGTGTTATCGAATGAGAGCGCCTCAAGCTAAAGGTTTTGGCGCGAGTTTCTATAACTTGGGTCATCTAAACACACTGCGGTGTGTAGAGATGAGTGCCTTGTGGGTACAATAGTACACCTCTGATAAGAGTTTAAAATCTTTTCAAAAATCCGACCCCATGGTCAAGGGAAGATTGTGTGACATATCGCAGTTAGTTTACATTTATGTATGTTGCATGATGGAATGGCATGTAAGTACCGTTGAGTGAGGAGGGCTGGCGGCACTCCTCGAGTTAGAAGATGTTGCATTGTTCATGCTTATTATTCGATACAATTTAATTTGACGACATTAAATGCTGCAACTTGAAAATGTACTTTTTCGCACTTTAAACCCTTATTATTCCCTTGTTATTACCCTGCATTATTATTGCTTTCTGGGTGGCTTGTTTACTACTTTTGTACTCACCCCCATTGATTAAAATTTTTAGATGATGAGTTCTATGAAGACGGGGGTCTGGAGTAGTTGTCCCAGTCAAGAATGCGAGTCTTGGAGCAAGATGTTCATCGCCAAGATTTTTCTCTTTATTATTAAATTTAGTGTGATAAAATAGTTTGTGAGCTATACTTTGTTTGTCATATATATGAGGTCATGTGATGAACATCTTGTATTTATTGTTTTTTCTGTAAATTCAATAAAGTTTCGGTTTTATGTAAAATTAGGGAGTGACATTCGCAACACATCTCTTGTCAAGGGTGTTAAACCCTCGGGTAGCTGGACCTCGACTACGTAGTTCGTAGTCTCGATCCGTCTTCTCCGGTGGGGATAGATCCTTGGTCGTAGGCTTAGAGAGTGAGAGAGGATTTGAGGGATAACATCTTTATTGATTTCTGCCAATCCTCCATTACAGAATATATAGCCTTGGCCTCAGCCAATCAGAGCAATCTGCTCCTTTTATTTAGGAACTACTAATAGAAGGCTATCTCACTAATCAGAGCAATCTGCTCCTTTTATTTAGGAACTAATAATAGAAGGCTATCTCCTTAATCAGAGCAATCTGCTCCATTTATCTAGGAACTAGTAATAGAAAGCTATCTTTACTTTCCCTCTCAACCACTTGTTGTGTTTACGCCCAACGCGTCTCCGTGGGTGCCGCCTGCCTGCTGTGGGCGCTCCTGGTCATGGCGCACATCACAAGCCAAACGATGCCTAGAATACGTGCGCCCTACCATGAAATCTCTTCCCCCGTCAAGGAGCAGCTCATCCTTGAGCTGAAATTACGGATACTTGATGCAGAACGACTCGATGTCTTCCCAAGTAGCCGATGCGGTGGACTGACCCTTCCACTAGATAAGAACCTGATGCACCCCGTGAGCTAGGCGAAAACACATGGCGCATTCTTGCTCAGGGGCCATTGCGCCATGATGCATAGGAGGAAGAACACATCGTGAATGGGTGCGAGAGGCGGCAAGGCGAGGCGAACGGCGATGTTGTTGATCAGCTTGGTGACGCGGTATGGCCCGACGAAGCATGGCTTGAGCTTGCCGGTGACAACCTGTGGAAGTGACTACGACGTGTGCTGTCGGAGCCGAAGGAGCGCCCAGTCGCCCACCTTGCACGCGATGTGGCGGTGCACCTTGTCATAGTGCATCTTCTATGTCGCTTGAGCCAATTCCAGCCGGTAACAAACATCGGCCAGGAACTCTTCACGCTCATCCATGATCTTGGCGATGGTAGCCACCCTTGTGTCCCCTGGTTCGTATGACCGGATGGATGGCGGATTGCGCCCATAGACGACGCGGAAAGGTGTGTCCCGTAGTGAAGTTTGGTAGGTGGTGTTGAAGACAAACTCTGCCCAGGGCAGCCAGCGTATCCACTGTCGTGGCCTCTCCCCTGTGAGGCACCGCAAGTACATGATGATGACACGGTTGGCCGTCTCCGATTGTCCATCCGACTGAGGGTGGAACACCATGGTCATGTGCAGCTTGGTACCCATCAGGCGCATGAGCTCACGCCAAAATGTTGATGTCAAGACTAGGTCCCTGTCCGACACCATGGACTGAGGCATGCTGTGTAGTCGAACTATGTCGGTGAAGAATGCTTGAGCACAGACTCAGCGGAGTACGGGTGCACTAGTGGAATGAAATGGCAATACTTGCTGAACCTGTCCACCATGGTTATGATAACTGACTTGCCACGCACATGGGGCAACACTTCAACGAAGTCGAGGACGATATTAGTTCAAATTCTCTGAGGTACTGGTAGGGGAAGTAGGAGGCTAGCCAGATGCAAGTGCTCAGACTTGTACCACTAACTGACGTCGCATGTGCGCACCTAGTCCTGCACGAGTTGTTTCATGTTAGGAAAATGGAAGTCGCATCGTAGATGGTGCAGCGTGCACTGAACCCCCTCGTGGCCATCCACGTGGACTGCCGCCATGATCTCCTGGACCAAGGGTGAGGACGGTGGGATGTAGAGCCACCCGCCGAACTGGATCATGCCATCAACGTCCGACCAGGGCACCCAGCGGGAGCTGGTGCTGATATCCTCAAGAATGGTGATGAGAGCTGGATCAGTGTGATGTGTGTGGTGAAGGCAGTCAATGAAGTCAAAACGCGGTGTAGAGAGTGCGAGGAGCACCCCCTTCTCTGTGTCATGCTGGGATAGGGCATCGGCCACAGCGTTTTCCACACCCGACTTGTACTCGACATTGAAGTCGAAGCCTAGAAGCTTCCCTACCTAGTGGTGTTGCGGGATAGTGGCCAAGCACTGGTCCAACAAGAACTTCAAGTTGTAGTGGTATGTCTTGAAGAGGAAGCGACGACCCCATAGGTATGGCTGCTAGTGGTGGATAGCGTGGACTAAGCCGATGAGCTCCCATTCTTAAGCGGCTAGAGCGTGGTGGCGGGGTGCCACAGGGTGACTGAAGAAGGCGATCAGGTGCCCTTATTGAATCAGCACCACAACAAATCCATGCGACGAGGTGTCGCACTCGATGACGAAGGTCTTGGTGAAGTCCGGTATGGCTAGGACGGGGGCCTCGGTGACCACGGATTTTAGCACGACAAAAGCCACGACTGCTTCCTCGCCTCAGGAGAAGCCGTCCTTCTTGAGGAGAGCGATCAACGGCGCTGTGATGGAGCTGTAGTTGTGGACGAACTTACGGTAATAGCCCGCCATCCTGAGGAACCCACGCACCGCTGAGCGAGGTACTGGCCAGTCGTGAATGGCATGCACCTTGGCTGGGTTCATGGTGATGCCAGCCTCCGAGATGATGTGGCCTAGGTAGGAGACAGAGGTGACGCTGAACACTCACTTGGATCACTTGACGAAGAGTCTGTGTTGGCGAAGCTCGGTGAGGATGGCGTGTAGATGATGAAGGTGATCCGCCCAGGACTTGTTGTATATCAATATGTCGTCAAAGAAAACGAGCACAAAGCGACAAAGAAAGGAGCGGAGGACATCATTCATGAGAGACTGGAAGGTGGCCGGGGAATTGCACAACCCTAACGGCATGACCAGAAACTCATAGAGATCGTCGTGGGTGCGAAATGTTGTCTTGTGGATGTCCTCCGGGCGCATGTGCACCTAATGGTACCCCTAGCGCAAGTCGAGCTTGGAGAATAACCGTGCACCGTGGAGTTCATCTAGCAGCTCATCGACGTCCGGAATTGGGAACGCGTCCTTGACCGTGAGCGCGTTCAACGCGCGGTTGTCGACGCAGAATCTCCATGACCTGTCTGGCTTCTTGACAAGGAGAACTAGGGAGGAGAACACCGAGTCGCTGCGGCGGACGATGCCCTGCTCGATCATGGTGGTGCACTGATGCTCAAGTTTGTCTTTGTGAGCCGTCGAGTACCTGTATGGCCGCACAACCACCGGAGGTGCAACCTGCTTGAGGACGATGCGGTGGTTGTGGGTGCGCGTAGGGGGCAGGCCGGTCAGCTTGGCGAAGATGTCGGTGAAGGAACCCAGCAGCCTGTCGAGGAGGGAGTCGTCGGCCGTGGTGGCATGGAGGCTAGGTGCGGTCGGTGGTGCCACGACGCGCTAGCATATGGCGCGCCCCTCCTACTGGAACTACATGGTCCAAGCGGTGAAGTCCCAGATGATGGGCCCCAGCGTGGCTATCCAATGCGTGCTGAGAACCACATCATACCCGGCTAGGAGCATCATGAAGAGGTCTACGTCGAAAGCCATGCTGTCGATGATTACTAGGGCCTGGCGAAGGACGCCATTTGCCACCGTCGCCGTGAGCTTTTGGCGCGGCTCGATGCGGAGTCCTGTGCGCCTTGCCGCCGCCTCCCCATTGAAGCTGTGGGTCGATCCTGTGTCGATGAGCGCGATGATAGTGGCAGCGCCCAGAACCACCTGGAGTTGTACTGTGTTGCTGATGGGGACCCCTGCTACTGCATGCAAGGAGAAAACTAGAGCTTCTATGTCTGGCCTAGCCCCGGCCTCGGCGTCGTCGGTGGTGTAGATTTCGATGTCGTTGATGTAGAAGATACATTTGCAGGTGTGGATGTGCCCCTCGTGTACTTTTCATTTCAGTTGAAGTAGAAGCCCAGTCGACGGCGCTCCTCTTGCTCCGACAGGGATAAGCACTTTGTCTGCCGGCCATTCACCATGACCATGGTTTTCGAAGCTTTTTTCGAAGCCGGTTTCACGCTCCCGTCCGTAGACTTCTTGGTGGAGGTACTGGACTTGTTCCATGTGAAGCTCCCTCAACTTTCCCCGAATGCCATCGCTCGCTTGGCCATATTCGAATGGGCCTTATAGGCCAAAGGGTGTGCAGGGAGAGCTGAGATCTTCGTGGCCCTACACAAAGCTTCCTGCCAGCCAAAGACGTATACAGGACCTGGCGGAGAGAAGATGGTGGTGTCCTTTAGAAGCATTAATTTCTAGCTTTGGGAGGAGTTCCAAGACAAGTTCCCAGCGAAGGCCATCAATGACCGATGGTACTCGGATTGGATCCTTCGCTGATTTTATGTGGAGGCAGGCGTGACCTCCATCTTGGCGGGTCCCCTAGAAGAAATCATGTACCGGAGGGAGGCAGACATTAATCCGAACCCGAGCCAGACATTAATCAGGTATGCCTCCGGCTGCTGTACACCATAAGTCAGCGCATGAGTATGCATGATTTGGTGGAGGAATTCATAGCCCTCTGAATTCCTCCTCTGATGGCCAAGTGGGATATCATCTTCGAAGAGAACCTAGAGGGGGACTTCAGGAAATCTCCTCAAACTCCACAGGTAAGCTTACTGCGCATCCTACATCAAATTGTTCCGTACAGGCATTGGTTTAATTTCATTAAACTAACAGACGATATCTTATCTTTTTAGCTCTACGGATGATGCTAACTCCAGAATAGATAGTCAGTGCAGCAAAGAAGGTTCTCGAAGATCCTATACTAGTGGAGAAGGAGCAGAGGGTGAAGCTGGTTGGGAACTGGGAGTGGTTCAACCGAGTATGGAGTGCACTCAGAGTTGAGCCCCCAGCCCTTCTAGATTGGTATACAGAAGAGTCGGTGCTGAGGAAGAGGAAAGCCGAGGCTGGGGTCTCTGGCCCGGTGAAGACTCCGAAGAAGAAGGTGGTACGCAAGCCAAAGGCTCATACTCCTCCGAAGTCTCCAACTTTGTTGTCGGAGCGGTCCGAGGAGGAAGAGGATGCGGATGCGCAGATGGTGGAGGAGTTCGAGGCTTTGCTTGCGGGGGATGATGAAGGGGGTTCTCGGTCGGGAACCGAGACTCTCGTCCGAGATGGCACGAAATGGTGTTGAACGTATAGGGGGGCTAACTCAGGCAAGAGGATGCCAAAGTGACTCCATCGAGCTGGACGGAGGTCCTGGTTCATGAGGAAGGCAGAGTTGACGCCGAAGGGGTTCATACCCTAGAAACGAAGGGTCCCGCCCTAGATGAAGTGGTGGTTTCAGCGGACGAGGGGACCCCTGCGATCATTGATTCGGTCCAATCTCCTAAGGAGTCCAACGAGGACTTCACTCGGATGTTCGAACATCCGAGTAGTCAGATACTCGTTCGGCAGCAAGGTGGTGGAGGTACACCTTTACCAATTGATCTTGGCTTTATTTTTTACCTACATCATTTAAATAATGGTACTGTCACGCCCCAATTTTACATAAAACCGGAACTTTACTGAATTTATAGAGAAAAATAATAAATACAAGACGTTCATCACACGACCTTGTACATACGACAAACAAAGTATAGCTCACAAGCTATTTTATCACACTGAATTTAATAATAAAGAGAAAAATCTTGGCATGAACATCTTGCTCTAGAACTCACATCCTTGACTAGGACAGCTACTCTAGAGCTCATCGGTACAAGCCACCCACAGGTGTTGCTTGACCCATCTCCAAATGCTGCTTCAAGTTGTAACACCCCATACCTCTAGTTAGGACTTACCCATTAGACTTGTGGTTAGCACAGAAGGGTATTGCAACGGATCCCGCAGGTCGGTCCTTATAGTGTCCCGGGTGCGACTAACCAATGCCCTTGCTTGCACCCAGAACCCACCATGCTAACATACTTAACCAAAACTCCGAGACCAATAGAATACCAGAGATGAGAGGAATAATGAGGATCATATAACAGAATTCCAAGTATCTACGACTCGTTTTTATCCTATAGCAGTTGTGTCGATACATTGGACACTATCTAATAATAATACTATTATAGTGACAAGGAGTTTTTGGCTCAATAGCATGGCTTGGGTTTGCACTTCAAGGTCAGGGATCTAAACAAATATAATGTAAGTCTTTCAATTTGACTAATGCATTTATAACCTATGTGTTTTAGCGATATTTTAAGAAAAATAGGTTCAATATGCTCAAAATTTAGTGTGGTGACTTGCCTAGATTTGTAAATGGAGATGGAGGAACCTCAGGGAAAATAGTATGGCTCCTTGACGGTGTCGTAATCTTCGAGACACGCAAAGCGAGACTAATAAACAATTGAGAGAAACAATAAAACAAACAGTACAAGCATTTTAATTAAATTGGTTAAATTTGTAGAGAATGAAAGAAGGGATTGTCTGGAACTGAAAATGGTGGATTTTGGAGTAAAATTGGGGAAGTTAAGAAATTGTAAAGTTTAAGAATAATTTTCTCGGTTTTATTTTGAATAATAAAGAGTACAAGTGTATCAATTAAATTGGTTAAAAATGTAGAAGACAAGAAGATAAATGTTCTGAAGTTTGAATGGTAAATTTTAGAGTTAATTCCAAGGAGTTAAGAATTTGAAGTTTGAAATGATTATTCTCAAATTTTATTTAAACTCTAATTAAAACAATATAAAATTTTACTATAAACATATAAATTTTATTGGATGAATATGAAGAGAATAAAAAGATAAGCTCTCTAAAATTTGAATGGTCAAATTTTGGGTTAATTTGAAGAAGATATGAATTTTTGAAGTTTAAAACAATTTTCTAGAATTTTTATTTAAAATAAAACGGCCTCTGGTCCACGGTGAGCCAGGTCCACCTTGAACCAGCACACTGTGAGCGTGCACTGGAGAAATCAAGGCCCTCGAATCTGTATCCGATGGCTGACAGCAAGTTAGGGCGTGCGAGGGATTTTTAAATGAAAATGGACGGCTATGATTAGATCTGGATGAAGGGGTACGCATGGGCAACAAGGACTGACACGGGGATTTAAAGAGAAATGGACGGTTGAGATTAAAACATTCGGACCGGTACAGATCAATGGCCAGGATGGAGGCGGGTGCTTAAGTGGCTATGGACGACTGCGATTTCCCGATACCGGTTAGTGCTGGGTCAAACAAATCAGAGCTCTCCATTAGCGATCTAATCTGGGCCCTTCGCTATGGATCAGATGACGCAGATGGGATCCGGCACGCGCAAGGCAACAACACGAGACCCCCGTCTTCTTCGGCGACGACAGGAGATGGCAGGGCGGCTACCGACGATGGCGATGGCCTAGAGCAAGATCCAGGAGCGAAAATGGGAGGATAATATGGTAAGGAGCGGATGGTACCGAAATTGGGGGTCGACGATGACTTTGGGCTATGCGGGGCTTGGGATTGCGGGGGCTGAGCATTTTCTAGACGCGGTGTAACGCAGGACGTAGGGGGTTTATAGGGGTCACCGGCGGGACCAAATGGGGCGCAATCGGGGGAACGCTGAGAGGAATGGCTCATTAACGTCGGCGAGCTCGGGTTGCATGGTGATACATTGGACACTATCTAATAATAATACTATTATGGTGACAACGAGTTTTTGACTCAATAGCATGGCTTGGGTTTTCACTTCAAGGTCGGGATCTAAATAAATATAATGTAAGGTTTTCAATTTGACTAATGCATTTATAACCTATGGGTTTTAGCTATATTTTAAGAAAACTAGGTTCAATATGCTCAAAATTTAGTGTGGTGACTTGCCTAGATTTGTAAATGCAGATGAAGGAACCTCAGGGAAAATAGTCCGGCTCCTTGATGGTGTCGTAATCTTCGAGACACGCAAAGCGAGACTAATAAACAATTGTGAGAAACAATAAAACAAACAATACAAGCATTTTAATTAAATTGATTAAAGTTGTAGAGAATGAAAGAATGGATTGTATGGAACTGAAAAAGGTGGATTTTGGAGTAAAAATGGGGAAGTTAAGAAATTGTAAAGTTTAAGAATAATTTTCTCGGTTTTATTTTGAATAATAAAGAGTACAAGTGTATCAATTAAATTGGTTAAAAATGTAGAAGACAAGAAGATAAATGTTCTGAAGTTTGAATGGTAAATTTTAGAGTTAATTCCAAGGAGTTAAGAATTTGAAGTTTGAAATGATTATTCTCAAATTTTATTTAAACTCTAATTAAAACAATATAAAAGTTTACTATAAACATATAAATTTTATTGGATGAATATGAAGAGAATAAAAGATAAGCTCTCGAAAATTTGAATGGTCAAATTTTTGGTTAATTTGAAGAAGATATGAATTTTTGAAGTTTAAAACAATTTTCTAGAATTTTTATTTAAAATAAAACGGCCTCTGGTCCACGGTGAGCCAGGTCCACCTTGAACCAGCACACTGTGAGCGTGCACTGGAGCAATCAAGGCCCTCGAATCTATATCCGATGGCTGACAGCGAGGCGGGGCGTGCGAGGGATTTTTAAATGAAAATGGATGGCTATGATTATATCTGGATGAAGGGGTACGCATGGGCAACAAGGACTGACACGGGGATTTAAAGAGAAATGGACGGCTGAGATTAAAACATCCGAACCGGTACAGATCAATAGCCAGGATGGAGGCGGGTGCTTAAGTGGCTATGGACGACTGCGATTTCCCGATACCGGTTAGTGCTGGGTCAAACAAATCATAGCGCTCCATTAGCGATCTAATCTGGGCCCTTCGCTATGGATCAGATGACGCAGATGGGATCCGGCACGCGCAAGGCAACGACACGAGACCCCCGTCTTCTTCGGCGATGACAGGAGATGGCAGGGCAGCTACCGACGACAGGAGCGTGCACTGGAGCAATCAGGGCCCTCGGATCCGCATCCGATGGCTGACAGTGAGGCGAGGCGTGCGAGTGATTTTTAAATGAAAATGGACGACTACGATTAGATCTGGATGAAGGGGTACGCACGGGCAGCCAGGATTGACACGGGGATTTAAAGAGAAATGGAAGGCTGAGATTAAAACATCCGAACCGGTACGGATCAATGGCCAGCATGGAGGCGGGTTCTTAAGTGGCTACGGACGACTGTGATTTTCTGATACCGGTCAGTTCTAGGTCAAACAGATCAGAGCGCTCCATTAGTGATCTAATCTGGGCCCTTCACTCTAGATCGGACGACGCAGATGGGATCCAGCACGCGCACGACAATAGCACGACACCCCCGTCTTCTCCGACGATGGCAGGAGATGGCAGCATGGACAGCGATGGCGGCGATGGCCTAGACAATGATCCAGGAGCAGAAATGGACGGAGACTATGGTAAGGAGCGGGTTGGTACCAAAATTGGGGGTCAACGGCGAGCGGTCGACGCCAGCGACGGGTGAGGTGGCGGAGGGCTCTCGGGTGGACGACGGGGATGGAGCTCTAGTGGTCGGTAGCACGAACGGAAGGGTCACCGGTGTAGAGGGGACGACAGTGGATCCGTAGGTGTCGTTGGCAAGGGCAGCGGTGGTCTCTAGAGACAGTAATCGATGGCTGGAGACGGAACAGGGGGCGGTGGCAAGTTTGGGCTCTACGGGGCTTGGGATTGCGGGGGCTCAATGTTTTCTGGACGCGGTGTAACGTAGGAGGTAGGGGGTTTTATAGGGGTCGCCGGTAGGACCAAATTGGGCACAATTGGTGGAAAGCCAAGAGGAATGGCTCATTAACGCTAGAGAGCTTAGGTTGCATTGTGATACATCGAACTGAGACAGAATAGGGCAGGATTTAATGGGGGAATTCATCACCGGATCATGGGGGGCCTGATTTTGGGGTCAGTTCTACAGAAAGGGGGCCCGGTAGAGGCGGATGCGGTTGCTAGGGTTTTGACCGGTGCTTGGGTTGGGGACGCTCGTCATGCGGAAGACGGTTCCGATAGGTGGGTTGTGGCTGTCATCGGACGGGCGGTGAAAACCGTTGGCGCCGACAGGCGGGAGCCACTAGGCAGTAGGAGGAGGCGGGTGCAGGTGCGAGGCTCGGCACCGATAGGTGGGGCCTGGCGTCAGTGAGGGAAAGAGGGAAGGAGGGCGAGGATGCGCGTGGGAGTTGGGCGTAGGAGGCTGACAAGTGGGGGTTGGATGTCAATGGGGCATGAGAGAGGGGATGGGCTGGGCCGGCTTGGAGAGAGGGAAAGGAGGGGTGTGGCCCAAGATTAAATAAAATTATTTTCCGAATAAACTAATTACAGAAATTCATTCATAAAATAAGATCTATCAGCAAAGGTTCCAAAAATTTATAAAAACTCTCAAAAATATATTTTGGTCTTATGAACCTATCATAATTTTCTCAGCTCAAAACTTGAATTATTCCTTCATGTTTTTTTATTTATTTGGACATTTTCAGTTTGTTCAAAAAAACAAAAATAATCCCTTTCCTGTAAAAATAAATTTTCTCAAAATTTTTATTTAGATGCCTCTTTGGGTTCAAACCTAATTAGTTGACTTCAGCCAAGTAAAATTTTTAATTACTTTATTTCATTCTTCCTTAATGTTTTTCCAAATTCAACCATTTTATTATCCAAACTTAATTTATTCATTTCAAAATTTCTATTTTCTTCAATTTATTTAATTTAGAAAATTCTGGGCGTTACAATGTACCACATCTGTGCCCCGTCTTCTAGGTTGTTGGAGGCCATCCAGACCTTCTTTTCATGATTCGCTGCTGGTGGAAGTAGGACTCATAGCGGTTGATGAAGATGAGGGGATCAGTCTTGCCATCATACCTAGGAAAATCCATCTGTTGGAATTTCGGTGGCCGGTCATTGTGGTGCTCACCCGAGCCTGTCCTGGTGCCCGAGGATGATGTGCGATCAGAGGTGAGGGTGGAAATGGCCTTGGCATTGGCCGCAACTATGGACTGCAGCGTCTGGAGGGCATTGGTGAGGGCCTCGATGGTGGCCTTAAGGTTGTCGACGTCACCCATGGCAGCGGCAGCCGATGCGATGGATGGCGGTGGCGCGGTAGCTGTAGGCAGCGGTGTGGTGGTTGGTGGTGAGATTGATCAGGAAGGCGGGGATCGCCTGGATCGTGATACCAGGTTGTCAAGGGCGTTAAACCCTCGGGTAGCTGGACCTCGACTACGTAGTTCGTAGTCTCGATCTGTCTTCTCTTGCGGGGATAGACCCTTGCCCGCAGGCTTAGAGAGTGAGAAAGGATTTGAGGGATAACATCTTTATTAGTTTCTGCCAATCCTCCATTACAGAATATATAGCCTTGCCCTCAGCCAATCAGAGCAATCTGCTCCTTTTATTCAGGAACTACTAATAGAAGGCTATCTCACTAATCAGAGCAATCTGCTCCTTTTATTTAGGAACTAATAATAGAAGGCTATCTGTAACACCTCAAATTTTCAAAGAAATAAAAATATCATTTAATATATTTTTCTGAAATTATTTATTTTGAAATACCTTTAAATACCCTTCTTAGCCTATTTGAACTAGAACCTGGGTGAAATGACCAAACCAGGAGCTAGAAAATTTTGTATGATTTCCCAAGACCAAGATATATTTTTGAGAATTTTACAAATTTTATCACCCTTGGAATTAGCCCAATATTTTTAAACCAATTTTGTGTAATTATTTTATTCGAAAAAGAATTGGAACAGTAACGGGCCTCCCTCCCTCATCTCTCTCCCCCAACCGGCCTAGCCCACTCCCTCCTCCGCTTCGGTACTGACACCCAGGCCCCACCTGTCAGAGACACCTCTCCTCCTCCGCGCGCTGCGCACATAACCGACGCCTCGACCCCCACCTGTCGGCCGCGTCCCGTTGCCTCACCCGTCGTCCACCTCGCGCCATCGCCCCCAAACTTTGCCGGCCGAATCAAGGCCTCCGCGATTCGCTCTTCGCCGGCCCCCTCTCCTCCATTTACGCCGGCATTGAATCCCCCACAGCACGCCGACCATTTCCCCTCTTAAATTCCCCCGCGTAAGCGCCCCTAAGTCGCGCGCATGCACGGAAACCACCTCGCCGGCGTTTACTCTCGACCCTCCCCCGATTGCGCCCTCCCTGCCCCCGCCGGTACCCCTAT
>JAAALK010000285.1:50048072-50176394 GCA_019279435.1 Zizania palustris | reverse complement strand
GGCAGAGGAGATGGTTTGAACTGATCAAAGATTACGACTTGGGCATCCATTATCATCCAGGCAAGGCCAATGCTGGTGGCAGACGCCCTTAGTCGAAAAGGGTACTGCAATGCCATCATGATATAGGACCGGGCCCCTCTGCTATACAAGGAAATGGAAAGGCTGAATTTAGGGATCACCACCTGAGCGTACCTCACTGCTTTGGACTCTAGACCTGTCTTGATAGACCAGATCCGAGAAAAGAAGAAGGAAGACCCGGACATCTTAGAGATCCAGCAAAACATGTGGAAGGGTAAAGCCCCTAGATTCTCCAAGGACAAGCATGGTACCATCTGGTTCGGAAACCGGATATGTGTGCCCGACAAGCCTGAGTTGAAGACTTCTCATCCTTCAAGAAGCTCACGATACTCTATACTCCATACATCCTGGGAGTACAAAGATGTATCAAGACCTAAAGGAGAAATATTGGTGGGTCGACATGAAGAGGGAAATAGCTGAGTATGTGGCCAAGTGCGACACATGCCGGCGAGTCAAGGCAGAGCACCAGAGACCTGCCGGACTGTTACAACCCCTCAAGGTCCCCGAATGGAAGTGGGAGGAAATAGAAATGGATTTCATCATGAGACTGCCTAGTACCCAAGTTGGTCATGATTCTATCTGGGTGATCATCGACCGACTCACCAAAGTGTCTCACTTCATCCCCATCAAGACAACTTACACTGTCGCCAAGTTGGCCGAGTTGTATATGACCTGGATTGTGTGCCTGCACGGAGTTCCAAAGAAGATTGTATCTGACCATGGGAATCAGTTTACCTCTAAGTTTTGGAAGAATCTTCAAGAGGAACTCGGCACCCGGCTGAACTTTAGCACCGCCTATCATCCTCAGACCGATGGTCAAACCTGAAAAGGGTCAACCAGATATTGGAGGATATGCTTAGAGCTTGCGCTCTAGACTTTGGCGGAATGTGGGACAAGAACTTGCCCTATGCGTAGTTCTCCTACAACAAGAGCTATCAAGTTAGCCCGCAGATGTCTCCGTTTGAAGCACTTTATGGACGTAAGTGCAGGACGCCGTTACTTTGGGATCAGACCGGAGAGTCACAACTGTTCGGGACAGATATATTGAGAGAAGCTGAAGAGAAGGTCAAGATCATCAGGGACAGATTGAAGATAGCTCAGTCCCGGCAAAAGAGCTACACCGATAACCGACGAAGAGACCTAACCTTTGAGGAGGGTGACTATGTCTATCTCCGAGTCACTCCCCTTCGTGGCACTCAAAGGTTCAACATGAGAGGAAAGCTAGCACCCCGCTATGTCGAACCTTTTCAGATCCTCCGACTGGCAAGGAGAAGTGGCATATCAACTAGAACTGCCTCCATCTCTGGCAGGAGTTCATGATGTGTTCCACGTCTCTAGTTGAATGAAGTGTCTTCGTGTGCCCACCGAGCAAGCCGACCTCCAATAACTCAACAGTCCAAGAGGATTTGACCTACATCGAGAAGCCCGTCAAGATCCTGGAGATTAAGGAAAGAGTAACCAGGAGCCATGTGGTTCGCTTCTGCAAGGTTCAGTGGGACAACCACCCCGTTGAAGAAGCCACATGGGAAAAAGAAGACGAGTTGAAAGCCCAATACCCCGAGTTATTCGAGTAGCGTTCCAATCTCGAGGACGAGATTCTTTGTAAGGTGGATAGGTTTGTAACACCTCAAATTTTCAAAGAAATAAAAATATCATTTAATATATTTTTATGGAATTATTTATTTTGAAATACCTTTAAATACCCTTTTAGCCTTTTTGAACTAGAACCTAGGCGAAATGACCAAACCAGGATCTAGAAAATTTGTATGAGTTGCCAAGACCAAGATATATTTTTGAGAATTTTTACAAATTTTTATCACCCTTGGAAGTAGCCCAAATATTTTAAACCAATTTCTATAATTATTTTATTCGAAAAATAATTGGAACAGTAACGAGCCTCCCTCCCTCAATCTCTCTCCCCCAACCGACCCAGCCCACTCCCTCCCCCGCGCCCGTACTAACACTCGGGCCCCACCCATCAGAGACCCCCTCCCTCCATGTGCGCACCCGATGCCTCGACCCCACCTGTCGGCCGCATCCTGTTGCCTCGCCCTCGTCCCTCGCCCACTGGCCGGTGGCCCCCGCCTGTCAGGACCGTCGTCCACCTCAGCGCCATCACCCCCAGACTTCGCCGACCGAATCAATGCCTCCACGATCCGCTCGTCGCCAGGCCCCCTCTCCTCCATTTATCGCCGGCATTGAATCCCCCACAGCGCACCGACCGTTTCCCCTCTTAATTCCCCGTGTAATCGTCCCTCAGTCGCTCGCATGCAAGGAAACCACCTCCCCGGCATTTACTCTCGGCCTCCCCCGATTGTGCCCTCCCTGCCCCCGCCGGTACCCCTATTTAAACCCCCGACAACCACCGCGCTCAACCCCCACGTTAATTCACTGCGAGAATGAACAAAACAACCGGAATCCGAACTATAGCGCCACACCGCCGCCCGCACTCTAGTCATCGCTCGCCGTCGCCGGAGTGCCCCTCCGTCCTCGCTGACGGCACCATTGTGACCGCAAGCGCCACCCTGACCTTGGCCACCACTTCATCGCCAATGAACCCCGCCGGAACGCCACCACCGACGAGGACCCGAACACCTCCTTCGTCTACGCTCGTCGCCGGCCACGCTCCGACGACCATTCGCCTCGCCAACGGTACCTTCGTGTTCCCCTAGTCGTCCTCTTTCCGTTTCTAGGCATAGCTAGGGCCACCGTCGCTCGCCGTGGCCCCTAGCCCGCTCGCCGTCGCTGGAGAAGACGACCGGCACGGGCTGAGTACCCATGCCGTGTCGGATTCGCTCTAGGTCGTGCGATCCAGATCCAACGGTGGAGATTAGGTCATTCTCGCAATTTGATCAGATCCGTCGGTTCATAGCGAAGGGGTACATTTTAATCTCATGCGTTCGTTAATGTTTAAAACCCACGTTTAATCTGGATCGTCCATCGCGTACCGTTTTGACGTTTTAATCCTGGCCGTCCGCGATAACTTAACTCCCCCTGCCTCGCCCGTGGCCACCCGATCGCGATCCAATGGTGGATCTCGATCCGGCGCACGCGCATAGTGCGCGGGTTCACCGTGAGCCCAGTTCACCGTGGATCCGAGGCTGTTTTGGATTTAATTTAAATTCCAGAAATGGTTTTAAACTTCTAAAATTCATATATGGCTCATTTTAACGCCAAAAATTATCATTTCAATTCCAGAAAATTTGTAATTTTATCCTCTACATGCTAATGCAATAAAAACAGTATGTTTACTTTGATTATTTCAAACTTATTTAATAAAGTATTCAAAAGCTCTTTAGGGTAAATTTCAAATAAATTCATTTCAATTTCAACAAAATTTATCTTTTATTCTTTTCCTGTTAATACAATGAAACCACTATGTTTACTCTGAACCACTTACTTTAAATTAGTTAGAAAACTTAAAATAAACTTGTTCACATTATTATCTCTCTTATAAAGGACAATGTTTCATTATAGTTCATTTTAAAATATTCATAAAATGAATTTCAGAAACTTAACAACTCTATTCTCCTTAAATTAACCTAATTAAAACTTATATGCTTGTTGTGTGACTTTGGATTGTTTAATTGAATGTTGCATTTATTTTATTTATATTGAAAAGACTACGACGCCGTCGAGGAGCCCGAATATTTTCCCGAAGTTCCTCCCTCCCCTTTCGCTGAACAAGGCAAGTCACCAAACCAATCTTTTGAGCATATTGAACCCATGTTTTATTAAACTATCGCTAAAACACATAGGATATACATGCATTAGTCAAATAAAACCCTTACAATATATTCATTAGGATCCCCCGACCTTGATGTGCAACCCAAGCCATGCTATCTAGCCTAAACTCCTTGTCACCATATGATTAGTATTATTAGCTAGTGTCCAATGTATTGACACGATTGCTATAGGATTAAAAATGAGTCGTAGTGATTGGAATCTACTACATGATCTCCGTTATCCTTATCTCTGGAATGCTGTTGGTGATAGAGTTATGGTTGTGAGTGTATGCATGGTGGGTTCCGGGTGCAAGCTAGGGCATTGGTCGGTAGCACCCGGGGCACTATAAGGACCGGTCTGCGGGATCTGTTGCAATACACTTCCGTACTAACCACAAGTCTAATGGATAAGTCCTAACTAAGGTATGGAGTGTTCCAAACCGAGGCCACCACTTGGAGATGGGTCAAGCAGCACCTGCGGGTGGCTTGTACCAACGTGGCACAAAAGGGGGTGCGACGTTAGCCGGGATGTGGCCCGGCGCGCCAGTGAAACCTAGAGCGGGTGGTTATCGCTTGGAGCATTTCATGCCGAGGTTTTGGCACGAGTTCCCGTGGTATGGGTCATCTCGTTACCCTTTGGTGTTTGGGATGAGTGCGTGCCTTGTGGGTACTGTAGTGCATCTCTGATCAGAGTCATAAATCTTTTCGAAAAGCCGAGCCCACGGTCAAGGGCGAGTTGCGTGACAACCCACAGTTAGATTACTTTTAATATGTATGTGAATGATGGTTTGACATGTAAGGACTGTTGTGCGAGGAGGGAAAACGTACTCCTCGAGTTAGATGGTATTATTGATGTTCATGTTTATTATTCCGCATAATAAAAATTGACTACACTAAATGCAATAACTGAAAATGTACTTTTCCACACTTTTAGCCATTATCCTTCCTTTGTTATTATCTTGCATTATTACCTGCACTAGTGAGAGGCCCGTGCGTTGCAACGGATGCATAATTTTTAACGGCAATATATTTAGAACATGATATATTTGCCGAACACATTTATTTAGTAATATTGCGATGATAAGAAACACATTAAACTTAATTTTCTCTTATTTTTGGGACTTTTCTTAATTTCCAGGAATAAATAAAACAGAAAACAATTTCTTAATTCTGAGAAAAAAATTAAGAATAGTGGTACTGAACATGATGAATCATACAAAAGTTTCCTCACATCTAAATTTACTTTATCTTAATTTTGGTCATTTTTCTAATTTTATAGGGAATAATAAAAAGAAAATGCAATTATAAAATTATAGAAATTATAAAAAAACAACTCATACAGTACATTGAACAGGCCAAAGTAACAGATAAATCAGGTTTAAATCATGCACATCCTATATCAGATTCATGAAACAGATGTGCCTAAATGCTACGACATAAATATTTAGATAGGTACAACAGTGATATTATTAGTAGTCTTTGGATTTAGAGTTAGTTGTGAATACTCTTCAGATGAGAAATCGTCTTGAACTGGCTAAGTTGATCTCTAGGCTAGGTCTAGCAGGGTAAAGCTTAAGTCTAAAACATGACATATGTTCTTTAGTTGCATAAAACAGAGAGGGACATGGGGAGTGTACCTTCGGTTGCGGAATTCTTAAACAAAATAGCACATGTTTAATCAGCATAAAAATCAGTAAAATACTCTGAATTTAATAACTTAAAAAATTATTCTCCAATTTAAATAGGACGTTGGTCTTATAAAAATCGGAAAACAACATAGAAAATGCTCTAAAAAAATCTCATAAAATTCAGAATAATACTACTAAATGTGATGAAATTTACAAAATTATCCCCGCATCAAGCTTAATTTTATCTGATTTTTGGGCAATTTTCTTATTTTCCAGAGAATAAATAAAACAGAAAATCAATTCTTTAATTCTGGAAAATAAAAAACAGATTTCAACCCAAACAGTGCGACGGTCCGACCCAAAACAGCGAAAATTGCAGGCCGTTGTAGTCCTGGGCCCAGGCCAGGTTTTCGCCGTGTGCACGCGCGCGTAACCTGGGCCTGGGCCGTGAATGTGCCCCCCCCGCCTGGGCTCAAAACGGTCCGTTAAATCCTGGCCGTCGGATCTGATCCGACGGCCAGGCGCTGAGATCGGCGGAATAAAAACCCCCACGCGGAAACCCTAACCCTAAAATCCTCATTTCTCCCCCCACCGGCCCGAGAGCAAGCGGCGAGAGAGCGGCGGCGACGCGAGGCGTGCGGCGGAGCGAGCGCGTGGCGGCGGCGGCCGTGACGGCGATGACGACCGGTGGTCGGTCGCCACCGGCTAGCTCGCCGGAGCACCGCGCTCACCCGAGGGTGAGCGGGGCTCCGTCAAGCTAGCCCGCGGTGGCCAAAACCCTAGGAACCCGAGAGGGTTCGCCGGCCTCTTCCCGGCCTCCGGCAAGCGCGGCGGCTAGCTCGCCGGAGCACCGCGCTCACCCGAGGGTGAGCGGGGCTCCGTCGAGCTAGCCCGCGGTGGCCAAAACCCTAGGAACCCGAGAGGGTTCGCTGGCCTCTTCCCGGCCTCCGGCGAGCGCGGCGGTCGCCCGAGGCACGGCCCGAGGCAGAGGGAGGCGCGCTGCGCGCGGTAGAGGCGGGGAGGGAGAGGCGCGCTGCGCGGGGAGGGAGGCAGTGGATGGACGAACCGGGTTTTTTCAGTTTGCACGGGGCGGGCGGTTTTGCTGCATGCAGGTGCGCATGAGCGCGGGGAAGGGTGCGGACGGACGACCACTTCACGCTTTATATTAGTAGAGATTTGCGGTAGCTTGTTGAGTACTTTTTGTACTCATACCCGTTGGACACACCATTCAGAGGATGCCTACTATGAGGATGGTCTGGAGTAGCGACCCAGTCAAGAAGAAAGATCCTGACGAAGGCGTTCATCATGCAGTTTATTTTTATTATTTTAATTTCACTCTTATGTAATAATATGGTCTGCGTACCATGAATGCTTGTCGTATGTACGTTGTCGCATGATGAACCTCTTGTATTATTGTTTTTCTTTGGAAATTCAATAATGTCCCGATTTATTAAATCGGGGCGTCACACTATCTCCCTAATCAGATCAATCTGCTCCTTTTATTTATGAACTAGTAATAGAAAGCTATCTTTACTTTCCCTCTCAGCCACTTGCTGTGTTTGCGCCCAGCGCGTCTCCGTGCGCGCCCCCTACCTTCTATGCGCACTCTTGTTCATGGCGCACTTCACGAGCCCGACGACGCCTAGAATACGTGCGCCTGACCATGACATCTCTACTGACAGCAGAGTGATAGCATTGAGATTGGTTTTATCATAGATTTGTGATTTTGTTAGCTTCCGCTAGATTACTTTGGATGAGCATCGGGTGAAAGAAAGAGGTCATCTTTTTGAAAGATTTTGTTGAGGTGCCTATTCACCCACCTCTAGTCGAATGTTTCGTTCCTACATAGCTTGAGGAGCAATTTCTTTTGGCATGGGGTGGAAAAGGAGAAAAAGTTTCACATGATGAATTGGAAGTCGTTATGTGCTCTAGGGATTATGAAGTGATGGGGTTCCTAGACACTAGAGTTTTTAACGTAGCTCTCCTCAGCAAATGGATTTATAAAATGGAATATGGGACCTCTAGCTTGTATTTTGATATTATGAGGAAGAAGTATAATCTGTTTGGGGATTTTTTCACAACAATAATTTAGGGGATTTTGTTTTTTGGAAGAGCGTGTAGAAAGCAAAAGATTGGGTTAAAAAAGGTTGTAGCTTAAGGGTGAGTGCTAGAAATCATGTTTCCTTTTGGAAAGATGTGTGTTACGAGCATGCGGTTGCGGATACGCCCGCTCGTAAGCACGGGTCCCCGGTCGATGACCGGGTCATAGACCGCTCGGCGAAGAACTCACCGAAGCAGCGTGCGCCTGAGATTGGCTGTTAATCAGAGCCACCGCCTGTTCTTTGGTTTGATTTGGCAAAAAGCATGCCTCCCTTCTTTCCCTCTCCATTCCTTTATTCTCTCCTCCTGATTACATGCACATGCAGATCTTAATTATTCCAGATCCTAATTATTCCCCTTTCCTAACTATCATCCACCCCTTCCATCTAAGCCACTGCCTTACCATGCACAGATGGTGGACCATGGTGCCTAATAAATACTCTATCCATGCCAGCCATAACATCACTCCCCTGGAAATGAAGCTTGTCCTCAAGCTTACAATTAGAGAATGAACGCCTAAGAATCATTGCATCCATACTGATTGCATCCTCCTCTGACTCGCCTGTCCAGTGCACCAAGAATTGACGATGACCTTCCACGAAACGTTGTGCCAACAACCGATATGGTTTAGGTTGGCTAGGGGCAGCAGCTGGTAGCAACTCACTGGGTATGTCAGCCACATGTGTTGGAGGAGTACCCTTAAATCGCTTCAGCAGTGAAACATGGAAAACATCATGAATTCTAGCCACTTCAGGCAGATGTAACCTGTACGCCACTTCACCGATTAGCTTCAACACCTGAAAGGGCCCATAGAACCGTGGAGATAGATTGGACCATGGCGATGACTCGCGAGCAGACCGCTGCTGATGGTGCTGCAGTTTGAGCCACACCCACGAGCCCACCTCGAACACCTCTTCTCTGTGCTTAGTATCATAGTATTGCTTCATTCTATTTTGTGCCTGTAGTAGCTAGGCACTCACTTGCTATAGGAGAACATCCCGGTCAACAAGCGCACAATCCACTGAGTCAATACATGTTGACCCCTACTGATATGGCAGCAACGGGGGTGGTGAACGCCCATAAACCAACTCAAATGGCGTCAAACGATGGGCAGAATGAAAGAAGGTGTTATAACAATATTCTGCCCATGGAACCCATTGTGCCCATGTTGAAGGGTTAGAGGCCACCATACACCATAAGTACATCTCAATGGTCCTATTGACAACTTCAGTATGTCTATCCGTTTGTGGATGATAGGCTGTAGACAGCAGTAAAGTTGTCCCACTCCTCTTGAACAACCCTTGCCAAAAAGCACTAAGAAACACTGGATCTCTATCTGACACAATGGACTCCAGTATACCATGCAGCCTCACAACCTGATCAAAGAATAATTTGGCCACTGAAGATGTTGCTGGCCTGGTCAGGGGAAGGAAGTGTGCATATTTGGATAACCTATAAACCAACACTAGCAGTGTCATCTTACCCTGGGACTTCGGCAAATCTGTGATGAAATCCATGGAAATGTCCGCCCACACTTGGTGGGGAATAGCCCCTAGGACTTCGGCAAATTTGTGATGAAATCCATGGAAATGTCCGCCCACACTTGGTGGGGAATAGCCAGGGGTTGCAGTAGGCCAACAGGGGCTTGAGTGCTTGCTTTATGCTGCTAGCATATGTAACATTTCGCCACATACTCCCGCACGGTCTCCTTTTGATGATCCCACCATTACATGGCACGAAGCCGATGAAGAATTTTCTGGCTACCTTTGTGTGTCAAATCATGAACTGCTGCTATCATTGGCTCGATCAATGGAGACGTTCTAGGAACCCACAATTTTCCACCACGGTACACCAACTTGTCCTGCACCTCCCACTGTGGGCTGGTTGATTCTGGAGGAGCACTGCTCCCATCCACTTGGTCCAGCAAATGTGCAACCTTCTACTGAACTTCTAGGTCATTCCTCAGCATTTCCAACCACTTCTCATGGGTTGTATCTTGCACGATAGACACCGTAACACCCTTCCCTAGCTCCTCGGGTGTCCTGGATAGCGCATCGGTTGCCTGATTGTGCTTGCCTGGTTTATACTCCACACAAAAATAAAAGCCCATCAATTTTCTCAACCAGTGTTGTTGTGGGGGCATGATTAATGCCTGTTCCAGCAGGAATTTAAGGCTTCCATGATCTATCCTAACAGTAAATCGATGCCCCCATAAGTATGGTCGCCAATGTCTCAGTGCCTTGGACAAGCTGATCAGCTCCCGCTCATAGGCTGCAAGCTGGCGATGGCGGTCAGCTAGCTTCCTGCTAAAATATGCAATTGGATGTCCATTTTGTTGCAATACAGCACCAATTCTATTTCCGGATGCATCACACTCTACTTCAAACGACCGTGAGAAGTCTGGCATTTGGAGCACAGGAGCCGATGTGAGAGCGTGCTTCAATTTTTTAAAGGCCTCCTCAGTTGCTTAGTTCCACCAAAATCCATTCTTTTTCAGCAAGGCGGTTAGAGGGTCAACGATACTTGCATAATCTTTTATAAACCTCCTATAATATCCAGCCAAGCCCAAAAATCCACTCAACTCTGTCACTGTAGATGGCCGAGGCCACTCCTCCACTACCTTGAGCTTCTCAGGGTCAGCTTCTACTCCCAGCCTTGAAATGATGTGACCCAAATACCCAATCTTTTCTTGTGCAAAGGTGCACTTTGACCTCTTCAAATACAAATGGTGCTCTCTCAGCCTCTCCAAAACTGCCTGGAGAAGCATTGTATGCTCCTTCACTACTAGAAAACTCCCCCTGTAGCTATGCCAGAATTAGGGTGTAGACATGCTTTATTTCAT
The DNA here is from genome assembly GCA_019279435.1 of Zizania palustris. NCBI lineage: Eukaryota > Viridiplantae > Streptophyta > Magnoliopsida > Poales > Poaceae > Zizania > Zizania palustris. The sequence continues at coordinate 50,166,021 of JAAALK010000285.1, read as the reverse complement.
CTCTATGTCAATATAGACACGCGTTCATAAAGCGTGTTAGAAGCGTCTTCGTACGTACTGCGTCAGACCTTGTAGATATGAATTATTTATGCGTTGCTATGGAAGAAAGAGACAGTCTATAAACACGTTATTTGCATATCTATAAAGTTAGATACAATTTAGTAGACACATGTATAAAACACCTGTAGTGGTGTAGTTACGTAGTATTGTGACATTTCATTCACGTTAATAAATGTAGATACAATTTATATATACATATACAAATCATGTCTAATAATATAGATGTGTTTTATAAGGACGCCTTATTGCGCAGTAATAAGTATAGAGACGAATTTGTAGAGCGCGGAACGTGACGTGGCAGATGATGTGGCACGTGACGTGGCTAGGGATGAAAATGAATCGGATAGTTTCCGTCTGAATCCGAAAAAATCTTATCCGGATATCCAAAATCAACATGGTTATCTATAGAAAATAACCATAAAATAAATCATTACTTAATATGTGTATCAAACTTCAAACATTATTTTATTTCTTGACATAATACTAATGCAAAATGCATTAGATTTGTGCTTCTAAGGTGTGCCCCTCGCCCTGGTTTTATAGGCAGCCCACCACTCACACTTCTTCAAACTAGCGAGGTGGGACTAAAGAGTGAGGCGCGATTACAAACAATTGTTTGATATGCTTTAAAATGTGTCAAGAGGATAATGACACTTCAAAGCGTGTTTATGTCCGTGTCATTTTCTAGTGATGGTTATTTGATATGATTTACGACTAATCTACATGCTATTCACGGAATGACAACATGTTAAACTTTGTATCAATTCAATACGCTTTTCTAATCAAGTTAGAAAGCATCTATACCTAGCTATAAACAAATGTTTGACACACTTTACAACGTCTCTGTGTGATAATGACACTTTAAATTGTGTCTAACATCGTGTCATTTTGAGATGACTTCAATAGCGTGTCAAAAAATGTCTTCGTATGATTCGTAACAGTATAAGCGTGTCTATTATCGTAACAATCTAACATGCTTTCAAAATCGTGTCAACAAGCATCTTTATATGTGGATGTAGAGATGCTTTTACATGGCGTTACTACTATGGCGTAGCTACAGGGGGTTTTCTAGTAGTGCTTGATCATCCTACTATAAATTAATATATCATCAAAAAAGACCAACACAAATTTACGCAAAAAATCCTGGAGCACTTCATTCATTAAGGATTGGAAGGTAGATGGCGCATTGGATAGTCCGAATGGCATTACTAGGAACTCATAGTGGCCATGATGTGTCCGGAATGCAGTCTTCATAATATCCTTCTCCTTCATACGGACCTGATGGTAGCCGGACCTCGGATCCAATTTAGTAAAATAGCGGGCACCACCCAACTCATCCAAGAGCTCTTCTATGACTGGGATAGGAAATTTATCCTTGATTGTATTCTCATTCTGTCAACGGTAGTCCACACAAAACCTCCATGTCCCATCAGCCTTCTTTACCAACAGTACAGGAGACGAGAAGAGAGAATGACTTGGCCTTATAATACCCTGTTGTAGCATCTGCTCACATTGTTTCTCTATCTCATCCTTTTGCCTGTAGGGGTACCTGTATGGTCATACCGCTACTAGGTTGGTTCCTGCCTCCAAGGGAATCTTGTGGTCGCATGCATGAGATGGAGGCAGTCCCTGTGGCTGAGCGAACACATTAGTGTATGAGTCCAGGAGTGTGTCAACCCTCTTCCCTTCCTCCAAACTAGCATGCATGAATATGGTCCCTCCTTTATTCCTTAGCCCCTGCAGCTTCACTTCCTTTCCATTATCCACAAACTCCATGGTTAGGTCTCCAAAATCCCATTGCACTCTGCCCAAGGTCTTCAACCATTGAACTCCCAAAATCAGGTCAAAGGAATCAATTGGTAGGACTGAAAAAAGAGCTACAAACTGCTTGTTCTGGATGGTGAACCTGGCCTCTAGGCTGTCGAGACAAGGTAGTTGCCTCCCGTATGCCACCTTGACTCGTTGATTTTTTTGCACCTCTGCTCACACCTTCCCTTCCTTCTCCAACTGCCGAGCAGCATAGGCACTAATGAAATTATTTGTGCTCCCGCTGTCGATCAGACCTAACCACTTCTTTCCCTCCATTTCAATCTCCACTTGCATGGTATCCCCTTGTTTTGGTCCTAACGTGGCCATCATGGACAACGCCGCCTCAACTGCAACTTCTGGATATAACCTCTCCACCCTCTACTTCTTCATCTTCCAATTCCAAGTGGAACAACCGCTTGCACTTGTGACCGCGAGTGTATACCTCATCACAGTTAAAACAAATCCCATTCGCCCTTCTTTCGGCCAACTGATCAGCTGACAACCGCAGCCGGTGTGGTGTTGATTCAGCAGTACTTTGCACGCTGGAAACTGGCATAGCTCGCCCAGTCGTTGCACTTGCACTCCCTCCTCCTGAAGTTGTCCCTTTTCCAGCCATGAATGATCCGCCCTGGCTCCTATTGCTAACCGGCACTGTGCTTGTTGTTACTGCTCCCCCTTCTGGGCCTGCCATCAATGACCCACTCATTAGTGCATTCCACACCCGTGGCGCGCTACCCTTCCCGCACCCTGCATGTGTCCAGCTCTGGATAGCCTCGATTATCCACGCCTCCTTCCTGACTTCAGCTGCTCTCGTAGCCCCGACGGCCTCGGCCAAATCATGTGGACGTTCCCAGCGAACATATGCCCCCAACGCCCTGGACAACCCTGCCACAAAGGTTTCAATCTGATCTGCCCTCCGCATCCTAGGAACTCTGGCCAGCAGCCTCTAAAATTCACAAGCGTATTCATCCACACTTCGATTGTCCTGCTTGATATTCACCAAATCACCTAGTGGTCTAGCACCTAAATGCCGAATAAACCGCTGGATGAAAGCCCCATGGAAGTCGTCCCACACTATCAAAGGCTCCTCTAGTTGCCAATTATCCAACACTTCTTGTGCTTCCCCTGCAAGATGCAATCCAGCAATCTCAACCTAGTCCTCTTCTTGCACCTTATGAACACGGAAGTAGCGCTCACAGTGGCGAAGCCAACTCAGGGGGTCGCTTTGGCCATCATACTCTGGTAGATCAAACCGTGGATGACGGGGTTTCCAGCGACGATCCTCCTCCTCTTCATTGCGGCCTTGTCCCCCATACCGAGCAGGAGGGCGACCACCACGAGGTCTACCTCCCACATGTTTCCTCCCTTCCCCATTCTTCTATTGCGCCTCTGCTTCTTCCCTGTCGTGTGCTGCACTGGTATTGGTTTCCCTAGGATCAACAGCAACCAATTTCTCCCCATCCTGCGTTGAGTTCTTGCCCTTCCATAGCCTCATCATTTGTCCAAACATCTCCTTCAACTCCTTGATCTCTGTCTTTATCCCTGTCATCTCCTCCTCAAGATTGGCTAATGTCCCTTCCATTTGGTTCGCAATCCCTCTTTGTCTCCTTGGAACACCAGGCTCTGATACCAAAATGTTACGAGCATGCGGTTGTGTATACGCCCGCTCGTAAGCACGTGTCCCCGGTCGATGACCGAGTCGCAGACCGCTCGACGAAGAACTCGCCGGAGCAGCGTGCGCCTGAGATTAGCTGTTAATCGGAGCCACCGCCTGTTCTTTGGTTTTATTTGGCAAAAAGCATGCCTCCCTTCTTTCCCTCTCCATTCCTTTATTCTCTCCTCCTGATTACATGCACATACAGATCTTAATTATTCCAGATCCTAATTATTCCCCTTTCCTAACTATCATCCACCCCCTTCCATCTAAGCCACTGTCGTACCATGCACAGATGGTGGCGCATGGCGCCTAATAAATACGCTATCCATGCTAGCCATAACAATGTGTGGTTTCAAGATGTGCTACTAAAAATAGTCTATCACAAACTCTTTGAAATCTATCAGGATCTTAGTGTGATGGTAGTAGATGTAGTGGAAGGGATGGATGGAGATGCTCTGTTCAGAATGTCTTTAAGTGCAGTAGAACTAATTCAACAAGAATCTCTTCGTTGTGTGATCGAAAGCATTCAGCTGAACGACCGTCAAGATGAAATGGAGGGGAGCTTGATAAAAAAGGCTTCTCAACTAGGTCTTTATACAGGTTGATGACACACACGGGTGTGTGGACTCAGATAGCATGAGAATTTGGAAGTGTAATGTCCCATTGAAAATAGAATTGTTTTTTCTTTGGCTGATGTTAAAGGATATACTTCAGGTGGGGGCTCAGTTGTGCAAAATGCATTGGAAAGGGGATCCTCACTCTGATCACGTGGTGTTTAGGTGCCCTCCTGCTAGATTTGTTTGGCCCTTTATTAGGGATGTACTAAATTGGCCTTGTGCGTCGTTTGATCGTCTTTTGTTCCTAGCTATTTTAGATAGCTACAAAGATGCTAAGCAAAGGGGGAGGCGGTTGTTATGGGGCTGCTGGGAGCTAGTGCATGGGCTCTTTGGCTTTTTATGAATGATCTTGTCTTTAAAAATTGTATTTACTCTAACGTTTTTTAGATAATTCATAAATTGATTATGTTTCTTACTCAATGGTTGGTCTCGACACGCATAAAAGTAGAAGCCACAAAATGTTTGGACTCGCTGCGTGCCAAACTACAACAACTGATACAATATCCAGATGCTCTAACTGCTCATGCCCAACACTGAAGAAAGCAAAGGACATCTGATGTCTTCCTTTCCTTGTTTGCCTGATATGCGGCAGCAGAGTTAGAAAGTGGAAGTAATCAGAGTTTGGTGTCTCGTGTTCATTCTGCAAGGAGGAAATTTCTTTGTGTGCCGTTGTCAAGTTGGTTTGTGGGATTGTGCTGCTGGAATGGCTGTGGAAAAAACCCTTTATTTTGTTCCAGAAAGTCTGGTGTTTCGTGGTAATAGGGAGTTGCTAGTGGAATATATGTATTGCTGCTTTGGGCTGGAGTTGTGCTGGTAGATCCTTTCCATCTCGTCACTATGAACTTCTTTTGAATTCGGGGTTGTAGCTAATAACCCCAGCATAACTATTACCTTGTTATTGCTTTCTATGGCTAACTCAGTTTATCCTCTTTTCAAAAATATTCGGTCAAAAACGTTATCTCTCTCGCAGCCCACAGGTCACAGCTGCACAGCCATAAATATCTCACACCGGTTACATTACAGTAATTGGCCATAGCATGAACTCAGATTTCCATTGTGTTATCAGTTTCTAATTCTTTTTAAGTGATTTTGTTTGATTCTATAAAATTGTTTATCTAGATGACTAAATTTTTAATTCTTACAAGTGATTTTCTATTAAACTAGATTCATCTGTAAAATTATTTATCTAGTGTTGGCATAAAAAATTACGCTAACAGGTTCTCTAGGATTAAGAACTAACAAACAGTAGTTTGTGAAGCGAACTATCTCAAGCCTCTGAATTGGATAATAGCTCGAAGTAGTTCGAAGTTGTGTATTGAATATTTGAATATTCGATGCCTATTACAAAGTAAAAAGGGGGTATTTATAGGTAAAAACTCTAAAGAAAAAACTCTTTTACCCCTCAATTACAACTGACATAGTGAAAACTATTCGGTATCCCCGAATAGAGGTAAAATAATAAAATCTAGTCGGAGGGAATAGATAAGGCAGACGTCTCGTCAATCGTGTGTTTCCCACTGTCGCGTCGGAGCCTTCGGAAGGGTACCTTCGAACAGATGCTCCGAAGTACCCTTCGGCTCGGAAACTTCATCAACTTGGAGATGAACTTCTGTTTTGATACTGATGAATTGACTTTGCCTGTTGATCTTAAAAACCCTGGGGATGAAGTATTTCCCCCCAACAGTAGCCCCTCGAATACGCTTCTCCAATTTAACCTGTGTAGCAAGAGAGTAGTATACGCAAGAAATATTTTCATACTCAGGGACTTAGAAAAATTTGAAGATATTACTGTTATTCGAATGGTATTTCACATCGAAGTAACTCCGATGAAAACTTCGAACTGGGACTACTGTGTGAACGCTTCGCAGGGAAATGAACCGTTACGAAGGAGAAACGTCGTGAAGAGCCGTTAATTTTGAACTGTTACCCTTCAAGTAGCCGTTAGGCTCCTGGAAAAAGTAACGGTCAAAACTTTACCGTGGGTTCACACCTTTTTACTTCCTGGTCCCACTTGTCAGCGACATAAGTTGAACCTGCAATGTGAACGCATGCCCGAAGCGCAGTAACTAGCGAAAAAGGTATAAAAGGGGGGTCAAAGCCTTTCGAAATTTTTTACAGAGCTTCTTTTCTAAGCTTCCTTTCTTCAACCTCCCAACTTTCCCCAATCCTTTAAGCAACCAACCCATGGCAAGGACCAGCGCAACCATGCCGGCGGCAGCGGGAACTCTGGCGCAGAGGCAGGCATGGGTGGCTTCAGCGGCGGCGGCCATGGCGGGAGCTCCGTGGAGTTCTTGGCCAAAGAACCCTCGAGGAGCTCCGCCCACCATCCAAGAAGCCAATGCCGCAGAGCTTCATCCTAGGACAATCGACGAGCACGGTGGACTCCATCGAGGAGGCAGTGAACGGGAAGCTGGGCCCAGGAATGAGGACTTGAGTCTCGGGAATGGAGTCGACCCCAAAGCCACAGAGCAGGGAAGTGGTAGTCTTTGAGGCTTGCTTCGAAGCCGGACTAGGACTCCATGCCATTAATTTCCTATCATAGGTACTGGAGATGTTCCATGTTACCTTGCCATAGTTGTCGCCCAACGCTATAGCAAGACTGTCCATCTTCGAATGGGATCTTCGGACGGAAGGATGCGAAGGAAGATCGGAGGTCTTTGCCGCCACCCACGAGGCCTCCTGCCAACCGAAGCCACAATATGGACCCGGAGACACCAAGGTGCTGACGGTGTTCGGAAGTGTCAACTTCCAGCTTCGGAAGGAGCATGCACAATATTTCCTGGCGAAGGCCATCAACGACCGGTGGTACACCAACTAGATCCTCCGGTGGTTCTATGCCGAAGTCAGAGAGGACTCCAGCCTCGCAGGGCCCCTTCAAGAGATCTGGTTCCGGAAGGAGGCTGAGGTTACTCTGAACCCAAGCCTGCTTTCAACACGGCTTGGGCTGCTTTCTTCAATAGCCAACCTTATGAGCATGTGGGATCTGGCGGAGGAATTCATCGCCCTCCGGATCCCGCCTCTCGGAGCTGATTGGCCGACTGCAGTTTCAAAATGCTTCGGAGGGGGAGCTTCGAAGCCTAGGTAAGTCTTCGCCTTTTCTGCATTAACACATTAGAAAATAGATAACATACTTAATGGAATGATACCTCTTTTCAGCGGCTCCTTTGGTGCTAGCTCCGAAGCAGATCGCAAAGGCCACCGAACGGGTGCTCGGAGCCCCTATGGTGGTGGAGAAACAATGAAGGGTGGAGCTGGTGGGAAGTTGTGAGGGATTCAATAGGATGTGGAGTGCTCTCGGGATGGAGCCTCCCCCTCTACCGGACTTTGACTCAACTGGAGTGGCCCCTAGGAAGAGGAAAGCCACCAGTCGAGCCCTCAAAGAAGGCCACCAAGACCCCCGACAAGAAGGGGAAGAAGACAACAAAGCCTCCTCCTCAACCAACTCAAGTGTCCTTGCCTTCCTCTCTATACATTCAAAGCTCCTCTTCGGAGGGCTCAGAAAAGAGAAACTCCAATGTCCAGATGGGGAAGGCCCTCGAAGACTATCTTTTGGAAGATAGCGAAGACGAGTCCCCTAGTGCAGCCGGAGACCCCCTTCAGGAAGCTGCTGGTAGCCGATAAAGCACATTCCTCCGAGCCTGTCGCAGCCATCTCAGGACTTGAGTTAGCGATTCCTAACTCACCCGTGGCCTGGGTACTAGTGCCAGAGATTGGGACATCTGCAGCAACTACACCGGAGCAGACTTCGGGGGATGACCTCGAAGAATACCTTCGGATGCATGAAGTCCTGGATTATCCCACAATTCTCCCCCAAGGCACGGACGAAGGTATACCTCAAAGCTTTTGCCTTTAAAATTCCTGCAATAATTATTATACACAAATATTCACTGAATACCTTAATTTTTGTAGGTGCATCGAGGAGTGGCATGGCTCTGACCACCGATGGAGCTTCGGCTTCACTTGGAGTCGGGGCTCCGGCTGATGTAGTGGCTCTGATGACTAGAGCTATCTCGGGCGAAGCAATTTCGACCGAGGGGGCAATGGTCGAAGGAGGATCTACTTTAGCCAAAGTTCTAGCTCCAACTTTCATGCTAGGGAGGGGCAAGAGTATGACGAGCTTCAGCCCCCTCCTTGCCTTGATGGCGACGCCCTCCTCCAATGACCCTTCGGTGAGCAACTTGGAGGAGGAGGCTGCGGTAGATGATCGTTGGGCCCTGTCCTGGCTTCCTCTACTGGCTCCATTCTTGGAGCAACGGACAGGGCTCCGGACGCTTCTGGAACCCTTGGCGGACAAAGGCCAAGAAGTCGCGAGCTCCGAACTGGTCTCCGTTTTGAGCGAAGCCAGAGCACCAGAGCTCGATTTGGCCCTAGAAAGGGCTGCCATTTAGGTATACAGCATACAACAAGTGTATTCAATTAATAAATGAAATCACTTGGTACTTACATTGCTTTTTTACATCAATTCATCCTTGCTAGAGTGGCAGCGACTTCCAATGAGCTCGAAACTAATCGACTCAAAAGGAAGGTTACTACCCTCTAGTCCACCCTTAAAATCTCCGAAGACAAAATGTTGTGACTGGAGGAGGAGCTCCTCGAGGAGCGGAGGGCCAGGGCTATCACCGATGAAGCTCTTCGGGCCGAGCAGCAGAACAACACTGCACTCAAGGCTTCGGTCCAAGAGACCTGAGGCTGAGTGTGTGGTGCTAAGAGTGGAGGTCAAGAAGCTCTGGTAAGCAGCAGTAGATTCCAACGCACAATTGGTGGAGCTCCAAGACTCAGTCAAACAAGCTATGGCCCAGAAGAGTACTTTGCTATCCAGGATAGCCGAAGTATCTGCTACTGCTTCTGAGCTAGAGGTGGTGGAAATGAAGCATGCCGCCATTACGGATCATACCATGGACACCCTCCAGGGTACCTTGGAATACTTTGGCACGATGTGCCCTTCGTCTTCAGCTGTGGCGAGCGAGCCCCTTGAACGGAACCTGAAGATGATCCAAGCGGCGATGAAGCTGATGATGGGCTCCGGGGTTCGCTACGGAGAGATCTCCGGGGTTCGTTATATCGTAGCCCTTGGAATTTCTGTTGCTCCGGTGGGGGGTTCAATGCTTGCAGGCTTCGCCGACGAAGACCTATTGCGCCCTTCTTTGGATGTAGCCTCTACTTGGGAAGCTTTCCGGGCTATCTGGAAAATGGACTACAAAGCTGCAGCAAAAGCTTGGATCGACGAGGCTCGCCGGCAGAAGCAAGCTCAGACGAAGCCTCCACTTCCGACTTCGCCGGCTCTGACCCCGCCTGCTCCGCCAGTCGACCCGCAGGTTTAGCTTTATAGGGCACTTAAGCATGTACAAAAAATCTTGTATAGCCCCTTATATTAATGAATGAAAAGTTTATAAACGAGGAGTCTTTGTTTGAATGTTTATTCTTAGGTTTTGCCATGCCCTTCGGAACTCAACTTTGAAGTACTGGAACCTAGCGAAGGGCTCTGCCAGTAGTGGGCATTCCTCGAAGGGCTCACGCTTCTCTGTTCCTCGAGGAGATCAAGGGGAAATAGCACTTGAAGTCCATCATGAAGTCTTAGCTTATATTAAAGAAGAGGATAAGGAAGTGACATCTTTGTCCTCCGAATACAGTAGATTGGTCTGACTCGGAGTATCAAGACGAAGACCCTGTGGAGGCTAGCTCCGAAAGACTTTTGTCCTGGGCTGAACTTCAAGAGGAGCTAAAAAACCGCGAGCTTCGAAGAAGAAAAGCACTCGGACCAAGAGGAAAATTTTGAAGACTCTGGGCTCCGAAGAACGAGGTGATCCTAGAAATAGCTCTAGAGGTCGGAGGGTCAGAGGTCGGTCTCTGTTTTTATCTAGGCTTAGACCAAAATTTCTCTTGATGTAATACAATATGATTATCCAATTAATATAATTTGTTTTGGAAGCTTCTCTTGTTTGTTCCTTACTCCCCTGCCCCTCCAATTAATATAATCTGATGCTTTGCACAACACTTGGTAATCATACTTCACTCTTCCGAAGAGTTCTTCGAACTGTACGTTCGTATTATGATGTTTATAAGTTTCAGAGCTAAGTTTACCCTTGTAGGCTCCAATGGTGGTCACTTAGGACTTTAAAAGTGTTTCATCGGGCCAGAGCCTTGAAACCTTATTGCGTGGTCACCTTCGACTCTTTTACAGATGCTTCGAACCCGTAGGCCAAAAATCTATTCTTTTATAGTCCTTAGACTCTTCTATAGATCCTAACAAGCCGGAGCCTAGAATCCATATGCCGGCCACCTTCGGCTCTTTTATAGATGCTTCAAACCCGTATGCCGGAAATATGTTCTTTTAAAGTCCTTATACTCTTCTACGGATCCTAACAAGCCGGAGCTTGGAATCTGTAGGCTAGCCACCTTCAGCTCTTTTACAGATGCTTCGGACCCGTAGGCCGGAAATTTGTTCTTTTAAAGCCCTTAGACTCTTCTACGGATCCTAACAAGCTGGAGCCTAGAATCCGTAGGCTGGCCACCTTCGGCTCTTTTACGGAATCCTTGAACCAATGGTTCGAAGGCCATTTTCTGGGTTCCTTGAAAGATGCTTATCTCCGCAAGCATCTCCATTCTCCTGATGCGTCCACCAAGATTAAGGAATATTTGAAGAGTAAAAATAATTCGAACCTCCATCTTTATTTAATTTAGAAAGGTACTTTTACAATTGATTACAAGGAGCCCCTAAGCGTAATAACGTTTAAGGTGCTCTGCATGCCATGCATGCTTTAACTCTTCCCCCTCTAAATTAGCTAATTTAAACGACCCGGGGCACCCTGAGCGTAGGATAATATATGGTCCTTCCCATTTATTTCCTAGCTTCCCCGGAGCTATTACACTTCGCAATACCAAATGACCTAGTTTAAGCTCGTTCACTTTTACCTTCGGGTCATACCATGCCTTTTTTGGTCTTGGTACTTCGTTAGATTGGTGACAGCTCGAAGCCTTGTTTCTTCTGACAAGTCCAGCGAAGTGTTTCTTTCCTCTTCATTTCTAGGCTCCATTACGTGGAGGGATCCACCTTTGAGCTCCATAGGAGTCATGGCCTCGTCTCCGAATAGCAAACTAAATGGGGTGAAGCCTGTGGACCTGGCTTGAGTGGTCCGAATGGGCCATAGAATCTTGGGGAGCTCTTCGGTCCACAGCCCCTTAGCCAACCCGACAATCCCGCGATTCAAACCGGAGAGAATATTTCCATTGGCTCACTCGATGGCTCTGTTGGATTGGGGGTGGCGAATGGCTGCGAAGCATAACTTGATGCCCAGTCCTTCGCAAAATTCTCTAAAGGGTTTAGCTTCGAACTGAGTGCCATTATCCATAGTTAACTCCCTTGGCACTCCGAACCTGCATATGATGTTTTGCCAAAAGAATTTTGCACATTTCTTGAAGTGATAGCAGTTAGTGGTTCAGCTTCGACCCCTTTAGAAAAATACTCAATTGCTACCACTGCAAACTTCAAGCTGCCTTTTTCCATTGGAAAAGGGTCGATGAGATTCATTCCCCATCGTACCATTGGCCATACCGGGCAATAACTTGAAGAGGTGTGGATGGATGGTGGCTCCGTCTACCCATCCACTGGCATCCTTGGCAGGTTTGAACTAACTCTTCCGCATCTCTTACAATTGTTGGACAATAGAGCCCTTGCCGAAGTGTCTTTCCTGCTAGAGCACGGGGGGCAAGATGGCTACCACATAAGCCTTCATGAATCTCCCGATGTGTATCTTGGCCTTCGGGTTGTGAGATGCATTGGAGTAAGGGAGAACAAACTCCGGCTTTGTACAAAATTCCGTTGACAAGCTCATAATTTTGAGCCCTTGCTTGCAACCTTTGGAAATCAGGACCGTATGACAAGACTGCATTGTTCTGCAAAACATCCATAATCGGAGTCCGCAAATTCGGCGACTGGGATGCAAAGGAGTTATGCGGAGAGTAATTGATGCATCGTAGGCTTGATGAGTTCTTCGTAGAAAGCGCCCTCCGGGACGTCCAATGCTCTGGCTGTAGCCTTCGCTAGAATGTCTGCAAGTTGATTATCTGCTCAAGGAATACTTCGAACAGAAAATCCTTTAAACATTGCTTCGGTCTTGCAGATTTCTTCTAAATACTTTGCGAGGTGCGTGTTCTTGGCTTGAAAGCTTTTGTCAACATGTACTGCGATGACTTGGGAATCTGTCTTTATTATAATCCTTGCTGCTCCAAGTGCCTTTGCCTTTCAGAGGCATAGCAGGATCCCTTCGTACTCTGCAATATTGTTGGTGGTCTTAAAGTTGAGCCTCGTAGAATACATGGCCTTCTGCCCTGACGGTGATATTATCACAGCTCTAGCTCCGGCACTAGATGCCTGATATGCTCCATCAGAAAAAATTATCCATAGACCTTCGGAGGTTTCTTCCGAAGCCCAATTGCTGATGGAGTTCACTCTGCCATGAAGTCAGCTATGACTTGGGACTTGATAGTTGTTCTCGCTGTGAAGGAAATCTCAAAGGGGGCTAGATCGACAGCCCATTTTCCGATCCTACCCGTCGAATCTTTGCTCCGAAGCATATCACCAAGGGGATACGAGATAGGAACGATAAGATTATGTGCTAAAAAGTAATGCCTTAGCTTTCGCGAGGCCATTACCAAAGCATAAGAAAATTTTTCAAGCTCGGAGTATCTTGTCTTTGCTCCGACAAAGCTTTTGAGACGAAGTAGACTAGGTTCTGCACCAGTTTTCCTTTTAAGTTCAACTTCCCTGACCAATACTGCACTTACTAGTGAGCCCATTGCTACATGATAAAGAAGGAGAGTTTCTTCTAGGAGGGGCACAGTAAGTGTTGACAGATATCGAGATAATCTTTAATGTCATCGAAGCTCTTCTAGCACTCCGGCGTCCACTTGAAACTTTCGGACCCCTTTAGAACTTTAAAAATTGGAAGGCTTCGCTCGACTGATCTGACTAGGAATCTACTGAGGGCTGCGAGCCGTCCTGCCAGCTTCTGGACCTGCTTCAGATTTTCTGGTGGAGCCATTCTTTGCAATGCGCTTATCTGCATCGGGCTAGCTTCGATTCCTCTACTCAAAACTAAGTACCCTAGTAGTTTTCCTGCTTGCGCCCCGAATATACATTTTTTAGGGTTGAGGCAAACTCCACATGCTCAGAGGCTCTCAAAGGTTTTAGCTAAGTCTAGGCGATGGTGGTGCTTTACAACACTCTTTATTACAATATCATCCATGTAGGCTTCGACATTTCGGCCTATCTGATGACCTAGAGCTTTAACTATTAGACTGTGAGAAGGTGGCTCCATCATTCCGTAAGCCAAAAGGCATTTGAACATAACAGAATACTCCGGAGGGAGTTATAAAACTTGTCTTGGCTTCGTCTTCTCTCTTTAGCCAGACCTGACGATAACTAGAGTATGCATCCAGGAAGCTTAACAACTCGGAGCCAGCTGTAGAATCCATGAGCTGGTCTATTCAGGGCATAGGGTAGGGGTCTCGCGGGCATGCTTTATTCAATGATGTGAAATCAATGCACATGCGCCACTTGCCGGAGCCCTTTTTTTGGACGAAAACGAGGTTAGCCAACCACTCCGTGTGGGCTATTTCCCTGATAATTCCAGCCCTCAACAACTTTTCCACCTCCACCTTGGCGAGGTCTGCCTCTTTGCTGATAACTTACGGTGCCCCTGGCACACTGGCCTGGCCTTCAGGTTTACAAGCAAGCTGTGCTCGATGATGCTCCTGGTCAACTCCGGGGATGTCTTTGTCAGTCCAAGCGAAGATATCCAAATTTTCCATAACTACTTCCTCCAACGAAGTAGCTATTTCCAAAGGTAGCCCCTTGCCGAATTGTATTGGGTACTCCTTGCCATCTTTCAAGATCATCTTCGTGATCACATCACCTTCCAGGCTTGGCTTTAGGGAAGGGCCCTTCGAGGAGCTTGAAGACTCTGAAGCCTCCTCCGTGTGCTCTGACACACTATTCACCTACCGAGGGTCCAAAGGTGGACCATGGTCGTACTCCGCTCTTCGGGCTACAGCTTGGTCTCCTGAGATAGTGAGGACTCCACCTTGCGTGGGCATTTTGAGACACAAATAGTTATGATGTGCTATAGCTCCGAACTGGTTCAACATTCCCCACCCGAAAATTGCATTATAGGCATATGGGGCGTCGACGACGTCAAAGATAACCTCCTCCACCCTTGCTAGGGGCCCCTCTCCGAAGGCAACCTCGAGGCCTATCTGGCCGAGGGCATTGAGATGAGGACCTATGAAGCCGTGGAGTGGGCGAGCTGCCAGAAGTAGGTGTCTCTAGGGAATGCACATTTGGTCGAAGGTCTGGACAAAGAGTATATCTGCGGAGCTCCCGCCATCCACCTAGGATCCTTCGGACTTTAACTCCTGCTATATCAGCTGAAATAACAAGGGGGTCAGCATGATGGAATTTCACCCCTGCGGCATCATTGGCAGTAAAAGAAATAGGTACATGAGACCACTCAGGCATTTCTGTCACCGAACTCGAGTCCCTATGTGCCCTACTTCGTGGACATATTCTCTTTGCTTCCTTTTCGACATGTTACCGAGGGTCCCACCTCCGGAGATGGGCAGGACCACTCGTTTGCCATGATCTTGGGGATCTTCCTTCTTCGGTGGTGGCATAATGTTGGCTACCGGGAGTTGCATCGGTGCTTCGGGGTTGCTGGCTCGAGCCACGGCTTGCACAGGCTCCGAGCGCACTGCTGGAGGGGCTCGGTCCGAAGTACTTCGCCCTGAGCTTCGTCCTAAGTACTCACCCCAAATGGTTAATATGGACTTGCAATCTTTCGTGTCATGTCTTCTATTCTCGCCATGCACACAACAGAAGAAGCTTTTGCGCCTGCCAGCCACTCTCTCTTGGGGCTTTGAGGCACCAGCCTTTTAACCTTGCGCCTATTGAAAGTTGATAGGCATCTTCGGGGTGGAGGGTGCAATATTTAACACCTCAGAGCGGAAGTGTTTCTTTACCCGCCTATGATCATTGAAGCGATTATCAAGGAGGGCTTGCGAAGAGGTTGGGACTTAAGGCTCCGTCTTCACGTCTTGAAGGGCTGGTGCAGGTGTTGCGGTTCTTTGGAGGCAGCCTTCCTCTGCCTTGGCATACTGTTCAAAGTATGCCATCAGCTGTGCTACAGATGACACCGGCTTCTAGTGAAGTTTGCTGAGGAGATCTTGGTTTAGCAGTCCTTCGCAGCGCGGCATCGACTACCGAAGAGGTAGACAAGCCTTTGATCTGAGACTTGGTGTGGGCGAAGCGTGTGAAATACTCCCGAAGTGTCTCCCCTACTCGCTACTTAACCTGGAACAGACTTCCGGTCGACATCAGGGCTACAAACGTACCCAGGAAGTTACTTACGAACTTCCTCTTTATCTGCTCCCATGACTTGATCGATCCTGGCTTTAGGGACCAGAACCATCGGAGAGCCACACCTTCTAGTGTGAGGGGGAAACACTTTGCCATAGTGTTACGCACCCCTCCGCTGGCTTCTATCACCAAGGCATACGAACGAGAGAATTCTCCGGGGTCAGACCCACCGGAGTATTTGTGCAGCTTCGAGGCCTTGAACCTAGGGTCGAAGGGCACTTTCTGCAGGTCCAGATGCAATGGAGACTCATCGTCGAAGGATGCATTCTCGGCTTCCTCTGGGACTTGAAGAGCTTTGGGATGGTGACCAGTACCATCGTCTTGAGGTGCTTCCGGAGCATGAGTGAAGGCTTGAGAGAAAAGTCGATCAGCAGCTTCTTGCCTCCACCTTGCTACTTCCTCCTGAAGTCGCACTACTTGGGTAGCTGCATCCTCAAGGAAGGTCTTCATCTCCTCTAGAGGGGATCTCCAGATCTTGGGAACTGAAGTGATCCGTTCGGAGCACCGAGGGAGGTGCTTGGGGACCTCTGGGTGTTTGAGGTGTGGGGACCCCTTCGAGGGTTGGTGGAATGACTGAGGGTCTTGCACCGTTGGTCCGAGGGGACCTTCAAGGAGGATCTATGGCTAGACTCCGCTTAGGAGGCATGGCTAGTGAAGTTAGGGTCCGAAAACCGAAGACTTCGACTGGTTTTGTAAGGCGAGGAAAGGCCTTCAAGCTGCACTAGGAAGCCCCTTACTAAAGGGTGCGCAGAATCCAAAGACTCTGAAGCTCCCTCCGTAAGTGCTCTTCGAAGTGAAGTCAGTGGCAGGAGAACTAGCTTTTAGAACTAAGTTCCCCATGGACGGCGCCATCTGTTGGCGTAAAATATTATGCTAATAGGTTCTCTAGGATTAAAAACTAGCAAACAGTAGTTTGCGAAGCGAACTCTCTCAAGCCTCCGAATTGGATAATAGCTCGAAGTAGTTTGAAGTTGTGTATTGAATATTTGAATATTCAATGCCTATTACAGGGTAAAAAGGGGGTATTTATAGGTAAAAACTCTAAGGAAAAGACCCTTTTACCGCTCAATTACAACCAACATAGTGGAAACTATTCGGTACCCCGAATAGGGCTAAAATAGTAAAATCTAGTTGGAGAGGATAGATAAGGCAGACGTCTCGTCAATCTTGTTGTTTCCCACTATAGCGTCAGAGCCTTCAGAGGGTACCTTCGAACAGATGCTCCGAAGTACCCTTCGGCTCGGAAACTTCATCAACTTGGAGATGAACTTCTGTTTTGATACTAATGAATTGACTTTGCCTGTTGATCTTAAAAACCCTGGGGATGAAGTATTTCCTCCCAACATCTAGATAACTACATTTTAACTATTAAAAGAGAGAATAGTATTGTAAATGACAATTATATTCATGTATTTAGATTGTATTAAATATTGGGCTATGTCTTATGTTATATAATCTAAAAACTATATATAATTCTATGTATGTAACATCGTCCCTCGACACTATATAAGGCGCATAAGGGATCTAAATTGGCTAGGTCTAATGGGTGGCACTAGGCTCGGCCCTAAAAAGCACCACATCACGCTAGCACCTATGGCACTATAGGTATATTGATAGTGTTGGCTTGATATTATAGGTAGTGTACAATCTTGACCATTACCTCGGTGCATAGTGTCAACATGGCATGACATGGTTACTAGGTTGGCACTACAACAGCACGACACCTCCCTTGCCCTAGTTGTTCGATCCTTATAGCATCAGATTTAGACCGTTTGTTCATGAGAATGGATTTGAATTTTTTCGTTGTAGTGCCAGTGCTAGTACTAGCCCGTTAGGTTGATGATGTCATAGTGTCGACATGACTAAGTTGTATTAGTTTCGTGCCTGGGCCACACCCTAGTCATGACGGTACGGTACATCACAATTAGGGTGTAGTGACTAATAATATTATGCTTAATAATATCCTATATAACAGCACTAATGTCGAGCTATTGTCGGGTCGTCCATTTGGTCACCTATACTATAAGGACATCTAGACATCAAGATTCATATGGACATATACATATATCAAATCTTCAATTCTAGCACATAACATAAGGTTATTATTCTATGAAAGGCTCGAACCTATAAAAATATTTTGGCTCTGTTGGGGGAAAATATTTAATCCTCAACATCACTTAATCCGGAGCGTACCAAGACGGAGGTTTCCACTAAGGTTTCGACATGACAAATGAATCCCAAAGCATCTTCACCCGAAGGAGCACTACCAGCAAAGATGGAAGAATTACTTTCTCACTTTTGACTTGGTCTTTTACCCTTTGTTGGGAGAAAATACTTCATCCTCATGATCTTCAAGATTCTAAGATAATGACAAGACATAACTTCGGAGCCCAAGACTTGTCTTCGGATTGAAAGACTTGAAGACGGAGGGTCCATCTAGGTTCCGATCTGAAGGGACCCTCCGAAAGGCTTCCTCTTCGAAGTGGAAAACAACCAGAAGGATGGGGCCTCTAATTTATCGACATCCTTCGAGTATATTTTACCATAATAGCCCTATTTGAGATACTGAAACAGTTTCCACTATGTCAGTTGTAATTGAGGGATAAAAAGGTCTTTTTCCTTGAGATTTTACCTATAAATGCCGCCTTCTTTCCCTGTAATAGGCATCGAATATTCAGACATTCAATACACCACTTCGAACTACTTCGAGCTATTATCCTATTCGGAGTCTTGAGTTAGTCCGCATCCACAAACACTTCGTTTGTTAGTTCTTAACTTTATAGAACCTGTTAGCGTAATCCGTTGTGCCAAAAGTTGGCGCTGTCCGTGGGGAACCTAGTTCTAAAAGCTAGTTATCTACCACTACCTGTATTTCGAAGAGCATTTGCGGAGGGAGTTTCGGAGTCTTAGGATTCCGCACACCCTTCGGCAAGGGGCTTCAAAATACAGCCCGAAGGCCTTTATTCGCCTTCCTCAATCATCTGAAGCCTCTGGTCTTCGGACCCTAGCTTCATAAGTCATTCCTCCCAAGCGGAGTTTAGCCACCGGTCCTCCCTGAAGGTCTCCTCGGACCTCTGGTGCAGGACCTTCAGACGTTCCCCAAACTCCTGAAGTAGTCATTAGACCGCGAGTAGCCGGAGTCCCTCAGGTAGCTCCGTCCGTGCTTCGAACTGATTATGTCAATTCTCAAGACCCGGAGGATCCCTTCGGAGGAAGCGAAGACCTTCCTGAAGACGCGACTGCTCAGGGAGCGCGGCTACAAGCAGAAGTAGAAAGATGGAGGCAGGAGGCTGTGAGCAGGCTTCACCCTCAAGCCATCCCTCCTGCTTCGGAAGTGCATCAAGATGGTGGCCTCGATGATTATCCCAAAACCCATCAAGTCCAAAAAGATGCCGAAAATGCCTCCTTCGACAACAAATCCCCGCTGCATCTAGACTCGCAGAAGGTGCGCTTCGATCCTAGGTTCCGAGCCTCGAAGCTGCATAAATACTCTGTAGGGTCTGATCCGGGAGAATTCTCTCGCTTTTACGCCCTTGCAATAGAAGCCAGCAGAGTGGTCCAAAATACGATGGCAAAATGTTTCCCCCTCGCGTTGGAAGGCATGGCCCTTCGTTGGTTCTGGTCTCTAAAGCCAGGATCAATTAAGTCATGGGAGCAGTTGAAAAGGAAATTCGTGATTAATTTCCAGGGGATGTTTGTAGCCCCAATGTCTACTAGAAGCCTTTTTCAGGTGAAGCAGCAGGCAAGTGAAACCCTTTGAGAATACTTCACGCGCTTCGCCCACACCAAGTCCCAGATAAAAGGATTGTCTACATCATCTGTGGTAGATGCGACGCGCGAAGGTGTTTTGAATCCCAACCTCCTCAGCAAACTTAACCGGAAGCTGGTGTCTTCAGTAGTGCAACTAATGGCATACTTCGAACAGTATGCCAAGGCAGAAGAAGGATGCCTCCGGAGAACTGTGGCACCCACACCAACCATCCCTCGAGAAGTCAAGCTGGATCCAAGGGCTCCGATTCCTCCACAAGCCCCCATCGATAATCGCCCTAGTGATCAAAGAAGGGGAAAGAGACACTTTTTCTCCGAAGTGCTGAATATTGCCCCCTCTGCTCCAAAGATGCCTTCCAACTTTCAACAGGCTCAAGGTAATAAAGCAGGTGCCTCAAAACCATTAGAAAAACCAGTTGGCCGAGGCTAGGCCCTTTTCTGTTGTATGCATGGTGAAAACAGAAGTCATGCCACAAAAGACTGTAAGTCTATACTGGCTCTCTGGGGTGAGTATCTAGGGAGAAGTTCAGGGCGAGGCACTACAGATCGAGCCCCTCCAGCAACACGATCGGAGCCTGTACAAGCTGTCGGGCGGGCAGGCAATCCTGAAGCACCAATGCAGCTTCCGGTGGCCAACATTATGCCACAACCGAAGCAAGAAGACCCTTAGGATCGTGGAAAAAGAGTGGTCTTACCCATCTCCAGAGGGGGGACCCTTGGTAATATGTAGAAGCATCAGCGAAGGGATTATGTTCGGGAAGTAGGGCATATAGGGACTTCAAACTTGGCTGTAGAAATGCTCGAGTGGTCCCATGTACCCATTTCATTTTCTGCCCATGATGCTGTAGGGGTGAAATTCCCCAATGCTGACCCCCTTGTCATTTCAGCTGACATAGCAGGAGTGGAAGTTCGAAGGATATTAGTGGACAGTGGAAGCTCCGCTGATATACTCTTCGTCCAAGCCTTCGATCAAATGTGTATTCCTCGAAGGCACTTCCTTCCAGTAGCCCGCCCACTCCAAGGCTTCGCAGGCCCTCCTCTTGATGCCCTCGAACAAATAGGCCTTGAGGTTTCTTTCAGTGAGGGGCCCCTGGCCAGAGTTGAGGAAGTCATCTTCGACGTTGTCGACACCCCGTACGCCTACAACGCAATCTTCGGGCAAGGGATGCTGAACCAATTCAGAGTTGTGGCACATCACAATTATCTGTGTCTCAAGATGCCCATGCAAGGTGGAGTTCTTACAATTTCAGGAGACCAGGCCGCAGCTCGGAGAGCGAAATATGGCCATGGCCCACCTCTTGATCCTCGACAAGTAAACAGTGTACAAGAGCATTCGGAGGAAGCTTCGGGGTCCCCGGACCCTTCGAAGAACCCTTCCCTCAAACCAAGCCCAGAAGGTGATGTAATCACAAGGATCATTCCCAAAGAAGGCAAAGAATACCCCATTCAGTTTGGTAAGGGGCTGCCTTCGGAAATTGCTACTTCGCTAGAAGTAGTTCGAGAAAATTTAGATATCTTCGCTTGGTCAGACGAAGATATCCCCGGAGTTAATCGGAGCATTATTGAACATAGTCTACTCTTCAATTCATCAAGGGCTCTGCAAATTGTCGACTCAGAGGGCAGACCTCGCTAAGGCGGAGGTAGAAAAGTTGCTAAGAGCTAGAATCATCAAGGAGGTAGCCCACACAGATTGGTTGGCTAACCCGATCTTCGTCAATAAAAAGGCTCCGGCAAATGGCGCATGTGCAATGACTTCACTTATTTAAATAAAGCATGCCCCCGAGACCCTTACCTCATGCCCCGCATTGATCAACTTGTCAACTCTATGGCTGGTTCTGAGCTCTTAAGTTTCCTTGATGCATACTCCGTCTATCATCAAATTTGGCTAAAACGTGAAGACGAAGCCAAGACAAGATTTATAACTCCTTCTAGAGTATTCTGTTATGTCCAAATGCCCTTTGGCTTGAGAAATGCCAGGGCAACTTTTTCGTGTCTTATTGCTAAGGCTCTAGGTCGCCAAATAGGACGAAATGTCGATGCCTATATGGATGACATTGTAATAAAAAGTGTTTTGAAGCTCTAGCATAGTCTAGACCTAGCAGAAACTTTTGAGAGTCTCCGAGCATGTGGAGTTTGCCTTAACCCTGAAAAATGTATATTCGGAGCTCAAGCAGGAAAATTGCTAGGGTAGTTAGTTTCGAGCAGAGGAATCGAAGCTAGCCCAATGCAGATTAGTGCACTACAAAGAATGGCTCCCCCTGAAAATTTGAAGCAAGTTCAGAAGCTGACGAGATGCCTCGCAGCACTAAGCAGATTCCTGGCCAGATTAGCAGAGTGAAGCCTCCCAATATTTAAAGCCTTAAAAGGGTCTGAAATTTTCAAGTGGGCGCCGGAGTGCCAGAAAAGCTTTGATGATATTAAGGATTATCTTGGAAATTTGTCAACGCTTACTGTGCCCCTCCCAAAAGAAACTCTCCTTTTTATCTTGCTGCAACGGGCTCTGTAGTAAGTACAGTGCTTGTTAGAGAAATAGAGCTCAAGGGAAAACTGGTGCAGAACCCATTATACTTCGTTTCAGAAGCTTTGTCCGAAATAAAAACACGGTACTCCGAGCTCGAGAAATTTGTTTATGCTTTGGTAATGGCCTCGCAGAAGCTAAGGCATTACTTTTTAGCACAGAACTTAATTGTCCCTACTTCGTTTCCCCTTGGTGATATGCTTCGAAGCAAAGACTCCATAGGGAGAATTGGAAAGTGGGCTGTCGAGCTAGCCCCCTTCGGTATTTCCTTCACTGCAAGAACAACTATTAAATCCCAAGTTATAGCTGACTTCGTGGCTGAGCGGACTCCGTCTGTAGTTTGGGCTCCGGAGCCTACCAAGCATCTGGAGCGGGTGCCGGAGCCATAATAATATCCCCTTAAGGGAAAAAGCAATGTATTTTGCAAGGCTCAACTTTAAGTCCACTAACAATATTGCAGAATACGAAGAAATCCTGCTTGGTCTCCGAAAAGCAAGAGCACTTGGAGAAACTAGAATTGTAATAAAAATAGATTCCCAAGTTGTTGCAGGGCATGTTGACAAAATCTTCCAAGCTAGAAATCCACATCTCGCGAAATACTTAGAAGAAATCTACAAGACGGAGGCATTGTTCAAGGGAATTTCCATCTGAAGCATCCCTCGAGTAGATAATCAGCTTGCATATGTCTTAGCAAAGGCTGCAGCCAGAGCAATGGACGTCTCAGAAGGTGCTTTTTATGAGGAACTTGTTAAACCTTTGGTGCATCAACTGCCCTCCGCAGAAGTCCTTTGCATTCCAGTCAATGATTTGAGGAGTCCAATTTTGGATATTTTACAAAACAATACAACTTCACTAGAAGGCCTAGATTTACAAAGGCTACAGTTAAGGGTTTGAAATTATAAGCTTGTCAATGGAGTACTTTATAAAGCTGGAGTCTGTTCTCCTCTACTCCAATCCATCTCACAACTTGAAGACCAAGATATACTGCGGGAAATTCATGAAGGCATGTGTGGTAGCCACTTAGCTCCTCGTGCTCTAGCAGGAAAAACACTTCGCTAGGGGCTTTATTGGCCAACAATTGTAAGAGATGCGGAGTCATTGGTTCGAACCTGTCAAGGGTGCCAATGGATGGGTAGATGAAGCCATCGTCATCTGACACCACTTCAAGTCATTGCTCTGGTATGGACAATGACGCGATGGGGAATGGATCTCATCGGCGCTTTTCCAATGGTGAAGGGCAGCTTGAAGTTCGCGGTGGTAGTAATTGAATACTTTTCTAAATGGGTCGAAGCCGAACCATTAACTGCTATCACTTCGAAAAATGTACAGAAATTCTTCTAGCAGAATATTATTTGCAGGTTTGGAGTGCCTAGAGAATTGACAATCGATAATGGCACCCAATTTGAAACCGAACCTTTTAGAGAATTCTGCGAAGGATTAGGCATTAAATTGTGCTTTGCAGTTGTTCATCACCCCCAATCCAATGGAGCCATCGAGCGGGCAAATGGAAATATTCTGTCCGGTTTAAATCGAAGGATTGTTGGGCTGGCAAAGGGGCTTTGGACTGAAGAGCTTCCTAAGATTTTATGGTCCATTTGAACCACTCAAGCTAGGTCCACATGGTTCACCCCATTTTGGTTGTTGTTCGGAGACGAGGCCATGACTCCAATGGAGCTGAAAGGTGGATCCCTTCACACAACGGAGCCCGAAGATAACAATGAAAGGAACACTTCGCTTGACTTGTCAAAAGAAACAAGGCTTCGAGCTATCGCCAATTTAACAAAGTACCAAGACCAAACGAAGACATGGTATGACCCAAAGGTAAAAGTGAATGATCTTAGACCAGGTCATTTGGTACTGTGAAGTGTAATTTCTCCGAGGAAGTTAGGAAACAAATGGGGAGGACCATATATTATCCTACGCTCAGGGCATCCCGGATCTTTTAAATTAGCCAATTTAGAAGGGGAAGAATTAAAGCATGCATGGCATGCAGAGCACCTTAAACATTATTACGCTTAGGGGCTCCTTGTAATCAATTGTAATGTACCTTTCTAAAATAAATAAAGATTGAGGTTCAAATTATGCTTACTCTTCAAATATTCCCTACCCCTCAAGGACGCATCAGAGGAACGAGATGCTTGCGGAGGTAAGCATCGTTCATTAGGACCTAGCAAACGGCCTTTGAACAATCGGTTCAAGGATTCCGTAAAAGAGCCGAAGGTGGCCAAAGCCTACGGATTCCAGGCTTCGTCCTGATAGCATCCGTAGAAGAGTCTAAGGACTTTAAAAAATAGATTTCCGATCCTCAAGGCTCGAAGCATCTGTAAAAGAGCTGAAGGTGGCCAAAGCCTACGGATTCTAGGCTTCGGCCTAATAGCATCTGTAGAAGACTCTAAGGACTTTAAAAAACAGATTTCTGATCCTCAGGGCTCGAAGCATCTGTAAAATAGCCGAAGGTGGCCAAAGCCTACGGATTCTAGGCTTCAGCCTAATAGCATCCGTAGAAGAGTCTAAGTACTTTAAAAAAATAGATTTCTAATCCTTAGGGCTCGAAGCATCTGTAAAAGAGCCGAAGGTGGCCAAAGCATATGGATTCTAGGCTTTGGCCTGATAGCATCCGTAGAAGAGTCTAAGGACATTAAAAAAATAGATTTTCGATCCTCCGGGCTCGAAGCATCTGTAAAAGAGTCGAAGGCAACCAAGTAATAAGGTTTCAAGGCTCCGACCAAATGAAACATTTTATAAGTCCTAAGTGACCAATTTCGGAGCTCCCAGTTATAAACTCGAAGCTCCAAGATTATCAACATCACAATACGAACGTACAGTTCGAACAACTCTACGAAAGAGTTGAATTCGTGACTACCATGTACTGTTTGCGAAGCACCGATTTTTTAGACCAAGCATTGTGTCCGACAGACCTTATCGCATTGCGTATGGTCCCCCACCCACAAGGAGGGATAAGGGAGTAAGGCACAGTCAAATGATGCTTCTTAGATAATTTATATTAATTGGGTAATCATATTACAATCATCGTAATTAGGAAAAAATTATCTAAACCAAAATAAAAATGGAGACCCCTCCGACCTCTAGAACTACCCCTGGGACCAGTTCGATCTTCGGAGCCTAGAGTTCTCAAAACCTTTCTTTTGGTCTGAGTGCCCTTCTTCTTCGAAGCCTTTAGCTTTTTCTGTTCTTCCTGAAGTTCGGCCCAGTTTAGGAGTTGTTCGGAGCTATCCTATGTTGGGTCTTCGACTTGGTACTCCGAGTCGGACCAATCTACATACTCTGAGGACGAAGATTCTACTACCTTATCCTCTTCTTTAATATCAGAAAGAACCTTGCGACAAACGTCGGGTGCTATATCCCCTTGCTCCCCTCGAGGAACGGAAAATCGCGAGCACCTGTGAGGCCTCAAGCTTTCGAGGGTAGCCCATTGTTGGTGAAGCACTTCGTTGAGCTCTAATACCTCGAAGTCAGGATCTGAAGCATATAACAAAACCTAAAACAAACATTCAAGCGAAAACTTTTCATTCATTAAAATAAGAACATTACAAGATATCTTGTACATAATTAAGTGTCCTAGAGGCTAGACCTTCAGGTCAGGATACGGAGCAGTTGGCGGAGTTAGATCTGGAGGCTTTGTCTGAGCTAGCCTCTATCGACGATCTTCGTCGATACAAGCCTTGGCCGCAGCTTCATTATCTGCTTTCCAGGTCATTTGGAAGGCTTCCCAAACCGAAGCCACGTCCAGAGATGGTCACAGTAAGCCTTCATCAGAGAAGTGTGCCTGCGTCGAACCTTTAACCGGAGCAACAGAGACCCCGACGGCTTCAGTGTGTCGAAGGACTCCGATCCCAGCTACTTTCTAGGAGATCTCTCCATAGCGGGTCCTGGAGCCTTTCATCATCTTCGCCGCCGCTTGGATCATCTTAAGCTTTCATTCAAGGTGTTCGTCCACCGCAGTAGAGGAAGACGGGCACGCTGTGCCAAAATATTCTAGAACGCCCCTGAGGGTGTACATGGTTTGACCAGTGGCCAAACTGTTCCTATTCTCAACCTTCGTCAATTTGGTGGCAGCGGAGGAGATTTCGGCTGTCTTCGACATTAAGTAATTCTTCTAGACCAGTGCTTGGTTAATTGATGTTCGGAGCTCTACAAGTTCAGCTCCAGAAGTCGCCTCCCCTGCCCGAAGCTTTTCAATCTTGGCCCTCAACACCGTGCGCTCCGCTTGGATTTCTTCCATCGAAGAGGCAAGTCTGGCACAGGTCTACTGCTCCGTTCAGAGTGCTTTCTCTGCTATGGTCCTAGCCCTCCGCTCCTCTAGGAGCTCTTCCTCCAGTTGCAGAGTTTTATCTTCGGAGCCCTTGAGGGCCCTTTGAAGCGCTGTAACCTTCCTTTTGAGCCGATTGGTTTCGAACTCATTAGAAGTCGCTGCTGCTGTAGCAAGGATGAATTGCTGCAAAAAGCAAAGTAAGTACGATGTAATTTCCATTAAATAAATATGCTTTATGTTTGTTGCATACTTGGAGGGTAGCCCTTTCGAGGGCTATGTCAAGCTCCGATCCGCTGGCCTCGCTCAGAACAGAGACCAGCTTGGAGTTCCCAACCTCTTGGCTCTTTTTAGCCAAAGGTTCCAGGAGGTTTCGGAGTCCTATCCGTTGCTCTAAGAACGGAGCCAGAAGCAGGAGCCAGGACAGGGCTCTTTGGTCATCTTCTAAAGGATCTTCTTCTGAAGTGCCTACCGAAGGGTCGTTCGTCGAAGGTGTTGTCGTTAAAGAGGGAAGAGGCCCAAGACAAGTCTTGCCCTTACCTCTTCTTGGCACAAAAACCAGAGCTGCTACTTCGGTCGGAGTAGATTCCCCTTCGAGAGTCGCTCCCTCAGGCGGAGTCGCCTCATCCAAAGTAACTCCAGTTGCCGGAGCTACCGCTTCGGCTGGAGCCTCATCTCCAAGAGGAGCCAAAGCTCCATCCCTTGTTGGAGCTATGCTGCTCCTCGAAGCATCTGCAAAATGCAAGGTATTCATTAATTATTCATTAAGATATTGTTGGCGCAAGGAATTTATTTCGGGAACATAAAAGAATAAAGATTGGAGACCTACCTCCATCTTGACTCTGAGGGAGGATTTCGGGGTCCCCTAGAAATTCATACATTTAGAGGTATTCTTCGAGTTCCTTCCTAGAGATTTGTGCTGGAGTAGCGGAGGTTGAAGCCCAGGCCTCTGTTGCTACTACTTAGATCACTGGCGAGTTGGGATTTTCTTGCTCCGGTTCTTGGACCCTGGCAGGTTCAGGGTGGATCACCACCACCTCTTCCACAGTTTCCTGGGGAGGTCCTCGATCGCAACCCGAGATTCATCTTCATCACCATGCAGTAGATAATCTTCAAGCTCTTTTCCCATGTGAACCTCCAAAGTTTCTTCTTCTTCAGACTCCTCCGAAGAAGAGCTCTAAATGTCAAGTGAAGCCAGAGATGAGGGAGGTGAAGGAAGTTTGGTTTTATTCATCGCCTTCTTCATAGGAGTCTTCACAGCCTTAGAGGTCCCAGCGACAGCTTTCCTCTTCTGAGAGTCTGCTCCCACTGAGTCAAAGTCTAGCAGAGGAGGAGCCTCCATCCCGAGCGCACTCCACACTCGGTTGGAGCATTCCCAACTCCCAACCAGTTCAACCCTCCGTTGCTTCTCCACAGCATTAGGGGCTCCGAGCACCCGTTCTGTAGCCCTGGCTATCTGCTCTAGAGCTAATGCTGACGAAGTCGCTGGAATAAGGTAACAGTCTATTAAGAATACTAGTTATTCTCTAACTAATCTCAATGCAGGAGGTACGAAGGTTTACCTAGGTTTCGACTCTCCCCTCCGAAGCTCTTTGAAAGACAATAAGCCAGTCAGCTCCGAGAGGAGGTATCCGGAGGGCGATGAACTCTTCGGCCAAGTCCCGCATGCTCATGCGCATGGCCACCGAAGACAACAACCCAAGCTGCGTTGAAAGCAGGCTTGGGAACGGAGTCACCTCTGCTTTCCTCCGATACCATATTTCTTGCAGGGGACCGGCAAGCCCGGAGTCTTCTCCTACCTCGGCATAAAACCACCGAAGTATCCAGTCCAAGTACCATCAGTCATTGATTGCTTTCGTTGGAAAATTCTTTACATATTCTTTCTGGAGCTGAAAATTGACACTCCTGAAGGCCACTAACCATTTGGAGTCTCCGGGCCCATCTTGCAGCTTCGGTTGGCACGAAGCTTCATGGGTAGCCGCAAATACTTCAGACCTTCCTTCACATCCTTCAGCTCGGAGGGCCCATTCGAAGACAGCTAATCTTGCTATTGCATTCGGAGATAGTTGCGGCAAGGTAATGTGGAACATATCCAACACTTCGACCGAGAAATCTATCGAAATAAGGCCTAGTCCCGCTTCAAAGAAAGCTTCGAAGACGACAACTTCTCCGCTCCTTGGCGCCGGGGTCACTTCTTGTCCAGGAACCCGAGTCCTCATTCCTAGACCCAGCTTCCCGTTCACCGCCTCCTCAATGTATTCCACCGAACAAGTTAATCGCCCGAGAACGAATGTTTGCTTTAGGGGCTTCTTAGACGGTGGGCGGAGTTCCTACGGATTCTTGGGCCAAGAACCTCCTAGGGCTCCCGCCATCATCGTTGCTGTAGATGCAGCCCAAGCTTGCCTCTGTGCCAAAGTCCCCACCGCTGCCAGCACTCTTGCGCTAGTCCTCACCATTGAAGGAATGCTCGAGAGTATTAGAGAGAGGTTGAGGATGGAAGTGTGGAAAAGCTTAAACATCAGATCTCTGTAAAAGCTCTCTGTCGCTATTCACTTTCCCCTTTTATAACCGCTCTGTTTTCATTCAGCACGATTTGTATATGTTTTCACACTTGCAGATCCAACCCCCGTCACTCAAAGGTGGGACTATAAGGTGAAAAAGTGTGAACCCACGGTAAATTTTTGCGTCCGTTACTTTCTCAAAAGGCCTAACGGCTATTTGAGGAGTAACGGCACAAAAATAACGGCTCATTGTGATGCATTGCAATTGCATCCGTCCACGTTCTTGCGAAGATTTCATACGGAGATTCAATCTCAAAGCTTAGATTTGATATATCTTCGATGTTGAGGACGCTTCGAACGGTTATAATACCTTGAATTTTTCTTAAGTCCCTAAGAATGAAAATATTTCTTGCATATACTGCTCTCCTTGCTATACAGGCTATTCGAAGAAGCGTATTCGAGGGACTATTGTTGGGGGAAAATACTTCATCCTCATGATCTTCAAGATTCTAAGATAATCACAAGACATAACCTCAGAGCCCAAGACTTGTCTCCGGATTGAAAGACTTGAAGACGGAGGGTCCATCCAGGCTCCGATCTGAAGGGACCCTTCGAAAGGCTTCCCCTCCGAAGTGGAAAACAACCAGAAGGATGGGACATCTACTTTATCGACATCCTTCGAGTATATTTTACCATAATAGCCGTATTCGAGATACCGAAATAGTTTCCACTATGTCGGTTGTAATTGAGGGGTAAAAAGGTATTTTCCCTAGATATTTTACCTATAATTATCCCCCTTCTTGCCCTGTAATAGGCATCGAATATTCAGACATTCAATACACCACTTCGAACTACTTCGAGCTATTATCCTATTCGGAGGTTTGAGTTAGTCCGCATCCACAAACACTTCATTTGTTAGTTCTTAACTTTATAGAACCTGTTAGCGTAATCCGCTGCACCAACACCCTTTTAACCCTACGAAGAATACTAAATAGTATCTACTAAGTTAGTTGTAATTAGAGAGTAAAGAGGTCTTTTCCCAATGTATCTTATCTATAAATACCCCGTTTTCGTTATGTAAGGCGCATCGAATATTTAAGTATTCAATATACACTTTGAACTGTCTCAACCTATTATCCAATTCGGAGGCTTGGAACAATTCACATTAACAAACACTTTGTTTGTCAACCCTTCGAGTTTACTTAAACCTGTTAGTGTAATCTTTTGCGCCAACAGTTGGCGTCGTCCGTGGGGAACCTAGTACAAAAACTTCGTTCTCTACCAATCCTTTCCTGAAGCCATGTCTCCTAAGCGGAGCCTAGGCACCAGTCCCCTCTGAAGGTCCTCTCGGACCTTTGGATTAGGATCTTCAAATACTCCCGAGGCCGCGGGACCCTCCGCGGTCCCCCCTCCTCAAACTCCCAACGAGATTACTAACCCTCGAGCATACGAATCCCCTCCTGTGGCTCCGTCTATGCTCTGAACTGATTTCCTCAGTTCTCAAGACCTGGAGGGCCCCTCCAGAGGAAGTGAAAGTTGTCCAGATGACGTGGATGTCCAGATGGCCTGGCTCCAAGCGGAGCTAGAAAGGTGGAGGTAAGAAGCTGTTGATAGGATTCACCCTCAAGATAGCCCCATCACCCCGGAGATGCCTCAAGACGATGATCCTGTCTTCTATCCCGAAGCTTCCGAGGTCAAGAGAGGCGCTAAGAATGGCTCCTTCGATGATGAATCTCCATTGCACCCTAACCTATAGAAAGTGCACTTCGACCCCAAGTTTCGAGCTTCGAAGCTTTACAAATACTCCAGAGATGCCAACCCCGGAGAGTTCTCCCTCTCCTATGCTCTTGCGATTGAAGCTAGTGGAGGGGTTTGAGACATGATGGCCAAGTGTTTCCCCCTTGCACACGAAGGGGTGGCTCACCGTTGGTTCTGGTCCCTAAAACCAGGACCGATCAAGTCTTGGGAGCACCTGAAGACAAGGTTCATGAGCAATTTTCAAGGGACCTTTGTGGCCCTAATGTCTACAAGAAGTCTTGTTCAGGTGAAGAAGCAGTCCGGAGAAACCTTGTGATAGTTCTTCAAGCGCTTCACCCATACGAAGTGCCAGATAAAGGGGTTGTCTACATCATCCGTCGTCGATGCAACGCGCAAAGGTGTCACAAACCAGGGCCTCCTCGACAAGCTTCACCAGAAACATATTTCCTTGGTGGCACAGTTAAAGGGCTACTTCGAGCAATATGCCAAGTCAGAAGAAGGATGGCTTCAGAGGACTGCTTCGTCTTCATCGACTTTCCTCCAAGAAATCAAAACTAAACCGAAGGCCTCAAGTCCACCACATGTGTCTCTCTTCGAAAATCATCAACACCATGGACGAAGAGGACGGAAGCATCCCCGCTCCGAGGTTCTAAATATTGCCCCTTCTACTTTGAAATTGCCTCCTAAATATCAACAAGCTTAGGGAAACAAGGCTAGAGGCTCAAGGCCACCAGGGAAGCCAGTTGGTCGAGGCCAGACCTTCTTCTACTACATGCATGGCGAGAATCGAAGCCACACACTGATGTGTGCAAGTCCATATTAGCTCTGTAGAGCGAATATCTCAAGAGGAGTTATGGTCGAGGCACTACTGACCGACTCCTCTCACCACACGTCTGGAGCCAATGTAGGCTATCGGGTGTGCGGATGATTTCAAAGCCCCAAGGCAGCCTCTGGTGGCAAATGTTATGCCACCACCGAAGCAAGAAGACACCCAAGATCGCGGGAAACGGGTGGTCCTTCCCATCTCTGGAGGGGGACCCTGAGCAGCATGTTGAAGCGTGAGCGGAGGAAATACGTACGTGAAGTGGGGCACATTGGGACCTCGTCATCAACAGCAGATATGCCCAAGTGGTCTCATGTGCCCATATCATTATCCGCAGTTGATGCAACTGGAATTAAGTTCTCCCATGCAGACCCTCTTGTTAGTACAGCTGACATTGCAGGAATTGAGGTCGGGTGAGTGTTGGTTGATGGTGGAAGCTACGCGGACATCATCTTCCTCCAAGCCTTCGATCAGCTATGCATCACGCGGAAGCATTTACTCCCAGAGGCCCATCCGCTATAAGGTTTCGCAGGCCCTCCTCTCGATGCCCTCGACCAAATAGGCCTCGTGGTCGCTTTCGGAGAGGGGCACCTGGCCAGATCGGAGGAAGTTATCGTCGATGTCATCGACGCCCCTTATGCTTACAATGCTATCTTCGGAAGGGGAATGCTGAACCAGTTTGGAGATGTAGCACATCATAATTATTTGTGCTTAAAAATGCCCATGCAAGGAGGAGTACTTGCAGTCCTCGCGACCAAGCTACAGCACGGAGGGTGGAGTACGGCCACATCCCACCCCTCGATTCCCGGCAAATAAATAATGTGCAGGAGCATTCGGAGGATGCTTCAGCGTCAAGAGACCCTTCGAAGGTCATCTCCCTAAAACCGAGCCCAGAGGGTGAAGTTGTAATGAAGATCATCGTCAAAGAGGGTAGGGACTATCCCATCCAATTCAGCAAGGAGCTGCCCCCCAGAAATTTCCACTGCACTGGAAGAAGTGGTTCGAGATAATCTGGATGTCTTTACCTAGTCAGATGAAGATATCACTGGAGTCGACCGGAGCATCATCGGGCACAGACTGCTCGTCAACCTCAAGGTTCGACCTGTTCACCAGGGGCTTCACAAGTTGTCAACAGAAAGAGCAGACCTCGCCAAGGCGGAGGTAGAAAAATTACTAAAAGCCAGGATCATCAGGGAAGTGGCCCACACGGAGTGGTTATCCAACCCCATCTTTGTCAAGAAAAAGGCCTCTAGCAAGTGGCGCATGATCATTGACTTTACATCTCTGAATAAAGCATGCCCACGTGACCCCTACCCCATGCCCCACATCGATCAACTCGTTGATTC
Source organism: Zizania palustris (assembly GCA_019279435.1). Classification (NCBI taxonomy): domain Eukaryota; kingdom Viridiplantae; phylum Streptophyta; class Magnoliopsida; order Poales; family Poaceae; genus Zizania; species Zizania palustris. The sequence continues at coordinate 50,133,481 of JAAALK010000285.1, read as the reverse complement.
TATAGCTGGCTCCGAGCTCTTGAGTTTCCTTGACACGTACTCCGGATATCATCAAATATGGTTATAACGCGAAGATGAAGACAAGACAAGCTTTATAACTACTTCTGGAGTCTTTTGTTATGTCTGAATGCCCTTCAGCTTAAGGAATGTCGGGGCAACATTTTTCAGATTAATTTCTAAAGTTCTAGGTCACCAGATAGGCCACAATGTCGAGGCCAATATGGATGACATTGTAATAAAGAGTGCTTTGAGGCACCAGCATAGTCTAGACTTAGCAGAAACTTTAGAGAGCCTCCAAGCATGTGGAGTTCGCCTCAACCCTGAGAAATGTATCTTCGGGGCTCAAGTAGGAAAGTTATTAGGGTATTTAGTGTAGCGCCCGGATTTAATAAAACCCAGACTTTATTGAAATTCCATAGAAAATCAATAATCACAAGATGTTCATCACACGATGATGCACATACATCAAACATTCGTGGCTCGCAGACCACATTATTACACAAAGGTTAAAATAAAAGAAACTATGAAAATAATAAACTCGATGAACATCTTCTCGAGGGTCGCTTCGTTGACTAGGTCGCTGCTCCAGACCATCCTCATCATAGTACGCCTCTGAAGTGGTTTTTCTAATGGGTGAGTACAAACGGACTCAACAAGCCACCGAGAAAATACAATAATAATGCGTGGTAATAACAAGCAGAGGTAATGGTTTAAAGTGCGTAAATGTACAGTTTTATCTTGCAGCCTTTAATGCGAGTCAGGTTTATTCATACTAAATATTTAAATTATGGATGATGCAACATATTCTAACTCGAGGAGTACAGTCAGCCCTCCTCGCCTAATAGTCCTTACATGCCCAAACAATCATGCAATATTTCTCAAACATAAACTAATTGTGGGATGTCACTCCACTCGCCCTTGACCGTGGGCTCGGCTTTTTGGAAAGATTTAACTCTGAGAAGAGGTGTACCACTGTACCCACAAGGCACTCATTCCCACACACCGCAGTGTGTTAAATGACCCAAGTCATAGGAACTTATGCCGAAACTATTACCATGAATTGCTCCAACTCAATGACACACACTATAGGTTTCGTCGGTGTGCCGGTGCACCGGACCAACATCGCGCCCCCTTTTGTGCCACATGGCCCAAGCCACCCACAGGTGCTGCTTGCCCCTCTCCACATAGTGCCTCAGGTTGGAACGACCCATACTTCTAGTTAAAACTTACTCACTAGTCTTCTAGTTGGTACGGAACTGCTTTGCGACTAATCCCGCAGACCGGTCCTTATAGTGCACTGGGTACGACTAACCAATGCCCTCGCTTGCACCCAGAACCCACCATGCTAACTTATTAAACCAATTCCAAGACCAACAGAATACCAGGGGTGAGAGGCATAGGGGATCATATATCAGGACCCAAGTACCTACGACTCATTTTTAAGCCTATAGCAGTTGTGTCGATACATTAGACACTTCTAATATTAATAAGTATACTAGTGGCAAGGAATTCAGGCTCGATAGCATGTCTTGGGTTTGCACATCAAAGTCGGGGATCCGATAGATATAATGCATGGTTATTTATTTGACTAATGCAAAAATAACCTATGAGTTTTAGCTATATTTAATTGAAAACTAGGCTCAATATGCTCAACTGGGGTTGGTGACTTGCCATGTTCAGCGAAAGGAGAAGGGTGAGCTTCGGGAAAGTATTCCGGCTCTTCGACGGCGTCGTAATCTTCTCGGTACGCAAATTGAGAAATAACAATCAATTAAAACAGTATAAAATCAAACACAAGCATATAGATTATATTAAGTCAAATTGAAGGGGATAAGAATATAAAGCTTCTGAAATTAAAATAGGGATTTTTAGAGTTAATTTAAGGGAGTTATGGATTTTTGAAGGTATAAATGATTTCTTAAATTCTATTTTAATCTCCAATTAAATAATGTAAGATGTTTAGTGTAAACATATAACTTTTATTGGATAAACCTGAAGATAACAAAAAGACAAGTTTTCTAAAGTTGGAATGGTAATTTTTACAGTTGATCCCAAGGATTTATGAATTTTTGAAGTTAGGAATTCATTTCTTAAATTTTATTTTAAATCTCAATTAAATAATATAAAATGTCCAGTGTAAACATATAAATTTTATTGGATGAACAGGAAGAGAATAAAAGATAAAATTTCTGAAATTTAAATGGTTAAATTTGGAGTTAATTTGAGCAAGTTATGAATTTCAAAAGTTTAAACTAATTTCTGGAATTTAATTTAAATCCTAATTTGGCCTGCGGTCCACGGTGGACTGCGTTCACGGCACTGTGTTGTGGACCGGTGGACTTTAAGTGAAGACGGATGGCTGGGATCTCTCGGTACCCTTTGTTCAGATTAAGCGGCTAGGATTAAACCGCATATATGATTTAATCCTTACCGTTTGATCACGATCAGGCATCTGAGATCAGATCCGACATGGCACAATATAATTACTATGCTGGTTGTCTTCTCCGGCGATGGCCGAGTATGGCGAGGGCTCTAGCGCTGGTGATAGTGGCCTAAAGTTCGACCTAAGCCCAAAAATGCGATGAGAATAGCGAGGGGGTCCTGATGGTACCGTCGACGAGGCTCAAGGTCGACTAGATGAGGCCGGCGATGTGTGGGGCGACGACAATCTCTTGGGTCCTCATCGGCAATGATGTTCCAATGGCGATGAGCTCGAGTGGAGCGGTGGCCGAGGTCGATGGGATGATGGGGATCACTCTGGTGGCATCGGCGGGGCGAGGGGAGCACTCTGGCGATGGCGAGTGGCGTCTGGAGGAAGGACAGAGAGGCGGTGCTAAAACGGGCTGCTGGCGCTTGGGCTTGGGCGAGAGAGGGCAATTGAGCTGTGTGGTGAACGCGGTGTGGCCAGGGGCCTTTTTATAGTGCTTTGGTGAGGTTAACAGCGGCGAGAAAGGGGGAAACCGAGGGATTAATTTCCATTACTCCGGCGAGGTGTTAAGCAGGCTAATTACAATGTTTTGGAGCATAATGGTGAGGGGATCCGAGTGCAATAAAACGCGGGAGTAACAGGGATCATCATTCCAGCGTTTAATCGGAGCTTGGGCGCACGGCGGCGGTGATCGGGACTTAACCACGATGGCCGAGATCTTGGGTGCGCGATGAAGATGAAGACCGATAGCTGGGACCCACTGGTCGGGGAGTGCGAAAGGATGAGGGGGTTAATCATCAGCGCTGACAGGTGAGGACGGGGCACGAGGTGTGAGGGGAGGGGACTGATAAGTTGGCTAGGGTCAGGGAGAGACTGAGCGCACTAACAGGCGGGGCTAGCTTGTTAGTGAGAGGGTGGCGTGGTGGATGGGTTGGGCCGGCCAGGGAGAGAGAAATGAGGCGAGCGGCCCACTTCTATTTATAATTCATTTTCGAATAAAAATAATTAAAGAAAATACTTTATAGATTATGAGCTACAAGGAAAGGTTGGAAAAAATTGTAAAAATTCCCAAAATTGTATCATGGTCATAGGAACATAATATAATTTTTTCAGACCATGGTTTGAATTATTTCTCTAGATTCTATTTATTCAGGTATTTATGACATTAGGAGAATTAAAATAAATCCTTTTCTGAAAATTACTGATTTTTCTGAATTTATTTTATTGCTCTAAAATTTGGGGTGTTAAAAACCTACCCCCCTTACAGAGAATCTCGTCCCGAGATTCGAAAAGTTCCTAGAATAGCTCAGGGTATTGGGCTTTTAGGTCATCCTCATTTTCCCAAGTGGCTTCTTCGGCGGGGTGGTTACTCCACTGAACCTTGCAGAAACGAACTACTCGATTTTTGGTCACTCTTTCCTTGACCTCTATGATCTGGATGGGATTCTCTATATAGGTCAAGTCTCCTTGAATGTTGAGCTGCTGAAGGTCTACTCATTCAGTGGGTACTCGAAGACACTTCTTCAATTGGGAGATGTGAAACACATCGTGTACTCCGACTAAGGAGGGTGGTATCTCCAACTAGTATGCGACCTCTCCTTGTCGATGAATGATCTGAAATGGGCCAACATAACAGGGAGCTAACTTTCCCTTCATGTTGAACCTCTGAGTGCCTCGAAGGGGAGTGACTCGAAGATAGACGTAATCGCCTTCCTCGAAGGCTAAATCTCCACGTCGGTTGTCGGCATAACTCTTTTGGCAGGATTGAGCTATCTTCAATCAGTCCCTGATGACCTTGACTTTAGCTTCAGCCTCTCGCAGAATGTCCATACCAAACAACTGAGATTCACCAGCTTGATCCCATAGTAGCGGCGTTCGACACTTATGTCCATATAATGCCTCGAATGGTGACATCTGTAGGCTGAGCTGATAGCTGTTGTTGTAGGAGAACTCTGCATAGGAAAAACACTTGTCCCACATTCCACAAAAGTCTATGGCATAGGCCCTAAGCATATCTTCCAATACTTGGTTCACCCTTTCAGTCTGACCATCGGTCTGACCCCGTGTAAACACATGATCCGGGTCATGTATAACTCAGCTAGATTCAAACCACTGTACGTCGTCTTGACGCGGATGAAATGAGCCACCTTGGTGAGTCGATCGATGATCACCCAAATGGAATCATATCTAGCCTAGGTCCTAGGTAGTCTAGTGATGAAGTCCATTCCTACCTCTTCCCACTTCCATTCGGGAACCTTGAGGGGTTGTAAAAGACCAGCAAGTCTCTAGTGCTCTGCCTTGACTCGTTGACAATTGTCACACCTTGCCACATATCCAGCTATCTCTCTCTTCATACTGACCCACAAATATTTCGCTTTCAGTTCCTGGTACATCTTGGTACTCCCTGGATGTATGGAGTATAAGATCTCATGGGCTTCTTCGAGAATAAGGGCCTTCAGCTCGGGCTTGTTGGGCACGCATATCCTGTTTCTGAACCATACGGTACAAACCTCATCTTCAGAGAACCCTGGGGCTTTTCCCCTCCTCATATTCTTCAGGATCTCTACTATGTTGGGGTCTTCCTTCTATGTCTCACGGATTTGGTCCATCAAGACAGGCATTGCTTCAAGTATAGTGAGGTACTCCCTGGTGGTGATCCCTAAGTTCAATCTTTCCATCTCTTTATATAGCAGAGGGGCCTGATCTTGTACTACGAGGGCATTGCAGTATCCCTTCCATCTTAGAGCATCTGCCACTACATTTGCCTTACCAGGATGGTAATGGATGCCTAAGTCCTAATCCTTGATCAGTTCCAACCATCTTCTTTGCCTGAGGTTCAGATCTAGTTGGGTGAATATGTACTTGAGACTCTTGTGGTCGATGAAGACTTCACACCTATTACCCACAAGGTAATGCCTCCATATCTTCAGTGCATGCATGGATTACTGCCGCCAGTTCTATGTCATGCGTGGGGTAGTTCTGCTTGTGTGGTCTCAATTGTCATGAGGCGTATGACACTACTTTCTCGTCTTGCATGAGAACGCACCCTAGTCCAAGGCGAGAGGCATCGCAGTAGACGTGGAAGTATTTCTGGATCTTCGGCAGTGTCAATACTAGGGCTGATACGAGTCTCTTCTTGAGGGTATGGAAGCTTTCTTCACAGGTCGGAGTCCATTCAAACATTACTTTCTTCTGTAACAATCTGGTCATGGGCTTGGTGATCTGGGAAAAATTCTCGATGAATCGCCGGTAATATCCGGCCAATCCTAGAAAACTCCAGATCTCTGATACATTCTGAGGTTGTAACCAGTTTGTTACTGCTTCCACGGTGATCGGATCCACGGCTATTCCTTCGGCAGATATGACATTCCCTAGGAACTTCACTTCGGACGACCAGAATTCACACTTGCTATACTTGGTATATAGTTGATGCTCCCATAACTTTCCCAAGGTCAGACGGAGATGGGCTTTGTGCTCTTCCTTGGTCTTGGAGTAGATGAGTATATCGTCTATGAATACCACAATGAACTTGTCCAAGAATTCCATGAAGACATTGTTCATCATGTTCATGAAGAATGCAGGGGCATTCGTGAGTCCGAAAGACATCATTGTATACTCATATAGTCCATAACGGGACGTGAAGGCAGTCTTGGGGATGTCCTCTTCTCTGATCCTGAGCTGATGGTAGCCTGATTGGAGGTCAACCTTAGAGAAGACTGAGGATCCCTTAAGATGATCAAACAGGTCGTCGATTCGTGGTGAAGGGTACTTATTCTTGATGGTTACATCATTCAAAGCCCTATAATCCACACACATCCTCTTCGTCTTATCCTTCTTCATGGCGAATATGACCGGTGCTCCCCAAGGTGAGGTACTCGGTCGAATATAACCTTTTTGTTCGAGCTCTTCAATGTTACTCTTCACTTCTGCTAGTTCGTTTGCGGCCAAGTGGTACGGTCATTTGGAGATGGGTGTGGTTCTAGGGACGAGCTCGATCCTGAATTTGATGTCCCTCTTGGATGGCATTCCTGGCAGTTCTTCTGGGAAAACGTCTGCATACTCTCGTACTACAGGCACTTTTTATATGTCCGTTTGGTAGAGAGAAGTCCTTCTCAGACCCTGGGTGGCCATCTCAAAGGTGATGGTGATTCCATCCTCGTTGGTTACGGTGACGGACTTGCTGGCGCAATCTATCATTCCCTTTTGCTTCATTAACCAGTCCATACCGAGGATTAGATCTAAGCCCTTGCAATGTATAAGGATCGGGTCTGCCCAAAATAATACCCCTTGGATTTCTATCCTTATCCTTGGGCTAAAAAGGGTGGCTAAATTTTGGTTGCCGAGGGTGGCAATTACCAAAGGCTTAGGTAGTTGGAATACTTCAAGTCCATTATTTTTCACAAAATTCTTAGATATGAAGGAGTGTGTTGCTCCCGAGTCGAACAATATTACTACGGGTATGGAATTTGCAGTAAACATATCGAGGACGACTTTCAGGGCTTCTTAGGCTTCTTCCGTGGTGACGTGATTGACACGGGCGCGGATCGCCAGGTTGAGAGCGGCTCCTTGGGTCTGCTTGGGGTGAGAACACTAATGGGAGTAGTGCCCTTCCTTGCGGCAGTTGAAGCACACGACTGTCTTGCCATTTTGGTCCCTCAGAGTGTTCGCCTTGATGGCCGGTGCCGATGGGGCTGATGGAGCTGGTGGATCTAGTGGAGCTAGGCGGGGGTTCCCGGTACTTGGACCGCCGAAGTTGTACTACAGCCTGAAGGTGGGACGAGGGTGATGGCTTGGTGCATGGGCTGGAGGAGTGAAGCGGGCCTCTAAAGGATTTCCTAGTTTTTCTTGAAGGCTATCATCTTCCTCTTCTTGAGGTCTAGCCGGTTCTGCTCGGTCTCCTAGTTGATAGCTTTATTCACCAACTATTGGAAGTTGGCGTAGTCCACGACAAAAAGTTGGATGGATAGCTCGTCCTTCAGTCCTCGGAGGAACTTGGCCTAGGGGGCGGCGTCGATGCGGACTTCCTCTAGCGCATAATGGGCCAGACGGTTGAACTCATGGAGGTATTCCCCGACCGACTTGCCTCCATGCCGCAAGTCGCGGAATTCTTGTTGTTTTGACCCCAGTTGGTACATCAGTGGCATGGAAGGTGGTGGATAATTCCGCCCAAGTGACCAAGTTACCTTTGGGTTGAGACTCTCGTTAGTTATCCCACCACTCTTTTGTCGGGCCCTGTAGTTGATGGGCGACGAAGGCCACTTGCTCCGATTCGGAGCACGGGAGGAGGTCCAACTTCTTCCTGATCGTCCTCAACCAATCCCCTGCCTCCATTGGGTTGGTCGTACTCGAGAAGGTGGGAGGTCACACTTGTAGGAATTCTGACAGTTGGGTGGCGGGGGCCGGTGCAGGGGCTTGAGGGCATAGAGGTAGCTCCAAGTGGTGTTGTTGCTGCAAACGGTTTATCTGATCCTTCTCCTCATGCTTGTGGGCCTGTTGCTGCTGCATCTGAGCCAATAGTGCGGTGATGAGTTGATTTTGATTGGCCATCATCTTGGCCAAGGTAGGGATGTTGGCAACAGGTGCCCTGGTCTGGCGTTGCCCTGGGACTTCTCCATTGGGCACCGCGTGGCTTGGTAGGTTGGGGTGGAGGACGGGTTCTGCTCGTTGGCCATTCTGAAGATGGAAATTTCCCCAAGATCATAAGAGGAGGTTTATAAAATTATACTCAAAATATCTCACAGTTTTCTTTATTAAATATGATATGAAATTCATTACAATTCAGCTCTTATTTTCTATCTCACCCATAGCACAAGTCGCTATGAACGGTATCAAAAACAAGAAAAACAAACATCCGATGTCTAGCGTCTAGCATAACCATCTAGTGGCTGTTGGGGTGCTGTTGTGGGTGTTTTTAGACCCTTAGACAGATCCTACTATGGTGCTAGGCTCAGCCTAGCCATCGGTCATAAGTCCTTCGGACGTTCTAGCCTCACCTGGATTGGGTAGGACAGTGATTCACCTGGTTAATTTCTTCGGGCGGCGAAGGGCCTTTTGAAGGGTCTTCCTCCTAGGGGGAACTGTGGGTACTAGTTCTGCAATATCCTTCTTGAGTTCCCAGTGCAGGCTAAGGAGTTGGGTATATTGCTACCGAAGTTCGTCGTCCTCCTGACGGTAGTAGTCGACCCAAGCTTGTGTCTCGTCGAGGAGTATGAGAGCCTCAGTGTGGAGGGTGTCCATAGCCGATAAGAAATGGGTCTGTCGGGCTACCAGAGGGTCACAACCGTCGAGATGGCTGACGTAGGTGTTGCGATCTGACCCTAGCTCCCGAGATGGAAGATGGCAAAAGTTGGTGCCTTCTTGGCGGTCATCGTAGATCTGACGAAGTTCTCCCAGTGCTTGAAGAGCTGTTTCTTGACAACCAATTTTGAAGCTTGCAGCTCTGACTAAGGTGGCAAAGGAGGTCAGCTCTGGGTCTGAGGCGATGAGGGTCAGGGTTACTTTGCATGGGTCACACTCATCGATCTGGTAGATCCCGCGGTACTCTAGTTCATGGGTGTATTGTAGGAAAACCGCCAACATATGGAGCTCTTGGATGAAATTAGTGGCCTCTCGGCAGAAACTACAAACGTGGGCCAGCATCTACAAAGAAGGAAATGTTTAAAGAGTAAGGGAGAGGAGAAAAATATGAAGTATAGTTTTACAAAATAAATTTTTATAAAGCTAGGCATCGGGCAGGTCTGTTTGGCTTCCTAGAGTCAAGTCGGCTCTGATACCATCTTGTAGTGCCCGGATTTAATAAAACCCAGACTTTATTGAAATTCCATATAAAATCAATAATCACAAGATGTTCATCACATGACGACGCACATATGTCAAACATTCGTGGCTCGTAGACCACATTATTACACAAAAGTTAAAATAAAAGAAACTATGAAAATAATAAACTCGATGAACATCTTCTCCAGGGTCTCTTCCTTGACTAGGTCGCTACTCTAGACCATCCTCATCATAGTACGTCTCTAAAGTGGTTTTTTCCAACGGGTGAGTACAAACGTACTCAACAAGCCACCGCGAAAATGCAATAATAATGCAAGGTAATAACAAAGGGAGGTAATGGTTTAAAGAGCGGAAAAGTACAGTTTTATCTTGCAGCCTTTAATGTGAGTCAGGTTTATTCATACTAAATATTTAAATCATGGATGATTCAACATATTCTAACTCGAGGAGTACAGTCAGCCCTCCTCGCCTAATAGTCCTTACATGCCCAAACAATCATGCAACATTTCTCAAACATAAACTAACTGTGGGATGTCACTCCACTCGCCCTTGACCGTGGGCTCAGCTTTTTGGAAAGATTTAACTCTGAGCAGAGGTGTACCACTGTACCCAAAAGGCACTCATTCCCTCACACCGCGGTGTGTTAAATGACCCAAGTCACAGGAACTTATGCCAAAACTGTTAGCATTAATCGCTCCAACTCAATGACACACACTATAGGTTTCGCCGGCGTGCCGGCGCACCAGACCAACATCGCGCCCCCTTTTGTGCCACATGGCCCAAGCCACCCGTAGGTGCTACTTGCCCCTCTCCACATAGTGCCTCAGGTTGGAACAACCCATACCTCTCGTTAAGACTTACTCACTAGTCTTATGGTTGGTACGGAAGTGCTTTGCGACGAATCCCACAAACCGGTCCTTATAGTGCACCGGGTACGACTAACCAATGCCCTCGCTTGCACCCGGACCCCACCATGCTAACTTATCAAACCAATTCCAAGACCAACAGAATACCAGGGGTGAGAGGCATAGGGGATCATATATCAGGACACAAGTACCTACGACTCATTTTTAAGCCTATATCAGTTGTGTCGATACATTGGACACTTCTAATATTAATAAGTATAATAGTGAAAAGGAATTCAGGCTCGATAGCATGTCTTGGGTTTGCACATCAAAGTCGGGGATCCGATAGATATAATGCATGGTTATTTATTTGACTAATGCAAAAAAAACCTATGAGTTTTAGCGATATTTAATTGAAAACTGGGCTCAATATGCTCAAAATGGGGTTGGTAACTTGCCATGTTCAGTGAAAGGAGAAGGGTGAGCTTCGGGAAAGTATTCCGGCTCTTCGACGGCGTCGTAATCTTCTCTGTATGCAAATCGAGAAATAACAATCAATTAAAACGGTATAAAATCAAACACAAGCATATAGATTATATTAAGTCAAATTGAAGGGGAAAAATATAAAGCTTCTAAAATTAAAATAGGGATTTTTAGATTTAATTTAAGGGAGTTATGGATTTTTGAAGGGATAAAATGATTTCTTAAATTCTATTTTAATCTCCAATAAATAATGTAAGATGCTTAGTGTAAACATATAACTTTTATTGGATAAACATGAAGATAACAAAAAGACAAGTTTTCTAAAGTTGGAATGGTAATTTTTAGAGTTGAGCCCAAGGAGTTATGAATTTTTGAAATTTGGAACCCAAGAGAAGATAACCAGTTTGGTCGTAGGCATACTGGTCGGTCGGACCGGCCTGGCAGCCGTTCAGACTGACTGTCGTCGGTGGCGGTGCCTGGTACGTGCTGGTTCGGCCGGCCCAAGGGCCGACCTAACCGACAGTGGTGTGCGCAGCCTCGGCCCTGGAAATTGGAGGTGTATATGTAATGGCTTTTCCGGTGCTCCCGTCGATTCTACTCTGTATGTGGTGCGCGGGGGGTATGCTAGCAATCGGGGTGTGAAAATGGCCTCGGAAAAGCCGAATCTCCTAAACATCACTTCCATTTTAGGCCCTAGTCAATTTGAAAATGTTGCACTAACGGCCTGATTCATGGTAGCGTCTATATCCTGTCTAATCTCTAAGGGGGATAAAGATGGGAGGGATGGTGGTGATACCTTGTTTCCGAAGGGGTCTGGGATGTCGATGTCACGCTTGATGAAGCCTGTGCGAGTTTTCGGGTAGCGCCCGAGCATGAGGGCGTGGATTTCCTTCATCTTGGCTTCGATCTCAGCCCGATCCTCTTTAGGGATGTCCGCGAGAGTGGGGAGGATGATGTTGCGGTCATTGATTTCTATGTTCATGCTGCCCGGGGCCATCGGTGATAGGGGTACTGTTGTTGTAGTCATAGTAGTCATGGTCAATGTACCCACAACCGATGTAGACGTGCTCGTCATGTCGATGTCATCCCTAGCGGAGTCGCTAAAAAGTGTGTTGACACGAAAACGCGCCACCACACTTGGGTCAGTTCGATGATCCAAAAGCACGCGGATACTTAGGGATGAGCCTAAGCATGACGCGGCGCTGACGTTGTGTTCCGACAAATCCTTGATGGTTGTAAGGGTAACGGCGTCACCAGGTAATCAAACAGATATTAAGAAATAAAGTTCGATTAGCCGATGTATGAGGAAATAACTAAAAATAATAAAACCTAAACAAACCGGCCAGAACAGGGCCGGTTCTAATCTGTAATGAAATGGCGGTCAAACCGAAGGTATACTCCCTGGTCGGACCGATGATGCGAAGTATCGCTTAAGGGGGGCCTCTGCGCTCTGTTGCGAATTATCACCAAAGGGGGCCTTGGCGTTCTGGTGCGAATGGGTCACCGAAGGTGGCTTCGGAGTTCTAGTGCAAAGTGCTCTCCGGGTGGTCAAACCGACGGAGGATACCCGACCAGACCGACAATGGGGGTTCGGTCAGATCGGGGCTTCGGCACCGTGGAGTCTGGTGCGGAGCAGTTTACTGTGGAGGGTTCTCGCCGAAGAGGGCTTCGGCGTGATGGCGAAAGGTGTCGAAGACCGTGCCGACAATAGCCTGACGGCCCAGTGAAGCCCTGTCGGTCGGACCGACAGGCTCCGATCTAATCACCTAAGGGCTCCGGTGACTTTGTAGATGAATTGCAATCACCCCGAAACTCTTTGGCGATGACTTTGAAGGTAATTCCCCTACAAAACAGTAAAAGATCAAGTGCAATCTGGCCTAGAGTCCAAACTCCCAAGAGTAGCCGAAGAAAACCGATAAAACGATAAAAATCTGTTTCGTGGATTAAACGGAAGATTCACGAGTGAATCAACAAGGGTTACCATCATTTCGATGTGGCGGACGGAGGGCTTTCAATGCAAACCCACGAAGATGGACATTACTTAGCTATTCCTAGGGCAAGAAAGTAGATTGAAAGGTAAAAGAACGATTCAAAGCGAGGGCTTTGTGTTGATATGAGAGCGGGGTCCTCTTGAATCGGCCTCACCCCTATATTTATAGGGGCTAGTCTCACCTAATTTGAGTAGGATTCGGCCAAGTGGTTAAGATTTGGATAAGGGCTCTCTCCTAATCTGAGTAGGATTCAGCCAGGTGGTTAAGATTTGGATAAGAGATAAAAAACAGTCGAACCATACTAATTTGTATAGAACTCTGTCGGCCGGAGTGGGCCTCCGTAGGCCTCGCCGAAGCTAGTCTGTCGGGCCGAAGCCCACAGGCCGCCGAAGGGGCCCACTAGGCCGAACACTGCCTACGAAGCAGGCCATTGAAGGTGCTACCAAAGCCCAATGCAGGACGGGCCTTCGGCACTTCAGGGCTTCGGCCTGTGCCGGAGATGGCATATTTTCGGCCCAAATTATCAAAATTGATATTTTGACAATTTCGACCATTAATGCCAAATTCGAGTGTCAACACATGCCCCCTGCCTTTTAGCAAACTTAGTGAGCTAAAAGCACAGTGAGCCATGGGCGGTACTCTCTTTTTGTTTACCTACCAAATCGTCCATTTCATAACCCAAGACATTTGAATTTGATGAGGATGATTTGTACAACTCACTAATATGACCAAGGGACTTAAGCGCCGGATTTTTCATCAAATCGGCCTTTAGTAATTTTACTTGTCTTGCCCCTTGGGTCCCTTGCAAGGACATGGTTCCTAATCAGCGAGGGTAGAAGCTAGCTTGCCAGCCAACTTCAATCTCCACACCTGGCGTGTCCTAGCTACAGCTGTGGACTCACCGGGTGGGCCTCCTTTGCATTCTTTGGCCTCTTTTTCTTTAAGATACTCGGCACAAAGACGTTGCAATCGCCTCTTTTGGGACTTAGTCATCCCGGGAGGTGCCCATGAAGCTCGTGGCTTGGTTTATGGTGTCGCAAATTTTCTCCCAGAACCTTCGGCCGAACGGGATGTATTCGGAATGGCCTTAACTACCTGCGGGCCAAATTCATCCTCTTGTTGAGGGTTCAACCTCTTTGGCGGGGTTGGCCAAGGGTGTTTGTCTTCGGCCCTTCTCCTATTCCTCTGAAGAAGCATTCCAAAAGTTACCTCCGACTTTTTGCGGGATTTAGGTAGAGAAGTCTTGTCTACATTTACTCCTACACAGTGTTCTTCGGTATGAGCATGTGCGAGGCTTTCCAATGACGACTGCCTTTCCTTTAGATGACTCGGCCTATTTGGGCCGAATCAGTACCTTCTTCCCATCAAGATCAATGTTGTTTACGGGAAAGGGATCATGATCTAGCTTCATTCTAGGGCTAGAATCTATCTTCAATCATCCTTCATTTATGGCCGACTGAACTTGTCGACGAAAAACGTTGCATTCATTAGTAGAATGGGAAAGCGTATCATGCCACTTACAGTATTTACGTTTCTTCAAGTCATCGGCAGATGGAATGACGTGACCTTTGGTCAACCTAAGGAGCCTGCTTTTCAACAGAAAATCAAATATTTTATCGCACTTGGTCACATCAAACGAGTACTTAACTTCGTTGGGCTGACTCTTAGCGAGAGACGGTCGTAGTTTGGAGCACGTGATTGTTTTAGATCCACTGGGCCAGGTCCATTCAGACGCGTACATGTCAGCTGAGTCTTCTCCTCCCGATGATTCTTCTTCGGAGTGCTCCACGATGTGTAGCTCGGCCTTAGGCTCACTAAAAACTTTGACAAACCTTTTGGCCCTAGCTCAGCCTTCATGGTCCAGAGCCTGTTGTAAAACCTGACTAACCTCGAGGAAGGTTCGGCCATCTAACTTTTCCTTAATTTCATAATGCAAACCGTTGAAAGCTAAGTCGGCCAGATCCCTCTCAGAGATGTTTAAACTAAAACATCAGTTCCTAGTGTCCCGGAAGCGCCTAATATTGTCGGAGACACTCTCATTGGTCTTCTATTTAACTGATGTCAAATGTGAGAGCCTAAGTTCGGTTTCCCCAGTGTAAAAATAATCGTGGAATTTTTGTTCTAACTAGGCCCAAGTCTGGACCGAGTTCGGCGATAGCGCCGAAAACCAAGTGAAAGCAGTGCCGGATAGCGATAAGGAAAATAATCTGAGCTTAAGCGCATTCGACCCGCTTGCTTCACCACACAGTGCTAGAAATTGGCCTATATGCTCTAGGGTGGTCTTGCTACTCTCGCCATCAAACTTGGTGAACTCAGGAACCCTAAAGCCACGAGGATATGGGACGACATCAAAATGGTCTGGGTATGGCTTACGGTAAACCCTAATCCGATCCCGAGGCGCGTAACCAGTGCATTCCCTAACAAGCGTGCGAATTCGCTCATCAATATCTTCTATGCTTCTGGCCTACGCGTGTCTCTCGTGCGGGGGCACGACACATGGCGGTATGTTGGGGTGTTGGCCGTGCGGCTCCTCCTCTCGTGCCGGCTCACAGTAAATGGGATGCTCAGGCCTACGCGGGTACGTGGGAGCAAGAGGTGTGGGCAGTGCATGAAAGGGCAGCGTGGGCACAGGTGGTGTGTAATAAAGTGGGGCAGCCTGACCGGCCATAGGGCCAGTTTGGCTGTAGGCATACTGGCTGGTCGGACCGGTCTGGTAGCCGGTCTGACTGTAGGTATATGGGTCGGTCGGACCGGCCTGGTAGCCATTCAAACTGACTGTCGTCGGTGGCGGTGCTTGGTACGTGCTGGTTTGGCTGGCCCGAGGGCCGACATGATCGATAGTGGTGTGCGCAGCCTCGGCCCCGAAAATTTGAGGTGTATATGTAACGGCTTTTCCGGTGCTCTCGTCAGTTTTACTGTGTACGTGGTGCGTGGGGGGTATGCTAGCAATCGGGGTGTGAGAAGCGGCCTCGGAAAAGCCGAATCTCCTAAACATCGTTTCCATTTCAGGCCCTAGTCGATTTGAAAATGTTGCACTAACGGCCCTATCCACGGTAGCGGCTATCTCCTGTCTAATCTCTAAGAGGGATAAAGACTGGAGGGATGGTGGTGGTACCTTGTTTCCGAAGGGGTCCAGGATGTTGATGTCACTCTTGACGAAGCCTGTGCGAGTTTTCATGTAGCGCCCAAGCATGAGGGCATGGAATTCCTTCATCTTGGCTTTGATCTCGGCCCGATCCTCTTTGGGGATGTACGCGGGAGTGGGGAGGATGATGTTGTGGTCGTTGATTTCTGTGTTCATGTCCCCTAGGTCCATCGGCGATAGGGGTACTGTTGCTGTAGTCATAGTAGTCGTGGTCAATGTACCCGCAGCCAATGTAGACATGCTCGTCATGTAGATGTCGTCCCCAGTGGAGTCGCCAAAAAGTGTGTTGACACGAAAATGTGCCCCCACACTTGGGTTAGTTCAACGATCCAAAAGCGCGCAGATACTTAGGGATGAGCCTAAGCGTGACGCAGCGCCGACGTCGTGTTCCGACAAATCCTTGATGGTTGTAAGGGTAACAGAGTCGCCAGGTAATCAAATAGATATTAAGAAATAAAGTTCGATTAGTCGATGTATGAGGAAATAACTAAAAATAATAAAACCTGAACAAACCAGCCAGAATAGGGCCGATTCTAATCTGTAATGAAATGGCGGTCAAATTGAAGGTATACTCCCTGGTCGGACAGATGATGTGAAGTATCGCCGAAGGGGGGCCTTAGTGTTCTGGTGCGAAGGGGTCACCGAAGGTGGCTTCGATGTTCTACTGCGAAGCGGTCTCCGGGTGGTCAAACCAACGGAGGATACCCGATCAAACCAACAGCGGGGTTTCGATCAGATCGGGGCTTCGACACCGTGGAGTCTGGTGCAGAGCGGTTTACTATGGAGGGTTCTCGCCGAAGAGGGCTTTGGCGTGATGGTGAAGGGTGTCGAAGACCATGACGACAATAGCCTGACTGCCCGGCGAAGCCCTGTCAGTCGGACCGACAAGCTCCGATCTTATCACCTAAGGGCTCCGGTGACTTATTAGATGAATGGAAATCACCCCGAAACTCTTTGGCGATGACTTTGAAGGTAATTCCCCTGAAAAAACAGTAAAAGATCAAGTGCAATCTGGCCTAGAGGCCAAACTCCAAAGAGTAGCAGAAGAAAATCGATAAAACAATAAAAATCCATTTCGTGGATTAAACGGGAGATTCACGAGCGAATCAATAAGGGTTACTGTGATTTGACGCGGCGGACGGAGGGCTTTCAATGCAAACCCACGAAGATGTACATTACTTAGCTAATCCTAGGGCAAGGAAGTAGATTAAAAGGTAAAAGAATGATTTAAAGTGAGGGCTTTGTGTTGATATGAAAGCGGGGTCCTCTTGAATCGGCCTCACCCCTATATTTATAGGGGCTGGTCTCACCTAATTTGAGTAGGATTCAGCCAGGTGGTTAAGATTGGATAAGAGCTCTCTCCTAATCTGAGTAGGATTCAGTCAGATGGTTAAGATTTGGATAAGAGATAAAAAACAACCGAACCATACTAATCTGAATAGCACTCTACCGGCCAGAGTGGGCCTCCGCAGGCCTCGCCGAAGCTAGTCTACCGGGCTGAAGCCCACAGGCCGCCAACGGGGCCCACTAGGCCGAAGCCTGCCTCCGAAGCATGCCTCCGAAGGTGCTGCCGAAGCCCAATGCAGGACGGGCCTTCGGCACTTCAGGGCTTCGGCATGTGCCAGAGATGGCATATTTTCGGCCGAAATTACCAAAATTTATATTTCGACAATTTTGACCATTAATGCTAAATTCAAGTGTCAACATGTTTAAACTAATTTCTGGAATTAATTTAAATCCTAATTTGGCATGCGGTCCACGGTGGACTGGGTTCATGGCACTATGTTGTGGACCGGTAGACTTTAACTGAAAACAGATGGCTAGGATCTCTTGGTACCTCTTCATTCAGATCAAAGCGGCCAGGATTAAACCATAGATACAATTTAATCCTTACCGTTCGACCACGATCGGGCGGCCGAGATAAGATCCGACATGGCACAGTATAATTACTATGTCGGTCGTCTTCTCCGGCGATGGCCGAGTACGGCGAGGGCTCTAGCAGCGGTGATATTGGCCTAAAGTTCGACCTAAGCCCAAAAAAGTGACGAGAATAGCGAGGGGGTCCTGATGGTACCATCGGCGAGACTCGGGGTCGACTGGACGAGGCCGACGACGTGCGGGGCAGAGGCGATCTCCCGGGTCCTCATTGGCGACGATGTTCTGGCGGTGATGAGCTCGAGTGGAGCGGTGGCCGAGGTCGAGGGGATGATGGGGATCACTCCGGTGGCATCGGCGGGGCGAGGGGAGCACTCCGGTGACGGCGAGTGGTGGCTGGAGGCAGGACAGAGAGGCGGCGCTAAAACGGGTTGCTGGCGCTTAGGCTTGGGCGAGAGAGGGCAATTGAGCTGTGTGGTGAACGCGATGTGGCCAGGGGCCTTTTTATAGTGCTCCGGCGAGGTTAACAGCTGCAAGAAAGGGGGAAACCGAGGGATTAATTTCCATTACTCCGACGAGGTGTTAAGTGGGCTAATTACATCATTCTGGAGCATAACAGTGTGGGGATCCGAGGGAAACCAAACGCGGGAGTAACAGGGGTCATCATTCCAGCGTTTAATTGGAGCTTGGGCCCACGACGGTGGTGATCGGGACTTAAGCACGGTGGCTAGGGATCTCGGGCGCGCTAGGGAGATGAAGACTGACAAGTGGGACCCACTGGTTGGTGAGTGTGAAAGGATGAGGGGGTTAATGATCGGCGCCGACAGGTGGGTCCAGGGCGCGAGCTGTGAGGGGAGGAGACTAACAGGTGGGTCGGGGTCCAAGCGAGACTGAGCGCGCCGACAGCGGGGCCCGCTTGTCAGTGAGAGGGTGGCGTGGTGGATCGGTTGGGCCGGCCGGGGAGAGATAAATGAGGGGAGTGGCCCACTGCCATTTATAATTCATTTTCGAATAAAAATAATCACAAAACATACTTTATAGATTATGAGCTAGAAGCAAAGGTTAGAAAAATCTGTAAAAATTCCCAAAGTTGTATCTTGGTCTTAGGAACATAATATAAATTTTTCAGACCATGGTTTGAATTATTTCTTTGAATTCTATTTATTCATGCATTTATGACTTTAGGAGAATTAAAATATATCCTTTTCTTAAAACTACTGATTTTTTTGAATTTATTTTATTGCTCTAAAATTTTGGGTGTTACATTTAGTTTCGAGCAGAGGAATTGAAGCTAGCCCAACGTAGATAAGTGCACTGCAAAGGATGGCTCTGCCAGAAAATTTAAAGTAAGTCTAGAAGCTTTCCGGATGCCTCGTAGCCCTTAGCAAATTTCTGGCAAGGTCCGTAGAGCGGAGCCTCCCGATATTCAAAGCTTTGAAGGGGTCCAAAAGTTTTGCCTGGACAACGGATTGCCAGAAGAGCTTTGATGAAATTAAGGACTACCTCAGCAATCTTGCAACACTTACTGTGCCCCTTGCAGACGAAACTCTCCTTCTTTATCTTGCGGCAACAGGCTTCACTGTCAGTGCAGTACTTGTTCGAGAAGTGGACATCAACGAAAAGCTAGTGCAGAACCCAGTATACTTCATATCAGAAGCTTTGTCTAGGGCCAATGTAATTGTTCCAACCTCATACCCCCTTAGAGATATGCTCTGAAGCAAAGATTCCATGGGGAGATTTGGGAAATGGGATATCGAGTTATCCCCTTTTGGAATTTCTTTCACAGCAAGAATAGCCATTAAGTCACAGGTAGTGGCTGACTTCGTAGCGGAGTGGACCCCATCTGCAGTATGGCTCCGAAAGAATCCAGTGAAGGTGTGTGGACCGTGTAAACTGACGGGGCTTTTTAGGCATCCAGAGCAGTCATAATCTCGCCTTCAGGACAAAGAGCGATGTACTCCACAAGGCTCAACTTTAAGTCCACCAACAATATTGCAGACTACGAAGGGATCCTGCTCGTCCTCCGCAAAGCATGCGCGCTTGGCGCCACAAGGGTTGTCATAAAAACAGATTCTCATGTTGTTGCAGTACATGTTGATAAAAGTTTTTAGGCTTGGCATCCACATCTTGCAAAATATTTAGAAGAAATCCGCAAGATGGAAGCAATATTTAAAGGGATTACTATCTGGAGCATTCCACGAGCCGACAACCAACAAGCGGAGGTCTTAGCTAAAGCTATAGCTAGAGCCCTAGATATCCGGGAAGGGGCTTTTTATGAAGAACTTGTCTCCCCTTTGGTGCCTCCACTCCTTCCTGCCGAGGTACTTTGCATACCGAGCGGTGATTGGAGGGGTCCAATAATGAACTTGTTGCAAGACGAGGCTAATTTGCCCGAAGGCCCAAAGTTGTTAAGGCTACAGTCGAGGGTGCAAATTATCATATTATCAATGGTATATTATACAAGGTCGGAGTCTACTCTCCCCTGCTCCGATGCATCTCTCACCCTGAAGGACAAGATATACTTCGAGAAATTCACAAAGGCTTGTGTGGTAGTCATCTAGCCCCTCGAGCTCTAGTAGGCAAAACATGTCACCAAGGGCTTTATTGGCCTACTATAGTAGCTTACGCTGAGTCATTAGTCTGCAGTTGTCAGGGATGTCAGTAGATGGGAAGACGGAGACATCGTCCCACAACACCTCTTTAGGTTATCACTCTGGTATGGCCAATGGATCGATGGGGAATGGATCTCATTGGCCCCTTCCTGATGGCAAAGGGCAATTAGAAATTTGTAGTGGTAGCAATTGAATATTTTTCTAAATGGGTCGAAGTCGAGCCCCTCACTGCTATCACTTCTAAAAATGTACAAAAAAATTTCTGGCAAAATATTATGTGGACCATGCAATTTCTCACTAAAATAGGCCACGGGTTTACCTCCTTGTAGCAGCACACCTCCTATTCCAAAGCCACTAGCATCACATTCTAACTCAAAAGGCTTACTGAAGTCGGGTAGCTGAAGTAGAGGTGCATGTGTAAGGCGATCCTTGAGTGTGGCAAAAGCTTGTTCTTGTGCTGGCTCCCAAGTAAAAGTATCTCCCTTCTTGGTCAACTCAGGTAAAGGACCGGTTATGGTGCTGAAATCTTTCACAAAACGCCGGTAGAAACCTGCAAGACCAAGAAAACTACGTACTGCAAGGTTAGTTTTAGTTGCAAGCATGACACGTCCTTTAAGATTGATAACTTGTGATGAAGAAGGAGAAACAACTTTATCTTTATGTTGCCTCGAAAGTGTTTTAACTACTTGCTGATTTTCAGAAGGTTATTTGCTCTTTTGTGCGTCCCTAGCATGCTTTTCTTGTTCAAATTTCACAATTTCAGCAGGAGTCATAGGAAACAATGTAACTTTCTTTCCTTTATACATAAATGTGTACTTATTGCTCCTACCATGGTGTGTAGCATCAGTATCATACTCCCAAGGTCTACCAAGTAATAGAGAACATGCTTGCATTGGTACTATATCAAAATCAGCAACTCCGAAGTATGTACCAATGGAAAATTTGATGTGAGCAGTTTGTGTTACCTTGACCTTACCGCTATTGTTGAACCATTGCACATGGTAAGGGTGTGGATGCGCACGTGTGGGAAGTTGAAGCTTCGTTACCATGTCGTGGCTCACCAAATTGTTGCAACTACCGCTGTCGATGATGACACGCACACGACGATCATTGACGATGAAGAAGGTCTGAAACAGATTATTCCGTTGTGCCTGGTCGTCCTGGTCCATGTGAGTGCTCAAAACACGTTGTACAATAAGTGCTTGGGTACCGTTGTTATCTGCCATGTTAGTGAAAAGACAAACAACAAAGAATAATCCTTATGGAATGCAACTAGGTGGGGTGGTGGTGTGTGGTGGAAGCAATCTGTCAAGCGCCTTACCCACGCTTGCAAGTGTTCTTACCACGCCGCAGTGAGGTCACCGGCCTACAGGTGATGAACCAAGTGGAGGGTGGTGTGCAATTGCAAGAAATGAACCTGTCCTGATCAAGAGAAAGGTGTAGCTTGGAAGGCAAGTGAGTAGCAAGGATTAGCGATAGTAATAACAGTCAAACCAAGTTCAATAAGTATTCACTAGTACTCGTCAAGTTGCTGGCCTTAGTGCTCTCAATGTGAAAATTCAAGCAATAGAGGGAAACTATGTGCTCAAAACTCAAATGGAAGCAATAACAGGCCAAATCCAACTCTCTGCAGATCGGACAAGGATCGGACAAGAGATCGGACACGGGATCGGACAAGCAGAAACTGTTACTGCCGCTGATAATCTGTTACTGCCGCTGATCGGACAAGAGTTCGGACAAGGGATCGGACAAGAGATCGGACAAGCAAAATCTGTTACTGCCGCTGATAATCTGTTACTACCGCGGATCGGACAAGCAATAGACAGGACCGCTTCTTCTCTTTTTTTTCTTTTTTTTTCTCTTTTTTTTCACTCTATTTTTTTTAACAAGGATGACAAGAGATGCAACCACAAAAATTGGCACCTGCAATTGAGGTGGGATGTGGTTCACAGAAATTCAACAAGTTCGCTGAACGGCGGGCAAAAACTTTGTCCAATTTTTTTCTTTATCTTCCTGATTTTTTTTGACGATTCTGGTGAGGGCTAACAGGGGAACCATATTAGGGTACCCACCCAAATTGGGTCAGGAAGACGCTCAAAACATTTCAGATTTTTCTGCCAACGAGCGAAAAGTTATGCCTGTTTTACCGAAGGGGGGTCACAAAGAGTCGATGTGGAAAAACGAGTAGGACTGTGGAGGGGGGTTTTCGAGTGGGGAATTTTTTGAGACACAAGACCAACTACTACTCAAACGACACAAAGGGATTACTAAACCAGCAACAAGACTCGACCAAGAACACAAACTCAACAAGGTTAAAAACTGAAATTAAAATCGCAAGGCACAAAGGGGTTCTCGGTGGGGATTTTTTGTGAGGGTTTTCTGGACTCTAGGTAAAAATAAAAGTAGATCGAGATTACCTAACGGGAAACCTTCGCTCTGATACCAACTGATGGGGGATTGGTCCCGATCTTCCGCTAGGTAAAGGATAACTTGGGTTGGTGGAGAATCTCGACGTTGGCGATCCAAGGCTCCGGTCCGGTGGATCAAAACCTTGAAATCGTTACACCACTGTCTCCGTTGGTTATCAACCACGCAGGACGCGATTGACCTCGCCACGAAGGCTAATTCCTGCAAGCGAACCCAAGAACACAAGCAAGAACAGGAAGGATACAAGTCGAATGCCAAATCACAGACAAACGATGATAAGGTGAGGTTTCACAAACGCCAATGCAGCAGCCAATCGGTCCGGTGCAAGAGGCGGGATCTAAACATACAAGTGTAGATGCAAACAAGCAAAACCTAACCCTAAAGGCGGCTGGCGTTAATATATAGGGCGTGGTAGCCTGTAGAAGGCGAACAGACAGCCTGTAGAAGGTGAACAGACTCAGACTATGGGCCAACTCAGTACAAGGTCCATCTCGGCCCAATTCTGTCACGCAGGACTGTTTTAAACATACAGGATGGCTCGAGACTCCAAATGAGGCGGAACCAACAGCAAACGATCTGTATTCTCCTCAGCTTTCCAAAAAGTCCAAGAACGCACCAATCGGACTTCGTATGAGGAAGTTACACCCATTTTGGTGCATGGTGGTCGATGTAGTCCGAACCAGCGAATTCTTGACTTCAAATCATCCGTGCGACTCCGTCTTCAACTCCAACTCTTCTATTCCATCTCCCATGTTCCTAAGCAACAAAATATCACTAGTATTCAGTAGCATCCCATCCAAACAAATATTAACATAGTTGCTAAGGAAAGAATTAACCTCATGGTTCAAGCGACGGGCACGGGCGCATGTGATTGGTCCTTGTAGTTGAATTGTGGGTGGAGGCTCCATGTGTGTATCAGGTGAAGTGATGTCCTCATCATATCAGGACTAGACGAAGACATGGTATGACCAAAGGTAAAGCTTAATGAACTTAAGACGGATCATTTGGTTCTGCGAAGTTTAATCGCTCCGGGAAAATTGGGAAACAAATGGGAAGGACCATACATTATCTTGCGTTCAGGACGCCCTATATCTTTTAAAATAGCTAATTTAGAAGGGGAAGAATTAAAACATGCATGGCATGCGGAGCACCTTAAACGTTATTTCGCTTAGGGGCTCCTTGTAACAGGTTGTAAACACCTTTCTAAATAAATAAATCTTATGGTTTGAATTATGCATACCTCTCAAAATGATTCCTACCCCTAGTGGATGCACTAGGGGAACAGAGCTAATTACAGAGGTAAGCATCATTCATACGAACCAGTCAATGGACTTCGAGCCACTGGCTCGAAGCATCCGTCACAGTGGGAAGGCAACCATGAAAATGGATTCCGAGCCTTTGGCTTGAAAGCATCTGGAAAAGAGTCGAAGGCGACCATGAAAAATGGATTCCGAGCCATTGGCTTGAAAGCATCCGAAAAAGAGTCGAAGGCGACCATAAAAAACGGATTCCAAGCCATTGGCTTGAAAGCATCCGGAAAAGAGTCGAAGGTGACCATGAAAAATGGATTCTGAGCCATTGGCTTGAAAGCATCCGTAAAAGAGTCAAACGTGAACAAAATTACCGGATTCCAATACATCCAAAAAAGAGTACTAAGTTACCAACTATGAATTCTGAACCATTAGGTTCGAAGAATCATACGAGGTCCATAACGACCATCCTTTCGGATTTCAAACCACTAGTTCAAATTATATGTTTAATACAATAGGGTCTCCGATCATGTAGGGTGAAAAAACTCTATGAAAATTGTCCATTAAGCATCAGTAAGCATGCCAGGCATTGTGCGCGACCGACCTTGCTTAATAATCCAAGGCACCCACAAAGAGGGGCTAGGAGGTAAGGCACAATTTCAACGCATTTCAACAATTTATATTACTCAATTAATTATATTACATTATGAAAATCGGTGTATAAACCAACAAGGGAAGGCCCCTTCAATCCCTAAGACTAGCTTCGGGGTTCATCTGACCTTGAGGACGACTCGTTCCTGAGCCCGGAGTCTTCAGAACTTTTCTTTTAATCTGTTTCCCTCTTTGCGAAGCCCTGAAGTCCTTCTTGCTCTTGTTGGAGTTCAGCCCAAGTCCGAAGTCTTTCGGAGCTAGTATCCACTATGTCTTCATTATACCACTCCTCTTTGGACCAGTTGATGTCCTCCAAAGATGAAGATGTTAGAATTATGAGAAACCAAGGGGTGGTTTCGAAGTCTGTGATGAGTGATTGACAGGATTACCTTCTGGTTTCGAAGGGGTCCCACCGAAGGAGTTCGGAGGTTGTTTCACCGAAGGGTTCGGTGGGTTCGGTTGTAGCGGAGTGTGACTGTCGGAGGGGTCCAACAGTACATGATGACTTGGTCGTACCGAAGGGATCGGTACTTTGGGTGGTACACCAGAGTGTGTACCAGAGATTGTTTACCCGGAGAGGTCTCCGGGGTACTGGGAACACTTGTTTGTCTATTTGTGGTGCGCAGGTGACTTCGAAAGCGATGGACGGTTCACAGCAAGTGAACCTGGGTCAAGCGGGAGGCTTGATGCCAGGCGAGCTGGGAGCTCGGTCACGAAGGCTGCGTGGGGTCGAGGTCGGTCCTCGGGTCAAGGTGCACCAGGCGAAGGCAGAGAGTGCGAAGGGTGGCTCTGGTTGAAGGTACCCCAAGGCAAAAGTCCTCGAAGGCGAGGCACTTCGAACGGTTCTCCGGATGGAGTGATTTTGAAGTATGGTGGATGAAGTCCTCAGCATTGAGGCAAGACGTTCAAAGTGTGCTCCGGATGGAGGCACTCGAAGGGTCACTCGATGGAGGTCTCAGAAGTCAAGGTGCATCGAAGGCATGGTCCTGGTGAGGCTCGTCGAAGAGTGTGCTCGGGGAGAGACACTGCGACGAAGTGCTCATTAAATGCTTCATGCGGAGGCCTTGGACGAAGGAGGAACTTCGAATGGTGGTACTACGAAGGTGGGCCTTCGGAGTGTGGCTAACTTGAGGTACTTAGGCCATGCATGGCTTCGGTACATGGACTGATGGAGTTTGAGTTGGGAGTAGCTGCGAAGCCGTGCTGGTTCACTCTGGAGGTGATGGTGCGAAGGCTCAAGAGCTTTGACGGCTTCAGCTCAAAACCGTCACTGTATCGAAGGCTGACTTCACTAAAGCGAAGGCCATCTGGCTCAAGGCTTCTCACCGAAGCTACCGCACCCCTTGCGTATGAAGGGGCTTCAGAAGACTCCAAAACTGCAAAGGATGATCGTGTATGCTCTGCAAAAGCTGATGGTGTCTCCTCTGCGAAGCTAACAAAGAAACCTCTAAATAAAGTAGACTACCATTTGTACCCCCTGTTCTGCTGAGACAAAAATTGTGTAAACCCTAGGGGTAAAGTAGTCTATTCACAGGGTTGAATAGTGCCTATAAATAGTGAAGGCTGGCTAGGCCTGAGTAACATTTTGAGTAGCAATTTTCAGAACTCTAGAGCCAGTCGCCACTCTTTATTTAATCTGTGAGTTCATTTTGTGTTCCCTGTTCAAGCAATGAAACTTTGATTATGTTTCAATTCACTGCTTGAACTTGTATGATTGCTTTGCACTGCATGTCTTGATTTCTTTGTGCTCAACTTCTTCCTGGTTCGAGTTTGTGCACTGGGGTGTTTTTGGTGAAGTGTTTGAGTAATCGGTATGTGCGAAGTGTGTTTCTTAGTGTGCAATCACTCTGTGTAAACTGAGGTAACCCCTCACTGTTACTAGCGAAGCACTGAGTGGAGTGTCATCAAAGCCTGCTTTCTGCCCTTAGCTAAACAGATTTGTCGTGCATTTAGACCTTCAAAATACGAAGCCTAGTACTAGTTGCTAGAGTGGAGTATCTGGTCGAAATCCACAAAGGGAAGCCACCTTCTACGAAGGGTGAAGTGCGAAGTCTGCTCGAATGAACCTAGTGTGTGGAGCCTGCACCGACTTAGCAGAGTTGAGTTGTTGGTTCTGTGGGTGGAGCGAAGTCTTCTTGACTTCGAACTTTTACTCCTCACAAGACTGGTTTCAGACCTGTGAAATACCTCCGAACCAGATCTCCGAAGGGTGTGTTCGAAGCCTATTCCGCAGGAGACTGTTTTCAAAATAGAAGGCTACTTTAGCCTGAAATTTGAAAAGCTCCCGTTCACCCCCCCCCCCTCTGGTCGCCACTTTCGATCCAACAATTAGTATCAGAGCGGGTTAAGATCACCATTTGACCTTAACCATTTTTGTGATCTTTTGGCGACATGGACAGAGTTAGTAAAATACCTCTGTTCGATGGGACTGGTTTTGCATACTAGAAGGTGTGCATAGAGGCTTACTTGCTGAGCCAAGGAAATGCAATTTGGGAGATTGTGGACTCATAATACTCCATCCCTGAAACCCGCACCTCTCAAGTAGAAAAAGATCAGTATAATTCTAACTCCAAAGCTAGAAACATATTGTTCATTGGTTTGAGTCGGAGTGAGTTTGATAGGGTGCAACACCTTAGGACAGCTACGTAGATTTGGATTACACTCACTATTTTTCATGAGGGCTCTACACAGATTAAGGCTAGGCGCCAAAGCACTTACAATCAACAGTATCAGCTTACAATGATCATGATAGGGCTATCAAGTTTCTTTATGCTCTTGATCATAGCATATGGGAAGTGAGATATCCAGCATTGAGGAGTCCGCAGGTTATGACACATTGACCTGTGATGAGTTCTTCAGCAAGCTGAAGTCCACAGAGATTGCCAAGGAATCTCTTGCAGTACACAGAAACTCTTTGCCACAGCCACTGGCACTAGTTTATGGCTCTAGTCGTGGCACCACTACAGAACCGAGCACTTATGGCACTTGTGTTCTTGCTGGTGGTTTTGCTTTATCCTCCCTGGTCTCCGTCACTAAGGAGCAGGTGGATACTCTGGATGATGAAGAGCTTGCTCTCATTGCTAGAAGGTTCACCCATTTTCATAATGATAGACGGGATCAGAGGAAAAGTGGATTTAGTGGTTATTTTGAGTGTGGTGACA
Organism: Zizania palustris; assembly: GCA_019279435.1. Lineage (NCBI taxonomy): Eukaryota > Viridiplantae > Streptophyta > Magnoliopsida > Poales > Poaceae > Zizania > Zizania palustris. The sequence continues at coordinate 50,105,836 of JAAALK010000285.1, read as the reverse complement.
CTTCTCACATCAAGACCAACTATCCTAAGCTCAAAAGGAGAGATGAGAGTGAGCGCCCCAAATACCACAAAAAGGAGAGGAAAACCTTTGTGAAGGGCAAGCGCAGCAAGGTGGCTAAGAGGGTAGCCAAAGCTACTTCTAGAGCATTTGTTGCTGCTCTCAGCAACATTAACACTTCCTCCACTGAGGAGTCGAGCTCTGATGAGGAAGAGGAGTCCTCAAGGAAGGAGGAGAAGAAGGACAAAAAGGGACAAGATTTCACCAGCCTCTGCTTCATGGCCGATAGCGATCACAGCGGCGATGAGCTTGACTCATCTGAGATACCTCTATCCTATGACCAGCTTTCAATTAAGATAGATGAACTGAATGAAGTAGTTCTTGGTTAGGATAGATTGCTTGTGCAAGCTGTTAGAGATAGAAAAGAACTTAGACTTAGGCTAGAATATGTTTCTACTGATTATGCCATGCTTAAGTCTAGGGTTAATAATGCTGAATGTGAATCTTGCACTGTTGTCATGGGTGAGCTTGCTCAGTTGCGTTCTGTGCATGCTCAAACTCTTTATGATCTTGAGACTGCACAGAAGCAGCTTTTGATGGTTAATTCTAGTCCTCATGATGTAAATGAATGCATGAACTGTTCATTATTTCGTGAGAGCTCTTGGCCAAAACCAAGATGTGTGCTGACAGGGCAGGGTTAGCTCTGGGATTGGGTTTTGAGAGGATTCCTTCAGATAGTGAGAACAAAATTGTTTTTACCTCACCCACTACCTTAGAGAATGAAAGAGCCCAATTAGACACTCCATCAGCCAAAAAGCCTACCCAAACTCTAAATTTTACCACTCCTCATCACAAGAAAAAGTTTCCTCCTCCACTCAAGAAAAACCCTTAGCAGAAGCCCAAGGAGTCTGTAAAGATTGCTCCTATGACCCATGAGAGTACCCCTAGGAGAGTGTTTCATTGTTCCTATTGTCAGCGGGTGGGTCATTTGGTTGGGTTCTATTTTCATCGCATCAAGGATCAGCGACACTCGTAGACGTTGAGGTTCCAGGACATGCATTACCCATCTCTAGGTATGCATGAGTCTGAGTTTTACTCACGTCCTGTTTTCGAGGCTCCCCATACTTCCCGGAGAGGTTTTGCCCCTCGAGGTGTTCACCATGTTCCATATGGTGGTATACCCCATGTGAGTGGCTTTGTGCCTCGATAGGTTAGGAGACCTCGTCATACATTTGGGTCACAGAATGTAGGTAGACCTCACACTTTGCATCATTCTGATTTTCCTATGCATAGACAATCTATTTTTATTATTCCTACTACTCGTATCACTTAGTGTTGGATGCCTCATCATGCTTTCACTCACCCCAACACTGAGCGATCAAGATTCTCTTATCGTGTGTAGGTGCCAGACCGAGGCTTAGAGGGCACGTGGATCATGGACTTCGATTGTTCGTGCCATATGACCATAGATACAGCATGGTTCTCCAAACTCACCATAACAAAGCAAAAGGAACATATCACCTTTGGCAATAATCGAAGGAGTAGAGTGAAAGGTAAAGGTGTGGTAAGAATCAACTCGAATTTCACTCTCAAAGATGTTGCTTTGGTTGAAAACTTGGGATACAATTTGCTTTCTGTATCTCAATTGCTTGATGAGGGCTTCGAAGTGCGATTCCATAGCGATACTTTGCAAGTACTATATTATGATGGCGCTGTGGTTTGTAAGATCTTTAGAGTTGGGAGAGTTTTGGAGCTTATTTTTCTGAGTCATCTGGTTATTCTCATTTCCTTGTTGCACATTTAACTTACGAGCTTTGGAAGTGGCATAGGAGACTAGGGCATATGAGCTTTGAGTTGCTTGCGCGTATGAGTGCCCTAGGTCTGATCCGAGGATTGCCCAAGCTCAAGTTTGAAAAGAACTTAGTTTGCGCTCCCTGTCGACATGGAAAAATGATTGCCACTTCGCACTCGCCAGTCACCATGGTGATGACTGAACAACCCGGAGAACTTCTCCACATGGACATTGTAGGTCCTTCTTGGGTTAGTTCTTTAGGCGGCAAGTGGTATGTGTTAGTCATAGTCGACGATTTCTCTCGCTACTCTTGGGTCTTCTTTCTAGCTAGCACGGATGAAGTGTTTACACACTTTCGAAGCTTAGCTTTGATACTTTTTACTGAAATCCCTAGTGCATTGAAATTCATTCGAAGTGATAATGGTACTGAGTTCAAGAACAATCTCTTTGTTGACTTTTCCATGGAGCATGGCATAAAACACCAATTCTCTGCTCCACGGGTCCCTCAAAAAAATGGTATTGTTGAGAGGAAGAACCGCACTTTGGTTGAGATGGCTAGGATGATGCTTAATGAGCACAGGACTCCTAGAAAATTTTGGGTTGAGGCCATGAACACTGCATGTTACATCTCAAACCGAATCTTCTTGCGCTCAATTTTGAACTTGACATATTATGAGCTGCGTTTTGGGAGACAGCCGAAAGTTACTCATCTTTGCGTTTTTGGATGTCGATGCTTTATCCTAAAACGTGGAAATTTAGACAAATTTAAGTCGTGATCTTCTGACGGATCTTTTGGGATACACTACTCATGGTCATTCTTATCGTGTTTTTAATTTGGAAACTAACACTATCATCGAGTCATGTGATGTGACTTTTGATGAATCAACCCCCTCTGTTAGTTTTACTTTTGAACAGGCAAATGAACACAACATGAACAGACCATCTTCGAAGATGAAGATCCCGGATATTTCGAGGATGAACCCCTACTACCCACGACATCGACCCCCAGAGCTAACCCTGCTTCGACCACTTCAGCGCAAGGCCCCGAAGCAACTACCCCGACATCGGTAATCTTGGACCACTCCAGCGCACAAGTCGAGGGGGAGGCTGCATCTCGTCGTGAAGCCCAGCACCACATTCAGAAGATGCACCCTCCGGAGTAGATTATCGGTGAGCTTGACCAAAGGGTAACTCGTTCCTTCTTTCCCCTTACAGATTCTGCTTTTGTTGCTTATTTTGAGCCCTTAGATGTTAGTCATGCACTTTCTGATTCTAGTTGGATCAATGCCATGCATGAAGAACTTGAAAATTTTGAGAGAACCCAAGTCTGGACTTTAGTTGATCCTCCACCAAATGTTCATTTCATTGGACAAAATGGATTTTCAAAAACAAACAAGGGGGGATGAGACTGTAGTTAGAAACAAGGCTAGACTTGTAGCTCAGGGTTATTCTCAATTAGAAGGGATTGATTTTACTAAGACTTTTGCACCTGTTGCGCGTCAAGAGGCCATTAGGATTTTTCTTGCCTTTGCAACATCCCGGGGATTCAAACTCTATCAAATGGATGTCAAAAGTGCATTTCTTAATGGCTTCATAGATAAAGATGTCTATGTAAAACAACCCCCAGGTTTCGAGAACCCCAGATACCCCCATAGAGTCCTTAAACTTCATAAGGCTCTTTATGGACTCAAGCAGGCCCCTCAGACGTGGTATGATAGACTTCGGTCTTTTATGCTTGAGCGAGGGTATATGATGGGGTCAGTCGATAAAACCCTTTTTACTCTCAAGCATGGCAAAGATTTCCTCCTAGTTCATATTTATGTGGATGATATCATCTTTGGTGGCTCTTCTCTTGCTTTCGTTGCTGAGTTTGTAGAAATTATGAGCGGGGAATTTGAAATGTCCATGATGGGCGAACTCACCTTTTTCCTTGATTTGCAAATCAATCATAGAAAACAAGTTACTTTCGTTCATCAAACGAAGTACACCATGGACCTGCTCAAGAAGTTTCATATGTTCGATGCGAAGCCCCTCGCTACTCCGATGGCTACTTCGGTAGCATTGGATCCCGACGAGGATGGAGAAGTCATGGACCAGAAGGAGTTTTGGAGTATGATCGGCTCCCTCCTCTACTTGACAGCTACGAGGCCGGACATACACTTCGCTGTATGTCCGTGCTCTCGTTTTCAGGCTTCGCCACGAGCTTCGCACCACCAAGCGTTCAAGTGCATTCTCAGGTATCTCAACCATACCCTTGAGTTCGGCATATGGTATTCTGTGTCTTCCTCTTTGTGTCTTCGAGGTTATTCCGATGCGGATTTTGCTGGATGTAGGATTGATAGGAAAGTACCTCCGGTACTTGTCATTTTCTAGGTACCTCGCTGGTTTACTGGCCTTCCCGCAAATAGTCTAGTGTTGTACAATCAACGGCTGAGGCTGAATATGTTGCTGCAGCTAGCTGTTGCTCTCAGATTTTGTGGATGGTTTCCACTTTGCGGGATTTTGGTTTAGATTATAAGAGTGTGCCACTTTTCTGTGATAACACTAGTGTTATTTGTATTGCAAACAACCCGGTTCAGCATTCCAGAACCAAACATATTGATGTGCGATATCATTTTCTCAGAGATCACAATGAGAAGGGTGATATTGAACTTCAATATGTTGATACCCAACACCAGCTAGCCGATATTTTCCCAAAACCCCTCTATGCTTCGCGTTTCGCGTACTTGTGTGGGGAACTTGATGTTTGTCACCCTTATGGCATTTTGTGAGGAGGAGCACATTTTCAATGACGTGCATATGCTTCTCTTGTGTGAAATTACATTTACATGTTTTGCACTCATATGCCTTATTTTAATTTATGTACTCATGTCAGCTCAGCTCTGTTTCATGTATCTGATTCATGTTGTGCATGATTTTCTTCTTCAAAAATTAAACCATGATCACTACTTAGTCTTGAATCTAGCATGTTTAGGCAGGACTACTTTAGCTATCTTTTACCTACTTGATAGAAAAATCTTTTTCTCTGGATGCAAAAATTGCAACTTGAAATATCACTGCTTTCACATGGATATTCTTCAAACAATTGGTACACAATTTGTTCGATTATCAAAAATCAAAAATCCATGATTTAAGATACTAAGAGTGAAAAGATCTAGGTGGGTTTGTTTGTCGCACTACTTTATTCTAGACTGCTTACCATTACACTTTGGTATGAGTGGGATAATTTAGTGTATGCCAAAATCACCGCCTTAAGCTTCTGATGGCCTTCTTTCCTAGGCTTGGCTTGATTGGAAAGTATAAGGTAGAAAAACAAATAACCTATGGCACTATGAAAAGAATAGCAAGTATAAATTCTTTGCCAATCAAGGTTGTTTTCAAAACTCCATTTGAACTGGACTTGTCTGTCTGAAGTAGAAATTGACTAGCTTTGCGCAACCCTTGCTTTTACTTGTCTAGTTAACTTGATTGAGTGGTTATGCTTTTATTTCAAAATGATGAAATCACATGCTGTAATCATGCTTTTAGATCATGTTAAATTGAGCTGAGCACATGAAAGTTGGCATTAACTTTGGCATATTTTTACTTTATATGTCTTTGTACTTCTGCCCATTTCAAAGCTTTGCATCTTTTAATTGCTCCTTGATGCTTTCATTGCCAAAGGGGGAGAAAATTTTGAGTTCTCTGCAGTAAGGGGGAAAATAACTCAGGGGGACTTTTCATGCCTTGCAAAGAGAGACATGTGCCGAAGGGGCTTTTACTCTTTTGAAAGGGGGGAGAGAAATTCTTTTGTCAAGTGACATGATTTGGCTCTTTTCTGAGTTTTTATGGTCACTAGTGTGCTGAAATTTTTCAAATTTTCTTGAACTTAATTTTGGTTGTCAATGCACTCATCAAGGGGGAGATTGAGAAACCAAGGGGCGGTTTCGAAGTCTGTGATGAGTGATTGATAGGATTTACCTTCTAGCTTCGAAGGGGTCCCTCCGAAGGGGTTCGGAGGTTATTTCACTGAAGGGTTCGGTGGGTTCGGTTGCAGCGGAGTGTTACTGTCAGAGGGGTCTGATAGTACATGATGACATGGTCGTACCAAAGGGTTCGGTACTTGGGCGGTACACCAGAGTGTGTACCGGAGGTTGTTTACCCGGAGAGATCTCTGGGGTACTAGAAACATTTGTCTATCTGTCTCTGGTGTGCAGGTGACTTCAGATACAACAGGCGGTTCGCAGCAAGTGAACCTAGGTCAAGCGGGAGGCTTGATGCCAGGCGAGCAGGGAGCTCGGTCATGAAGGCTACGTGGGGTCGAGGTCGGTACTCGGGTCAAGGTGCGCCAGGCAAAGGCGGAGAGTGCGGATGGTGGCTTTGGCTGAAGGTACCCCGAGGCAAAAGTCCTCGGAAGTGAGGCACTTCGAAGGGTGCTCCGGACAGAGTGATTTCGAAGTATGGTGGACGAAGTTCTCAGCATTGAGGCAAGACGTTCGAAGTGTGCTCCGGATGGAGGCACTCGAAGGGTCACTCGACGGAGGTCTCAGAAGTCAAGGTGCACTCAAAGCCTATTCCGTAGGATACTGTTTTCAAAATAGAAGGCTACTTTAGCCTAAAATTTGAAAAGCTCCCATTCACCCCCCCCCCCCCTCTCTGATCGCCACTTTTGGTCCAACAAATTACAACTTCCTCTTTTTCTTCCTTAATATAAGAAAGAACTTCGCTACAAATTACGTGCGTGACCTCTCCGTGACTCCCCCAAGGAATGGAAAATTGAGGACGCCTGTGAGACGTTAAGGCTTAGAAGATAGCCCATTGTTGGCGGAGCCATTCGTTAACCTCTAGTACTTTAAGGTCATTGTCTAGAGAGTACAACAAATCCTAAAAGCATTCCAAATAAATCTTTTTCATTCATTAAAAGCAAGACAGGAATACAATTTTTTTACAGAACAAGGTCCTAAGGAGAGTTAGACCTTCGGGTCCGGAGGAGGTATGCTTGACGAAGGCATTGCCGGAGGCAGCGTCCGCGCTTGCTTTTGATGATGGGCTTCATCGATCCATGCCTTCACTGATGTCGAACCTTCAGCTTTCCATGTTGCCTGAAAAGCTTCCCAGGCTGCGGCGACATCAGTTGAAGGGGTCAACAGCCGATCGCTTGCATAGTTGGTAGGCGCTCTGCCTACGTCTAGCGCAATAGAAAGCCCAATGTCCTCTAAGTGGCGAAGAACTCCGAGTGCAGCTACTTGTCCGAAGATCTCTCCGTACCAAGTCCCCGAAGTCTTCATGGTCTTCGTCACTGCTTGGATCATCTTCAACCTCCGGGACAAAGGCTTGTTCGCTGACGAGGAAGAAGCACAAGACGTCCCGAAGTATTCCAAGACGCCCCAAAGGACGTCCATGGTCTCAAAGGCCGTACTGCAACACTTTGACCATTCCGCGACCAAAGCCTCTGACAAAGCACGCAAGTCGTGGACCAGAGTGCTGAGCTCAGTCATCTTCGTCATGAGGATGGTCTTCTGAGCAAGCAGCTGTCGTACCTCATCAGCTTAACATTAGCGCTCTTCCCAAAGTCGTACGGCCTCAGCTTCGGAGACTTCTTAGGCCTCTCGAAGCCTTTCAACTTCGGTCCATAGTACCACCTGCTCAGCCAGAAGCTCTTCGTTCGCAGCCTCTAGCTCTTCCTTCGCACTCCGCTCCACACGGACAATCTCCTCCAAGTCCAAAGTCCTACCCTCGAAGTCGGCAAGACTCTCCTAGAGGGTCGTTACCTTCTCTTTAAGCCGGTTGCATTCGCGCTCATTAGAAGTTGTAGCCGCGCGAGAAAGAACAATGTGCTGCCAAAAAAGCAAGGTGAGTATGGTATGTATTTCAAATAAAACTAACATGTGTAGGTGTACCGTACCTGGTAGGTAGCCCATTCAAGGGCAGTGCCCAGCTCCGACCCTTCGGCCTCGCTTATTATGGAGACCAGCTCAGTATCGCCCACCTCTCAGCTAACCTGAACTAGGGGCTCTAATAAAGGTCGAAGCTCTATCCTCTACTTGAGAAAAGGGGCCAAGAGGGGGAGCCTTGCCAAGGAACTCCGGTCGTCATCTGTAGGAGAAGGCCCCGAGCGAAGGAAAGCATCCTACAAAGCCTCTGTAGACTGCCCCCCGTCGGTTGACTCAGATTGAGTCAACCCCACTGCGGGAATAGGCATTGGCCAGGATTTGCCTTTTCCTTTCTTAGGGGTCATCACTCGCACCGGAGCCACCTCCACTGGATTTGATTCTACAAATATGAAGGTATGTACCTGTAACACCATGAATTTTATAAATTAAATAATTGAAGAAAATAGAAATTTTGAAATGAATAAATTAAGTTTGCATAATAAAATGGTTGAATTAATTGGAAAAACCTTAAGGAAGAATGAAATAAAGTAATCAAAAATTTACGTGTCTGAAGTCAACTAATTAGGTTTGAACCCAAAGAGGCATCTAAATAAAAAATTTTAGAAAACTTATTTTTACAGGAAAGGGATTATTTTTTATTTTTGAACAAACTAAAAATGTCCAAGTAAATAAAACGTGAGGGAATAATTCGAATTTTGAGCTAAGAAAAATATGGTAGGCTCATAAGACCAAAATATAATTTTGATAGTTTTATAAATTTTGGATCCTTTGCTGATAGCTCTTATTTTATGAATGAATTTCTGTAATTAGTTTATTCAGAAAAAAATTTATTTAAGCTTGGGTCGCACCCCTCCTTTCCCTCTCTCCAAGCCAGCCCAGCACATCCCCTCTCTCGCGTCCCACTGACATCCGGCCCCCACCTGTCGGCCTCCTATGCCCAACTCCCACGGGCGCCCTCTCCCTCCCTCTCTCTTTCCCTTACTATCGCCGGGCCCCACCTGTCAGCGCGGAGCCCCGCACCTGCGCCCGCCTCCTCCCACTGCCCGGTGGCCCCCGCCTATCAGCGCCAATGGTTTTCCCCGCCCGCCTGATGATAGACACAACCCACCTGTCGGAACTATCTTCCCCGTGACGACCGCCACCAAACCGAGCGCCAGCCGAAACCCTAGCAACCGCATCCACCTTTGCCGGCCCCCTTCTGCCGAACTAACCCCAAAATTGCACCCCTTGATCCGGCGATGAATTCCCCATTAAATTCCTCCCGATTCTGTCCCGGTTCGATGTATCACCATGCAACCCGAGCTCGCTGGCATTAATGAGCCATTCCTCTCGGCTTTCCCCCGATTGCGCCCAATTTGGTTCCGCCGGCGACCCCTATAAAACCCTCCTACCTCCTGCGTTACACCGCGTCCAGAAAACGCTCAGCCCCCATAATCCTGAGCCCCGCAGAGCCCAAACTCACCACCGCCCCCTTTTCCATCTCCAGCCATCGATCACCGTCACCGAAGACCATTGCTGCCCTCACCAACGACACCTACGGATCCACCGTCGTCCCCTCTACACTGGTGACCCTTCTGTTTGTTCTACCGACTATCGGAGCTCCGTCCCCATCATCCACCCGAGAGCCCTCCGTCGCCTCGCCCGTCACCGGCCTCGACCGCTCACCGTCGACCCATAATTTCGGTACCATCCCGCCCCTTACCATATTCTCATTCCATTTCTGCTCATGGATCATGTTCTAGGCCATTGCCGCCATCGCTAGTCGTGCTGCCATCTCCTGCCGTCGCTGGAGAAGATGGGGGTCTCATGCCATTGTCGTGCCCATGCCGAATCCCATCTACGTTGTCTGATCCATAGTGAAGGGCCCAGATTAGATCGCTAATGGAGCGCTCTAATCTGTTTACCCAGCACTGACCGGTATCGGGAAATCGCAGTCGTCCGTCGCCACATAAGCCCCCGCCTACGTCCTAGTCGTTGATCCGTACCGGTCTAGATGTTTTAATCTCAGCCATCCATTTCTCTTTAAAACCCCATGTCAATCCTGGCTGCCCGTGCGTACCCCTTCATCCAGATCTAATCATATCCATCCATTTTCATTTAAAAATCCCTCGTACGCCCCACCTCACTATCAACCATCTCATGCGGATCCGAGGGCCCATATTGCTCCGGTGCATGCTCACAGTGCGTTGGTTCATGGTAGACCTGGCTCAACGTGGACTAGAGGCCGTTTTATTTTAAATAAAAATTCTAGAAAATTGTTTAAAACTTCAAAAATTTATATCTTCATCAAATTAACCCCAAATTTTACCATTCAAATTTTAGATAGCTTATATTTTATTCTCTTCATATTCATCCAATAAAATTTATATGTTTATAGTAAACTTTTATATTGTTTTAATTAGAGTTTAAATAAAATTTGAGAATAATCATTTCAAACATCAAATTCTTAACTCCTTTGGAATTAACTCTGAAATTTACCATTCAAACTTCAAAACATTTATCTTCCTGTCTTCTACATTTTTAATACCGAGAAAATTATTCTTAAACTTTAAAATTTCTTAACTTCCCCATTTTTACTCCAAAATCCACCATTTTCAGTTTCAGACAATCCCTTCTTTCATTCTCTACAACTTTAACCAATTTAATTAAAATGCTTGTACTGTTTATTTTATTGTTTCTCTCAATTGTTTATTAGTCTCGCTTTGCATGTCTCGAAGATTACGACACCGTCAAGGAGCCAGACTATTTTCCCCGAGGTTCCTCCATCTCCATTTACAAATCCAAGCAACTCACCACACTAAATTTTGAGCATATTAAACCTAGTTTTCTTAAAATATCGCTAAAACCCATATGTTATAAATGCATTAGTCAAATTGAAAGCCTTACATTATATTTATTTAGATCCCCGACCTTGAAGTGCAAACCCAAGCCATGCTATTGAGCCAAAAACTTCTTGTCACCATAATAGTATTATTATTAGATAGTGTCCAATGTATTGACACAACCGCTATAGGATAAAAACGAGTCGTAGATACGTGGAATTCTATAATATGATCCCCATTATTCCTCTCATCTCTGGTATTCTATTGGTCTCGGAGTTTTGGTTAAGTATGTTAGCATGGTGGGTTCCAGGTGCAAGCGAGGGCATTGGTTAGTCACACCCGGAGCACTATAAGGACCGGTCTATGGGATCCGTTTGCAAAGCACTTCCGTACTAACCACACATCGAATGGGTAAGTCCTAACTAGAGGTATGGGACGTTCCAACTTGAGGCACCATTTGGAGATGGGTCAAGTAGCATCCGCGGGTGACTTGTACCGGCGAGGTGCAAAATGGGTGCGTCGTTGTCTAGTGCGCTGGCGCGCAGACGAAACCTATAGCGGGTGTTATCGAATTGGAGCGCCTCATGCTAAAGGTTTTGGCATGAGTTTTTGTGACTTGGGTCATTTAAACACACTGCGGTGTGCAGAGATGAGTGACTTGTGGGTATAGTAGTACACCTCTGATCAGAGTTTAAAATCTTTTCAAAAAGCCGAGCCCACGGTCAAGGGCGAGTTGTGTGACATCTCGCAGTTAGTTTACATTTATGTATGTTGCATGATGGAATGGCATGTAAGTACTATTGAGTGAGGAGGGCTGACTGTACTCCTCGACTTAGAAGATGTTTCATTGTTCATTCTTATTATTTAGTACAATTAAATTTGACGACATTAAATGCTGCAACTTGAAAATGTACTTTTCCGCACTTTAAACCCTTATCATTCCGCTGTTATTACCCTGCATAATTATTACATTCTGGGTGTCTTGTTGAGTACTTTTGTACTCACCTCCGTTGATTAAAATTTTTATACGACGAGTTCTATGAAGACGGAGGTCTGGAGTAGCTGTTCCAGTCAAGGATGCGAGTCCTAGAGCAAGCTGTTCATCACCAAGATTTTTCTCTTTATTATTAAATTCAGTGTGATAAAATAGCATGTGAGCTATACTTTGTTTGTCATATGTACAAGGTCATGTGATGAACATCTTGTATTTATTGTTTTTCTATGGAAATTCAATAAAGTTCCGGTTTTATGTAAAATCGGGGTGTGACAGTACCATTATTTAAATGATACAGGTAAAAAATAAGCCAAGCTCAATTGGTAAAGGTGTATCTCAACCACCTTGCTGCCGAACGAGTATCGGACTACTCGGATGTTCAAACACCCCAGTGAAGTCCTCGTCGAACTCCTCAGAAGATTGGACCGAAGCAATGATTGCAGGGGTCCCCTCGGTCGCGGCAACCACCACTTCATCTGGGGCGGGACCGTCCGTTTCTAGGGTCCGAACCCCTTCGGCCTCAACTCCGCTGTGGCGCCCTGATTTAACAAATCGGAACATTATTGAATTTCCAAAGAAAAACAATAATACAAGAGGTTCATAATGTGACAATCGTACATACGACAAATATTCATGGTACGCAGACCATATTATTACATCAGAGTTAAATAAAACAGTAATAAAATAAAATGCATGACGAATGCCTTCTTCAAGATCTTTCCGCTTGACTGGGTCGCTACTCCAGACCATCCTCGTGGTAGGCATCCTCTGAAGTGTGTCCAACGGGTATGAGTACAAAAGTACTCAACAAGCCACCGCAGATGCAAGTAATAATGCAAGATAATAACAAAGGAAGGATAATGGTTAAAAGTGCGGAAAAGTACATTTCAGTTATTGCATTTAGTGTAGTCAGATTTAATCACGCGGAATAATAAACATGAACATCAATAATATCATCTAACTCGAGGAGTATGTTTTCCCTCCTCGCGCAACAGTCCTTACATGCCAAACCATCATGCACATACATATCAAAAGTAAACTAACTGTGGGATGTCACGCAACCCGCCCTTGACCGTGGGCTCGGCTTTTCGAAAAGATTTATGACTCTGATCAGAGGTGTACCACTGTACCCACAAGGCACACACTCATCCCAAACACCAAAGTATAACGAGATTACCCATACCACGGGAACTCATGCCAAAACCTTGGCATGAAATGCTCCAAGCGATAACCACCTGCTCTAGGTTTCACCAGCGCGCCGGGCCGCATCCCGGCTAACGTCGCACCCCCTTTTTAAATAAACATGAAATATCCAAAGTAAACATACTATTTTTATTAAATAAACATGAAATATCCAAAGTAAACATACTAATTTTCCTTAAAGAGCATTTGGATACTTTATTAAATAAACATGAAATATCCAAAGTAAACATACTATTTTTATTGTATGAACATGTAGAGAATAATATTACAAATTTTTTGGAATTGAAATGGTAATTTTTGAAGTTAAAATGCGCAAGATATGAATTTTAGAAGTTTAAAGTCATTTCTGGAATTTAAATTAAATCCCAAAACAGTCTCGGGTCCACGGTGAACCCATGCACTGTGCACGTGCACTGGATCCAGATTCGTCGTTAGATCATGATCGGGCGGCCACGGGCGAGGCGGGAGGTTTAAATGAAAAAGGACGCGCGAGATTAAAAGGCCGAACTGGTATGTGATGGACGGCCCAGATTAAACGTGGGTTTTAAATATTAACGAACGCGCGAGATTAAAATGTACCCCTTCGCTTAGATCCGACGGCGTAGATTAAACTGCATAGAGGATTTAATCGGTACCGTTAGATCCAGATCGCACGGCCAGGATCGAATCCGACAAGGCACGGGTACTTGACCCATGCCGGTCATCTTCTCTCGCGATGGCGAGCAGGCCAGAGGCCACGGCGAGCGACGACGGTCGTGACTAAGGGCTAAAATGGATGAAGGGGACTACGGGGATCACGAGGATACCTTCGGAGGGGCTTGGGGTCGACGGAGTGGGGTCGGCGATGAGCGGAGGCGGCAAAGATGTTTGGGTCCTCGTCGGCGAGGGAAATCCGGTGGGGTTCATCGGTGATGGAGGGGTGGCCGAGGTCGGTGAGGTCCTTGCGGTCACAGCGGTGCGGTCGGCGAGGACGGAGGGGGACTCCGGCGACGACGAGTGGCGGCTGGAGTGAAGGCGGCGGTGAGGTGTTTAAGTGAGCATCATGGGCATTTGGTTCGGTTCTGGTGCAATTGCGAGCGAGGGGTGGATGCGGGGCACCAGGGGGGGTTTAAATAGGGTCACCGGCGGGGGCAGAGGGGGCGCAATTGACGGTGGCCGAGAGTAAACGCGTTTTTAAACACCGGCGAGCTCGGTTGCAAGGGTTCAACGAACCTGGACGCGAATTGGTCGGAATTGAGGAGGGGGAAACGGTTGCTGGGGATTGGGCGAAGTAATGGCGGGCTCAATTCGGGGAGAGGGGGTCGGGGCAGCGGATCCGAGGCGCGTTATGGCGTCGGCCGGTGAGGGGGGGATTTGGGGGCGGATCTCGCGGGGAAGACGGATCCAACAGGTGGGGGCCACTGGGCAGTGGGTGCGAGCGAGCGGGCGAGGTGACTGATGGGTGGGGTCGGGCGGTCGGGCAGTCGGGCGCGCGCGCGGAGAGGAGGGGGGTCTCTGACGGGTGGGGCCCGGGTGTCAGACGGGGCGCGCGGAGAGGAGTGGGCTGGTCCGGCCGGGAGAGAGAGAAAGGGAGGGGGAGGCCCGGTATTGTTTAAATGATTTTCTGATTAAAATAATTACAGAAAATGGATTAAAATAATTGGGCTAATTCCAAGGTTGATAAAAATTTGTAAAAATTCTCAAAAATATATCTTCTCCTTGGGATCATATACAAAATCTTCTAGCCCTTGGTTGGTCATTTCCTCTAGGTTCTAGTTCAAAAAGGTTAAGGAGGGCATTAAAGGTATTTCTAAAACAAATAATTCCAGGAAATAGATTAATCGACATTTTTATTTCTTTAGAAATTTGGGGTGTTACAAACCTATCCCCCTTATAATGAATCTCGTCCTCGAGATTGGAACGCTACTCGAATAGCTCAAGGTATTGGGCTTTCAGCTCGTCTTCCTTTTGCCATGTGGCTTCTTCGGCGGGGTGATTGTCCCACTGAACCTTGCAGAAGCGAACCACATGGCTCCTAGTTACCCTTTCCTTAGTTTTCAAGACCTTGATGGGCTTCTCGATGTAGGTCAAATACTCTTGGATGTTGAGCTGTTGGAGATCGGCTTGCTCGGCGGGTACACGAAGACACTTCTTCAGCTGAGAGACATGGAACACATCATGAACTCCTGCCAAGGATGGAGGCAGTTCTAGTTGATATGCCACTTCTCCTTGCCGTCGGAGGATCTGAAAAGGTCCGACGTAGCGGGGTGCTAGCTTGCCTTTCATGTTGAACCTTTGAGTGCCACGGAGGGGAGTGACTCGGAGATAGACATAATCACCCTCCTCAGAGGTTAGATCTCTTCGTCGGTTATCAGCGTAGCTCTTTTGTTGGGACTGGGCTATTTTCAATCTGTCCCTGATGATCTTGACCTTCTCTTCTGCTTCTCTCAATATATCTATCCTGAACAGTTGCGATTCTCCGGTCTGATCCCAGAGCAGTGGTGTTCTGTATTTACGCCCGTAGAGCGCTTCGAACGAGGACATTTGCAGACTGGCTTGATAGCTGTTGTTGTAAGAGAACTCCGCATAGGGCAAGTTCTTGTCCCACATTCCGCCAAAGTCTAGAGCGCAAGCTCTAAGCATATCCTCCAAAATCTGGTTAACCTTTTCGGTTTGACCATCAGTTTGAGGATGATAGGCGGTGCTAAAGTTCAGCCGGGTGCCGAGTTCCTCTTGAAGGTTCTTCCAAAACTTAGAGGTGAACTGACTCCCACGGTCAGATACAATCTTCTTTGGAACTCCGTGTAGGCACACGATCCGGGTCATATACAACTCGGCCAACTTGGCGACGGTGTAAGTTGTCTTGACGGGGATGAAGTGAGCCACCTTGTTGAGTCAGTCGATGATCACCTAGATAGAATCATGGCCGGCTTGGGTCCTGAGTAGTCCCGTGATGAAGTCCATCCCTATTTCTTCCCACTTCCATTCGGGGACCTTGAGGGGTTGCAATAGTCCAGCAGGTCTTTGGTGCTCTGCCTTGACTCGCCGGCATGTGTCGCACTTGGCCACATACTCAGCTATTTCCCTCTTCATGCTGACCCACCAATATTTTTCCTTCAAGTCTTGATACATCTTTGTACTCCCAGGATGTATGGAGTATAGAGTATCGTGGGCTTCTTGAAGGATGAGGGCCTTCAACTCAGGCTTGTCGGGTACGCATATCCGGTTTCCAAACCAGATGGTACCATGCTCGTCCTCGGAGAATCTAGGGGCTTTACCCTTCCGCATGTTCTGCTGGATCTCCAAGATGTTCGGGTCTTCCTTCTGCTTTTCTTGGATATGGTCTATCAAGACAGGTCTAGACTCCAAGGCAGCGAGGTACGCTTGGGTGGTGATCCCTAAATTCAGCCTTTCCATCTCTTTGTATAGTAAAGGGGTCTGGTCCTATATCATGATGGCATTGCAGTACCCTTTTCGACTAAGGGCGTCTGCCACCACATTTTCCTTGCCTGGATGATAATGGATGCCCAAGTCATAATCCTTGATCAGTTCCAACCATCTCCTTTGCCTGAGGTTCAGGTCCGGTAGGGTGAATATATACTTGAGGCTCTTGTGGTCGGTGAAGACCTCACACCGATTTCCCACAAGGTAATGTCTCCATATCTTCAAGGCATGAACCACGGCTGCTAACTCCAAGTCGTGGGTTGGGTATTTCAACTCATGCGGTCTCAGCTGTCGGGACGCGTAAGATATAACCTTCCCATCTTGCATCAAGACACATCCCAATCCTTGACGAGAGGCAACATAGTAGACGTGGAAGTCTTTCCGAATGTCCGGTAGACTCAAGATAGGACCGGACACGAGCTTTTTCTTGAGGGTTTGGAAGCTTTCTTCACAATTTGGGGTCCACTCAAATTTTACCTCCTTTTGCAGCAGTCTGGTCATAGGCTTGGCGATCTTCGAAAAATTCTCGATGAACCGGCGGTAGTATCCGGCCAATCCGAGAAAACTCCGGATCTCGGTCACGATCGTGGGCTGCAGCCAGTTGGTCACTGCTTCCACGGTGGTTGGGTCCACTGCTATTCCTCTGGCAGATATGACATGACCGAGGAACTTCACCTCAGATGACCAAAACTCGCACTTGCTGTATTTGGCGTACAGTTGCTGCTCCCTTAGCTTTCCGAGAGTCAGACGGAGGTGGATTTCATGTTCTTCCTTGGTCTTGGAGTAGACGAGGATATCGTCGATGAATACCATGATGAACTTATCCAAGAACTCCAAGAACACATTGTTCATCATGTTCATGAAAAAGGTCGGGGCATTCGTGAGTCCGAACGACATCACTGTATACTCGTAGAGTCCATAGCGGGAGGTGAAGGCAGTCTTGGGGATGTCCTCTTCTATAATCCTCAATTGGTGATAACTGACCTGAGGTCAATCTTGGAAAACACCGAGGATCCTTTCAGTTGATCGAACAGGTCGTCGATCCGAGGCAATGGGTACTTGTTCTTGATGGTTACGTCGTTCAGGGCTCTATAGTCCACGCACATCCTTTTAGTCTTGTCCTTCTTCATGGCAAAGATGACCGGTGCACCCCAGGGTGAGGTACTCGGTCGGATGTACCCTTTCTTCTCCAGGTCTTCGATATTGCTCTTGACTTCGGCTAGTTCATTGGTGGCCATCCAGTATGGGCGCTTGGAGATTGGAGTGGTCCCGGGGACGAGTTTGATTATGAATTCGATGTCCCACTTGGGAGGCATTCCTGGTAGGTCCCCTGGGAAGACGTCCATGAACTCCTTGACGATGGGCACTTCTTCAAGGGCTAGCGAGTGAAGAGACGCTTCAAGTGGTTTGCGGTTGGTCATCCGAAAAGTGACGGCTTCTCCTTTGGGGTTGGTCACTGTTACGGACTTGTTGGCACAGTCGATCACTCCCTTGTGCTTCATCAACCAATCCATCCCTAGGATGAGGTCGAGTCCGGTGCACTTAATGAGGACTGGCTCGGCCCGGAACAATACTCCTTGGATCTCTATCTTAACCTTAGGACTGTATAAGTGGGCTAAGGTTTTATTGCTTGGAGTGGCAATCATCATGGGGAATGATAGAGGAAGTACTTCCAAGTCATTGGTTTTCACAAAATCTTCCGAGATTAAAGAGTGTGTTGCTCTAGAGTCAAATAGAATCATAGCTGGTATGGAATTTGCGGTAAACGTACCGAGCACGACTTCGGGAGTCTCCTGAGCTTCCTCTGCGCTAATGTGGTTGACACGGGCACGAACCACCTGGTTGGGTGCCGCGCCTTGGTGCTGCTTGGGGTGAGGACACTGGTGCGAGTAGTGCCCTTCCTTCCGGTAGTTGAAGCAGACTACCGGCCTCCCTTGGCGATCCTTCAAGATCGGGGCCTTGGCGGTGGGCGTCGGCTGAGTGGCCGGAGCTGGTGGAGCGGGGCAGGGATGCCCGGCGTTGGATCCACTGGCGGCGTGGGGTGGCCTGTAGGCGGGCCTAGGATGGTAGGTGGGCGCTGGTGGCGGAGGGATGAAGCGGGGCCTTTGGGAATTCGCCTGCTGATGCTTGAAGGCGATCATCTTCCTCTTCTTGAGGTCCAACTTGTTCTGCTTAGCCTCTTGGATGAGCGCTTTGTTCACCAACCGTTGAAAGTTGACGTAGTCGGTGGTGACGAGCTGGATGGACAGCTCATCCTTAAGTCCCCGGAGGAACTTGGCCTGGCGGAGGGCGTCGGTCCGCACCTCTTCTGGCGCGTAGCGTGCCAGACGGTTGAATTCATGTAGATACTCCATGAAGGTCCGGTTGCCCTACTGCAGGTCACGGAACTCTTGCTGCTTGACCGCGATAACTCCGGCGGGGACGTGGGCGGCGCGAAAGGCGATGGTAAACTCCGCCCATGTCACCACGTGGTCCTCAGGCTGGGACTCACGGTAGTTGTCCCACCACTCGGCGACGGACCTTGGAGTTGATGAGTGGCGAAGGCCACTCTCTCCCGATCGGTGTAAGGGAGGAGGTCCAGCTTCTTCCCTATGGTGCGGAGCCAATCTCCGGCCTCCATGGGGTTGGTGGTGCTAGAGAAAATTGGGGGACGCACGTGCAAGAACTCCGAGAGTTGGGGCACAAGTGCTGGTGCTGGTGCGCGAGGGGCAGCTCCACAATCTGGAGCCGGTCCAATTGAGCCTGTTGGTGCTGCATCTGAGTGAGGAGGGCGGTGATCAGCTGGTTTTGATTCGCCATCATCTCCGCCAAGGTGGGGTGGTTGGCGGACGGTGACCCAGTTGTCGTGGGCACAACACCTTCGGGCAAGCCGTGGCTTCCTCCTTCTCCATTGTTGGAGACGGTGTTCTGGTTGTCGGCCATCTTCTGAACATAAGATGTTATAAGGTAAAAAGATGATGAAACAATATTGCAATCAAAATGGCCCATAGGGCTCATATATATATAAACCAAGTGGTATAAAATGTTCATTACATTCAGCTCTTATTTTAATATACCTACAACACCAACTCGTTGTAGGTTGTACCACAACATTATTTCAAACAACGATAGCTAACGCCTACTCGCCATCGGAGGCGGTCTCCGTGCTCTCGGAACCACGAGTACGCGGATCCCGAGGGACGGTGGGCTCGAGAAAATTCTCTCGATGATTGGGTCGGAGACGAGGCCGGGGCGTGGTGCAGAGGCGCTGGCGGTGGACGGTCCGGCGGTGGAGGGGTGTGGCGGGATCCTCTTGGGGCGAGGGGCAGGCTCGCGGATGGGCTCCTCTTCCTCGGGAGGAGGGGAACCATCTCCGCAATATCCTTCTACAGCTGCATGATCTTCCGCTGCAGCTCGCCATTCTGTGGATCAAGTTCTTCGTCTCCTCACGAAGAAACTCAACCGCCTCATGGTGCTCATCGGCGTCGAGCACGGCCTCGGTATGGAGGTCGTCCATGGCCTGAAGAAGACGCGACTGTCGGGCCATGACCGGATCACGAACGGAGTGAACTCCGAGGTAGATACTATGGTATGCACCAGGAGTGCGCTTCGGCACAAGCTGAAAGGACGAGTTTTGAAGACGATCATCATAGATCATCCTCAACTCCATAAGGGCCTAGAGGGCGACGCGTTGGCACGCGACATTGAAAGTCGGGCCCCCAAGTGCTGTCATGTAGGGCGGCAGGTGCTCTCCGGAGCCGTGGACGGGTGAGGGAGACATCGCAAGGTCCGGCGAATTCTTCCAGGTACACCCCCTGGAATTCGGGCTCGAAGAGGAACCCGAGGAAAGTGAGCATCATGCGGAGCTACCTGACGAAGCCCTCTTAGTGGCGGCAGTAGCTGTGAACTTGGTAGACATGCATCTACAAAACAACAAGTTGAAGAAAAGTGAGGGAGGAACAAAGTTTATAAAGTAGGTTTTCGAGAAATAATTTTCTGTAGCTATTGGCTAGGCTAGTCCGTTGTCTTCCTACAGTCAAGTCGGCTCTGATACCATCTTGTGGCGCCCCCGATTTAACAAATCGGAACATTATTGAATTTCCAGAGAAAAACAATAATACAAGAGGTTCATCATGCGACAATCATACATACGACAAGTATTCATGGTACGCAGACAATATTATTACATTAGAGTTAAATAAAAACAGTAATAAAATAAAATGCATGACGAACGCCTTCTTCAAGATCTTTCCGCTTGACTGGGTCGCTACTCCAGACCATCCTCGTAGTAGGCATCCTCTGAAGTGTGTCCAACGGGTATGAGTACAAAAGTACTCAACAAGCCCACCGCAGATGCAAGTAATAATGCAAGATAATAACAAAGGAAGGATAATGGATAAAAGTGCGGAAAAGTACATTTCAGTTATTGCATTTAGTGTAGTCAGATTTAATCATGCGGAATAATAACATGAACATCAATATATCATCTAACTCGAGGAAGTACGTTTTCCCTCCTCGCGCAATAGTCCTTACATGCCAAACAATCATGCACATACATATCGTACGTAAACCTAACTGTGGGATGTCACGCAAGCCGCCCTTGACCGTGGGCTCAGAATTTCGAAAAGATTTATGACTCTGATAAGAGGTGTACCACTGTACCCACAAGGCACGCTCTCATCCCAAACACCAAAGTGTAACGAGATGACCCATACACGGGAACTCGTGCCAAAACCTTGGCATGAAATACTCCAAGCGATAACCACCCGCTCTAGGTTTCACCGGCGCGCGGGCCGCATCCCGGCTGTGTGGTTTTTAGATTGTTTAATTGAATGTGTATTTATTGTATTTATTTATATTGGGAAGACTACGACGCCGCGAGGAGCCGGAATACTTCCCGGAAGTTCCTCCCTCCCCTTTCGCTGAACAAGGCAAGTCACCCAAACAACCACTTTTGAGCATATTGAACCCATGTTTTACTAAACTATCACTAAAATACATAGGATATACATGCATTTGTCAAATGAAACCCTACCAATATATTTATTAGGATTCCCCGAACTGATGTGCAAACCAAGCCATGCTATCTAGCCTAAACTCCTTGTCACCATATGTTTAGTATTATTAGCTAGTGTCCAATGTATTGACACGATTGCTATAGGATTAAAAATGAGTCGTAATGATTGGAATCTACTATATGATCCCCGTTATCCTTATCTCTAGAATTCTGTTGGTGATAGAGTTTTGGTTGTGAGTGTATGCATGGTGGGTTCCGGGTGCAAGCTAGGGCATTGTCGGTAGCACCCGGGGCACTATAAGGACCGGTCTGCGGGATCTGTTGCAATACACTTCCGTACTAACCACAAGTCTATTTGGGTCAATTTAAAGAAACCAAGTTGTTAAGTTTCTGAAAATTGATTTTATGAATAATTTAAAATGAACTATAATGATATATTGTCCTTTAATAAAAGAGATAAGAGTGTGAACAATTTTATTTTAAGTTTTCTAACCAATTCAAAATAAGAAGTTCAGAGAAAACTTAGTGGTTCAATTCTATAACAGGAAAAGAATAAAGATAAATTTTGCTGAAATTTAAATAATTGAATTTGTAATTTTCCTTAAAGAGCATTTGGATACTTTATTAAATAAACATGAAATATCCAAAGTAAACATACTGTTTTTATTGTATGAACTGTAGAGAATAATATTACAATTTTCTGGATTTGAAATGGTAATTTTTGAAGTTAAAATGCGCAAGATAGAATTTTAGAAGTTTTAAGTCATTTCTGGAATTTAATTAAATCCCAAAACAATCTCGGGTCCACGGTGAGCCAGGCTCACGGTGAACCCGCACCCTGTGCGCGTGCACCGGATCTAGATCCACCGTTGGATCACGATCGGGCGGCCACGGGCGAGGCAGGAGGTTTTAAATGAAAATGGACGCGTGAGATTAAAAGGCCGAACCGGTATGCGAGGACGACCCAGATTAAACGTGGGTTTTAAATATTAATGAACACGCGAGATTAAAACGTACCCCTTCGCTCAGATCTGATATCGTAGATTAAACCGCACAGAGGATTTAATCGGTACCGTTAGATCCAGATCGCACAGCCAGGATCGAATCTGACACGGCACGGGTACTCGACCTGTGCCGGTCGTCTTCTCCGGAGACGGCGAGTGGGCCAGATGGCCACGGCGAGCGACAACGATCGTGACTAAGGGCTTAAATGATGAAGGGGACTACGGGATTCACGAGGATACCTTCGGAGGGGTTGGGGTCGAGGAGCAGGGCGGCGACGAGCGCGAGGCGGAGAAGATGTTCGGGTCCTCGTCGGCGAGGGAGATCTGGCGGGGTTAGTCGGCGATGGAGGGGTGGCCGAGGTCGGTGCGGTCCTTGCGGTCACAGCGGTTTGCGGTCGATGAGGATGGAGGGGGACTCCTGGCGACGGCGAGTGGCGGCTGGATGAAGGCGGCGCGGTGAGGGTGTTTAAGTGAGCGTCACGGGCGTTTGGTTCGGTTCGGTTCCATTGCGAGCGAGGGGTGGATGCGGGGCACCAGGGGGGTTTAAATAGGGTCACCGGCGGGGGCAGAGGGGGCGTAATGACGGTGGTCGAGAGTAAAGGCGTTTTAAACGCCGGCGAGCTCGGTGCAAGGGTTCAACGAACCTGGACGCGAATTGGTCGGAATTGAAGAGGGTGAAACGGTCGCCGGGATTTGTGGCACCGAAGGTGTACTAAGTTCTCATAAAAAGCCTCTTCTGGTATGCCCATAGCTCTGGCTGCAAACTTTTGCTAAGATGTCAGCTTGCATATTTTCTGCTCTAGGTATACTCCGAATAGAAATCCCTTTAAATGTTGTTTCAATCTTACGGATTTCTTCCAAGTATTTGGCATGCTGTGGATGCCGAACTGACAGCTCTTGTCTGCGTGCCCTGCTACAATCTGAGAATTTGTCTTAATAACAACTCTTGTAGCCCCTAGAGCGCGTGCCTTTCAAAGTCCCAATAAAATTCCCTCATACTCCGCTGTATTATTGGTAGACTTAAAGTTGAGTCTTGCGGAGTACATTCCCTTTGTCCTGAAGGCGAATTATCATGGCTCCGACACCTGTTCCAGATGCTTGGAAAGCTCCATCAGAGTAAATAGTCCAAATCCCTTCACTTGGCTTTTCCGGAGCCCGTGCTGCAGGGGGAGTCCATTCTGCCACAAAGTCCGCCAACACTTGTGACTTAATTGATGTTCTTGCCACAAAGGATATGCCGAAGGGTGCTAACTCAACGGCCCACTTCCCAATTCTTCCTGTAGAATCCTTACTTTGGAGCATATCTCCCAAAGGATATGAGTTGGTACAATTACATTATGTGCCAATAAATAATGCCTTAGCTTCCTCGAAGCCGTTATCAGAGCATAAGTGAATTTCTCAAGCTCAGAATATCTTGTTTTTGCTCCAGACAATGCTTCGGACACAAAATAAACTGGATTCTGTACCAACTTCCCGTTGAAATCAACCTCTCTAACAAGGACTGCACTGACAGCAGAGCTAGTAGATGCAAGGTAGAGGAGTAGGGTTTTGTCCGCAATAGGCACCGTGAGTGTAGCAAGGTTACTGTCACGCCCCGATTTATACAAAATCGAGACATTATTGAATTTCCATAGAAAACAATAATACAAGAGGTTCATCATGCGACAACGTACTACGGTAAATTCATGGTACGCAGACCATAATTATTACAACATTGTTTTAATAAAACAGTAGAGTAAAATAATTAGAAAACGGCCATGACGAACTTCTCTTCAGGATTTTTCTTCTTGACTGGGTCGCTACTCCAGACCGTCTTCAAGATAAGCATCCTCTGTGGGGTCCAACGGGTATGAGTACCAAAAACGTACTCAACAAGCCACCGCAAATGCAATAATAATGCAGGATAATAAACAAGGAAGGATAAAGGCTAACAATGCGGAATAAAGCAGTTGCAGTTATGGCATTTAGTGTAATCATATTTTAATCATGCGGAAAGTAAACATGAGCATCATCAACATCAACTAACTCGAGGAGTACGTTTTACCTCCTCGCACAACGGTCCTTACATGACAAACAACATGCACATCCATATTCAAGTAAACTAACTGGGGGATGTCACGCAACCCGCCCTTGACCGTGGGCTCGGCTTTTCGAAAAGATTTAAGACTCTGATCAGAGATGTACTACCGTACCCACAAGGCACGCACTCATCTCAACGAGATGACCCATTTCACGGGAACTCGTGCCAAACCTCAATATGAGATGTTCAAGCGATAACCAACCGCTCTAGGTTTCGCCGGCGCGCCGGGCCGCATCCCGGCTAACGTCGCACCCCCTTTTGCGCCACATTGGTACAAGTCACCGCAGGTGCAACTTGACCCATCTCCAAGTGGTGGCCTCGGTTTGGAACAACCCATACCTTAGTTAGGACTTACCCACTAGACTTGTGGTTAGTACGTAAGTGTATTGCAACTGATCCCTCAGACCGGTCCTTATAGTGCCCCGGGTGCGACTGACCAATGCCTAGCTTGCACCCAGGAACCCACCATGCATACACCACAACTGACTCATCACCAACAGAATTTCAAAGATAAGAAGTAACGGGATCATAGAACAAACCATTTCACTACGACTCATTTTTATCCTATACGGTCGTGCCAATACATCACTAGCTAATCATGATCATATGGTGACAAGGAGGTTAGCGAGATAGCATGGCTTGGGTTTCCATCAATGTCGGGGGATCCCTAAAAAATATAAATGTAGGTTCATTTGACTAATGCATATACATAACCTATGTGTTTAGCGATAGTCAATTCAGACATGGTTCAATATGCTCAAAGAATTGTTTGGTGACTTGCCTTGTTCCGCAAAGGGAGAGGGAGGGACTTCGGGAAGTACTCCGCCCTCGGCGACGTCGTAGTCTTTTAATAAAAGTAAAATAAAAAGAGTACCACATTCAATCAAACCATATAACAGTTACATGCAAGCATATAAAAGTCAAGTTGGTTTGATTAAAAATAAATGAACTCAAAGGTTAAGGTTCTGATTTTATAATAAGTTTAAAGTGATTAAAATGAGGGTTGTCCTTTTTAGAAAACAAATGTTTAAATGGGATTAAGGTCATATTAAATCCTTAAATAAGTGCCTGAAAAGTTCATGTCAAATGGGGTGGTTTTCAGTGAATGAACAGAAAGGAATTAATACATAATTTTCTGAAGTTTAAATATTTTAATCCATATTTTAATCCTAAAGGCTGTTTGATAATGTTTTGAATAAACATGAAATGTCCAAATAAACCTACGTTTTTTGCCTAAACATGTAGAGAATAATTTTATGAATTTTCTAAAACTGATGGCAATTTTTAGAGTCCAAATGCTTAGATGAATTTTACAAGTTTAAAAGCATTTCTGGAATTTATTTTCAAATTTTAAACCCCGGGTCCACGGTGAGCCAGGCCCACGGTGAACCCGCGCACTGTGCGCGGTGCGCCGGGTCGATCTGGACCGTCGGATCCAGATCCGACGCGCGAGGGCGAGGCGGGACGCGTAAGTCGTGATGGACGGCCAGGATTAAAACGTTCGAACCGGTACCACGTGGACGCACAGGATTAAACGCGGGTTTTAATACAGATGGACGCACGAGATTAAAACGTACCGCTTTGACCAGATCCGACGGCGCGGAATTAGATCGCGTACGTGGGCTCACGTGCGTCGTCCGATCGCCGATGCACGGTCGTGATCAGATCCGGCACGGCACGGGTACTCGGACCCGTGCCGGTCGTCTTCTCCGACGACGGCGAGCGGGCCAGCGGCCACAGCGAGCGACGGCGGTCCTAGCTAAGCTAGAAATGGAAGGAGGGGACTACGGCGGTCACGATGGTACCTTGGCGGCGGTCCGGGACGACGGGACGTGGCCGGCGACGAGGGTAGACGCGGAAGGCGCCTCGTGTACTCGACGCGATGGTGTTCCGGCGATTCCTTACCAGCGAGGCGTGCCGAGGTAGGGACGTCTTTGCGGTACGACGGTGGCGAGGCGCGGCCTGGGGTGTCCGAGCTACGGCGAGCGGTGGCCGGAGGCGAACCACAGGGGAATGCGCTAAAGCTCGGAGTGAGGGCGTTCTGCTTTCCTCCGGACGTGTAGGCTGGGGGAACGCGAGGTGGCAAGGGGGTTTAAATGGCCATCGGCGGGGGCAGAGAGGGCGTAGTCTACGTGGCCGGGAGTTAACGCGTTTAAACGCCGGCGAGGTTCGGGTTTGAACGCGGTTTTCACGCACCTGGACGCGAATCGTGCGAAATTAATAGGGGAAACGTCGGCGCGTTGAGGGTGGATTCATTGCCGGCGACGAATTTAAGGGAGGGGGCCGGCGGGGGCGGATCCGAGCGGGATTAGGGCGTTCGGCCGGCGAGGGGGTGATTTGGGGGGGATCCCGCGGGAAGACGTGTCCGACAGGTGGCCAAGGTTGGTCACGTGCGAGCGCGCGAGAGGGGGACTGACAGGCGGGGCCGGTTGTCATTTCGCGCGCGGGGAGGATTCGGCGCCGACAGGTGGGACCCGGTGGTCACCTAAGGGCGAGCGCGGTAACGGGCTGGGCCGGCCGGAGAGAGGAAGGGGGGAGAGGAGCCCATTACTACTTTCTAATACTTTCTGAATAAAAAATATTCCCGAAAATGGGTTAAAATATTAGGGCTACTTCCAAGCTGGTAAAAATTTATAAAAATTCTCAAAAATTATATTTTGGCCTTAGGATCATATACAAAAGTTTCACCTCCTAATTTGGTCATCTACCCTATGTTGTAGTTCAAAAGGGTATAAAAGGGGTTTAAAGGTATTTTCTGAAATAAAATCCCAATAAATTGAATTTAATAATATTTTTATTGTTTTGAAAAATTGGGGTGTTACAAACTATCCCCCTTACAAGAATCTCGTCCTCGAGATTGGAACGCTACTCGAATAGCTCGGGGTATTGGGCTTTCAGTTCGTCTTCTTTTTCCCAAGTGGCTTCTTCTGCGGGATGGTTGTTCCATTGGACTTTGCAGAAGCGGACGACGCGACTTCTGGTTACCCTTTCCTTGGTTTCCAGGATTTTGACGGGTCTCTCTATGTAGGTCAAGTCTTCTTGGAAAATTCTCGATGAACCGGCGGTAGTATCCGGCCAATCCGAGAAAACTCCGGATCTCGGTCACGGTCGTTGGCTGTAGCCAGTTGGTTACCCGTTCTACGGTGGTTGGGTCCACTGCTATTCCTCCGGCAGATATTACATGACCGAGGAACTTCACCTCTGATGACCAAAATTCGCACTTGCTGTATTTGGCGTACAGTTGACTGTTCCCTTAGCTTTCCGAGGGTCAGACGGAGGTGAGTCTCGTGTTCTTCCTTGGTCTTGGAGTAAACGAGGAATCGTCGATGAATACCACGATGAACTTGTCCAAGAACTCCATGAATACATTGTTCATCATGTTCATGAAGAAAGGGCCGGGGCATTCGTGAGTCCGAACGACATCACAGTGTACTCGTAGAGTCCATAGCGGGAGGTGAAAGCATCTTGGGTATATCTTCCTCCCTGATCCTTAACTGGTGATAACCTGACCTGAGGTCAATCTTGGAGAACACCGGAGGATCCTTTTAGCTGATCGAACAGGTCGTCGATCCGAGGCAATGGGTATTTGGTCTTGATGGTTACGTCGTTCAAGGCTCTATAATCCACGCACATCCTCTTGGTCTTGTCCTTCTCCTGGCAAATATGACCGGTGCACCCCAGGGTGAGGTACTTGGTCGGATGTAACCTTTCTGCTCAAGGTCTTCGATGTTGCTCTTGACTTCGGCTAGTTCATTGGCGGCCATTCGGTATGGGCGCTTGGAGATTGGAGTGGTCCCCGGGACAAGCTCGATTCTGAATTCGATGTCCCGCTTGGGAGGCATTCCGGGCAGATCCTTCGGGGAAAACATCTGCAAACTCTTGACTATTGGCACTCTTCAAGAGCTATTGAGCGAAGGGACGCTCCGAGTGGTTTGCGACTGACCATCCGGAGGTTGACGGTTACGCCTTCAGGGTTGGTCACCGTGACGGACTTGTTGGCACAGTCGATCACTCCCTTGTGCTTCATCAACCAATCCATCCCTAGTATAAGGTCGAGTCCGGTGCATTTGATAAGGACAGGCTCGGCCCGAAACAGCACCCCTTGGATGTCAAGTTGAACCTTAGGGCTGTAGAAGCGAGCTGAGGTCCTATTGCCGGGGGTGGCAATCACCATGGGAATGGGTAGAGGGAGCACGTCCAGATTGTTTGTTTTTGCAAAATCTTCCGACGAAAGAGTGGGTTGCTCACAGAGTCAAATAATATGACGGCCGGTACGGAATTCATAGTAAACGTACCGAGTACGACTTCAGGAGCCTCCTGAGCTTCCTCCGCGCTGATGTGGTTGACGCGGGCGCGAACGGCCTGGTGGGGTGCTGCGCCTTGGTTCTGCTTGGAGTGAGGACACTGGTGCGAGTAGTGACCTTCCTTGCGGCAGTTGAAGCGACGACCGGCCTTCCCTTGGCGATCCCTCAAGATCGGGGCCTTGGCGGCTGGTGTCGGCTGAGCGGCCGGAGCTGGTGGAGCGGGCGAGGATGCCCGGCGTTGGATCCACCGGCTGCATGAGGTGGCCTGTAGGCGGGCCGAGGATGGTAGGCGGACGCTGGTGGCGGAGGGACGAAGCGGGGCCTCTGAGTGTTCGCCTGCTGGTGCTTGAAGGCGATCATCTTCCTCTTCTTGAGGTCCAGCTTGTTCTGCTCAGTCTCTTGGATGAGCGCTTTATTGACCAGCCGCTGGAAGTCGGCGAAGAGTCGGCGGCGACGAGCTGGGATGGACAGGCTCATCCTTAAAGTCCCCGGATGAACTTGGCTTGGCGGAGGCGTCGGTGCGCACTTCCTCCGGTGCGTAGCGGGCAAAGGGCGGTTGAACTCATGGAGGTACTCCATGACAGTCCTGTTGCCCTGCTGCAGGTCGCGGAACTCCTGCTGTTTGACCGCGATGACACCGGCGGGACGTGGGCGGCACGAAAGGCGATGGGTGACTCTGCCCAAGTCACCATGTGGCCCTCTGTGGGACGCGCGATAGTTGTCCCACCACTCAGCGGCGGGACCCTGGAGCTGATGGGTGGCGAAGGCCACTCGCTCCCGTCTGTGCAGGGGAGGAGGTCGAGCTTCTTCTCGATAGTGCGGAGCCAATCTCCGGCCTCCATCGGGTTGGTCGTGCTCGAGAAGATGGGCGGGCGCACGCGCAAGAACTCGGAGAGTTTGCGGAGCGGCCGCGGGTGCTGGTGCGCGAGGGGCGGGCTCACTGTTCTGCAGACGGTCCAACTGAGCCTGTTGGTGCTGCATCTGGGTGAGGAGGGCGGTAATCAGATGATTCTGATTCGCCATCATTTCCGCCAAGGTGGGATGGTTGGCGGAAGGCGACCCGGATTGGCGCGGGCCTGTCGCACCCCAGTTGGGCACAACGCCCTCAGGCGCATCTCGGCTTCCTCCTGCTCCGTTGTTGGAGCCGGTGTTCTGGTGGTCGGTCATCTTCTGAATATACAAAGCGATAAAGCAAAGAATGACGAAACGATAATACAATCATTCGAGCACATAACTATATATAGTGGCATAAATTGTTTGTTACAATCAAGTTT
Organism: Zizania palustris; assembly: GCA_019279435.1. NCBI lineage: Eukaryota > Viridiplantae > Streptophyta > Magnoliopsida > Poales > Poaceae > Zizania > Zizania palustris. The sequence goes on along the minus strand of JAAALK010000285.1, from coordinate 50,076,074 downwards.
TATTCTACCCATGACACACTCGTCGTGGGCAGCACCACATACAAAAGTTTGATTCTTATTTAACTAGCGTCTCCTAACGCCTACTCGCCACCGGAGGCGGTCTCCGTGCTCTCGGAACCACGAGCGCGCGGCTCCAGAGAGATGGTGGGCTCGAGAAAATTCTCGATGATGGAGTCGGAGACGAGGCCGGGGCGTGGTGTAGGGGCGCTGGTGGAAGGCCTGGCGGGAGAGGGTCGTGGCGGATCCTCTTGGGGCGAGGGAGGGGCTCACGGATAGGCTTCTTCTTCCTAGGAAGAAGAGGAACCATCTCCGCTATGTCCTTCTGCAGCTCCATGATCTTGCGCTGCAGCTCGTCGTTCTGTTGGATCAGGTTCTTCGTCTCCTCACGAAGAAACGCAACCGCCTCATGGTGCTCGTCGGCGTCGAGCACCGCCTCGGTGTGGAGATCATCCATGGCCTGCAGAAGACGCGACTGCCGAGCCATGACCGGATCACGCACGGAGTGAACTCCGAGGTAGATACTACGGTGGGCTCCGGGAGTACGCTTCGGCACAAGCCGGAAGGATGAGTTCTGAAGACGATCGTCGTAGATCATCCTCAGCTCCATGAGGGCCTGGAGGGCGACTCGTTGGCACGCGACGTCGAAAGTCGGGCCTCCAAGTGCGGTGGTGTAGGGCGGCAGATGTTCTCCGGAGCCATGGACGGTGAGGGAGACGTCGCAAGGCCCGGCGAACTCGTCGGGGTAGACTCCTTGAAATTCGGGTTCGAAGAGGAACCCGAGGAAGGTGAGCATCATGCGGAGCTCCCGGACGAAGCCCTCATAGTGGCGGCAGTAACTGTGACTTGGTAGACTGGCATCTACCAAAACAGCAAGTTGAATAAAAGTGAGGAGAGGAACAAAGTTTACGAAGTAGATTTTCAAGAAATAATTTCCTATGGTTGATGGCTAGGCGGGTCTGTTTGGCTTCCTACAGTCAAGTCGGCTCTGATACCATCTTGTCACGCCCCGATTTATACAAAATCGAGACATTATTGAATTTCCATAGAAAAACAATAATACAAGAGGTTCATCATGCGACAACGTACATACGGTAAAATTCATGGTACGCAGACCATAATTATTACAACATTGTTTTAATAAAACAGTAGAGTAAAATAATTAGAAAACGGCATGACGAACTTCTTCTTCAGGATTTTTCTTCTTGACTGGGTCGCTACTTCCAGACCGTCTTCAAGATAAGCATCCTCTGTGGGGTCCAACGGTATGAGTACAAAAAGTACTCAACAAGCCACCGCAAATGCAAATAATAATGCAGGATAATAAACAAGGAAGGATAAAGGCTAACAATGCGGAATAAAGCAGTTGCAGTTATGGCATTTAGTGTAATCATATTTTAATCATGCGGAAAGTAAACATGAGCATCATCAACATCAACTAACTCGAGGAGTACGTTTTACCTCCTCGCACAACGGTCCTTACATGACAAACAACATGCACATCCATATTCAAGTAAACTAACGGGGGATGTCACGCAACCCGCCCTTGACCGTGGGCTCGGCTTTTCGAAAAGATTTAAGACTCTGATCAGAGATGTACTACCGTACCCACAAGGCACGCACTCATCTCAACGAGATGACCCATTTCACGGGAACTCGTGCCAAAACTCAATATGAGATGTTCCAAGCGATAACCACCCGCTCTAGGTTTCGCCGGCGCGCCGGGCCGCATCCCGGCTAACGTCGCACCCCCTTTTGCGCCACATTGGTACAAGTCACCCGCAGGTGCAACTTGACCCATCTCCAAGTGGTGGCCTCGGTTTGGAACAACCCATACCTTAGTTAGGACTTACCCACTAGACTTGTGGTTAGTACGTAAGTGTATTGCAACGGATCCCTCAGACCGGTCCTTATAGTGCCCCGGGTGCGACTGACCAATGCCCTAGCTTGCACCCGGAACCCACCATGCATACACTCACAACCATGACTCATCACCAACAGAATTTCCAAAGATAAGAAGTAACGGGATCATATAACAGAACCATTTCACTACGACTCATTTTTATCCTATAGCGGTCGTGCCAATACATTGGACACTAGCTAATATCATTGATCATATGGTGACAAGGAGGTTAGGCGAGATAGCATGGCTTGGGTTGCACATCAAGGTCGGGGGATCCTAAATAAATATATGTAAGGGTTCATTGACTAATGCATATACATAACCTATGTGTTTTAGCGATAGTCAATTCAGACATGGGTTCAATATGCTCAAAAGAATTGTTTGGTGACTTGCCTTGTTCAGCAAAGGGAGAGGGAGGGACTTCGGGGAAGTACTCCGGCTCCTCGGCGACGTCGTAGTCTTTTTAATATAAAGTAAAATAAAAAGAGTACCACATTCAATCAAACCATATAACATTACATTGCAAGCATATAAGTCAAAGTTGGTTTGATTAAAATAAATGAACTCAAAGGTTAAGGTTCTGAATTTTATAAATAATTTTAAAGGGATTAAAATGAAGGGTTGTCCTTTTTAGAAAACAAATGTTTAATGGGATTAAGGTCATATTAAATCCTTAAATAAGTGTGAACTGAAAAGTTCATGTCAAATTGGGTGGTTTTCAGTGAATGAACAGAAAGGAAATTAATAATATTTTTCTGAAGTTTAAATATTTAATCCATATTTTAATCCTAAAGGCTTTTGAATAATTATTTGAATAAACATGAAAATGTCCAAATAAACCTACTGTTTTTATTGCCTAAACATGTAGAGAATAATTTTATGAATTTTCTAAAACTTGAATGGCAATTTTTAGAGTCCAAATGCATTAGATATGAATTTTACAAGTTTAAAAGCATTTCTGGAATTTATTTTCAAATTTTAAACCCCTCGGGTCCACGGTGAGCCAGGCCCACGGTGAACCCGCGCACTGTGCGCGTGCGCCGGGTCGATCTGGACCGTCGGATCCAGATCCGACGCGCGAGGGCGAGGCGGGACGCGTAAGTCGTGATGGACGGCCAGGATTAAAACGTTTCGAACCGGTACCACGTGGACGCACAGGATTAAACGCGGGTTTTAAATACAGATGGACGCACGAGATTAAAACGTACCGCTTTGACCAGATCCGACGGCGCGGATTAGATCGCGTACGTGGGCTCACGTGCGTCGTCCGATCGCGATCGCACGGTCGGGATCAGATCCGGCACGGCACGGGTACTCGACCCGTGCCGGTCGTCTTCTCCGACGACGGCGAGCGGGCCAGCGGCCACAGCGAGCGACGGCGGTCCTAGCTAAGCCTAGAAATGGAAGGAGGGGACTACGGCGGTCACGATGGTACCTTGGCGGCGGTCCGGGGACGACGGGACGTGGCCGGCGACGAGGGTAGACGCGGAAGGCTCCTCGGGTACTCGACGGCGATGGTGTTCCGGCGATCTCCTTGACCAGCGGAGGCGTGGCCGAGGTAGGGGACGTCTTTGCGGTCACGACGGTGGCGGAGGCGCGGGCCGGGGTGGTCCGAGGCGACGGCGAGCGGTGGCCGGAGGCGAACCAGGGGGAATGCGCTAAAGCTCGGAGTGAGGGCGTTCTGTGCGTTCTCGCGACGTGTAGGCGTGGGGTGAAACGCGAGGTGGCAAGGGGGTTTAAATAGGGCCATCGGCGGGGGCAGAGAGGGCGTAGTCTACGGTGGCCGGGAGTTAAACGCGTTTAAACGCCGGCGAGGTTCGGGTTGAACGCGGTTCAACGCACCTGGATGCGAATCGGGCGAAATTAATAGGGGGAAACGGTCGGCGCGTTGAGGGGGATTCATTGCCGGCGACGAATTTAAGGGAGGGGGCCGGCGGGGGCGGATCCGAGGCGGGATTAGGGCTTCGGCCGGCGAGGGGGGGGATTTGGGGGCGGATCCCGCGGGGAAGACGGGTCCGACAGGTGGGCCAAGGTGGTCAGCGGGTGCGAGCGCGCGAGAGGGGGGACTGACAGGCGGGCCGGGTTGTCGGGTTCGCGCGCGAGGGGAGGGATTCGGCGCCGACAGGTGGGACCGGGTTGTTAGCCTAAGGCGAGCACGGTAACGGGCTGGGCCGGTCGGGAGAGAGAGAAGGGGGGGAGAGGAGCCCATTACTGTTCTAATACTTTTCTGAATAAAAATAATTCCAGAAAATGGGTTAAAATATTAGGGCTACTTCCAAGGCTGGTAAAAATTTATAAAAATTCTCAAAATTATATTTTGGCCTTAGGATCATATACAAAAAGTTTCACCTCCTAATTTGGTCATCTACCCTATGTTGTAGTTCAAAAGGGTATAAAAGGGGTTTAAAGGTATTTCTGAAATAAAAATCCCAATAAATTGAATTTAATAATATTTTTATTGTTTTGAAAAATTGGGGTGTTACAGTTACTGAGATAATTCTTAATATCTTCGAAGCTCTTTTGACACTCCAGTGTCCATGCAAAATCTTCGGACCCTTTCAATGCTTTAAAGATGGGCAAACTTCTCTCCGCAGACCTTGCCAAAAACCTGCTAAGTGTTGCAGGACTACCAGTTAGCTTTTGCACTTGCTTTAAATTCTCTGGGGAGCCATCCTTTGCAACGCAGTTATCTGAGTGGGGCTAGCTTCGATCCCTCTGCTTGAACTAGATACCCGAACAATTTTCCAGCCTGCGCCCCCAAGATACATTTTTCGGGGTTAAGACGGATCCCACATGCCCGAAGGCTATTGAATGTTTCTGCTAAGTCTAGGCTATGTTGGTGCTTTAAAGCACTCTTTATTACAATATCATCCATATAGGCCTCTACATTGCGACCTAATTGATGACCTAGAGCCTTAGCAATTAGTCTTGAAAAAGTAGCCCCGGCATTTCTTAAGCCAAAATGCATTCTTACATAACAGAAGACTCCTGGAGGAGTTACGAAGCTTGTCTTCATTTCATCTTCGTGCTTTAGCCAGATTTGATGATAGCCGGAGTACGCGTCGAGGAAGCTTAATACTCCGAACCGACAGTAGAGTCGACCAATTGATCAATTCGGGGCATGGGGTAGGGGTCACAGGGGCATGCTTTATTTAGAGATGTAAAATCAATACACATGCGCCACTTCCCGGAAGATTTCTTCCTCACGAAGACTGGGTTGGCTAACCACTTCCGTATGAGCCACTTCTCTAATAATCCCAGCCTTCAGCAGCTTTTTCACTTCGTCTTTGGCAAGGATAGCTCTCTCCGTGGACAACTTCCGGAGTCCTTGTCGAACAGGCCGAGCCTTCGGATTTACAAGTAAACTGTGTTCAATAATATCCCGACTGACTCCGGTGATGTCTTCGTCAGACCAAGCAAATACATCTAAATTCTCCTCAACTACTTTCTCTAACGAATTAGCGACTTCTGGAGGCAAGTCTTTGCCAAATTGAAATGAATATCCTTGCCATCTTTGACAATAACCTTCGTTGCAATTTCTCCTTCGGGGCTTGGCCTTGGGAAGGATTTCTTCGAAGATTCATTGGGAGCAGGGAAATCCTCCGGGTTATCTTGCACTCTGTTCACCTGTCTCGATCAAGAGGAGGGCCATGACCATACTCCGCTCTTCGCACAGTGGCCTGATCTCCGAAAATAGTGAGCACTCCCGCCTGTGTGGGCATCTTTATACACAGGTAATTATGATGCGCCACAGCTCCGAATTGATTCAACATGCCCCTTCCGAAGATGACATTGTATGCATATGGAGCATCCACAACATCGAAAACCACTTCCTCCGTCCTGGCCAGTAGCCCCTCTCCAAAGGTAACCTCCAGGCCAATTTGCCGAGGGCATCGAGAGGGGGTCCTGCGAAGCCTTGCAAGGGATGGGCTACTGGGTGAAGATGCTTCCTGGAGATGCAGAGTTGATCAAAAGCTTGAACAAAGATAATATTTGCCGAACTCCCTCCATCGATTACTACTCTCCCGGACTTCAGTCCCTGCTATGTCGGTAGTGATGACGAGTGGGTCTGCATGTGGAAACTTAATACCAGCTGCATCATCTGCAGAAAAAGATATCGACACATGGGACCATTCGGGCATAGCAGTTGCAGACGAGAGGTTCCAATATGGCCCACTTCTCTAACATATTCTCTTCTCTCCCTCTTCGACATACTTCCAAGGGTCCCTCCTCCGGAGATGGGGAGGACTACTCTTTTCCCTCGATCTTGTCCCTCTTCTTGCTTCGGAGGTGGCATAACATTGACCACCGGAGGCCGTCTTGCAGGGTCGAAATTCTCTATTTGTGCCACATCCTAGACAGGCTCCGGACGCACTTCGGTCGGAACTCGGTCAGTAGTGCCTCGATCTGAAGTTCTTTCCAAGTATTCTCCTCTTAAAGCAAATATAGATTTGCACGCACCAGTCGCGTAACTCCGATTCTCACCATGGACACAGTAGAAAAAGGCCTGGGCTTTGCCAGCCGGTTTCCCTAGCGGCCTCCAACCGCTGGTCTTGCTTCCTGAAGGATGCGGATCCCTTGGGGCAAACTTCTGCGGGGTGCAATGTTCAAACTTCTGAACGAGGATGCTTTTGTCCCGACGCCTGTCGTGCTGAGCTTCGAAGCTAGGCCCTTGCGGCTGTGTGAAGTTTCACTTCCAATTTAACTTCTTGCAGTATTGACGGAGTCGCAGCAGTTCTCCGAAGCCATCCCTCTTCTGACCTTGCATATTCTTCGAAATAAGACATCAACTGAGCAACAGAAGATATCTTTTTCCTGTGAAGTTTATCGAGGAGGCCCGCATGAATAACTCCCTCTCGAGCTGCGTCAACTACAGAAGACGTAGTTAACCCTCGAATTTGCGACTTCGTATGAGCGAAGCGCTTGAAATACTGTCTTAAAGTCTCTCCGGGAAGCTGCTTCACCTGGAAAAGACTTCCTGTTGACATTGGGGTACGAAGGTACCCTGAAAGTTGATCACGAACTTCTTCCTCAACTCCCCCCATGATCTGATTGATCCTGGCTTTAGAGACCAGAACCACCGCAGTGTCACTCCTTCGAGAGCAAGGGGAAAACATTTGGCCATAGTGTCTCGCACTCCCCCGCTGGCTTCAATTGCTAATGCATAAGGGCGGGCGAACTCTCCAGGATCTTCATCTCCGGAATATTTGCAAAGCTTCGAAGTTTTGAACTTAGGGTCGAAGCGCACTTTCTGCAACTCAGGATGCAGCGGAGATTCGGTGTCGAAGGAAGTGTTCTCCGGGGCTTCGGGATAAGGAAGTTTGTCGTCTTTGGGCACTTCGGGGATGACTGGGGTGGCCTGAGAACGAAGCCTATCTGCGGCTTCTTGCCGCCACCTTTCTACTTCAGCTTGGAGACTGGCCATTTGAGCGGCCATATCACCAAGACCATCTTCATCTCCTCCGGAAGACCTTCCGGGTCTTGAGAACTGTATGCATCAGTTCGAAGTGGAACTTGAGGTGGAAGAGGGACTCCGGCTTGCCGAAGTATAGATGGAGTTGGGGGAGGAACTCCGTATGCTCTAGGAAGGGAAAACCCTTCCGGAGTTTGAGGTGGAGGAAACATCAAAGGCCCTCCAACCTCAACTGTGTTTGAAGATCTTGCTCCGGAGGTCCGAGGAGACCTCCGAATAGGACTACCACCTGCACCCCGCTTGGGAGGCATGGTTTGAGAACTTAGTAGAGAACGAAGTTTTTTGGACTAAGTCCCTACGGACGGCGCCAACTGTTGGCGTAAAAGATTACGCTAACAGGTTTCCGAAGGTTAGAAACTAACAAATGAAGTGTTTGCGAAGTAAACTATTTCAAGCCTCCGAAAGGATAATAGCTTAAAATAGTTCGAAGATGTATATTGAATAACTTGTATTCCGTCGTCTTTACAGGGTAAAACGGGGGGTATTTATAGGCCCAAACATTGAGAAAAAGACCTTTTTACCCCTCTATTACAACCGACATAGTGGAAATTATTCGGTACCATTAATAGGGCCAAAATGGTAAAAGACTAATCTAATGAGAAAGAAGATAAGTCTTCCATCCTAGCTGGCAAGGAAGCCCTCGGAAGAGTACTAGTTCGAAGATATACTTCGAACTAGAGTTCGTCTTCATACTTCGAACTTGATCCTCAGTGATTCCGGAGTCATATGCTGAAAACCTTGATTTAATCACATGCCTTTGTCCTGTTACCATAATGGCTCTGAGGATGAAATATTTTCCCCCAACATAAGTGCATCGAATATTCAAGTATTCAATATACGCTTCGAACTGTCTCAAGCTATTATCCAATTCGGAGGCTTGGAACAATCCCATTAACAAATACTTCATTTGTCAACCCTTCGAGTTTACTAAAACTTGTTAGTGTAATCTTTTGCGCCAACATGCTCTATTGTTTGAGTTGACCAACTACCTTCAAATCTAACATTTATCTCTATATACAAATTATCACTAAAGGTATCTTCGTTACTGAACTATTCAACACTTTCTATCTTTACATATAAATCATATCTCTAGATTGTTCATCGGTGAAGTCAATTGAAAAAAAATTAGAGTGAACTTTATTTTTAAATTTTTTATGTAATAACATTAAAAGTAAATTTTGGATATATTTAAGATCTATTTGGTTTCCCGACCCATTCCGTTGGACGGGGATTTTAAAGATACTCTTAGGGCTGTTTGGGAATTTTAAATCCCAGCCCATTCCCTGTGGATGAGCCGGGATTTTAGTTTAAAATCCCGGCCCATTCACAGGGAATGGGCCGGGATTTGGGGTTCCCAAACAGGCCCTTAGGGCATCCACAATATGTCATATAACCAGTCTTTATGCATTAAATATATTATACAGATTGTTCATATATATTGTGAAAGTAGTCTTTATAACATTAATTACAAAAGTAGTTTATATGACTATGGGCTACCCATAAGGAATAAAATAACATTTATCGCTTCTTTTCTTTCTATCTCTCTATCTTCTCTCTTATTTTCAATATTTCATATTGTTACAAACATTATGGGATATTAAATAACTATACACTATTATTGTGGATTCCATCTATATCGACTAGTTTTGCCGTATAGAGATGCCCTTATGCCGCACACAAGATACAGTGATACACGCCCAGCAGCCGATGGGCGATGGTTGCACCAGATCACCCTTTGCCTTGGCCACCGTCAACGAACGACCGAGTCCGCGCAATGCAGCCCAAAACGCTGCGCCCCCAACCACCTGAAGAAAAAAGAAAAACACTCAACTGTCGCTGTCTGACCCTCGGTCCTCTCGCTCGCTCCATTATTCCGAACCAAGCCATCGAGTAGTTGGGATACTTTCCCATCTCCTCCTCTCCGGTGATTCCGACTTCCGAGCAGACGAGACGACGGCACGACGCCTCGGTGCTTGACCCTCTCCCCACATAGATCGCCCGATCCCGTCCACCTGGATGGCCTGCGCCTCCCCACCCATCGCGGCTATGCCCCGGGATAGCGCATAGCATGGGCGATGGGCCAATCCCCGTCGTCTCCTCTCCTCGCCAAATCCAGCTCCTCGTCCGCGTCGCCGCCGCGCCGCAGGTCGCTCTCCTCCTCATTCCCGATGGCGCCGCCGCGGACGACTAGGACGACGGTGCAGGTGGCCGGGACTGGGGCTGGCGGCGGGGGCGCCACGGCGTTCACGGCGCCCCCGCCCGAGCGCGACCTCACGCAGGACCTTCCCGACGAGATCCTCACGCTCGTGTTCGCGTCGCTCAGCCCCGCCGAGCGCAACGCGTGCTCGCTCACTTGCGCGCGGTGGAAGGAGGTGGACGCTGCCACGCGCCACCGCCTCTCCCTTGACGCGCGCGCCGCGCTCGGACACGCCGCGCCTACGATCTTCGCGCGGTTCACGGCCGTCACCAAGCTTGCGCTCCGCTGCGCCCGTTGCTCCGGGACTGACAGCCTCTCCGACAACGGGGGCCGCCCAGGTGGCCGCCGCGCTGCCGTCCCAACGGCTTGCCAGGCTCAAGCTTCGGGGCCTTCGGCAGCTCTCGGACGACGGCCTCGCGTCGCTCGCAAGGGCCACGCCGGCGATCCGCAAACTATCCGTCTCGTCATGCAGCTTTGGACCCAAAGCCTTCGTCGCCGTCCTCCGGTCGTGCCCCCTCCTCGAGGACCTCTCCGTCAAGCGCCTCCGCGGCCTCCCGGACACTGCTGGCGCCGCTACCACAATAACTGAGGAGATCCTTTTCCCGCCCGCCTCTTTGCTGCGGTCAGTGTGCCTCAAGGATCTGTACAGCGCCCTCTGCTTCGTTCCTTTGGTTGCCTCCTCGCCGAACCTGCGGTCGCTCAAAATCCTGAGATGCTCCGGCGCCTGGGACCTGCCATTAGAGGTCATCGTTGCGCGTGCTCATGGTCTTGTTGAGCTCCACCTTGAGAAGCTGCAGGTCGGCGACCGTGGCCTCGCCGCAGTCTCTGCCTGTGCAAACCTGGAAGTACTGTTCCTTGTCAAGACTCCTGAGTGCACTGATGCTGGCATAATCGGCGTTGCCGACAAGTGTCACAACTGCGCAAACTACATATTGACGGGTGGCGCACAAATCGGATTGGGGATCATGGCCTCATGGCTGTGGCAAAAGGATGCCCAGACCTGCAAGAGCTCGTCCTTATTGGGGTCAACCCCACGGTGCAGAGCCTCCGAATGCTTGGTGAACACTGCCGTTCCTTGGAGCGTCTCGCCCTTTGTGGTTGTGAGACTGTTGGCGATGCTGAGATCATTTGCCTGGCTGAGCGCTGTGTTGCACTCAAGAAACTTTGCATCAAGGGTTGCCCAGTCTCAGATCTTGGGATGGGGGCACTGAATGGGGGCTGCCCCAGCTTGGTCAAGGTGAAGTTGAAGAGATGCCGTGGAGTATCGTACGAATGTGTGGAGCACCTAAAGGTTGTTAGGGGGGACTCGTTTTCTATCAGCTTGGATGTTGTGTTGGAGCACGAGGCAGGAAGCGCAAGTGAAAATGCTGGGCAAGAGACTGGGGGGCATGTGCAGATTACAGAGCTTACGGATCAGATGGCAGCCATGGACCTTCCGACTAACACCGCTGGTGCGCAACCCTCTGCGAATAGTAGGATGAGGAGTGTCATGTCAGCACTCAGGAGGAGGTTTGGCAATCTTCCACCTCTGTGATGTGGGATGTTAAATTGATGAACTTATTTGCTACTTTATGCTTTCTAATCTCATATTCATGTTCTTTAGCTTATTAATTTACTATCTAGTTCTTGCAAAATCACAATTATGGATAATTCTATGTTACGATTGTGCGATTTCGTCATTAGTTGATGCCCTTGCCCTGATTTGAAAAGGGGGTTAGTTAGCTTTGCTGTTGATCTGCATGCCTCATTCTTATCTCTATGAATATTTTCTTTGTTTTCTTGGAGCTGTAGAAATCTGGCACTGCATACATATCTACCTCGGAACTAAAATTTGTGACCATCACTTGGGCACATTGGTATTGTTAACTGTAGATGGTAGCTTACAACAGTGGCATATATAGTTTGCTGCTCTTTGCACAGTGGTACAGTATATCAGTTTATCTCTGATTCTGCGTTATGGTATAAGAGTCATCACACATAACTAAAATTCACGTTGACTTTCTTTATGCAAAGAGGATTCTTGTTCCATCTGTAGCTTGTTATCCATGTAGTGTGCAAATAAAATTGCATGCTATAAACAATGAAGATAATGCATACGTTAAGCCAAGTGCTACTTTCTGTCATTATCTATAGAGGTGTTGGAAAGCGATATATGCTAGTTGTTGCTTCAAAGTTTAGTTAGGGGGGCGGTAGGTGATTGCTGATCATGAACCGTTTCATGTTATGTAAAATGGTGTGCCTTATGCTTGTATTTGTGGTTGTGCCTAAGGTTTTTTTAGAGGTGGTTCCGTGATTGTTCCCTAAGTTGGTGCACTATGGTTGGTCTTTTTATCAAGTAACAACCACATCCCTTGAGAGGTTAATTGAGTGAGTTCAATCCTAATATCGAATGGTAAAATTTATGTGCTAGCACCTCGGATGGAGAAAATTGATTATTTGCCCTCTTTAACAATGGGCTTCAATTTTTTGCCACTCTCAACAATGACATTAATTATTTGTTAATTACAATATTAACACATTGATTTTTTTGCCATTATATCAACAATGGGCTTCGACACGGGAAGAAAACACAGAGCGAGGTCTAGCCTCCAGTTTACACAGAGTGAACACACACTGAAAAACACACTTCGCTCAAAACACATTTCGCCCAAACAGGCTTCGGTGCACTACCTCAAGTCAATCGAAGTGACACACTAGAGATCGAAGCATGCAACGAGGTATGCAAACAAGCTCAAGCAGAAAATGAACACAGAATCAAGACTTCGATGCTTGAACAGGGAACAGAAAAATTGAACTCACAGGATGAATACATAGAGTGTGGTGGCTAGCACAGGAGTTCTACAATGAATGCTCAAAGTGTTAATGCGACCTACCCAGCCCCCACAATTTATAGCCACTATTTAGCCATGTGAATTGACTACTTTACCCCTAGGGTTTACATTGGTTTTGTCTCATCAGAACAGAGGGGTACAAAAGGTAGTCTACTTTATTTGGAGGCTTCTTTTGTCATCTTTGCAGAGGGAACAGCGTCAGCTTTTTGCAGAGCAGACACTGTCAGCCTTTACAGTCTTGGACCCTTCTGAAACCCCCCTTCGCACGCTAGGGGTGTGGTAGCTTCGATGAGAAGCCTTGAGCCTGACGGCCTTCGCTTCACCGAAGTCAGCCTTCGATACAGTGACGGTTTTGAGCCAAAGCCATCAAAGCCCTTGGGCCTTCGCACCAACACCTTCAGAATGGACCACCATGGCTTCACAGCTTCTCCCAGCTCGAACTCCGTCAGTCCGTGTACCGAAGCCATGCATGGTCGAAGTACCTCAAGTCATCCTCACTCCGGAGCCAGCCTTGCTCCGAAGCCTGCTTCACTCCGAAGCCCCACCTTCGGAGTACCACCCTTTGAAGTCCCTCCTTCGTCCAAGGCCTCCGCATGAAGCATTCCATGAGCACTTCGTCGCAGTGTCTCTTCCCGAGCACACTCCTCGATGAGCCCTCACTCGGATCATGCCTTCGATGCACCTCGAACGCCTTGCCTCATTGCTGAGGACTTAGTCCACCATACTCCGAAGTCACTCCATTCGGAGTACCCTTCGAAGTGCCTCGCCTCCGAGGACTTCGTCTCGGAGTACCTTCACCCGGAGTCACACTCTGCACTTACTGCCTTCTCCTGGCGCACCTCGACCCGAGGACCGACCTCGACCCCTTCGTAGCCTTCGTGACGGAGCTCCCTGCTCTCCTGGCATCAAGCCTCCCGCTTGACCCAGGTTCACTTGCTACGAACCGTCCGTCGTTTCTGAAGTCCCCTGCGCACCACAGACAAGCAGACAAGTGTATCTAGTACTCCGGAGACCTCTCCGGGTTAGCAACCTTCCGCACACACTCTAGTGTACCGCCCAAAGTAACGAGCCCTTCGGTACAGCCAAGTCATTGTGTACTGTCGGACCCCTCCGACAGGCACACTCTGCTGCAACAGCTGCAGCAACCAAACCCCACCGATCCCTTCGGTGAAACAGCCTCCGAACCCCTTCGGAGGGACCCCTTCAAATCAGAGGGTAAAATCTGTCAATCACTCATCACAGACTCCGAAACGAACCCTTGGTTTCTCAATCTCCCCCTTGATGAGTGCATTGACAACCCAATTCAAGTTCAAGAAAATTTGGAAAATTTTAGCACACAAGTGACCATAAAAACTCAGAAACGAGCCAAATCATGTCACTTGACAAAAGAATTTTCCTCCCCCTTTTTCAATAGAGTAAAAAAGGCCCTTCGGCAAAACTTCCCTTTGCAAAATAAAAACTCCCCCTGAGTTAATGTTCCCCCTTTGCGACAGAGAACTCAATAATTTCTCCCCCTTTGGCAATGCAAGCATCAAGGAGCATGTAAAAGATGCATAGCTTTGAAATGGGAAGAATTGCAAAGACATATAAAGCAAAAATATGCCAAGATTAATAGTAATTATCATGTGCTCAGCTCAATTTAACATTCTCTAAAAATAAGATGACAGCATGTGATTTTATCATTTTGAAATAAAAGCATCACCACTCAATCAAGGTAACTAGACAAGTAAAAGCAGAGACTGCGCAAAGCTAGTCAATTTCTACTCTAGACAAACAAGTCTAGTTCAAATGGAGCATTGAAAGCAAACTTGATAATCAATGAATTTTGTTGTTCTTTTCATAATGCCAAGGGTTATTTGTTTGTCCACCTTATACTTTCCAATCAGGCCAAGCCTAGGCATGAAAGCCAACAGAAGCTTAATGCAGTGATTTTGGCATACATTACATTATCCCAGTTCAGACCAAAGTACAATGGTAAGCAATCTAGAATAGAGCAGTGCGACAAACAAACCCATCTGGATCTTTTCGCTTGGAAGCATGCAAATCATGGATTTTTTGGAATTTTGATTAAGTGAACACATTGTTTAGCACTTGATGAATATCCATGAGTATGTAAGTGTCTTGCTATCAAGCAGATAAAAGATAGCTAAAGCAGTCCGGCCTAAACATGCTAGATTCAAGACTAAGCAGTGAGCATGATTTGATTTTGAAAAGAAAAAACATGCACATAATGTTTCAGATATATTAAATAGAGCTGAGCTGACACGATTACATGAATTATAATCAGGCATATAAGTGCAAGAGATGTAAATGCAATTTCACACATGATGAGCATATGCAAGACAATTAAAATCTGCTCCCTCTCACAAAATGCCGTAAGGGTGACAAATACCAAGTTCCCCACGCAAGTAGGCAAAACGAGAAGCATCGAGGGGTTTTGTGAAAATATCGGCTAGCTGGTGTTGGGTATCAACATATTGAAGTTCAATATCACCCTTCTCATTATGATCTTTGAGAAAATGATATCGCACATCAATGTGTTTGGTTCTGGAGTGCTGAACCGGGTTGTTTGCAATACAAATAGCACTAGTGTTATTACAGAAAAGTGGAACACTCTTATAATCTAACCCAAAATCCCGCAAACTGGAAACCATCCACAAAATTTGAGAGCAACAGTTTCGCACCAACACCTTCGGAATGGACCACCACGGCTTCGCAGCTTCTCCCAGCTCGAACTCCGTCAGTCCGTGTACCGAAGCCATGCATGGCCGAAGTACCTCAAGTCATCCTCACTCCGGAGCCAGCCTTGCTCTGAAGCCTGCTTCACTCCGAAGCCCCACCTTCGGAGTACCACCCTTCGAAGTCCCTCCTTCGTCCAAGGCCTCCGCATGAAGCATTCCATGAGCACTTCGCGCAGTGTCTCTCCCCGAGCACACTCCTCGACGAGCCTCACCCGGATCATGCCTTCGATGCACCTCGACTTCTGAGACCTTCGTCGGGTATACCTTCGAGTGTCTCCCTCCGGAGCACACTTCGAACGCCTTGCCTCATTGCTGAGGACTTAGTCCACCATACTCCGAAGTCACTCCATTCGGAGTACCCTTCGAAGTGCCTCGCCTCCAAGGACTTCGTCTCGGAGTACCTTCACCCGGAGTCACACTCCGCACTTAGTACCTTCTCCTAGCCCACCTCGACCCGAGGACCGACCTCGACCCCTTTGCAGCCTTCGTGACGGAGCTCCCTGCTCCCCTGGCATCAAGCCTCCCACTTGACCCAGGTTCACTTGCTACGAACCGTCCGTCGCCTCCGAAGTCCCCTGCGCACCACAGACAGCAGACAAGTTTATCCAGTACTCCGGAGACCTCTCCGGGTTAGCAACCTTCGGCACACACTCCGGTGTACCACCCAAAGTATCGAGCCCTTCGGTACAGCCAAGTCATTGTGTACTGCCGGACCCCTCCAACAGGCACACTCCACTGCAACAGCTGCAGCAACCAACCCCACCGAACCCTTCGGTGAAACAGCCTCCGAACCCCTTCGGAGGGACCCCTTCGAATCAGAGGGTAAAATCTGTCAATCACTCATCACAGACTCCGAAACCAACCCTTGGTTTCTCACTTGGTAAGGCTTGAGGTGTCTCTATTTCTTCTTGATGCCGGTGACTAACCAACGGTCTTCGTTACTGTAGCTACGCACGAGGTGCAGACGCCAGAGGATGCCATCATAGCGGTCGAGCTTGTCGTGGGGCCCCCGACACCAGACGATAGAGCTGGAGGCTCACCCTGGTGGGGTCTTGGGAATGGAACAACCGGGTATGGACCTAGTTGGGTGTCGAAGGGGTCTAGGATCTCTTGCAGTTCGCAGAACCAGTGCCTTCGAGCAAGGGCCCGAAGCGGAATACAGTTGACGATGGCGAGCCAGGGGATCCATCGCCTAGACGTTCTAAGGGTCCTTCAAATACTATGGAGCCTTCGGGAAATCTCCCGGAGGCCATGGACGTCGAAGTCCCTTCAACCGTCGAAGCACTTGATGATAGCGCGGGGGTCGAGCGCTCGGGGACTGAAGCGGAGGCTACGGGCTCGGGGACAAGGGCGGTAGCCACGGAGTCAGAAGCAATGGCGCCAGAGCTGACCTCCGCTAGCTTGGACTCCGAGGGGTTACAAGCCCGCAAAAGAGACTTCGGGGGGCTCTTCGCGACTTCGGAGTATGCATAACTCTCTCCCATTGAAGAGAGCAAACGTACCCTCCCGGATTTGTCCTCCTTCTCATGCTTCCATGCTAACTTGCTTCTGGATATCTTTTTAGATGCTATTGGAGCTGAGCGTGCATGGCCCGAAGCCACCGACGTGGGGGAGACCTCCGGAATCAGCAAGAGCAGCGATGAGAGCAGCGAGGCGGAGTCCGAAGGGGGCTCTTTGGATGAGGGCGACGGAGAGGCCATTCGAGATGAAGTGACTCCTCTAGAGCCCATGGACGAAGCCATTGACATCGTGGATTAGAGCTCGGCTCTGGAGGCGTCTACAAGTTGAGCGCCTCTCATGAGGCCCCTCTTTGCGCCGGGAGCAACTGCGGAGGAGGTGGTGGACACATACTTTGAATGTAGTGAGGCCCTGCGAGGAGTGACTTGGTGGCACAGTTGAGCCACAATATCCATAGAGACCTTCTTGCAAACGCTCAGGAAACTCTACTCCAGGTAGGCATGGCGTCGCAAGGGGTTTTGTATACTTAAAATTCTTTGACATCAATGGCTCCTTTTGTCCCTGCCAGGCCTTCGCATTGGCCCACATGGCCGTCGCCTCTGTGGGTCACCAAGAGGCCTTTATGACGGAGTGAGTCGAAAACCTTCGACGATTGGCTTCGGAGGCTGCCCAATGGCAGTGGCAGGCCAAAGAGGCGGCCGAGGCGGTGAAGGACGAAGCGGCCACGGCGACCGAAGCCCAGGAGTAGATTTCTTCGGAGGTCCAAATGCTTCGGCAAGCGCTCCAAGCTTCGAAAGATGGTAGGGCGAGTTTGTCGGCGAGAACACTGAGCTCTACTCTGCCCGACAAGCCTTGAAGGCCTTCGTTGTGCGAGGGGTCGACGAGGCTACCTCCGCCCTGACCGGAGTCCTAGGGTGCTTGGGGACCAGTTCCCAGGCTCCATATTTCAGCGACCAGGATCCGATCGGGGATCGACTTCAATTTCTCCAAACGACCGCGTCTATGACTAAGGTAACCTTGACGGGCTTCGCGATGACGGTGGGACGAGTGGCTAGTCAAGGGGTGCTGCAGTGCTTCATGAAGTGGGGTGCCAGCGCCTTGAAGCGGTGACCTTCGTGACGCCGGTGGCCTTCGGAGGGCCTCGTCTGATTTCGCCCGCACCCGAGGTCCGTAGAGCATGGTGTCGCCTTCACGAGCCTTGGAGGGCCCAGTCACACGAAGCGGTCCTCGAGCTTCAGGAGGCCAGCCGCTCGCGCTGAGCGGGGCTATGGAGCCCGCCTTCGGGATCAAACCCTCTGCCTCCGAAGGTGTAGATTTCTATTAGGTTTCACTTTGTAATACTTAGTCATAGTCTTGTATAACAAACTTATCAGTTTATTAATGAAAATGTGGGGGTGTTTTTTAACTGCCGAGACTCAGCCTTCAGATATTGATGTCGAAGTGCTTGAGGATTCGGAAGCGCTTCGTTAGCGTTGGGTAGTGCTCGAGGTAGCTAGGTCCGAAGGCCTCCTTCGGTTTAAGATGCTGAGGGGTCCTAGGGGTGAAGTCATACCCGAGGTAGCCTAGGAACTGTTAGCCTCTAGCCTCTGTGAAGGTGTTGCCCCTTCGGAGCTCTTCGTCCTCGCTGGACTTGAGCGCTTCGAGGAAATCCTAGGTGGCGAAGGGGTCCAGTCTTCAGACGCACCTTCACGAGGTGATGAAGAAGTCTTAGAGTTTTCGACGTTTGATACGACGCCCTCTGCACTTTGGACTTGGGCCGACTTGTAAGAGGAAATGAGGGTTTTGCAGGCTTCGAGGCGTGGATGATCCAGCCGCGGGAGATCTGGCTCAGACGGGGCTTCGTCCAACCAAGGGGACCTACTCGGAAGAGAAGCAAGCGGGGATCCAACTTGCCGGGGCCTTGGGCCCACTTTTTCTTGGGTTTAGACAATGCTTTCTTGTAGTGTTGATTTGAGGTGTACAAGCATACTTCGTAATTGTATTGTACTTAGTTATTGTATGAATGAGATCAATTCAGTATTTCGTGGAAATAGATGAGGCGTATGCGTGATTGGTTCGCACTTTGCATAGATGAGTGATTAGTCATTCGTGAAAAATGAATTGTAAGTGCACTTTGCAGGTATAACCACTGGCCCCCCTTGCATGTAGCAGCTAGGGGCTTCGGCGTAGTCAGTGCGTGTAATTATGCAAAATGTGGCTTAGAAAAGCGGAGGGAGCTTCGAAATTTGAATTGCTCGTGACCTTCTTGGGTGTTTCGATCACTCGACTTGAGAGCACATGAGCAGGGAGGATGCTTCGCACACATGAGTATACTTCAAACGCACGGTTATCAGTCCTCCCTTGCACGTAGCGGCTAGGGACTTCGGCGTAGTTGGTGCGCGCTATCGCAACATTCAGAGGCTTAGCGGGGACTCTGACTCTATTAGCTTGTGTAACATACCGACTCGACGCAGCGTGTAGCAGAGGGTGCGTTCGGCCCAAGGGCCTCGAACAATTGAATTAGCTTGCATAGGCACTGAAAAGATTGTGAACGAAGAAAGGCTTCAGAGTATATGATAGGCGAAGCAGGTCTTCAAGAATTTATTTATAATAATGAAGCAAGGCTTCAGTGCTTACCTCGGATTAGGCGAAGCAAGACTTCGAATTTATTAGAATGTGAAGCGAGGCTTCAGGATATGCTTAGCAGGCGAAGCTAGGCTTCGTAGCTTGTTTTTAGAAAGAGCATGGTGTAGATCGCACTGGATATTGGAGCCACCTTTGACTCTTTTTCCCGATGCTTCGGGCTGGGACCTGGAATCCATGGACGCATCGAGCTGTGAGCTCGGAGTCCCTAAGATGCTTCGAGTCGCAAGCTCCGAATCCTGTTCTTTTATATCGCTACGAGCCTGGAGGCGTTGTGTAGCGGTAACGGGGAGCGGATCACACCAGATTGCTGAACGCTCGAGTGCTTGCTCGGAGTCCTTTGATTTATTGCTACGGGCCCAGAGGCATTGTGTAGCTTCACAAAGCAAGGCTTTGGGGGTTTTTTAGATGAAGCAAGGCTTCGGAAATCGATACGATGAAGCGAGGATTTGGATCACGGTATGACAAAGCAAAGCTTCAGATTGTGATTCGATGAAGCAAGGATTCAAATTTGATAAAATGAAGTAAGACTTCGACTATTGATAGCGGGAAGCGAGGCTACGGGTTTTCGATAAAATGATGTGAAACTTTGATCGCTAGTAAGGTGAAGCGAGCTTCGATTGGAGTAATGGGGGATAAGCGTACGCACCTTTGGAAGCCTAACATGGACTGGAGACCAAGGGCTTTGCGCCGGCGCTGAAAGCTTGCCTCGTAGCCCCTAGGGCTCCTGAGACTGGAAGTACTCTAGGATGCAAATGGTGGCAGAGATGCTAGCTTTTAGTACTAGGATCCCCACGAAACGACGTCAACTGTTGTAGCAATTATGTTAGCTACAAACATGTTTCTATAATAAGGGTGTAGAATATGAACCTCAAGGGTTCTTAGAGAGGATTTTATACTAGTTCGGGCCTCCTTTGGGGATAATAACCCTACATCCAGTTTGTGGTATTTTTTACTATGGGTTGTCCTCCTTGTTACAAGCGTGATGCTCTGCTTATGTAGGCAAGAAAGTAAAGGAAAAGCCGATTCTACCCTCTACTTGAGTACATGCGCAGCTTTACAACTTTACAAACATGGTAGATATGCGTCACTTCAGGGGCAGGGTAACGGCTTTTCGTACTAAAGTGCTTTTGGGGTATTTCTTCAGCTCCTGGGCCGTAGCATTCTTTGGAGGGTTTTCATCAGAGACCATCGGGGAGGACTCCGAAGGGGCCTCAGAAAGGACCTCGGAGAGGGCCTCAAAGGGGGCCTCGGAAGAGTCCTCAAAGGGGGCTGCCGAAGGGAGGCCTCAGAGGGGACTCCGATGCTTTATCCTCTAAACTTGTGGTTCCTTGAAGTAGTCTTCGTAGTGATCTTCATACGAAGAGGGGTCGGGGCCTGACCATAGGCTTCGCCAGCCTGACAGGCTCTGGCTTTGGGACTTCGAAGGTCGTCGTCATTTGACCCTTGTAAGGGATAAGCTATTTCCCCCCAACAATACCGTTCATCTAAATAAAACATGCTCGATTCTTCGAATATTGTGGGATCAGAATGGCGATTAGAGGGGGGTGAATAGGCGCCTCAACAAATTCTCGCAATTGTGATGGCCTGTTCAGATCACCCAACACACCTCAAATGTTGATCAAATCAATTTTGAACAGAGTAGTACAAGAACAGTGCAAAACTTGATTCAAAATCACAGTTCAGATCAAATGGAATTTGAACGGTCGATCTGTATTGTCGGTATTTGAAACTCTGAACTACAAGCTATTTCGGCAAATGAACAGTCGACAAGAAGGTGTCGATCATTGAACTTCCGACAGGTTTCAGAAAATCAGAAAAACATTCAGAGATTTAGACTTTCAACTTCAAAAACAGATTTTAGATTACAGATTCAAATATCACTCTTGACGTTAGATCAGATTTGTAGTTAGCATCTCAAATGTTTCTGTTTACAGACTTTGAAACTAATCTTTAAATTTGATCAATTCACACTAAAGCTAAATCATACAAATCTGTAAGTAAAGATGAAGAGACTTCAAACTCTATAAATTTAGAATGAGTTCAAACAATTCAATATGGTTCACATTCAGATTTCTATTCTATATCAGTTCAGACTTGCAACGTACAGCAGTAAAATCAGTGATTCAGAACATAATTCAAATTACCAGAATAAATCAGATCAGATGTATAGGTTACAGAGTTACCACAATTTCTAAACACTTCTGAATTCAGAAAAAACTCAACCTATAAACAGGCACTGAAAAAGTATATCTGATATGAAACAGTAACTACTGTAATACTTAAGAACTGAAACCAGTTTGAGATTTCAAAAACCAACACTGAACTGAATACTGTTATTCAGATCTGAGTATCAATTACTGAGTACATTTGACTACAAAACATGAATTTCAGACTTGAACCTTGAGTTGGTAATTTCTATTTTAAGAAGCTACACTTAATTACAACACATCAACCAAACCAAGTCAATTCAGTTCATTTCAAACATATCATTTCAAATACAATTTGAGTCAATTGAGTATACAACAAAAGAAAACTAGTAAAAGTAATTACTGTATCAAATGAACATAACAGTAGTAATGAAATAAATGAACCAATTTCATTCAACCAACAAAACTGATTACTCTGATCAAACCTCAAAAGTATATTAACTTCAGAGCAAAACTACTGCTACACTACCTTTTCTAGCAAATTAAAATAGAGCTACTCAATTTAAACATACTGAATGGAATATCTAAAGTCTGTAAAAATCATGACTGAACAGAGTGAAACAGTTCAGCAACTCAAGCCATCTTAACAAGCAATAACAGAAATTAGATTAAATACTGTTGAAGACTATGCAGACTATTTTCACAAGAACTATCCTGAAAAGATCAACTCAGCAGATCAAGATGCAAACAAACAGAGGTAAAAATTTCATCTACTGTTCTAACATACAAATGAAATCTTACTCATCCATCAGTCAAAAATTCAGTCAGATCTAAAAACTAGATCAAAAGAAGCTGAAAACTGCTATGAGGAATGTGTACTCAAATTGACAAATTACTTCAGACTTCTTTTCTTAGTATAGACTTGAAAACATTGCCTCTTATGAGAGAAAACAAACAACAATTTCAGACCTGAATAGTTCAGATTCAGAACTTCATTCAGATATTACAACCCTCTGTAATACTCTATTTAATCACAGCAACACAAAAGAACCTATTGCAGATCTACCATAGATCAATCTCTCACAACAGTAATCACACATAGAACATCCATGCTAATTTGATCAAGAAGATGGACACCTCAAAACAAATCAGTTCAGAACAGCACACAATCACAAATCAGGAGGCACACTCTTCTTTTCAACTAGAAAAATAATGTTGTTGGCGTAAAAGATTACGCTAACAGGTTTCTGAAGATTAGAAACTAACAAACGAAGTGTTTGCGAAGTGAACTGTTCTAAGCTCCGAAAGGATAATAACTTAGAATAGTTCGAATGTGTGTATTGAATAACTTGTATTCGGTCCCCGTTACAGGGTGAAACGGGGGGTATTTATAGGCCTAAATATTAAGGAAAAGACCTTTACCCCTCTATTACAACCGACATAGTGGAAACTATTCGGTACCCTTAATAGGGCTAAAATGGTAAAAGACTAATCTAATGAGAAAGAAGATAAGTCTTCCATCTTAGCTGGCAGAAAAGATCTCAGAAAAGTTCAAGCTTCGAAGATATACTCCGAACTAAGGTCCATCTTCATACTTCGAGCTTGACTCAAGGCATCTCTGAAGATGCATGCTGGAAACCTTCGAATCCGTTATCTGCCTTTGTGTTGTTACTGCAATAACCCTGAGGATGGAATATTTTCCCCCAACAGTAGCCCCTCGAATATGCTTCTCCGTTAATTGTAATGTTAGGAGAGCAGTATACGGAAGAAAAATAACCATGCATAGGGGTTATTAAATTTTAATTTATCTCGAAATGTATGGAGATAAAACTTCGAATCAGTTTTAAGATAATTACTTTCGAACTTTCTTAGAACTAACTCAGGAAGCCCGAAGGCCTTTTATACTTAGAAGAAATAGCCGTTGACTTCTTTCTTCTAACGGAAGTTACGCAGTGCGTTAATTTCGGAAAAAAGTAACGGGCAAGAAGCGAAACGGCATGGCAAACGGTAAAAAATGTGAAGTCTAGGCTATAAATAGAGGGCCTAGAACTTTCCTGAGTACCTTTCCACCGCTTTCTTCCAAACAAGCCATCCTTTGAGCCCTAGCCTCCATTCTTCTTCCAAAGCAACTCAGTAGCTTCAATGGCAAAAACCAAAGGTTCTGGAGCACCTTCAGCCTTGGCCCGGCAACAAGCGGCAGCAGCAGCGGCGGCTGCAACCTTGTCAGCATCGACTCCGAATCCTTCAGTGGCGACAATGGCGCGGTGGGAGGAAATCCCCAAAGCACCGGATCCCAAGACCTCTTTCCGGCGTCGACGAAGTATTTGGACCAGTCTCATCAACTGGGCCCGTCTACCTGTAGGGAATCGCTGGCGATTGCAGTAGAAGGGAAAATTAGTTCAGGGGTGATGATTAGCAAACCTGGAAAGGAAAAAATTCCGTCACCAAGGCCTGGAGAGGTGGTCGTATTCGAAGCCTTCTTCGAAGCTGGTTTGGGGCTTCCGACAATAGACTTTTTGGGAGAAGTTTTGGACTTGTTCCACGTCACTCTCCCCCAACTTTCTCCAAGTGCGGTAGCGCGCCTTGCCATCTTCGAATGGCGCTACGAGCCAAAGGTTGCGAAGGAAGAGCAGAGATCTTCGCAGCGCTACATAGAGCTTCCTGTCAACCAAAGACCTTCGTAGGCCCCGGAGGTGAAAAGCTGGTGGTGGCCTTCGGAAGCATCAATTTTAGACTTCGGGATGAGTACGCCCTTCGGTTTCCTGCTAAAGCTATCAATGCAAGATGGTACACCGACTGGATCTTGAAATGGTTCTACGCCGAAGTTGGGGCGAGCAACTGCCTAGCGGACCCCTTCAAGATATCAACTTCCGAAAGGAAGCCCCTGTGCACCTAGATTGGGCCAGATCGAAGCGCCTCAGCTTACTTCAAAAGATCAGTCGAAGGTTAAGCATGCGAGACTTAGCCGAAGAGTTCCTCGGGCTCCAAATCCCTCCGTTGATGGCCAACTGGCCAATCATTTTCGAAGAGGACTCGGAAGGTGGTCTTCGCAAGATTACTTCGACTTCAAGCCCTGCAGGTAACTTCGAAAACAACATATATTATGATTCATTCGAAAGAATAACTAACTTAACTTGTTTTTCAGCCTCCTCAGCCCCTATAACTTCGGAGTAGATTGTAAGAGCTTCGGAAAAGATCTGGGCATCCCAACTCCGACCGAAAGGAATGGAGAATCAAGTTGGTTGGTAGTTGGGAGCGATCCAACCGAGTATGGGGGCTGCTCGAATTGGCTCCGCCTCCTTTGGTGGATTGGGTGCCCTTGGAGAAGGGGCCCAAGAAGAGGAAAGCTGAAGCTGGGACTTCGAGCTCCGCCAAGACTCGGTCAAGAAGGTGGCTCGAAAGCCAAAGAACCCTGCTCCTTCGAGCCCAAGGGCTTCAGTCTCCAATTCCCAAGAGGACGAAGGTAGGTTGCTTGTGCAGCTGATTGATGAAGATGCAGCCCAAAGGACTGCACAAGTTGATGAACCTGCGAACGTGCGGAGCCTCAAGAAAACCTTGAGCAAATGAGGACTTCGGCAGTCCAAGAGGATTTACCTCAGGACGAAGTTCCTGCAGATGAAAGTGGAGGCGAAGTTACTATGGCTTCGATTCCAGACGAAGCAACAACGACTGCTCAGGAGATCGCTCCAGTAGTCGAAGACTTGACGCTTGATTCGGACGAAGAACTCGCCTTCGATCCGCCAAGCAGTCCGATGCTCACCCGCCGCCGAACGTCGAAGGTAACCATCGAATAATTCTTTTTGTTTATTTTGCGTATTTATACGATGCATAACACTTTTGTTTTTACAGTTCGCTTCCATTGAAGAGGTCCATCCGGAAGATATAGTTCTGGACCTTCGACAGCTTCGGAGCCAATCCCAGAAGCCACTCAGATGGGGCCTGGAAAAGGCAAAGGAACGATGGACTCCCTCCCTCTACGAGCTCCGGATCAACTCCGTCTGAGTCAACAGACGAGAGCCAATCTTCCGAGGGGGGTAGTCTCCGGGGCTCCGAAGACTACAGCTGAACACTCCGGGCCTTCGCGACGAAGAATGATCAACAGCTTTAAGTATGCTCCCCTTCTAGTCCTTTCTTAGAGCGAAGAACTGGTCTTCGGACTTGCTCGAGCCTTTGGATCGAGCTAGTCGCGTTATTGGGGAGACAAACTTGGTGGCCATTCTGAGCGTGGGAGAGCTCGGAGCTTAACGCTGCCATGGAACATGCAGCCTACCAGGTACGAAGCATCTGTGAAATAACATCAAATTACATACAAATAATTTCTTACCTTGGTTTTTTCTTTCGCAGCAAACAGTCTGGCCCGAGCTGCGAATATATCAAATGAAAGAGAAATCGCTAGCCTTCGAGAGGAAAAACAAAACTCTTCAACGGAGGATTCCACTATCTCCGAAGGCCGAGTGGTTCATATGGACAAGCATGGTGTCAACGGAGCGCAGGGCCAGACACGGCTTGGAGGCTGCGAAAAGGAGCTCGAAGCAGAAAGAATTGTGCTTCGAGCAGAAGTTGAAAGAATGCGGGCGGAGCACGATACTGCGGGGACCGAGCTTGTTAGGCTCCGAGAGGAAGCTAGATAGCTTTTGAATCAAAAGAATTCCTAATACAGAAGCTGCTAGACTTTCCGGAGTTCTGGAAGAGCAACTTTCAGCGAAGGACGGCGCTGATCGAAGATTAGCTGAAGTCCCGGAGAAAGTAGCTGGAAGTTATGGATCAACTGCTAGGCATCTGGAGTACTTCGTACTACCGGGACGGCTTCCTTCTGATGACAACATTTCCCTTCTGCGACGGTTGAAAAGGATTCAAGGAGTGGCGAAGAAGATGAAGCAGCAGCATTCGCTACGGAGAACTTCCGGACAAGTGGGGGCTGTTGGATACTGTTACTACGAGGATATGGGCCGATCGATAACTCCGAGCGAGGAGAGGGCCCAATTACCTTCGACGACGAGCAAATTCTGACTCCTTCCGAAGTTGTGGCCGCTGCCTGGCAAGCCTTCCAAACGTCATGGAGAGCGAAGGTCGCTCTACGATCAAGGCTTGGGATCGACGAAGGAACGCCGAAGCAAGCTCGGACCAAGCTTCGAGCAGTCAACCTCCTCTGAACCCGCAGGTTAGACATGTCTTAGGATCTTTGACTATGTAAGCTTGTGCTTATGCACATTATCAATGAAAATTTGTTTATCATGTTTTTAGGCTTTGCCTCATATGGAAGATATCGAAGTGTTAGACATTAACGCCGAGCTTCGCTCATATGGGCTACCTTCGATCTTTTAAAAGTTTACAAGCGGCCGCGATTTTAGTTCCTCGAGATAACTCCGGGTAATTACGCCCGAGTAAGCAAAGATATACTATCTTATATTAAAGAGGAAGAAAAAGAGGTTTAACTCGGAAACTTCGTCTTCTGAAGATGTTATATGGTCTGAAGACGAAGATGAAGCTCGAAGTAAAAAGCTGAAGAACTTGAAGCTGGGAAAAGGAGCCCCGAACACGGCTTCGAATTGGGCGGCTTCAACAAGACAAAAAGACTTTAGAGCTTCGAAGGGAGGCAAGAGAGTTAAACGTAAAGTGTTAGAACCCGGCACTGAACTAGTCGTTCCATCCTAGCTCTAGAGATCGAAGAGGTCCTTCGATTCCTTCTTGGTATAGATACCAATTTTTCATGATGTAATCTGTAATCATATTCGTTCGAATAATAAATACGATTTAAAATTGTCTCCTTATTTACTAGCCCTCTTTGGGTATAAGCACTTCGAACTGTATTCAAAGATGGGTTATGCGCAAAGAAAACTTCGGAGTACAATTTTTTGATTCGGAGCCCCTCTGTAATTTAAAGATCTTTAAAATCTATAAAATGTCTTCGACTATTGTAGTCTGAAGAATGGCAACGTAATCCCTTTGTTTTTGAAAGAAATCACTTGAGATAACTTTCAGGACACTTTAGTGTCTTAGATAATTTGTCCTTTGGACTATGTAACAGACATGCGAAGCTCCATGGCTCAAAACTCTGTTTTGTTTTGGCCCCATTCGCAGTGGTTATTTGGACTCTTTTTACGGAACCTACAAGCCAATGACTTGGGTTTCGCATATTTGGTTGCTTCGACTCTTTACGGATACATACAAGCCAGGGCTTGGGCTCCGCATATTTTGGCCACCTTCGGCTCTTTTACGGATGTCTACCAGCCGATGGCTTGGACTCCGTATATTGGTGTGGTTGGGCCTTTTACGGATGCCTACAAGCCGATGGCTTGGATCGGATTATGTCAGCCCCACGTCGGAATTTGAACCAATGATTCGAAGTCAAAAAATATGATTCAGCTTTATGACATTCCCTCTCAGTCAACCCCGCGGTTCAGTGCGTCCACTCAGAAGTGGAGGTTTATGAGGGAAAGGCACTATCTGAACCAGATCTTTGGATAATTCAGAAGATGATTACAAGTGATTTACAAGGAGCCCTTATGCGAGTATCGCTTTAGGCTGCTCGAATGCCAAGTATGCGCTAACTCTTCAACTAGTAAATTAGCTAGTTTAAAGAGTCAGGACGTCCACTGACCGCGAACAATTAGGTATGACATTCCCATT